>OU342742.1:191117468-192317468 GCA_910589775.1 Avena eriantha | reverse complement strand
AAATAAAACAAGTACTCAATGAATCACCTGGGTGGAAAGTGGTTACTCAGTTGAGAATAAGGTGGCAACGAAGAGAACCATGTCTATGGCTATCTCTTTCGTGTGTGCACTAGAAGAATACCACCCAGGAACTTAGAGATTGAACATGTTTCTCGTACAGTGGCTTTCGTGTACAGCCACATGCCAAATGGGCTCTGGCCTAGTCAATTACATAGTGGAAGACCCATGCATTGGTACCTCTTCAGGTTAACTAGAATTATGCATTGGAGGTTTATCCTAGCATTGGTGCCTGGTAGATGTGCTGGCATTATGTATTGGGAGGACTTCTATGGAAAGACTTTGTCACATTCTTGATCTGCCGGTACTCCATCTTGGTGAGTACTAATCCAGCGGCCACTGGTGGAGTCAAGACGAGATTGTGTCTTGTGGGTAAAGTGTACAACTTCTGCAGAAGATTAAATTCTAAGTACTTAGCCGTGTCCCCGGTTATGGACAACTCTGAGCAACTAAGGCCTGAAGCTATGGAAGATCTCGACATTCTAATTTCTCAAAGTAAAACTTGATGGTGACAACAAGAGGGTAGAAGCACTTGGAGTTTGCCAAGGAGTTTAGAAAGTTGTTGAAAGATCAAAACTATTTTTTACAAACATAGGATAAAACCATGTTGCTTTCTACAAATGAGCCTAAGATCTACTTAGCCAAATATGCATGTAGTGATAGTCCAACTTACATTCACAAACTAGTGACACTTGCCAATACATTCAAAGTATTGACCCTTTTGTGGCTGCAACCTATCATGTTGCAGGTTATTCTATTGATGAGTGAGGATTGTTGATAGGGGTTATGAGTCTACACCCAACATGTTTGCCTGTGGCACATGAAGATGAAGGACTCCATGCTTTACTTGTATTCTGCTGCTTTGTAATAAGATAGCCTATGGCTATGAGTATGTAATAAAGTATTCATATTCTGGATCATACGATGTAATATGACCTTTGTATCTTGATATTACATCTTAAACTATGGGTGCTAGCTATTTGATCCAGGGACTAGCACTGTAATCACAAGGATTCAAACCAAGCCAGGTTTGGGTCTTTACACTGGGGGACCCAACAGCCTAAAAACAGCTGATGCAACAAGAAACGTTATCAAGTTCGAAACATGGAGGCACAAGCGAAGTAAAAAAGTCAATCATACAACCGATCCTTCTTATAAGAGGCTGACACGTGGGACCCAGCTGCGTGACCAAACGGTAGATTCGTCGAGCAGAGCTATATAGTTTGGAACAGGGTAGCGCTAGAGAAGAAAAAATCCATCATACAAATGATTCTTCTAGTGAGAGGATGACATAGGGGACCCACCAGCCTAAATAAATGACTGATGCAGTGAGAAACGCTATCAAGTTTGGAACATGGAGGCACGACTGAGGGGGAAAATTCCATCATACTCACATTTCTTCTAATGAGAAGATGACTTGTGGGGCCCAACAGTGTGATTAAACGGTAGATGCATCAAGCTGCGCTATCAACTTCAGAACAGGGTAGCATGAGCGAACGCAAAAATTCCACCATACACACGATTCTTCTAATGAGAGGCTGACATGAGGGAACCAACACTGTGACTAAATGGCAGATAGATCGAGCAACGTTATCGAGTTGAAATCAGGGAGGCACGAGCCAAGGAAAAAATTTCATCATGCACACGTGTCTTCTAATGAGAGGATGAGATGTGGTCCCCAACAACCTAATTAAATGATAGATGCATCCAGAAACGTTATCAAGTTCGGAACAGGGTAGCGTGAGTGAAGGAAAAAATTCCATCATACACACGATTCTTCTAATGAGAGGCTGACATGTGGAACCCAGCAGCCTGCCTAAACGGCAGACGCATCGAGCAACGTTATCGAGTTCAAATCAGGGAGGTGCGACCAAAAAGTATGGACCGCTATAGACACTGACATGGGGGACCCACACGCCTCAAAAGACTTTGGCGAGTCAACATCGCGCGAGGAACCGAAAATCTTGCTTATGACACACGCTGGCCGAGCTTCCTCCATGTTTTAAGTAGCCTCGTCGTAGTAGAGGGTCGCGAAATCGGAAAAAAAAACCATTGGCCACGATCGAGCCAAGAAATTCGTCGTGAAGACATGCCTTCTATGACAACTGCTGGGTCAAGTCATTGCGGATGGACACTTTTCTTGTAGTGAATGTTGGGAATATGCCCTAGAGGCAAATAAATGTTTATTTATATTCCCATTTATTCATAATTATAGGTATTCTTTATGCTTAACTACTTTGTGTCTTGATTGTAAGAATCAAAGGAAAACTCAAAAGCAGGTGTGAAAAGATATAAAAACCAAGTGTTCCTGGTCTCATGGGCATGACTAGCTCATTTTCAAAGATGATCAAGTTATAGTCATTGTAACGATTGAAAGGGCATGTGTGGTTTTGGTAATTAATGAGAATCTCTATATAATAATGGTTTAATTGACTTTCACTTGTTGGATTTGTCCATTGGCATCTCTTGGGCCATGTGTTGGCTTCAAGGTTGAAACATGAAGAAATGAAGAAGAAGCATGTACAAAGGCGTTGTGCCTATTGGAATCATATAGAATGATAAGAAGAAGAAGATCAAGCATGTCTTTAAGAAGATGGAGTTCCTCATGGTTATCTTCAAGACATCATCCTAACGGAATTAGAAGAAATGAAGTGCAAGCTCAAGATGTGCCATCTCTAGAAGATCACATGCTTGAAGCTTGCCATCCTCGATGATCGTGGAGTGATGAAGACAAGTTCAAAAGAGAGGTTTCCCCATGGAGTATAGGGAGAAATTCGCAAGTATTCATCAAGCATAGCGCAAGCAAGAGCAATCAAGAAATATGTTCCATCTTGAAGAAGACAAGACTGTCTACATCAAGCTCAAGTGGAATGCTCAAGGCAAAGGTATGATCTTGATAGGTGTTCTATTTTATCAGTCTCTTGTAGTGTTGGGAGACAGGGTTTAGGATAGATAGTCGTACTATATAGAGGGGCTCTCGAGTGATTAGCTCATTCGTATCTTTTAGAGAGAGCTCATACCTTTGCAGACATAGCATCATCTTTCTTGTTTGTTGTTTGGACCTTGTCCATGAGAGGATCTCGAGCTTGTGGTTATCTTCATAACAAGCTCTAGCTCATCAAAAATGGATTTCCCTTGAATAACTTATTGCATTTTTTATATTGTGGGTTTTCCAGCTCCACACCTTGGGAGCTTGTTGGATTATAATCGTCTTATCTTTCCAAAAAAAATTGGTTTCATCTCTTTTAGAGTTCGGATGCAAAAATTAATTATGGCAGTTTTGGTTCTAGATTTTTCCTGACCGGAACTACCGATACTTCACTAGAAGTACCGCTAGGACACCTTTGGGACTATAGTACTTGTTGAAGTACCGAGCTAGTTCCGGTGAGCATGGGAATGCCCCAGCACCCGTTCTGTTTGTGTGCATATTTACTGGTACTTGGGGCAGTAGTTTATAGGAAGTACTAAATCACTTCCACTCAACCCTGTGCACCCCATAGTAAGCTTTATGTTTGGTCGTGTCTATTTGTCGGTACTTGTCCGGTAGTGGACCCGTAGTACCGACTTGTATAACTAGGCCGTTTTAACTGCTTTCGAGTCATTGGAGCTGGGGTTAACCAGAACTTCCGGTGGCTCACCGGTAGTACCTACCAGGTGAGTTTTGACCCAAACGATCAGATTTGGGAGCCATTTAAAAGGGGATCAGCTCTTTTGGTCCATTTTTTCTCTCTCTCTCCTCTATTGTTGACCTTAAAGAGCTTGTCCTCTCCCCTTCCCCCTCATATGATTCTTGCATATTTTTGAGGGATTTGAGACAGGAGATCTAGATCTACAACCCCACCAAACCAAATCCCTTCTTTGCGAACGAATCCTTGGGATCTAGATCATGGAGATTTTTGTGTTCTCCTCTTGTGTTCTTCCTCTCTTATCCCCCCATAGCTTTTGTAGCTTTGGTGGAATTTGAGAGTGAAGGACTTTCCTCTTGCATTTGGTGCATAGGTTTGAGTTCTCCATGGAAATTCATCGAGTTCAAGCTTTTGGGCTTGTTACTCTTGGGTTCTTGGAACTATAGATGGTTGTCTGGTTGTGGTTCGATTCCCCTGGGGCCTCCAATTGAGTTTTGGAGTGTCATCAAGCTAGAGGCCGTTGTGGTGATTCTTGGGAGCCCTCCAATTGAGTTGTGGATATTTCCCCAAGCTTGTACGGGTTCGGTGACCACCCTCAAGTGTCCCATAGTGGATTGTGAGTAGGCCTTTATGGTGAGCTCACGGGAGAATAGTGTGAGCCTGTTGTTGCGTTGGTGAATTGCCTGCCTTCGCATCTTAGGGTGAGGCCTTGTGTGGTGTTGGGTGAGCACCGAGCTGAAAGGGTTCCTGACATGGGTATACCCTACAGGTACTCGAGTTTGGTATATACGGCCTGAATACAGCGGAAGCCTATGGTGTCGCCAAGGACCAAAAGAGGACTCGAGTAGCCTACGGACTCTCGATTGCTTGAAAGAACAAGAACAAGCTAAAGATAGAAAGTTCAAAGGGAAAAACCCTAACCTGTAACCGACTTGACCTGCTACCAAAGACCTAGCCCATCTATATAAAGGCTAGGAGGGGGCGTCGAGGTGGACACACGCAACCCTAGTTTCCACAACCCTCGCCAGATTGCATCTGCGCACCATTGTAATCCTCGATTCCTTTGATAATTCCACGAGCAGACAAGGAGGAGTAGGGACCTCTACGAGGCCTGAACCTAGGTAAATCTTCGAGTTCCCTGTGTGCTTGTTTGCTAGCCGATAGATGCTTCCAGCGCTCCCTCCTTCTCCAAAACCCAAGTCCATAACAATGAGCATTGATGAGTTAAACCCTCGTCAATTGGCACCGTCTGTGGAAATTGGGAGTGCTGATGTTGCGGCTTCTTCGGCCCCATCAACTGCGATCTACAACTCCGCAACAACGGAGATTCGCCAGCTCTTCGGCGCTTTCGACTTCACCGTCCACACGCCGGCCACTCGCCTGGCTTTCAAGTCCGTGGGCGACGGAATCAGCCTGGCGATCGGGAGCTTCCGCTTCCAAGTTGGTCAGATGGGCACCCTTTGCATGCCTGACCAGCCGACGACACCATCGATTACTCCAGCATCGTGGTTCCCTCTGCCGATCGGCACCCTCAGTGAACTCAATGCCTCAACAACAGTTGAGAATACGGTCAGCGACAGCAGTCGCGAATCCGATCTGGGCGATCTGGCGACCAAAGATGGAGCCCACGACTCTGGATCTGAAAGTTGTGGGAGCAACAGCTTTCCCAACCACTTCATGTGTGTCGTCATCAATGCGGGCGACTCCTCTGCCAATCGCGACAACACGGGCAATGGTGGCCATGAAACCGACCCGCCAAACGGTGGCATACCGAATGGCTGACCACCCAACGGCGGCCCTACCAACGGCGCCCCCGTCAACAACGGAGGGGCACCCGAACCTCCTATCATGATCAACGAGCACACCGGCGAGCGCGTCGTGATTAGGCTCAATGATCTCGAGTGGGCCCGTTGCCGAGAAGCTCTGCGAGGCAATCCTCTGCCTCTAGGCACGTCTCAAGAATTGCTAATGGGCTACCATTGGCTACTTAAGGAGGAATACAGACGCCAGCTGCAAACAATCGTGCAACTCGAAGCGCGTAAAAAGGCGGCAGATGAGTCGAGCCTTCGACGGGCCGGACTCTCCTCCCACGGAGGATCCTCCTCCAAGGCAACGAGTACGTGGCCAACAAGAGACGATCTTGAATGGCCCATCTCACCGAGCAAGAACACATAGAAGCTGCAAAGGTCCTCGACTTCAGCTCTATGATAGTCGATACCCGGGGCAACGTGGTCCCAAAGACGCCACAGGCAGTGGTAACGGTGGCCACCATGTACCTCCTCAACAACCAGCTGCCAGCTGGAGATCCTCGGGCTGCCATGCACCAATCTACGATCGCAAGCTTGGGGTTAATCAAGGCCGCTCTCGACAAGGAGCCAATGCCAGAGCCGAAGAAAGGCAAGGCTCTGGCAAAACGCTACTCCTCACCTTCATCCAGTGACGACAGTCACGATCTATCTCGACGTCGCCGCTCACGGCGACACGATCACGACTACGACGCGCGTGACAACATCACGCAGCGCAAGATCCACAAGTCAAGGGCGCGATGTGCCCGTTCGACTGACTCAGAAGACGAGGACGTGGAGCTTTGTGGCGCCAGATGCTTCAGAAGGGCCATCAGGCAAAAGCGAATGCCCAAGGGGTTCAAGCTTCCATCAGAGAACCCAAAGTTTGACGGCCTGCAGGACCCAAAAATTTGGCTGGAGGATCATATCTCCTCCGTCAGACTCCATGGCGAGAGTCTAAGCACATACATGCAATGCCTGCAGCTACAGCTACAGGCCGCTGCTCGGGCATGGCTCAACAACCTCCCACGCGGATCCATTCGCAGCTGGGAAGAGCTAGTCTACAGCTTTGTGCGCAACTTCAAGGGCACCTACAAAAGGCCCGCGTCAATCGAAGAGCTAAGGTGCTGCCAGCAAAGATCGGGTGAATCACTACGCTCGTACATCCAGAGGTGGTCCATCATCAAGAACTCCGCAGAAAATATCTCGGAAGATCGTGCAATCGACGCATTCAACAGCGGCGTTCGCTGCATAGAGCTCAGAGAGGAGCTGGGACGCTCAAAGCCCAAGACCATCGACCACCTGATGGAGATTGCGAATCGATGGGTAGATGGAGAAGATTCGGTGAAGAATCGCGTTCACTCCGACGAGGAAGCAGAACTCGAGCGCAGATGCGATTGCAGAAGCAAACGTCAAATGCGCATCTACGATGACCGTGACGACGTCAATATGGTCGCAGCCGGATACGCTGACAGACGCGATGACAACTGCAACAGTGGATACCGCGACTCCGGGAAAACCACGCAAGTATGGCAGCGCCGCACTCGCGATGAGGCACCCGCAACATCCATTGAGGACAAGCTATCCAGGCCATGCAATGTGCACTTCTACATCGACAAGCATGACGGCAAAAGGAAGTCCAGCCACCTCCCTAAGGACTGCCGCAAGTTCCTCAAGCTTCATGAGGGTTTAGCCCGGATGAATCATGACGCTGTCAACAGGGTCTACGGAGCCGCCCCAGGCGCTGTGGCACATGGAGCTCTGCCACCACGACCTGGGCCACCCCCAAATGCAGCTGCGCTGGACAAGCACCACGGAGGTGAGCCATACCCACGGGCCATGGGTACCATGATGATCCAAAAGGGACGACCCTCGAATCGGGTGTAGAAGGCCATCACTCTCCAAGTCAACTTGGCAACAAACTCACCACCTTCCACCACTGAGTACCTCAGTGGAAGCAACTCCTGCATTACCTTTGACAAGCGCGACCACCCGCGTCAGGTACCTCGTCCAGGCCATTGTCCCCTCGTCCTCGAGGCGCAAATTGGAGGTTTCGACATGAGCCGCGTCTTCATGGACGGCGGAAGCGGCATCACCTTGCGAGCAATGAGGATCCCTCTGACCTGCCTAGAGGCCTCAAACACAACATTCCACGGCATCGTCCTAGGCAAAGACGTGTATCCTCTTGGTAAAATAAACATAGATGTCATCTTTGGCACGCTAAAAAACTTCTGACGTGAACACATCGACTTCGAAGTCGTCGACTGGCCCTCATAGTACCACTGCATCCTCGGACGCGTCGTGTTCGCTAGGTTCATGGCAGTGCCCCCATTACGCCTACTTGCAGATGAAAATGCCAGGCCCTAACAGCATCATCACAATCAACGGGAGCTTCGAGAGATCCGACAGTTGCGACAGGGAATTCAACAGAATGTCCCAGTCCTTTGGCATGCAGGAGGAACTCGCAAGATTGAAGGAGTCGACAGACAACAGTCTACCTCCCCTGAGCCGGCCAAGTTCACCCGACATGTCCTTCGACTCATCGGTGCACACGAAGAAAGTACAGGTCCACCCATCGGATCCCGCCAAGACGGCCCTCGTCACCAACAACCTGAGTCCCGCATAGGAACTCGCGCTTGTCGAATTCCTCCATGAGCACTGGGAAATCTCTGCCTAGTGTCCAGCGGACATGCCAGGAGTTCCTAGGGAATTCGCCAAGCACGCACTCAATGTCAACCCAGACGCAAGGCCAGTCAAACAAACAATTCGGCGACTGTCTGAACCAAGAGCAAAGGCAGTCGGAATGGAGATCAACAGACTCCTCGACACCAAATTCATACGTGAGATCAAGGAAAGCACTTGGCTCGCAAACACGGTGCTGGTACCAAAAAAGGACACGGATATCCTGCGGATGTGCGTGGACTTCACCTCTCTGAACAAGCACTGCTCGAAAGACCACTTTCTGCTACCGCGAATCGACCAGATCATCGACTCCACCGCGGGATGTGAGTGCCTCTGCTTCCTCGACGCCTACTCAGGATACAACCAGATTCGAATGAAGGAAGAAGATCAAGAAAAAACGGCGTTTACAATGCCTTTTGGTGTGTTCTGCTACAACACAATGCCCTTTGGGCTAAAGAACGCAGGAGCCACCTACCAGCGGTGCATGCAGGCTTGCCTCAAAAACCAACTTGGTCGCAATATTCAAGTATATGTTGATGACATCGTAAACAAGACCAAAGAGGAAGCCTCATTAATCGACGACTTGCACGAAACCTTCGCCAACCTTGACCGCTACCGGATTAAGCTCAATCTAGACAAATGCGCCTTCGGCGTACCATCTAGGCAACTACTCGGGTATCTTATCTCCGCGAGAGGGATCGAGGCGAACCCAAAGAAAATAAAAGCCATACTGGCCATGGAGAAACCAAAGAACATAAGAGGTGTCCAGCAGCTGGCTAGGCGAATCGCGGCGCTCAGTCGATTCATCAGTCGAATGGGCGAAAAGGCGTTGCCCTTCTACCAACTCCTCCATAAAGCTGACAAGTTTGAGTTAACTAACGAGGAACAAGACGCATTCAAAGACCTCAAACGCCTACTGTCCACCTCGCCAGTACTGGTGACCCCACGTGAAAGGGAACCACTGTTACTATACATCTCCGCCACTAATCAGGTGGTCAGCACGGTGCTCGTGGTGGAACAAGCCGAAGAAAACAAGGTCCATAGGGTACATCGCCCAGTCTACTACCTCAGTGAGGTACTTACGCCAACAAAATAGCGGTACCCGGACTACCAAAAACTGGCGTATGGCGTCTTCAGGACAGCCTGGCGGCTGCGCCACTATTTCTAGGAGCACCCAATTGTGGTAGTCAACGACGCCCCGCTAGGGCATATCCTCAACAACCCCGACGCCACTGGATGAGTCGCGCTCTGGGGAATCGAACTGTCTCCACGAGACATTACATATGAAAAACGTGACGCAATCAAGTCGCAAGTTCTCCCTGACTTCCTTGTGCACTGGATGGAATACTAGCTCCTTGAAAAACCAGATATGTCCTACCTCTGGACAATGCACTTTGAGGGATCCAAACGAAAGGACGGAGCTGGCGCAGGTGTCATACTGACATCACCTCAGGGAGACAAGCTGAAATATATCCTGCGAATGCAGTTCACCACCTCCAACAATGAAGCTGAATACGAGGCCTTACTGCACGGGACGAGGATGGAAAAAGCCTGCGCGCCAAGAGGCTCATAATATATGGCGACTCCAAGCTGGTCGTCAACTAGACAATGCACGAGTGCGACGCACTGAACGACAATATGATCGCCTACCGCGACCTCTACGACACACTCGAAGGGGACTTCGATGGCTGCGAGCTGCAGCACATAGGCCGCGAAAGCAATGAAGAGGCGGACGCACTCGCCAATATTGGCTCCACCTGCGTCCCCATACCACCTGGGGTATTTCTCGAGCGCATCTACGAACGCTCCATGAAGCCAAAGGCCATAGAGAAGAAAACAAGCGCAATAACAGACCCGAGGGCTGCGCCGCCCAATGAGCCAATGGCACTCGACGACTTGGAGCTGGACACGGGACTCGAAGGACCAATGAGCGTCATGATGATCGAGCCATCTTGGACTCAACCATACATCACGTACCTCCTCAGCAAAAGGCTACCGGACGACCCGACTGACGCACGACACATCACGCGGCGATCCAAGGAATTCGCTGTTATCAACAGCGAACTATACAAGCACAGCATCACGGGAGTACTCCAACGATGCGTCTCCACGGCTGATGGAAGAGCTATTCTCCTCGACATCCATGAGCGGACTTGCAGGCACCACGCCGGCAGTCGCGCCCTTGTTGCCAAAGCTCTATGAGCAGGATTCTACTGGCCTACGGCCATGCGTGACGCCAAGGACATCGTCCAGAAATGCAACGCTTGCCAGCGATTCGCGGACAAGCCTCACGCACCTGGCGTGGAACTCCGGCCAATTCCATTGGCCTGGCCCTTCGTGCAATGGGGACTCGACATGGTCGGCAAGCTCCCAAAGTCCTCACGAGGAGGATACGTCTACCTCCTGGTCGCCATCAACAAATTCACCAAGTGGATAGAGGCCATGCCGGTGACTAACCAGTCATGAGCCAGCACAATAAAATTCTTCAAGTCCATCGTCTATCGCTTCGGAGTGCCACACAGCATCATCATGGACAATGGAAAAAACTTCACCTCTAAGGAGTTCCAGGCCTTCTGCGAGGACCTGGGGATCAAAATAAGCTATGCCTCTGTAGCTCATCCGCAGACCAACGGCTAGGTCGAAAAGGCCAACGGACTCGTCTGTGGCGGAATCAAGAAGCGACTCCTCAGGCCACTCGAAGAAGCCGCAGGATGCTGGCCAGACGAGCTGCAATCCGTACTATGGAGCCTACGCACAACCTCAAATAGTACAACGGGATATACCCCGTTCTTCATGGTGCATGGCGCTGAAGCGGTGCTTCCCGCAGAAGTACGGTACAAAGCACCGCGAGTGGTCGCTTACAGCGAGCAAGAGTGAAAAATTGCACTCGAAGACTCCGTCGACCTCCTTGAGGAAGCACGAGACATCGCCGCGGAAAGATCAACGATCTAACAGCAGAACCTGTGCAACTACCACAGCAGAAGGCTACGCCCTAGGTCCTTCGTCGAAGGAGACCTGGTTTTGCGACTAAAGCAGCAAGGGCACATCAAACTCGAGTCCCCCTGGGAGGGACCATACGTGATTACAGAAGTAATCCCAGGTGGCGCCTATCGCCTTAAAGATCTCGAGACAGGAGTCGCATACTCCAACCCCTGGAATGTCGCACAGCTACGACGCTTCTACCCCTAGTCGTTTTTTATTTTCACATTGCAAATAAGGCTACTCAGCCAACGCTACTTAGCCACACATTGTACCCAATACTATCTTGCGAATGAATAAAGCTAAGTGCCCCAAAACTCTATGCTCTTTTAATTTCCTACAAATTATTCACTCGGGGGTTGCGCCACCCTACACATCTGTTCTACGAACTAGCGCGATATCCTGAGTAGCTGACATACCAATCGAAACCCTTGACAAGCACCAACCCAGTTGCAACGCACCTGACAGGTTGGCAAGGTCCAGAGATAAAAAGAAGTCAGTCTAACGAAAAGGAATCGCATAGTGCAATGCACTCGCAAGATATACATGCTAACAAGCTCTTTACATACATCAATGTCAATCAATTATACACAGCATATATATGAACTTTACAACACTGGTGCAACTATGTGCAGGATACAAACTAAACTATTGCTGCAACAAAAGTACGTTTGTTTGCTCGTCGAAGAAGTCGACGATTTCCTCCGCTGGGCGATCCACCGCCTGGTAATGAGGAACCATGTTCCAAGTCGAACCAGCTGGCGGCGCTGGTGGTCCGGCTGCAATTGCTGCAACATCTACATCAGGCCTGTGCAATCGCACCAGCGACAGAGCAGCCTTGGCACTAGCCACTAACTGTTGCCGAACACATTCGCGGACTGCACTCAAGTCTTGAAACTTAGCAAGAAGGGCTATCAGGCTCGATGGAACGATGTCTAGTGGGAACATCGTCTGATAAATATTCTTCAAACATGATTGCGACTTCTTCTGGAAGTGAAGAACTCGCAACGCATGATCCTGCAGGGTCGCCAGTGCAATGGCACGATCGTGATCCACCCAGAAGTACCCACTCGCCTGAAGCTGCTCTTGGGTTAGATCATTCATGTGAATGGCAATCCTATCCTTTTCATCCTGCGGATGGCGTGCACTGACAACTATACCAAGCAAAGGCAGAAGTATGAAGACAACAAGACTACTGTGAGTGACTACAAGAAAAAGATAAGGAAGAAGAAAACTAACATTTGAATTGGTCGCCCAGCTGCATCACCTCCCCTAGCAGATATTGTTCTCGGGCGGCGGCCTTCTCCTCCCTCGACTTCCATATATCCGTGTTACCGCGGAGTATGGGCAATTCACGCTCCAACTGCTTCACGCGATCACGGAGTCGCGAGAGCAGAGACAGCTCATCCACCCTTGAGCGCGACGGCGCCAAAGTGTCATCAGGGGGTGGCAAATCCCGAGTTTCCCTCAAAGGATCACTCGATGTGCCCTATCACAAGTCAAGCAAGAGACAATAAGAAGACTAAGGCGAGGCATAGAAAAAAAGACTCGAGTGCATTCAAGATTAACAAAGTATCAGTAGATACACTCGCCAAAAGGCATATTTTCGACAAAAGAAATAAGCTATTTAAACTATTACAAGGCACGACTACTGAGGAGCAAATGGCTTCTTCGACTTAGACTTCGACTTTGGGGGCCTCATCAAGTCTGTGGCAGTATCAGACGCCACAGACTTCCCCCCGGCCCCTAACGTCGCAGCCTTCGCTGCCCTCTTGGCTCGCTGAAGCTCCTCAGAGTACTTCACGACTGTATTGATCAGCTGCGGCCCGTACTTGCCACAAGCAATTGCGAAGGGAGCAAAGACTACCTGCTGGCCATCCACGCCGACAGGCATTGCCTTGGAGACCGCTGCAGGATCAACCTCGACTCCGTGGGCTTGAACCATCACGAGTGACTTTGAAGCGCCAGCCGCACGGAGTGAGTTCTTGAAGCTCGCAGGAATACCTCCGACAAGGGACTCCAGCAGCTCATTCATGTTCTCGATTAACTCCTCCTTGGGCACCAGCTCCTCCCGGAGGCGACTAAGCACGCCCTTGGCCTTGGTGAGCGTCCCTTGAACGGTAGCGCTGCGATCTTTGACTGCCGAAATGGCACCCGCCAGGGCACCATCACGACGGAGTGCCTGGGGGTCGAAGCTCAGACCGCTGGCATCTACGCAAAACCCAAGCATGGACACGAAATTCAACACCAACGACAAATTCGAAAGAAGAGAAACAGCAAAAATACGGACAAGGGAATACCTGAGAGATCCTTGGCAATCGAGAAAAGCTGCTCCGCGCATAACTTCTCTCTAGCCATGATGGAGGCGCGCAGATCCTCTTCGCGTTTCCGCAATTCGTCACGTGCTGCGACTACCTCATCACGACTCTTCATCGCCGCGGCAAGCGCCTTTTCATGGGAAGCAGCATCGCGAAGGAGTGCATTATGCTCAGCTATGAAACAAACAAAGATAGGCTATCAGTCGGATATATCACAAGGAGGACGAAGAGGAAGCAAGACACTTACTTTCAACTACGCGATGGTGATTATCCAGCATTGCATGCTGGCGACCCATCGCAAGAACTTGCTCCGCCAAGCGAGCGGCTTCCTTCATAATAAGCTGCGACAGAAGAAAACAGCAAAGGATAAGCAGATGATAGAAGATGATACATTCGACTGCAAAAAGTAGAAGAAACAAACGCTCCACATACATGACCCTCCAATGACTCCAAAGTCGATTGACGTGCAGTCGTCCGGATAACCATCTGGTGGTCCACATCGTGTGGAGAACTTGATGAATTATGGCCGGAGTGGGCCGCCAATGGAGGAGAAGGAGTGCGCTCCACCATTTTCTTGGCCTTGGAGGTTGCGACTCCAGATTCCTTCAAACATTCGACGTCGCTAGATGATGACGACGCCGGCTGACTGCAGGACAAAAACCAAAATCAAGGGAATGCAATGCTCAAGAAGAACCAAAAATAAGATTAGTATACTTACCAATCAAACTTGTCAAAATCGAAGGTTTGATCCCCCGACTCTGACGACGACTCCTTCGGTAGTCGCATCTTCTTGCGGGAAGATGGCGCAACAGCACTCACGGGAACGGCAGGTATCTGCGACTCAGCACCCATAGCTGCACCTTCCGGAGTCGAAGGAGATGATGCATCTGAACCCTCGCTGCACGAACGCTTGCGAGTGTCCGGACTACTCGACTCGGGGGCTTCTCCTCCACATCAGATGGGACGGTCGACTCCGACTCTTCCTCTTCCAAAGCTCCAGGAGGGATAACCCCCTCAAGAAGAGGGGGCATACAGGGTGACACCACCCAATCCTGCATACAGAAAACAAGTCAGCACAAGTGAAGAAAAGGAAGCATTCGACAAAAATAAAGCTACTTCGTAGCACAATCATACCTCAGGAGGAGGGTTAGAAGCATCAAAAGGAGGCACGGCTGGATGATTGGGAAGCACATCCTTGGCGGTGTACTTGGTGACCAATCGCACCCTTTTATCTACCTCACTCGCAGAAATGCCATCGGCAGATACGCGAGTGGCATCGTCCACGCCAGCCCACTAGAACATAGGGTGGACTCTGGCCTGCAGGGGCTGGACGCGATGGCGCAGCCACGTGCTAATGAGGGCGTAGCCTCCCTCTTCTTCCCCATGTGATTCCCGAGGTCGCAGACACGCTCGTACAACACATCCGTCTCCACGGATTCGCCGGGCATCACCATGTTCTTCCAGGAGCGCATCCTCTTGCACGGCATTGCAGGATCGAAGGGCGCGAGTCCGAAGTGGTCGCCGTCGGCCTTCAGGTCGCGGATATAGAACCACTTGTCCCTCCACCCTTGGACGGATGCCGTGAGTTTGATGTTGAAGTACGTGGCGGAGGAGTCGATGTGGATACCGCAATCTCCAACATCATAGACTATGGAGCCAGACGCCGACTGACGCTTAAGTTTGAAGAGACGTTTGACAAGACCGAAGTGCGGCTCGATTCCGAGCCAGCACTCGTAGAGAGTAATATAGCAAGCTACATGGAGGATGGAGTTGGGGACAGCTGATGAAGCTGGAGCCCATAAAAACAGAGAAGGCCCCTGAAGAAAGGATGCAGGGGCAACGAGAGACCGCGCATGATGAATGCTAGGAACATCACCCGAAAACAGACAGGAGGAGAGGGGATTACCTCACTGCCAGGAACGCGTGTGTCAGCGACTGCAGAAGACAAAACTCCATCTTGGCGTAGGAGATGAAGCTCTGAAGATTTGATCACGGAGGCGCGCCACGTGCCATTGGTGACGCGAGTGCCCGTGCCCTTCTTCTTCACAGCGGCGACGGTGCTGGTGCCCACAGCGGCGGAGCCGCCCTTCTTCTTCGCAGCAACCATGGCGGCGGCGGAATTGGCCGCGGCACCTCCCTTCTTTTTCCCCATTCTATGGTGGCGGTGCGACCGGAGAAAGTAGCTAGGAAATACACGGAGCTGGTCCAGCGCCGCGAGAAATAGGAGCGCAAAGAAGCAGAGGAGCAGCATCAATGGCGACGGAGGCAAAGACAGAAAAGAAGCATATGTGAAAATTACCGTCGCAACACTGCTACTTAACCCCCTGGAAGATGCAATCCAACGGCCAGGAAAAACCCTATCAGACGCGTGGCGTACATCATGATCGACACGTGGAGGACCCGAAGCGTGAACCGTCCCCCACTACCCCCATTACGCATAGAAATCGAGGAGGCACAGTTAAAACAAAGATTACGCACGCCCGGTCAAGTCAGAGTCAGAAAATGGGACCCACCGCTCGTCACGTCCCATCAAACCCGCTCACGCGGGCAACTGAGGTCATCACATCGTCAGCACTGATGTCATCCAAAATTGAGCAGAAGAAGACTTTGACCACTTTAGTCCTTGCTCGAGTCTTCGACTCCACCAAGCACTCGGGGGCTACTCCCATAGGGAGCGCTGGTCACGCACCCTAAGATTTTTCTTTTCTTTTATGCAAGAACATGAACATTCAAAGCATACCCAATCACTTGAATCTGCGATTCAACTATGGACATGGGTTACTCCCATAGGGAGCGCTGGAAATAAATTTGACTGGAACAAGCAAACAAAAGACGACAACTGTCGCAAAAGTTCTTTAGTCCCTGCCTGAGTCTTCGACTCAACCAGGCACTCGGGGGCTACTCCCATAGGGAGCGCTGGTCGCGCACCCTATGATTATTTGTACATCGTAATGTGTGTTGATAACATCCAACACTCAAAGTTTATGGTGACACCGCCTCATATCTTTCCCTACAATGAGACTGCGTCTCCTAGGTCACCCGAATCATCTCCGTGATGACAAAATTCGGATGCCGCGCTTACAGCATGAAGATAAGACCTGAATAAGGCCTGGCAACGCATTCGCTGCGCACTACCAGAAATATATCCGTGCCTACAGGTATGATGAACATGCCTTGACGGACGCGTCGAGTGCTCACACCCATATACTGGAATTTGACTCCTATAAGACCTCCGCGGCTTGAGTCGAATTACACCAACACTTTTCCGGATTCGAGTCTGGGGACTCGAGTTCGAGTAGATTGTGTTGTTTTACCCTAAGGTAGTTAACTGATATCGATACATCGGTTAAATCAGGCACGCACATCAACAATCCCTATGACACAAGCAAAGCAGTCGAAAATATACTCATTCATGCACTCGAAAGGCTTCATAAAGTCCCTAGTCGAATCTGCGATTCCACTGGACACTCAGGGGCTACTAACATGGGTATACCCTATAGGTACTCGAGTTTGGTATATACGGCCTGAATACAACGGAAGCCCACGGTGTCGCCAAGGCCCAAAAGAGGACTCAAGTAGCCTACGGACTCTCGATTCCTTGAAGAACAAGAACAAGCTAAAGATAGAAAGTTCAAAGGGAAAAACCCTAACCTGTAACCAACTCGACCTGCTACCCGAGACCTAGCCCATCGATATAAAGGCTAGGAGGGGGCGGCGAGGTGGACACACGCAACCCTAGTTTCCACAACCCTCGCTAGATTGCATCCGCGCACCATTGTAATCCTCGGTTCCTTTGATAATTCCATGAGCATACTAGCAGGAGTAGGGACCTCTACGAGGCCTGAACCTGGGTAAATCTTCGAGTCCCCTGTGTGCTTGTTTGCTAGCCGATAGATTCTTCTAGCGCTCCCTCCATCTCCAGAACCTAAGTCCATAACAATGGGCATTGATGAGTTAAACCCTCGTTAGTTCCGTAGCAGAAAACAAAAAAATTCCTATGATAGAACTCCCTAACGCCCAAGATCTATCTATGTAGTAATGCGGTAACGACCGGAGCATATAGAATACATACCCTTGTAGATTGTACATGGTTAACATTCTAAGGGGAACGTGGTTGAAGTAGTCGAACTCGTAGCCAATCTCAAGGTCGTGAAGTTTCTCGCATGTCACCCCTTGCTCCATGTTCATCATGCAGCGGATCCGGCTCATGACATACAAAGTGCCCCAAGATATGCACCTTGTGGCTCCGTACACATCTGGTGTATGAAGAGACCTCCGTCTCCCTGATCCCGCCGGGAGTGTGGAAATAAAACTCCAGCCTGGAATCCCAGCAGCGCAACGGCGTGCTGCATGTGTGCCTTGTTTGCACGGCCCATACATGGGGGACATGGTCACAAGTGAGAGAGATTGGAGAGGAAGGTAGGAGGCGCATAGAGGAGGGAGGAGAGCTCCCAACTCGTGGCCTTGGTGTGTGCTCCTCCTCCAAGGGGGTCCTTTATATAGGGGTGAAGGGGGCAGGCTTGCCCCTCCCCCAAGGCACCTAGCCAGCGGCCAAGGGAGGGAGGTAGCAGCCCTAGGCGCCCCAAACCCTAACCCTAGGGTTTCCCTAGGTGCATGGGCCCTTAGGGCCCATTTGGGAGGCTTTCCATCTTGCGGTTTCCCTCATGGGCCCTTTTTCCCTACGAAGTTTGGCCCATTAGTGGAATACCTTTTCAAATTACATTTTAATATTATATTTAATATTAATTACATTAATTAATATGTACATACATATTACCAAATCTGATTCGACCTGAAACACCTTTCGGTTCCCCTTTCTATATCCTCCGAACAACTTCGGAACTCCCGGAACGATTCTGGTCCTCTCACTCGAACTTTCTCGGTTTCCTTTCTTTCTCCACAGAACAATTCTGACTTTCTCTTTCTATACTATTATTCCAACTTACAGATGATCTCTCTCATCGTAACCTTAAGTGTATCACCTCATGGCTCGAGAATGGCGCATACCTGATCTTTATCAATGATCAATTGTGGGACCAGGATGCCCATGATGACCCCTGTACATTCCATGATGATGTTGTCGTATGAACCATAAAATGTCGAGTCCAATTCCTTTGATTCTTTGATATGACTTCTCCAAGATTCGATCATTGGTATCACATACCTTGTTCAATCACGTTACTGACAAGTTCTGTTTCACTTGTTATCGTGATATTACATCCCCGTGATCTAGTCACATGTTGCAACATTTATGGGTGTAATGTCACCAAGCCGGCCGTATGTATCTTACCCATCACGTGGATGAACAAATCCCACTCTTGAGTCAAATGCCATCTACTTTTCCTTTGGAATACCCAATGTACACCTTTATGATCACCGAGTGACGTTTGATGCAGTCAAAGTAGACTCGGGAAACAGTGAGGAATATGATCTCATGGTCTAAGGAGAAGGAGACTACGTTTCTAGTTATTGCAACAATGAACTATATGACTTGATCGTGTCGCAATCTTTGATGAATGTCCATCACATCATTGACCAATGATATGACCTCGTTGTCAATTGGCATAAATGCCCCATGACCAGGAAACCTTGATCATCGCTTGACCAACAAACTAGTATGAATAGAGGATACTAGGGACTTGGTTTGTTTCATACCACACATGTACCAATGTTTCCAATTGATACAGTTATAGCACAATATGAAACTATTACAAACTAATTGAGATATGACAATAAAAACCTATTTATTATTTGCCTCTAGGGCATATCTTCTTCATGAGCCACCACACCTCAAGGTGCGCTATTTGTGGTGTTCGGAGAGCATTACGCCATCGCACCTCTCCAACAGAGACGTAGATTGTTTGGAAGTGAACTTCGGGAGAAAAATCATCGTCTCCACGTCCATCGGTTATCTCTCAACCGAGCCCTTTACTTATGCAATTTACTTTGTGATAGCCATCGTGCTTAAAGTATTGTATCTTTCTATCACGTTGTTGTTTCTCTTGCTTAGAATAGGTTATTGGTGGACATATTTGAACCTAGTAGTTTTAGGTTTTGTGCTTTGATAAATTAAAGGTTAGTTTCATTCCGCATTTATTAGAGGATACCATTTGACAATGAGGGAATATTGTTAGGCATAACAAGGATGTTGAACCGACCCGAATCAAATGATCTACTAAAATATTAACATAGTCATTTAGTTGTTGGTATATCGTTGTTGTTGTCATATTACTTTGTCCTTCAACCATAAGGATGACAATTGTTCTTCATAGTGGAATGCATGTCCTGGTTGCATCCCAACTTTACCTTACATCGGGTGTTCATAAAGGTTGTCTTCGGATATGTTGGAAACTTATGATGGGGCACAAGATAGTATGAGACAGGATTTGCACCTCCAATGATGGAGAGATATTCTTGGGCCCTTCTCGATATTACAATATTACTAATCGTTTAGCTAGACACGGGGTGATGAGATTCACTGGATATTAGAATATGCAAACGAGATAAAAGAACGACAAGCCAATAACAAGTTCAACATGGTATAGTAATCAAGAGTTGCATTACGAGGATACCAAATTTGTCTTACCTCTGGATTGTCATGTATCATGATGAAAATGGATAGTGCATGACATCAATATGTTCGCTCAAATAGTTTGTGGTTGTGTTGGAACCAATATGGGTGTCCAGATCCTGCTATTGGTTATTGTTCGGAAAGAGTCCCGCACATATGTCCACATAACACCGAACCTGCGGGGTCACACTCTTAAAGGATATTGTTCTGTAGACTATGTAGAGCATATGTATATGTGAGGGATATTCCGGAATAGTTCTGGATCATCAGGAGAATTTCCAGGAGAAAGCCAGATGAGATTCGGGTTGACAGAATTGTTTTGGGGGAGAAAAGGCAGGACGAGTAGCCCCGAGAGGGGATGTCGCATGGGACCTCCATGGCCCACTTGTATGTGGCGCATGGGGGTACATGACCCACCTAGGGTGGTGCATGGCCTCCCCATGGGCTTCTCCACACTTTCCTATTTTGGAGTGATCCATTTTGGGAAGGTTCCGATCATATCATTGATTGTCATTTGATTTTATCTAGGCATTATGAAAAGATATCATATATTCTATTTTGGAAAGTAAATGATATAGTCATTATGAAGGGATCTTGGCATTCAGTGGGGATATGGGGGATTAGGGGCCGACGGTGCCCAGGGAGGATCTCTAGCGCGTTACCTTATCTCCCCTCCTATATAAAGGGAGGGAGGTGGCAGCCCTCCACATCCATCCAGAAAGTCTTGTGGTTGCCTCCTTTCCTCCAGAGTCTCATCCTTTTCCATAAATGTCGTGGAGGCTTCTCCGTTGCTCTGGCGTTGCCGACCCCTGGATGGCGAAGCTCCAATGGAACAAGATCACTGGATGTGTGGATACCTTCAAAGGGATCATCATTTTGATCCTACCTCGAGCGCTTCACCAACATCTTCATCGACGAACGAATCTCCGTTGCAACTTTGGTTAGTACTAGATCTAACCCATCTCGTGTTCTTGCATAGTTCAATCTTCGTGTAGTCGTAGTACCGACTTTTTTAAAATTCCTATGCGAACCCAATAGCAGGTGGGTTATGACTGAGATTTTTCCAGTTGCAGGTGGATTGCCACTGATGTAGGTGGGTTAAAACCGAGATGTTTTAGTTGCACGTGTATTGCGATTGACTTTTCTAGTTGCACGTGGATTACGACCGAGATATTTTTAGTTGCACATGCGTTGCAACTGAGATTTTTCCAGTTACACCTAGGTTGAAACCAAGATTCCTCTAGTTACACATGTGTTGCAACTGGAAAAATTCCAGTTGCACGTAGAATGCAATTGAGATTTTTCATGTTGTTCTTACTATTGTGTTTCCAGTTGCATGTAGAATGCAATTGAGATTTTTCATGTTGTTCTTTCAATTACACAATAGTCCGAGTTACATACGTTTGTGTAATAGTCCTTTGACGCACAGTGCATGTAATTAAATTAAATTTTCACACTGATTAAACTAGTCTCACCTGACATTTTATTTGTGCAAAGTGCATAAACAAAATTCAAATTGAAGCCACAAAAAAGAAGCCATGAACCTCAGATCCCGCTCAGGGCGGGAAGCAGCAGCCCGCGACAATCAACAACGGACCCGAGCTCAAAGAAAATCGGCGATCACACATGCCGAGCGACAGAATAAAAATGGACATGCTGCACGAATTCTAAAGTGTGTGTATATATATATATATATATATATATATATATATATATATATATATATATATATATATTTAGTACCACAACTTCTGCTTCGCGAGAGTGTTTTAGTCCCACATGTAGTGAGCAAAATCCGTCGCACAACTTGTAACCTGGGAGCATTTTAGCCAATTCAATCGAATTTCACGATTTTAACCGGATTCATTTTCTATTGGATCGAAACTTATATTTTAGAGCCGACATGTGGCATCGAATTTTCGCAAAATGATCCATGTGCATCTGAGCGAAGTGAACTCAGGACACATGAGTGTTGTTTACAAAATAGAAGCTTGCCACTACATCAAACAGGAGGACGTGCTATTTCTAGAGCGCTCACGGTATGAATCACATAAAGAAAGAGTCACGTATCAGTTAGGCAACATGCTAGCCAACTCTCACTAGCTCAACGGATATGAACATGGAAAGAAAGTTATGTGTACTAGAAAGCGCATACACAAGTGAAGTGAAGCGATTAAGTGTATACACCCGGGTTAGATCTAAGCCTTTATTTTAGACATTCAAAAATACATATTCTAAAGTTGTGAAAAAATAAAAAAAAATCCAAAATTATTTTGTGTTCTGAGCTACATAAAAAAGATAAAATTAGAGATCTAGGTTTGCAAACTGTGCACCTTCAAATCCGGTCAGAATTGTCTTTTCTTTAGCCCAATACAAATCAGTCCGGGCTGAAATTTTGCACTGAAGTTGCTTAGATCGTTACACATATGTACATATATTTTGAAAGTGTTTTTATACTTTGAATTGCATTTTTACGTACGCGTGTGTGCTTTCATCTTATACAGAATAATTAGTCCTCCTAGTTAAACAGTAGAATCTTTTGGCCTAGTGACATTTTGAAAAAATTGCAACGTCATAGGTAGATAAATTTAATCAAACTTGCTGAAATTTGATTAAATTAGACTAAAGTGCTCTCAGCAAATAAGTTGTGGGACTAAAATGCTCCTGGGTAAAAGACGTGGGAGTATATACTAGTACCTCTTTCTAGGCACAAGGAAAGCGGCGGCGCCACGCGTGAGTGTGTGGCCAGAGACCAATGCATGTATGCTTCGTGTGGCAGACACACGAGTCAGAACCACATTGTTCACAGCTTCAAGCTAGCACACGCACCAACACAAGCTCTGCTTCGGCTCAGCTGGAGCCTAGAGGCCTCGTCCGGTTGGGTGCCTCGCAATGGATTTGTCCCGTTCTCCTGAAAATGAAAACGTCGATCAATCTTTCTACTACTGTGAAATCGCTGGACCAAGACATCCGTATACTGTGATGTTTCAGGCTCAACAGACTTTGCACGCGAATCACAGCGTGCATTGATGCGATCCGATAATTGCGGTGGCCGGCCAGTCATAATAACTCGTGACCATGACAGTTGACATGGCCGCGGGGCCGCTGCAAGCACGCACGTGAGGGCATCTACAGCGGGCTTCACGCCTGCCCTCGCCGCTGGACATCAATACCGACATCTCCACGGCTCCACCTCCGCGCGTCTTGTCCGCGACGCCCGACATCCAATGGTATGCTTGGCTTGACTTTAGACAGATCACAATTCACAATGTGTCGTATATCTAGTTGTCGTTTCTGAACTCCATGATAAGCCATCTTCACGGGCCCGACCCAAACAGGCGATCCGTTTCTATCTGTTTGAGTCCGGTCGCGGTCGTTGCCGTGTCCAGTCGCGCGACCCATCTGTCCGCGTCTGGCCAACGGAGGTACGCTTTTTTTTTCGAAGTTCGAACCGAGACATTTCGCACGTAAACTACTTAGTTATACAAAATATTACAAAACATGAAAAAAAAAAACGGCCCTAGCCCTAGCCCTAGCTACTGATGATCTCCCTGCCTTCGGCGTCGCCTAGTCCATCTATCGATCGAGGTTGATATACTCAGGCGGCGTCCATAGGTGTGGCGGCGGCATCCCGAAGCTGCCGTCGGTGCGGGTGTGGGAGGCGCAGGCTGGTCGTTCACCAGGCCTGGCCACGCATCTGTCTCAGCCGGCGTGGGCGAAGCATACCATCCAGGCGCCGGTGGAGTAGACAACCTCGGCGCGGGCGAGCAGCCCACCCCCGTAACGGCTGTGGTGGGGCGGTGGCGGTGGAAGGTACCCACAACGGCACCCCTAAGAGGGTGACGGTACCCGCAGGCATCGCCGTCGTCGGTGTCAAAACGCGGGGCTTTCGCCCGGATACACCTACACACACGCCTACTAAAGGATCAACCGTTGTCGCGGAGCCCGATCTTCAGAGCACGATTGTAACATCTCAAAAATATTAATCAAGCTTATCAAGATCTAATCACCTAAGTTTAGGGTTAACAAAAACTTTTATCTTTAAAACTTGATATGAATGCATGTGTGATTTGTATTAATGCATGTATGCTTGCAATTGTCATGTTTGATTGCTACAAATGTTAAGGATTAGTTTAAAAAGGATTACCACATCATCTAGATCATTTCCAAACCGAATCAAATAAAAAGAAAGTCAAATATGGATCATATGATCATATGGTCATTTTGGCAAAAGTTAACCACTAGCCCACTCTGGACATCTATAGTAAAAGATTTTCAACAGGAATAATTACAATTCTTTTCACCCCTTGCTAGACCAAGTAAAAGTGAATCCAAGAAAACTTTACAAAACAACATAAACTATTTTCAAATCTATTTAAGAGGCATTGCAAAATTGAATCAAGTTCATATGCCTAGATCACCACTTTTCAAAAACCATTCACACCACTCCCACTTGACAAATCCCAGCAACCATAGACTACTAAGCAAGTACTCAGATCACTCACCAAAAATTATTCAAAAATTTGAAAGTAAATTTCATGCGGCCATTTGGTCGAGCACCTGAGAGACACAGTATAACCTCAACCACTATACACTGTTTTGATCTATCAATTGATCATCAAATGTACTCAATTCTACTCCACTACTTGCCCATGATCATTCCTAGTCCTTGGTCGTGCAGAGGAGGAGCTCATCTCCACCGTTGCACCAGTGTCATACCCGTACCGAGCCAGCCATGTCGGTCGACCATGAACCAGCCGCTGCGCGCCGCGCCGCCCTCTCCCACGACACCTAGACGATAGCCGTGACCTCACTGCCACCCCCTGTCCACCCCTTGACCAACGGCGAGGCGAGGAGGAGCCAGACCAGCCGCGCCCATTTAATCCCCGCCATGCCGAGAGCACGATGGAGCGTCGCAGCTGCCCCGCGCACACACAATGCGCCTCACTTTCTCCGCTCATACCCGCAGTCGTTGTAGCACCAGTGACCTCCCAGACATGATCGCTCACCGCCACGCGCCCCGTGACCACCGTACCAAGTGACGAACACCCGTGTACCCGAACAGAGCGCCGACGTCGCCCGACCAACTGAGACCGCCCCTTGTTGTGTCGTCACGCGTGTGACGATCGCCGCAGTGCACCGCATCGATCCATGACCTCCGTCATGCTTAGCGAGACTTGTAGCAACGTTGCCGGAGGAGCCAGACCATGTCGCCCTGCCGCCAACACTGGTGTATAAAGAGAGGCCACCCCAAACCTCATTCTACACACCATTCCACTCCCCACTCACCTAGGAACCTCACTGACCTTACCCCGGAGCAAGGCGAGCACCACGACACCGGAATTTGGCCAGAGTCCGCCGCTGCAGTCGAGGAAGGAAGCCAGCGATTGGAGCCACCCCAGGAGCCGCCGTGACCACCATTCGAACCGCCGTCATCTACAACGTTGTTCGCCCCCATCACCGACCCTAGCTGGAGCCTCGGTGAGTCCCTAGCGACCCACACCGCCGCGTTAGGGTTAGAATCTCGCCGAAGCTGTTCGTCGTAGACGATGAACCTCAGCCGTAGGATCCTGTTCTAATCGTAGGGCTAGAATTGCTAGATACCATTTCGGTTAGAATTAGTCGCTGACGCGTGGGACCGTCCTGTCAGCAGCCCGTTGCGCCAGCGCTGTGCAGTTGGGCCGGCCCATTTAGTTTCCCGCGCACAGCCTAGTAGTTCAAATCGAATTTTGCCAATTTAGTTAAAACCCTATTCTATCAGTAGATTCAAAATTCAATTCAAAGAGATGTACAAATCCAAAATACATGATTCCAATTTTTCTCGAAAGATATTAAAAATATCTTGTCACTCTCGTTGGATTCAAATCAATTGAAACTGTAGATCACCTATACCAAAAATAACAAGACAAAGGCTTTTGCCACTTCAAATATTTTTAGAAAATAAACTATAAATGCTTTTGAGTTGATTCCAACTCTCAAAAATCAATTTTTACATGCTCTACTTGAATATGTAAAAAGATTTGGTTTTACAAATATGAAACATGGCTTAGTACTAAAATAATGATATAAAGGCATTTCTAGTCACTTTAATATTATTAACTAGTAATGTTAAATCTTGTAATGCTTGACCACCAATTTAAATCACATTCCCAAGTATTGGAATATATGGTGATGACATGTTGCAACATGATCCACTATTTTAATTGGAGGATATTGAATCTTAAGGATTTAAAATGAGTAGAAATTATTTTTTTAAAATAAGAAGAATAAGAAAATGGTAATATTCCACATGATGATTGAGATGATACTATATCATCTAATATGAGCCCTTGTGTGCTAAATATAAGTAGTGAAGTGTTGTGTGGTGATTGTGTACATTGTATGTATTTATAGACGCTAGTACCGACTCGGGCTACGACAAGGAGGAGTACTTCGAGGAAGAAGAAGAGAACTTCAACGACTGCAACCAGCAAGGCAAGCCCACTATGCAAGCTATCAGTGCAAGCTAGAACTATGCAGGCTATATGTGCAAGCCTCTTATACCAGATGCACTACGCATGCTTGGTTATGCACCTTGAATTATACCATTCCAGTTTTACTTCAAGCTTTGCTTTTCCCTTTTATTAAAGTTTCTCATTTAGTTAATAAATTGTGATTAGTGGAAAATAGGATGAATACTATAAAAATCATAGAACTAGCCATGGATAGTTATACTTGGTTAGCACACCTCCATAGTGATACCCTCAACATTAGTGGCTAGTGCTAAGCTAAAACTTGATCAATTTAGATGGGAATACTTGGTGAAAATGATTATGAAAACCTTGGAATGATGATTCATTATATTGAAATGTTTTGACATGTGTTATGAAACACAATGGTTGGATGATGAAACTGAATGAGGCATGAGCTTGACTTTGACAAAAACTGATTGTTGGGTTTGGATGCGATATCATTCCAATTTTACCGTACAACCACAATACCTGAGTTGGGTAGGGCTTGACTAGAAGTTTATATGTCTTAGTATGGGTTTCCTTGTGGAAGAGGTTGAGCTGAGGCTACCTCGTGATGAATGTCCACCTATGCAGTGCCCAAGATGGCAGATGGCCATGGTTGGGAGCCCAAACTCATAGGGGAGGTGCCTATACTAGGGTGTGTAATTGAAAGGTTAGGATTCATTATCTGCATACCAAGTATGATGATTCAGGGTTATCCCTGACGGATGTATCAAATTTTGTGGTGAAAGTGTACAATCTCTACAGAGTGTCAAACTATTCGCATAGCTGCGTCCGCGGTTATGGACAGTTGGAGTGGCCATACTGTTCCGTTGTCAGATGTTTTCAAAATGATTTGTTACTTGAAAGATGACTTTGACTTGACCACAACAGAGTTGTGGACATGAAAACTAGTTTCCCCCCTTAAGTGACATAGAGAACTAAAGTTAGGTTAGTTACTCTTAAGTCTTTATGAAATAAAACTGGGTTTTTGCAAACAAAATTAGAGCTTAAGGTTCCTACAACTTTTACCTTACTCATGCTAGTGTTAGTTTGCGAGTACATAAAGAGTACTCATGGCTTTGTCCCTGGCTATTCCCATGGCCAGACTATGAGGAGGATTACCCGGAAGATGGACAGCAGGAGGTCTATGACAACTAGGATCATCTCCCATCGTCAGCATTGCCTGTGACCCTGAAGACGGAGCCTACTACGTTTACTTTCCGCTACTTTGATTGTATTAAGACTAGATCATGAGATCCTCGATTTGTAACACCTTTATAATGGTTTGTAATGGATGATGTACTATGGTACCGCTTCTGTTATGTCTCGCAAAAATGGTAATCCTGGGATTGTGATGTATTGCATAGCAGGCATCTGGACTTAAAAATCCGGGTGTTGACAAGTTAGTATTAGAACCATCCTAACCATAGGAGACCCAAGTTAGAATGGACGCCAGAAAAACCTAGTTTCAAAACAAAGAAATTGAGTATTTACAAAAGTCTATTCTCATTCTTATCCTTGAGATTCTTTCAAAAAGAGATCACTTGTTCCTCAAAACTCTTACAATTCTACATAAAATTTGACACACTTGATAACCTCACTAACTTACTCATCTTAAAGCTTATAGATGGAGGTCAAATATAGCAAGTTTTACCAGTTGGGCAATGGAGGACATGTTATCTTTGAGAGGGATCTAGACCAGCTTTTGGAGTATCTTGGGCATCCGCACCCGGAGTTCTTTGAAGCGCAGCTCAACGACCAATCTGGAGGGGAGCTACAGTGGCTGATTGTTGCCGACCTGAGAGGCAAAATGGAGCCACCTCTTTCGGATAAGATTCAGTTTAGTGTAAGTGAGAACAGCTGGCTAGAAGGATTAGCCAGGGCAATGCAAGAAGCTCTTGCATGTCTGTGTGCACAAAACATCAACCAGATCATCGACACCCATTTTGCCCACTATGCAAGACGTGACTCTATGGGACAACCTTTGGCCATGCTGGCACATCCAGAGTTTAAGCATCGCATGGACCACATGGCCTTGATGATTGATGGCTCAATGCACGGTGCCCAGAAAAGTGCTTGGTGCGTGGTGTTGATGTAGAGCTCGTTGGGAACCCCAAGAGGAAGGTATGATGAGCACATCAGCAAGTTTCCCTCAGTTATGAAACCAAGGTTTAATCGAAGCAGTAGGAGCAACGAAACACCTCAAAGGTGTTACTAGCTGAGCTTTGGCAGGGCACAATACCGGTGCTAGTAGCAACGTGGAGACCTGCACAACACAACCACAAAACTTTGTCCCCAACTTGTGATGAGGTTGTCAATCTCACTGTGTTTTGCAGAAAACAAAGGATTAAACATATCGAATGGAAAGAACTAAAAGTTTGTAGAAAGTAAACACAAAGCAGTAAAAGATTGTAGATTGTATGTAAAAGAAAAAGGACCGGAATCCATAGTTCACTAGAGGTGGCTCTCCTTAAGATAGATAACATGCTGGGTGAACAAATTACAGCGGGGCAATTGACAAACACCGAGAAAGCAATACATGCATATACTAATCATCTTGACTCCTTTGAGACTTGATTGTGCATTAACATAATACATAGACCGCCATCCAACTGCATCTATGACTAATAATCCACCTTCAGGTTATCATCCGAACCCCCTCCAGTATTAAGTTGCAAGCAACAGATTATTGCTTTACGAACTGCATGTAAAGTAAACAATACGATTGGTCTATGAACAAAGGATTGTTGTTTTCTCCCTAGTAGCAACAACACATCTAGTACCTTAGAGATTTCTGTCACTTCCCCAGATTACCAGAGGCATGAACCCACTATCGAGCATAAATACTAATTCTTAGAGTTGCTAGCATCTACTTGGCCAAGATAGCTACTAACAACGGAAAGCATGCAAGATATCAAATAACAAAGACATGATAGAATCAATAATCAATCTGAAATAGCATCTCAATATACATCGGATCTCCGCAAACACAACATGCAAAATTACAAATAGATGATCTTGATCATGAACGGAGCTCACAAGATCTAAACATGAAAGCACAAAGGAGGAGAACCAGCCATCTAGCTACTACATGGATCCGTAGTCTAAGGATGAACTACTCACGCATCACACCGGAGGCTTGCATGGTGATGAAGAAGGCCTCCAGGGTGAATTCCCCTCTCCGGCAGGGTGCCGGGAAGAGCTTCAGATCCCTCCCTATCTAGGGATGGAGATGATGGCGGCTACAGACTCTTTCCTGGATTTTTGATCGGGTACTTAGGGTTTACGTCCCGAGGGCATCTTATAGTTGGAAGGGGAGGCCGAGGGGGTGCCGGGAGCGGCCACACCACCCCCTAGCGCGGACCAGGCCTGGCCGCGCGGCCAGGTGGTGTGGTGGCTCCCTGGCCCTTCTCCGTCTCGTATTCTGGCACTTAATCACTTCCGGAAAAATAGGCACTTTGGCTTTTGTCCCGTCAAATTCCGAGAATATTCATTTTCTGACTTTCCTGGAACCAAAAACAGGAGAAAACAAGCAACTGGCACTGTGGCATCTTGTTAATAGGTTAGTCCAAGACATCATATGAAAAGTACTCCAAAGTGTGGACAAAACACAAGAAAGTAGATAAAACCAAGCATGGAACATCAAAAATTATAGATACATTTGCAATGTATCAACATCCCCAAGCTTAACTCCTGCTCATCCTCGAGTAGGTAAGTGATAAAAAGAACGAATAATTTTTGAGGTGACATGCACCATCAAAGACTTGATAAAAGTATTTGTAAAACATTCAAAGCTGGGATCATAGTACTTCAATCATAACATGAAAGACAAAGTTCTAGCAATAAGCAAAGAAACTATGATGCAACATGAAAAGGCACAAACAAAAGATTCATGAATAACAATGCTTTGCAAGACGTTTGTTTGTTTCACATAAAAAAACATAGCATAATAGTATTCAGCTTGTCCCTCAATAGAGTAGCAAATATAAATGCATAGGACACCTTCAAAGTTCATAAGAGTGACTAGATACAATAGTTTAAAACAAGCAATATCAAAGTATGCATCAATCAACTAGTCTTGGGACAATGCACATAGAACTAAGAATGGCCACTATGCTCTCAAAGAAGGTGCATAAAGATAGAAGGTGGAGACTCAATATAATGGTGGAAGAAAGGCCTTTGTAAAAGGAAGTAGGGATTCAAGTCTCATAAAGAGCTTCCAAAAATTATGGTACTTGTAGCTTTCAGCTCTCATTGCCCCTATCATAAGCATCTTGAAGTGGTTAAGGTTAAAGTGACACAACTAAGAGGATATGCTTGACAAGTTATAAACCTAAATCTCATGCCCCTTACTTACGAAGACCGATCCTCATGCTACTCAACTTCAGTCACGAGTAAGCTCTTGTCATTGTAAGTACATGTGTATCATTAAGAACCGCCAACAGGGTACCCCTTGCACATGATACGGGAGCTTTCCCATAATCAAAATGACAAGGCAAGCAGACAATGAGCCTCTCGGCGATCTTTTTATTTGCTATTTGCATAGGTTTTTATTGAGGATGCTTCATAGAGTGCTCATTATGGTGATGCTGCAAGTTTCCACCATGATTAGGCATGGCTTAGGCTAGCAGCCTAGGCGTTTCTCTAACACACATACAAACTCCATGATCTTACAAGTTCCACTTTTATTTCACACCGCCGGGATCCGTAAGCAAAAGAACATGATATCAACGGGGTACAAAGTACAAGTGCAATGTTGAAAGCGTTCCCCATGAAACATGGTTCTGCTAATTTCAACTTATAAAGCGCAAGAATATATGCAACAAAGAAGGACCCAATGGTTCAAGTTTATTAGAGGCAAGTAAAGTAAAGTGTGCCATCAAGTTCGTGAGAGCTTTAGTCGCTAGTTTTCTCATAACAAGTTTGATTTGGAAGGTAAACAAAAGCATGAATATACTTGGAATAACATGAGCTAGTAGGTAGGTATGGTGGACTCTTTGGAATAACTAGGTTTAGGGAGTTGGATGCATGAGTGGAACTCATACTTTGTTGTGGAGGCTAGCAAAAGACTGGGAGCGACAAACTAAGAGAGAAATAATGGCCATAATCATGCAGAGCGACAAAACATCATTGATCAAAGCATAAAGTGATACTACAAGTTGAAAACTAAAGGATCATAAAGGCTATGGTGACTTTGGATAGTCATAACATGGTGTGAGCATGTGCCAAGTCAACCCTAATAAAGCATCAAAGGAGAATACCACTATACCATGCTTTAATATGCTAAAACAACGCATGATTCATCCAAAGCACATTAAGCAATCTCAATTGTTTATAACAAGTCATGCTACAGCAAAGAATACTAAGCATAAAGCCAAAACAATATCAAGCATGGCATGACAAAGCATAGGCCACAGTCAAAAGCCAACTCTTTTTACCACATAAGCATGAACTTTCCTACTCTTTTCCAAACCAAACCAAACTATTTGCAAACCAATGTATGAAAGAGGGGGTCCAACCAATTTATTCAGAAAAATAAGCAAACCAAAGCAAAAAAAAACAAAACGAAAACAAAAAAGAAGACGCTCCAAGAAAAACACAACTGTGCATGAAACAATAAAAATGAAGCGTTTGGAAGAAACCTGGGATTTTTATTGATGAAGAAGGGGATGCCTTGGGCATCCCCAAGCTTTGATGCTTGTACTTCTTGGATATTTCTTGGGATGACACGCGTGGCATCCCCAAGCTTGAGCTTTAGTCCATTCTTCATCTCATTACTCATTCCTTCCATACACCTGAAATTTTTTCTTCATACAAAACTTCACACAATCTCATTAGCAACATTAGTGCACTTAAGATAAATAAGTCTTAAGGTTCAGTTCTAACACCAAATAAACTTCCATTAGAACACTATCTACTGTATCACTTCCCTAAAAAATCTCAATTCCCCAAAAGAACTCAAAAAGGAACCCACAAGAAGCAAATGCAGAAAATGGCAGAAATCTGTCAAAACAGACCAGCAGGTAAAGACGAATTTTTTCGAAGACCTTCTGTTGCTCAAATCAAAACGTGTTGAACTAACGAAAGTTAGATAACAACCTGGGGCAGAAGCAAAAACAATTACAGCTCAATCCTACATACAGAGCTCTCTCACGAATGTTTACGGTGAAGCACAAAAATCTGTTTCGGGACAGCAACTTTCCCAATCATTACTTCTCTCTCATTAGAGGTTACTCTTGTCACAAAAAGCAAATAAAAAGGATAAGGAGAGGTTATTACAGAGGTAATAACTTCCAAGACTCATCTAAAACTTTTGGGTTACCTCCCAATAAGTACTTTTCTTTAACGTCTTTAAGTTAGGCATATGAAGCAAAGAAAGAATCAAGTGTTCTCAAATGAAGAAGCATTAAGACCAAATTTTGTTTTCATAGGAGAAGCAACAGAAATCTTTTCTCTCTTTTTAGGTAAGTGTTCTATACCTTTCTTGAGTGGGAGTTGATATTTAATGGTGCCTTCTTTCATATCAATGATGGCACCAACAGTTCTAAGAAAAGGTCTTCCCAAAGTAATAGGACAAGAAGCATTGTATTCAACATCCAAAACATAGAAATCAACGGGGACATAGGAATCATTAACCATAATAAGAACATCATTAAGACTCCCCATGAGTTTCTTTTTAACATTATCATCAAGTGGGGCATTCAAATAGCAATCTTCAAGAGGAGGCAAATCAAGCATATCATAAATCCTTCTAGGCATAATAGAAACACTACTATCAAGATCACACAAAGCTTTGAAATCAAAGTCATTCACTTTCATATTAATGATGGGTTCCCAACCATATTCTTGTTTTATAGGAATAGAAGCTTTATGTTTCATCTTTTCTTCTTTAATCTTTATGAGAGCATCAGTAATGTGTTTTGTAAAGGCCATTTTCATAGCACTAGCATTAGGAGTTTTAGCAAGCTTTTGTAGGAACTTAATAACTTCAGAGATATTGCAACAATCAAGATCAAAATCAAATTTATCATCTAAAGTAGTAGAACTAATAGTAGCCTCAACACTAGTGGTGGTAATAGTAGAAACACTAATGTTTCTAGCAATTTCATCTTATCTTTCCCACTTAGCATGTAATTCAGCTAATAGTCTAACATTTTCATCAATTCTTACTTGTATAGCATTAGTAGCTGCAAAGGGGTTGTCATTAGTTTTAGGTTTAGCAGCCATTTTATTCAAAGAAGTTTGAGCTTCAGCTAAAGATGCTATATTTCTTTCAGCATTAGAGAGTTTTTCCTCAATAGTTTTATTGAAATCAGTTTCTTTACTAATAAACTCTTTAAGCATAACTTCTAGTTCAGAGGGAGCACTCTTATTATTGTTGTAAGAATTTCCATAAGCATTACCATTGTTGGGAGGATATGGCTTATAATTGTTGCTACCAAAATTATTCCTATAAGCGTTATTACCATAAGCATTGTTGCCAAAATTGTTATTTCTTATGAAGTTCACATCAACTTGCTCTTCTTGAGCAACCAAAGAGGCTAAAGGAACATTATTTGGATCAATATGGGCTTTCCCATTAACAAGCATAGACATAATAATATCAATCTTATCCCTCAAGGAGGAGGTTTCCTCAACAGAATTTACCTTCTTACCTTGTGGAGCTCTCTCAGTATGCCATTTAGAATAATTAACCATCATATTGTCCAAAAGTTTTGTTGCAGCACCCAAAGTGATGGTCATAAAGGTACCTCTAGCGGCAGAATCCAATAGGTTCCTTGAAGAATAGTTCAGTCCTGCATAAAAAGTTTGGATGATCATCCAAGCAGTCAGTCCATGAGTGGGACAATTCTTTACCAAAGATTTCATTCTTTCCCAGGCTTGAGCAACATGCTCATTATCAAGTTGTTTAAACTTCATTATTTCACTTCTCATGGATATAATCTTAGAAGGAGGATAGTATTTTCCAATAAAAGCATCTTTCCATTTAGTCCAAGAATCAATGCTATTCCTAGTTGAGGAATTCAACCATTCTTTAGCTTTTCCTCTCAAAGAGAAAGGAAACAATTTCAGTTTAATAATATCACCATCTATATCCCTATGCTTTTGCATCTCACAAAGTTCAACAAAGTTATTTAGATGGGAAGCAACATCTTCATTACCAATACCAGAAAATTGTTCTCTCATAACAAGATTGAGCAAAGCAGGTTTTATCTCAAAGAAAGTATTTTCAGACACAGGTGGAGCAATAGGTGTGCTCATAAAATCATTGTTGTTGGTGCTAGTGAAGTCACACAACTTAGTGTTTTCAAGAGTAGTCATTTTTGGGGTTTTCAAATAAGAAAGCAAACTAGTAAAACTAATTTTTGTGTGTTTTTTGAAGAACAAAACAAGCAAACAAAGCAAAAAGAAACTAAGCAAAACAAAAACAACAAAGTAAAGAGATTGGTTATGAGGGACTCCCCTTGTGAAGATGTCCTTGACTCCCCGGCAATGGCGCCAGAAAATTGCTTGATGGCTCAATGCACGGCGCCTAGAAAAGTGCTTGGTGCGTGGTGTTGATGTAGAACTAGTTGGGAACCCCAAGAGGAAGGTATGATGAGCACAGCAGCAAGTTTCCCTCAGTTATGAAACCAAGGTTTAATCGAACCAGTAGGAGCAAGGAAACACCTCAAAGGTGTTACTAACTGAGCTTTGGCAGGGCGCACTACCGGTGCTAGTAGCAACGTGGAGACCTGCACAACACAACCACAAAACTTTGTCCCCAACTTGCGATGAGGTTGTCAATCTCACCGTCTTTCGCGGAAAACAAAGGATTAAACGTATCGAATGGAAAGAAGTAAAAGTTTGCAGAAAGTAAACACAAAGCAGTAAAAGATTGTAGATTGTATGTAAAAGAAAAAGGACCGGGATCCATAGTTCACTAGAGGTGGCTCTCCTTAAGATAGATAACATGTTGGGTGAACAAATTACAACGGGGCAATTGACAAACACCGAGAAAGCAATACATGCATATACTAATCATCTTGACTCCTTTGAGACTTGATTGGGCATTACAACATAATACATAGACCGCCATCCAACTGCATCTATGACTAATAATCCACCTTCAGGTTATCATCCGAACCCCCTCCAGTATTAAGTTGCAAGCAACAGATTACTGCTTTATGAACTGCATGTAAAGTAAACAATACGATTGTTTTATGAACAAAGGATTATTGTTTTCTCCCTAGTAGCAACAACACATCTAGTACCTTAGAGATTTCTGTCACTTCCCTAGATTACTAGAGGCATGAACCCACTATTGAGCATAAATACTAACTCTTGGAGTTGCTAGCATCTACTTGGCCAAGATAGCTACTAACAACGGAAAGCATGCAAGATCTCAAATAACAAAGACATGATAGAATCAATAATCAATCTGAAATAGCATCTCAATATCCATCGGATCCCCGCAAACACAACATGCAGAATTACAAATAGATGATCTTAATCATGAATGGAGCTCACAAGATCTAAACATGAAAGCACAAAGGAGGAGAACTAGCCATCTAGCTACTACATGGATCCGTAGTCCAAAGATGAACTACTCACGCATCACACTGGAGGCTTGCATGGTGATGAAGAAGGCCTCTAGGGTGAATTCCCCTCTCCGGCAGGGTGCCGGGAAGAGCTTCAGATCCCTCCCGATCTAGGGATGGAGATGACGGCGGCTACAGACTCTTTCATTGATCGGGTACTTAGGGTTTACGTCCCGAGGGCATCTTATAGTCGGAAGGGGAGGCCGAGGGGGTGCCGGGAGCGGCCACACCACCCCCTGGCGCGGGCCAGGCCTGGCCGCGCGGCTAGGTGGTGTGCTGGCTCCCTGGCCCTTCTCCGTCTCGTATTCTGGCACTTAATCACTTCCAGAAAAATAGGCACTTTGGCTTTTGTCCTATCCAATTCCGAGAATATTCATTTTCTGACTTTCCTGGAACCAAAAATAGCAGAAAACAGGCAGCTGGAACTGTGGCTCTTGTTAATAGGTTAGTCCAAGAAATCATATGAAAAGTACTCCAAAGTTGGAACAAAACACAAGAAAGTGGGTAAAACCAAGCATGGAACATCAAAAATTATAGATACATTTGCATTGTATCAATGATGCACGAGACGTAGAAAGAGTTAGACAATGCCCGTGCTTACACCAACCAGAACCATGCTGAAGCCGTTGAAAGGAAGTAAACCCTCGCCATTCTTGCCAAGGAGCGCAAGTCACTTCGTATCCAGTGCGACAAAAAGGATCGCACCATCGCCCGTCTTTGTCAGAAGATAGCCACCCTAGAGGAGACCATCCACGACCAGGAGATCCAACTAGAAGAGAAGGATGAGGAAGGTGAAGATATCCGTGGTGATATTCACTCTTACCTCAGTGATGACAATGACTATCAGCAGGACGCTGCCATGGAGGACAACACTGATGGGGATGATGCTGACTTCATTGATGATGATGATCCCGACACCCCTGATGATGAGTAGTCGCACCTGAGCACTATCGTAGGTGTGAGTTGTACCCAGTCCCATTGTATCGTAGCTTGTCAGAATGGTCCTTAAGACCATCTATTTTCTAGTTGTGGTGTGTGTTTGTATTGTGTGCTTGGAATGAATGAGAAGAAGTGGTTAGTTTTCAAAACCTAAGTCATACTCAAAGTTTAAAGCTTTTTGAAACAAACCCATGAACCATAGAAATTTTCCTCTTGTCTCATTATCTATCTCAATCTTTAGATGACTCGCGGAAACCCCGGAGGAAGCAGTTCATCTCAGGACCCAATGGTGCAGATTCTACAAATGTTAGTTTGTGATCGTGAAGCTGGTAGAGCTGAACGACAAGCCAACTTATCCACTCTTCAACAGATAGCCCAGATGGCCCACAATAATCAAGGCCATGGAAACCAATATCACCATGGATCCAAGCTCAAAAACTTCCAGAATACCAACCCTCCTATGTTTAGCAAGTCTGAGGAGCCCCTAGATGCCGATGATTGGCTGCAGACCATGGAAAACAATCTAGAAGTTGCAGGAGTTGATGCTAATGAGAAGGTGCTGTTGCCACCCACTATCTATTCGGCTATGCAAGATCTTGGTGGAATAGTACCCATACCATGAACGGAGGTCAAATGATGACTTGGGAGGAGTTCAAGCTCAAGTTCAGCAGGACCCATGTGCCCCCGGGTCTGATCAAGAGGATGAGGGATGAGTTCAGAGATTTGAAATAAGGAAGGATGACTGTGGTTGAGTACCGTGACAAATTCTTGACAATGAAGCCAAGAAGAAGGAGAGGTTCTTGAATGGTCTGCATGATGAGATGCAGACAGTGCTAGTCAATATTCCCTTTGATGACCTTGAAGCCTTAGTGGATTCTCTAATCCAGATGGAAGGCAAGATCAACCAAGCTAGTGAGAACCGCAAGCATCGTATGATGCACCGACCAGGACCCCACCATACCCCGAAGTATCGCCCCAACCCGTCTCTAGGATATGCACCCAGAAACAACAGACCCCCAATGAACTGCCGAACTACCCCAACTGTGGCGGAGGAAACCCAAGGCCTGGAGGAAATCATAACAACAACCCCGACAACTCCAATAACTTCAACCGTGCACCGCCAAAGTCCAACAACAACAATACTACCCTAAGGACTGGAAGCAATGATGTGCTTGTCGCAGGGAAAGACAAGTCAATGATCACTTGCTTTGAATGCGGAGTCACGGGGCACTACTCCAATGAGTGCCCAAGAAGCTTGCAACAGCAACCAATGTGACTACACCTGCCCAACAGCAATATCGTGTCCAGCCTGGAAAGAGATTCGCCCCAGGAAACCTGCATAACCGTAATGGCCGTCTGTTCCACATGAATGCTGAGGAAGTCCAGGAAGCGCCAGATGTGGTGCTGGGTATGTTTTCTGTTAACTCAGTTCTAGCAAGAGTGTTGTTTGATTCTAGAGCATCGCACTCATTTGTTATAGAAGAATTTGCATGAACTGGTAAGATTCAACCCACAAATTTGAAGCATGTCATGATAGTTTAAATACCTGGTTCAACCACCAAAGCTAGAAAAATTTGCAAGGTCGTACCTATCAGAATACATGGGATAGACTTTTATGCCAATCTAATAGTACTTGGAACCAAAGGTTTGGAAGTAGTGTTAGGGATGGATTGGATGTCGAAACATCAAGGATTAATCGAATGTGCCAAGAAAGCCATAATCATGACCAGTAGCACCGGAGTATCAGTAGAGCATGTATCTGAGACATTGCCCCGTCAATTCAAGTGCAACAAGAGTTTAGCCAAAACCACCATTGACCAAGTTAGAGTAGTCTGTGAATACCCAGATGTGTTCCCAGATGAATTGCCTGGTATGCCCCCAGATCAGGATATCAAGTTTATCATTGAACTAATTCCTGGAACCGGACCCATAGCTCAGAGACCCTATAGTATGAACCCATCTGAATTGATGGAGCTGAAGAAGCAACTTGGTGATATGCTGGGAAAAGGTTTGATACAACCAAGCGCATCGCCATGGATATCACCTATTTTGTTTGTTGATAAGAAGGATGGTGCCAACCGTTTGTGTACGGATTATCGGAAGCTGAATGACGTCACCATCAAGAATAAGTACCCACTGCTGAAGATAGAAGATTTGTTTGATCAACTGACTGGTGCCAGAGTGTTTTCTAAGATTGATCTTAGAACTGGTTATCATCAATTGAAAATCCGTGCAACGGATATTCCAAAGACTTCCTTCACCACCAGATATGGATTGTATGAGTACAATGTCATGTCTTTTGGATTAACCAATGCCCCCGCTTATTTCATGAACCTCATGAATAAGATTTTTATGAACTTCTGGGATAAGTTTGTCGTTGTTTTTATCGATGACATTCTTATCTACTCCAAGTCGGAAGAGGACCATGAGCTACACCTAAAAACCATCCTTGAAACTCTTAGGGAGCATCAATTGTATGACAAGTTTAGCAAGTGTGAATTCTGGTTAAAGGAAGTAGGATTCCTAGGCCATATCTTGTCGGTAGGAGGAGTTGCTATTGACCCCGCCAAGATAAAAGATGTCAAAGAATGGAAAGCCCCAACCACCCAAACCGAAGTCCGCGCATTTCTTGGATTAGCCGGATATTACCGCAAGTTCATTGAAGGATTTTCGAGCATCGCAAGGCCAATGACCCAGTTGTTGAAGAAATATAAGAAGTTTGAATGGACCGACAAATGTGAAGCAAGTTTTCAAGATCTTAAGAAGAGGTTGATTTCAACCCCAATTTTGATCATGCCCGATATCAAGAAGCATTTTGATGTGTATTGTGACGCATCCAAGATTGGTCTCGGATGTGTGCTGATGCAAGAAGGAAAAGTCATATCCTATCTGTCTAGACAACGGAAGCAACATGAATAGAACTATCATACCCATGACCTCGAACTAGCAGCCGTAGTTTTAGCTTTGAAGACATGGCGTCATTACCTTATGGGTAACCGCTGTGAGATTTACTCGGATCACAAGAGTCTGAAGTATATTTTCACATAGAAAGAGCTGAATATGAGGCAAAGGAGATGGATAGAGTTAATCAAGGATTATGACCTTGACATTCATTATCACCCCGACAAAGCCAATGTGGTAGCGGATGCTCTTAGTAGATTGTCGTGTAGGTTAAACACCATGATTAAGTAAGCCCAGCCAAGTCTGCATAGAACTCCAACCCACTTTGATTAGTCAGATAAAAGAGGCCCAGAAAGGAAATGTCAGTATTAATGGAATCAAGCGTCGTATCAGAACAGGGAAGGTACCCGGATTCACCGAAGATGAAGGAGTTATGTGGTACAAAGGACGTATCTGTGTTCCAGCAGATTCGGAGTTGAAACAAGTCATTATGCAGGAAGCCCATGATACCCTTTATTCTATCCACCCGGGAGGAACGAAGATGTATCAGGATTTGAAAGAGCAATTTTGGTGGCATAAAATGAAGAGAGAAGTCGGAAGCTACATAGCTAAGTGTGATATCTGTCAGAGAGTCAAAGAGGAACATCAGTGACTCATAGCACTTTTGCAACCATTGCAGATTCCAGAATGGAAATGGGATTCTGTCGGAATGGATTTTATCACCGGTTTGCCTACATCTAGTAGGGGAAATGACTCTATTTGGGTCGTAGTAGATAGACTATCCAAGGTAGCCCATTTCATACCCGTCAAGACTACCTACCAGAGTTCGAAACTAGCGGAGTTGTATATCGCTAGAATAGTCAGTTTGCATGGAACCCCCAAGACCATAGTGTCGGATCGAGGAACCTAGTTTACCTCAAGATTTTGGCAGAAGGTCCAAAAAGGATTAGGAACCAAACTGAATTTTAGCACAGCTTATCACCCGCAAACCGACGGACAGACTGAAAGAGTCAACCAGATCTTAGAAGATATCTTGAGAGCTTGTGTGTTAGAATATGGATCTAAATGGGAAAATTGTCTGCCTTTCGCGGAATTCTCATATAATAATAGTTACCAAGCCAGTTTGCAAATGGCCCCCTTTGAAATTCTGTATGAAAGGAAGTGTCGTACCCCGTTGAATTGGTCGCAAGTAGGAGAGAGTCAGATCTTCGGACCCGACATTCTACGAGAATCCGAAGAGAAGGTTCAAAAAGTTCGTGAGCACCTCAAGACCGCTCAATCTAGACAGAAGAGTTATGACGACAAAAGATGTCAAGACCTGACCTTCAGTGTCAGAGATTTTGTGTATCTCAAAGTGTCACCTTTGAAAGGAATGCAACGTTTTCAACTGAAAGGGAAGTTAGCCCCCAGATATATTGGACCCTTCAAGATTTTGAATCGCCGAGGAGAAGTATCATATCAACTGGAACTACCTGAGGAGATGTTAGCTGTGCATAATGTGTTCAATATCTCGTTACTTCGCGAATGCCTAGAAGTTCCGGTGAAGACCGAAGTTTTCAAGAACATCGATCATAGAGCCATAGATATCAATAAGGATCTAACTTATCGTGAAGTGCCCATCCGTATTTTGGAAGAAGCATTCAGAACCACCCGGACCCGGAGTGTCAAGTTTCTCAAGATCCAGTGGAGTAATCATACCAAAGAAGAAGCCACATGGGAACGAGAAGATAATATTAGGACTGAGTTTCCCAATCTTTTTACTTCCTAGTTTTTCCTGAATCTTAGGACGATATTCTGTTTAAGGAGGGAAGGTTTGTAACATCTCAAAAATATTAATCAAGCTTATCAAGATCTAATCACCTAAGTTTAGGGTTAACAAAAACTTTTATTTTTAAAACATGATATGAATGCATGTGTGATTTGTATTAATGCATGTATGCTTGCAATTGCCATGTTTGATTGCTACAAATGTTAAGGATTAGTTTAAAAAGAATTACCACATCATCTAGATCATTACCAAACAGAATCAAATAAAAAGAAAGTCAAATATGGACCATATGATCATATGGTCATTTTGGCAAAAGTTAACCACTAGCCCACTTTGGGCATCTATAGTAAAAGATTTCCAACCGAAACAATTCCAATTCTTTTCACCCCTTGCTAGACCAAGTAAAAGTGAATCCAAGCAAACTTTACAAAATGGCAAAAACTATTTTCAAATCTATTTAAGATGCATTGCAAAATTGAATCAAGTTCATATGCCTAGATCATCACTTTTCAAAAACCATTCAAACCACTCCCACTTGACAAATCCCAGCAACCATAGACTACTAAGCAAGTACTCAGATCACTCACCAAAAATCATTCAAAAATTTGAAAGTAAATTTCATGCGGCCATTTGGTCGAGCACCTGGCAGATACAGTACAACCTCAACCACTATACACTGTTTTGATATATCAATTGATCATGAAATGTACTCAATTCTACTCCACTATTTTCCCATGATCATTCCTAGTCCTTGGCGTGCAGAGGAGGAGCTCATCTCCACCGTTGCACCAGTGGCATGCCCGTACCGAGCCAGCCATGTCGGTCGACCATGAACCATTCGCTGCGCGCCACGCCGCCCTCTCCCACGACACCTAGACAATAGTCGTGACCTCACCGCCACCCCCTGTCCACCCCTTGACCAACAGCGAGGCGAGGAGGAGCCAGACCAGCCGCGCCCATTTGATCCCCGCCATGCCGAGAGCATGATGGATCACCGTAGCTGCCTCGCGCACACACGCTGCACATCCCCCTCTACGCTCGTACCCACAGTCGCCATAGCACCAGTGACCTCCCAGACAAGATCGTTCACCGTCGCGCGCCCCGTGACCACCGTACCAAGTGACGAACACCCGCGTACCCAAATAGAGCGCCGACGTTGCCCGACCAATCGAGACCGCCCCTTGTCGTGTTTTCACGCGCGTGACGATCGCCACAGTGCCCCGCATCGACCCATGCCCTCCACCATGCTTAGCGAGACCTGTAGCAATGTCGCCGGAGGAGCTAGACCATGCCGCCCTGCCGCCGACACTGGTGTATAAATAGAGGCCAACCCAGACCTCATTCTGCACACCATTCCACTCCCCACTCACCCAGAAACCTCATTGATATTTCCTCGGAGCAAGGCGAGCACCACGACACCGGAATTTGGCCGGAGTCTGCCGCTGCAGTCGAGGAAGGAAGCCATCAATTGGAGCCACCCCAGGAGCCGTCGTGACCACCGTTCAATCCGCTGTCGTCTACAACGTCGTTCGCCCTCATCGCCGACCCTAGCTGGAGCCCCGGTGAGTCCCTAGCGACCCACACCGCCACATTAGGGTTAGAATCTCGCCGGAGCTGTTCGTCGTAGACGATGAACCTCAACCATAGGATCCTGTTCTAATCGTAGGGCTATGATTGCTAGATACCATTTCGGTTAGAATTAGTCATTGACACGTGAGACCGTCCTGTCAGCAGCCCATTGCGCCAGCACTGTGCAGTTGGGCCGCCCCATTTAGTTTCCCACGTAGAGCACATCAGTTCAAATAGAATTTTTCCAATTTAGTTAAAACCCTATTCTATCAGTAGATTCAAAATTCAATTCAAAGATATGTACAAATCCAAAATGCATGATTCCAATTTTTCTAGAAAGATATTAAAAATATCTAGTCACTCCCGTTGGATTCAAATCAATTAAAACTATAGATCACCTATACCAAAAGTAACAAGACAGAGGCTTTTGCCACTTCAAATATTTTTAGAAAATAAACTATAAATGCTTTTGAGTTGATTCCAACTCTCAAAAATCACTTTTGCCATGCTCTACTAGAATATGTAAAAAGATTTGGTTTTACAAATATGAAACATGGCTTAGTACTAAAAGAATGATATAAAGGCATTTATAGTCACTTTAATATTATTAAATAGTAATATTAAATCTTGTAATGCTTGACCACCAATTTAAATCACATTCCCAAGTATTGGAATATGTTGTGATGACATGTGTCAACATGATCCACTATTTTAATTGGAGGATATTAAATCTTAAGGATTTGAAATAAGTAGAAATTACTTTTCTAAAATAAGAAGAATAAGAAAATGGTAATATTCCACATGATGATTGAGATGATACTAGATTATCTAATATGAGACCTTGTATGATAAATAGAAGTAGTGAAGTGTTGTGTGGTGATTGTGTATATTGTATGTATTTATAGACGCTAGTACCGACCCGGGCTATGACGACGAGGAGTACTTCGAGGAATAAGAAGAAAACTTCAACGACTGCAACCAGCAAGGCAAGCCCACTATGCAAGCTATCAGTGCAAGCTAGAACTATGCAGGCTATATTTGCAAGCCCCTTATACCAGCTGCACTAGGCATGCTTGGTTATGCACCTTGAATTATACCATTCCCAGTTTTACTTCAAGCTTTGCTTTTTCCCTTTTATTAAAGTTTCTCACTTAGTTAATAAATTGGGATTAGTGGAAAATAGGATGAGTACTATCAAGATCATAGAACTAGCCATGGATACTTATACTTGGTTAGCACACCTCCATAGTGATACCCTCAACATTAGTGGGTAGTGCTAAGCTAAAACATGATCACTTTAGATGGGAATGGAATGATGATTTATTCTATTGAAATGTTTTGACATGTGTTATGAAACATAATGGTTGGATGATGAAACTGAATGAGGCATGAGCTTGACTTTGACAAAAACTGATGGTTGGGTTCAGATGCGATACCATTCCAATTTTACCGTACAACCACAATACCTGAGTTGGGTAGGGCTTGACTGGAAGTTTATATGTCTTAGCACGGGTTCCCTTGCGGAAGAGGTTTGAGCTGAGGCTACCTCATGATGAATGTCCACCTATGCAGTGCCCAGGATGGCAGATGGACATGGCTAGGAGGCCAAACTCATAGGGGAGGTGCCTATACTAGGGTGTGTAATTGAAAGGTTAGGATTGAGAATCAGCATACCGAGTATGATGATTCAGGGTTATCCCTAACGGATGTATCGAATTTTGTGGTAAAAGTGTACAATCTCTGCAGAGTCTCAAACTATTCGAATAGCCATGTCCGCGGTTATGGACAGTTGGAGTTGCCATACTGTTCCGTTGTCAGATGTTTTCAAAATGATTTCTGACTTGAAAGATGACTTTGACTTGACGACAATAGAGTTGTGAACATGAAAACTAGTTTCCCCCCTTAAGTGACATAGAGAACTAAAGTTAGGTTTGTTACTCTTACGTCTTTATGAAATAAACCTGGCTTTTTCCAAACAAAAGTAGAGCTTAAGGTTCCTACAACTTTTACCTTACTCATGCTAGTGTTAGTTTGCGAGTACTTAAAGAGTACTCATGGCTTTGTCCCTGGCTATTCCCATGGCCAGACTATGAGGAGGATTACCCGGAAGATGGACAACAGGAGGTCTATGACAACTAGGATCATCTCCCATCGTCAGCATTGCCTGTGACCCTGAAGACGGAGCCTACTACGTTTACTTTCCGCTGCTTTGGTTGTATTAAGACTGGATCATGAGATCCTCTATTTGTAAGACCTTTATAATGGTTTGTCATGGATGATGTACTGTGGTACCGCTTTTGTTATGTCTCGCAAAAATGGTAATCCTGGGATTGCGATGTACGGCATAACAGGCATCTGGACTTAAAAATCTGGGTGTTGACAACGATCTGGGCGATGTCATAGCCGAAGCGCCGCAACCACCAAGGACTCCCGTTGCCTGCTCCTTCCCATCCCAGCAACCAAGGACCAATGCCATCACCACCGCCATGTTGCTCGCCAAAGATACACACGCGCGGTCCACCTTCTGAGGCCACCGCCTCGGCGTCCACGAGCTCGAGTCCAAGCTACGACTAACAACACACCGAGAAGTCAACATGCTAGGCGAGGTAGGTAGGCACAAGATCATGTAGCCCGCAGGCCGTGCAACAGCCTAGGTGAAGGGAACTGCCCCCATCCACCCGAGGTGGTCGCTGACCGGACACAGTAGCAGGTCAGATCGGGCTAGATCAGGCCTATATCAGCCCGCGGGCCCTGATCAGGCCTAGGTCTGGCCTAGATAATGCCCTTCCTGCCACGCTGCTGCTCCCCGGTCGTCGTCACTGTCTGAGTATAGGGAGTGGCCATCCCAGCCCCTCCACCACTGAGACGCACCGCCCACGAGCCCCGCCGCCGCAGATCTGGAGCCACGCTGCTGCAGCCTCACTCACCCGAGCCGGACAGAGCCACCACCGGGGAGCCCTCCCACCACGACGCCCAGTGGTCGCACGCTCCATCGTTGTCGCCACGCCACCGCTGGTCGAGCCCGCCACCATCGCCGAATCGCACCGCCGCCACGTCAAGCTCCCTCCAGCTCTAGGTGCCACCGCGAAAAGGAAGACCCGCTGTCGCCGGCACCGCAGGGACTTTGCCCCGCGACGTCCGCCAGCGATGGCGAGGGAGGGTGCGCGATGGAGGGGATTAGGGTTAGCCCGGTCGCACGCGCGGGGGACGACGCGGGGCAGGAGTGGGTCTTTTCGTTTGGTGGAACATATGTGTTTGCTGCTGTTTGAACCCCTTGCGGCGCCTATTGTTTTAGATTCTCTTTCCACCTTATCTTACAGGTGGGACCTACGTCTGCAAACGATAGTATGGTCACATCTGCCTGTCAAAAAAGTATAAGGGTGTTTTTGCAAAACAGATATCGCCACATGTCGGCTCTTTAGTCATTTGGTACTAGTTTTGTACCATGAACCAATTATTAGGACTATCTACCTTATTATTGGGACTGAAATACATCTGGCGGACAACTACTGGGATTACTGTGTATTTAGCTCCAGAGAATAATGCGTCGTCGATCGAGTCGACACGAGGTGGAGTCAGAGCCTGTTGTCTTCACGTGGAGAGGTAGGACTTGTTTTACTCGGTCAGCTGATCCGTATCCCGTAACAAATCAAAGTACGGACATATAAGTACATTTTATAATGAGCAGATCTGGATTGTTGTGTCAAGGAAAGACGTGCCTCCATGATTTGGTTGTTTTGAATATACTTTCTGCCTTGGCCTGTGTATCTCACGGGGCTGATTTATTGCCTTGAAGGCCGTGGCCAGCAACCAGCATGTCTATGTCATCACGATTTGTTTTCTTCACATACGGTGTTGATTGCGGGAACTGGTGGTTTTAGACGATCTTGCGCGGCTGTATCTCGTCAGGACTTCATTCGCCATCAATCTGCTGAACTACTGACGAAAAAGCTTCGATCTTGTAGATCCGATCAGCTTTGCATACGAGGACGGTATACGTGGAGTCCTCGAGCGCCATACATGATCTCCTTCTTTCAGTCGTCCCAGCGAAGACGTGGTTTGTCGTTCACGCTGGCGATGAACTCCAAGCATGTGAGATACCTAGCTAGCTTAGCCCGGCGACGTTCGCCGTTCCTGACGAAGATTTGACCGTCGAGATCTTGATCCGCATGCACCACTCCTACCTAGCGCGACAACTGTTGATGTTTTATATCACGGAGTATTGATCGACAATGAATTATTATTGGACGATGTACGTACAGGGATTCGAGGTGGGTTAGAAAAGAGAAGTTCCAGTAGTAGAAAACGGGCATTTAGTCCCGGTTTGTAAGCGCCTTTAGCCCTGGATTTTCAACCAAAACTACGAAAGCGGGACTAAAGGCCCCCCTTTAGTTCGGGACTAAAGATTTTTTTTCAACTTTTTTCCAAATTTTTTTATTTTTTTCTTGAAATTTTGAATTATTTGAATCGTAAATCTCTCACATCTCTCATTTTAACACTAACTATACTTAATCTTAGGTTAAATTACACGTATGGTTAAACTTTTCGGTCGGTCACCCATCCTAGCACTACTTCACCCCAACACGCTTAATTTCCTCATTTCATCTCTCCCACCTCGCGTGAATGACCATTATACCTTGTTGTCAAGACTAGTATATCAATCCTATTAACTCATATCAATATGTCAACCGTCTTTATTTTTTAAAATTACGAACAACTATTTAAGTAAACAACAATAAATAAGTAATAATAAAATTTTATTCCAATGAAAATAAAAACTAATTAAATTAATAGTTTATTCATTTTTTGCCATTTATTCATTTAATATGACATAAATAATATCTTCAAATCTGTAAATCAAAATTCGACAAATAATATATCCATTATTATTAGAAAACTGTGAGGAATTAAAATATGACTAAAAAAATTACTTTTTGAAATAACTTTTTTATTTTCCAATTTTAAGAATATAAAAAATCCAAAATGGCCTAAGGCAGTTGAAATCGAGGAGGAATTTTTTTTATGCACGTTTTGATAGGTTGTACAGTTTTTTCTGACATCGTATGAGAAAATTATGGCCATTTGAATTTTTTATGAAATTTTTTGCAAATTATGTCAAAATTCATGTTTATTAATTTTCATAACAACTAAATCACTTAATATAACTACAGTTTGAAGGATTTTAATTTTTGATTCTTTTTATAATTTTTAGCATGATTTTAAAATTAGAAAAGGCGATCTCCTCCCAGAGTGTGTGCGTGGAGAGCCATTCTCCTGCCACGGCAGGATTTATGTCCGTTTTCCTGCCGCGGCAAAACGTGAGAATTTTTTTTGCCCATTTTCTTTAGCCCCGGTTGGTGTCTCTAACCGGACTAAAGGTCCCGTTTGATCCGGGACTAAAAATTATTCTGTTGAAACCGGGACTAATGTGAGCATTAGTCCCGTGTCCAACCACAACCGGGACTAATGCTCCAAATTAGGGTGGACGAAAGGCTCTTTTTCTACTAGTGTAGAGGCCTATGGGGAATTGTGAGAGATAATATGAGAGATGTGTCCTAATATGTCTCTCATTCGGCGTCCCTGCCCCACATATATACATGGTCGTGCCTAGGGTTACAGAGTGCCGAGATGGGTTACAAGTGGTAGCGCCTATACAAAACCCTAGCAAGAATATCTAGTTGTGAAAAACGCACCCGCGGTACATCAACTTGCCAAGAACAGGCACATTGGTCCTGAACTCGCGTTTTGCCCAGTTCAAGTCACAAACTTGCCACCCGTGTGCATTTGAGTCACTCCGTGACGGCGAGGCTGACGGAGCCGTTAAGTGATCACGTGAAGAGCACGTGAGGGGCTTCTAGGTATGCTAATTTTGTGAAAACCACCTACAGCTTGTTTTGTCTGACTAGTTTAGAGAACTGCATCGTGTAGATATGAATGGCAACATTCAAGATTCAGTCAATAAAAAAGATATTCAGTTAACATACGGTCAATAAAATAGGCAATATTCCGTCAAAGATATGACAACATTGACAATAAGCTACGGCACATTCAGTTAAAATTCTGAAATTTACTTGATAGATAACATCTAGAATGTAGCTAACAAAAGTATACTTCCCAACAAAATACCAAATTCAGTTACATGCAGTCAACATATTGTACCACATATAACAAATTTTAACAGCATTCATAATTTTCAAAAGTAATGTCGTATTCCACTAGTCAGAGTACTCTGTTCCACTAGTCAGAGTACTCTCCAGGTCCTCCTTGTGTGCTATTAATTTCAACGTTCTGGTACTCCTCTTGTGGCTGTGATGTAGATCCTTCTTCTCCAAATAGCAGCCACTGTGCTCCCCTTTTTTGTTTTGTATGCCCTCTGCTCCTCTTTGCTCCTCTTCCTCTTAGTGGTACATAACCAACAACATTTCTTGTCCCTCTTCCTGTTCTTCCTCTAGCCCTAGATCCTCTTGCTATGCCTCTTGCAACTGTCCAAGCACTGAGTGCAGTGCTTGCCCTGCCATTAGCTGGAATCGCAGCTCTGCGCTCACTCACAAACGAAGACTCTTCAGGCAATGGTTCAACAACTCGAGTTGCCCGTGTACGAACCTGTGTGCAAGTGAAATGAATGATTCATTGATTGACGGTGAAATGTCATATGAAAAGAAAACAACTTGAATAGCACAAGAAAATATCAGAAAATATTGAGAATTTACCTCATTTGACAACTTGTACACCATGGTGTTAGTTAGGTGTGTTGGATCATGGCTAGGAACTAAATGTTTAGGTCTAATATTCTGAAAGTATAAAGAATGTCATGGTTAGTCAGAAAATGGCACAAGAAAATATCAGAAAAGTGAGAATCAATTGCCAAACTTACTTGCAATATTTCTGGACAATCAATGTCACCATTTTCATCAATTCTTTTTGCGTTTTTCCTCCTTGCCTCATATTCAGCTTCTGCTTCTTGCTGCTCCATCTTCTTCAGGCTTGGTTTTCTCTTTCTTTTCCCCGGAACTTGCTCAGCTCTTGTTGCTTGTTCATTTGTTGGCACTTGTTCGTCTCCTGCTGCTTGTTCATTTGTTGGCACTTGTTCATCTTCTGCTGCTATTTCCTCCGCTGCTACTTCCTCATTTGGCTCATCATCTACTGCTACTTCATCCGCTGCCCTCTGCTCAGGAGGAAATGCAATCCCATGTTCCAAATCAGCCTTGTACTGTGCACAAATTCTCTTTGTGTGATCTCCAGATCTACAATAGCTACAGTGCATCTTCACACCATGCTTGCTAGTTTTTGTGCCAACTTCATTTTCTTCCGGATCCTTTCTCCTACATCTCTTTGGCCGGCCAACCTTTTTTTCATAATAGGGAGGCAACACATCAGTCCCATTTGTTCTAGTCCATTCTGTCCTATCTCTGCAAGGCATGATAGCTTTTTCATATGCCTGCAAGTACACTTCTAAAGAGTAGCAATTAGAGACCGCCGATTCTGGTGGAACCCTATCATGCCTCAAGCAGCTGATCACATGATGGCAAGGGATGCCAGTCAATTGCCACCTCCTGCATGTGCAACTTCTCGTGTTTTCAACTCAACCACATACTGTATTTGGTTTGACATAACTGAGAAAACTCCCTTGTCAGTTGGAGTTGCAACACATAGATTGGACAGATCTGTTAATTTCCTAACTTTCTGCATGATTTTCGGGCACAATCTCCCTTTCCACTTCTCAATTGCTTCTTTCTTTTTAGTGTACATCCTATTCTGAACTACACTTTTAACTCTCTCAAACATTGAAATAACACATACTTCTCTAGCTTCCAAAATCATCCTACCAAATAAGTACATAATAGCATGAGATATGTAGTATCATTGCTTGTTTGTTTGGGCAATTAAAAAGCATAATAGGATGAGAAGGCTTACTTGTTGAACACTTCACAAACATTGTTCAAGAGAAGATCACAGTTAGGGAAATCACTAAAAAAGGCCCTGCACCATGTATTTGGTGGCATCTTCTCTAACCATTCGTGTGCACCAGGGCATTCTGCCTTTAACTTCTTCATGTTTGCTTCCCACCTAGCAATTGTAGTTGATCTTGCACATGCCCACAAAAGGTTTTTGATTGTTTCTCCTTTCCAATGTTGCCTCATGTTCTGCCACAAGTGTCTAACACAAAATCTGTGCTCACTGTTAGGAAACACCTCCATTACTGCCTTGATCAATCCCTGCAATGGACAATATGATTAAGGGAGAAATTTTAAACATCAAAAAGTAAATAGCACTCAACACCTCTATTACATTTTCCATTCACCTTTTGCTTGTCACTCATTATGGTGAACGGAGAAGTATTACAAATGTTCAGGTCATCCTTTAGAGTTGTCAAGAACCATTTCCAGCTGGAATAGCACTCAACTTCAACATATGCCCATGCAATTGGGAATATGCAATCATTTCCATCTATGCCAACGCCTGTTAACAGTTGTCCCCCATATTTTGTTTTGATATGTGTACCATCAAGACAAATCAATGGTCTGCATCCCTTCAGAAAACCCCCTTTGCAACTGTTCCAATGCCATGTATAGTGTACTGAACACACCTGGATTGCCTATTGTCCTCAAATAAATTGTGCTGCCAGGATTTGTGTACCTTATTTCTTCTCCATAGTCCCACAGAAGATTGTATTGTTGCTTCTCATCTCCATGGATAACTTGCAGAGCTTTGTACTTTGCTCTAGCTAACTTGTACCTATTTGGTGTCATGTTTAGCTCCTTCTGGACAGTTTTGGCAAATGATTTGAGTGAGACATTTTCATTGTCTCTGAATTCCTCAATAAACTTTTTGGCCAAGTACCCATATGTCAATTCCTTAACATCCCAGACCCTCTCACAGTCATGCTCTCCCTCAAATTCCTTAACCAAGAACTTCTTTGTCCTGTTGTCCATGGACACCACAAGTTTCCATGGACATTTCCTCTTGGACTCTTTCCTATACAATGTGCTTCCAACCTTTTTGCATTATTCCTCTTCTTCCTGACCAACACTCTCTCTTTCACAGAATATTCAGCTAGTGCTTTCCTCAACTCTACCATGCTACTGAACACCATGTCGAGCTTGAACTGAGGATGTTTCATATCAGTTTCTGGATTAAAGGTTTTAGTATTGAACTTAATTTTGAACTCATCTTCACACGTAGGTAGCTGCAGATCATCGTATTCTTCAGGTGCATCTGCCCACACCTCATCATTTGCTTGCTTCTTAATAAGGACATCCTCAACATCATCATCTACTGATTTCACAAAATCATCGTCGTCTGAACAATCTTCATCTTTGCAGTCGTAATCACTATCATATAAATCTATATCTAACCCACTTTGTTGTCCACCACCTGCATCATATTCAATTCCCGTGTTTCTCTGCTTCCTCGCTTTCACCGGACTGCCTTGTACTGCAACATCATCAGGAATTTCCTGTTTCTTCAACAAACTAACATGATCCACATACAACACAAAGTTCTTGATCAACTGAGATGCATCAGCCATCTCCCGGGCATGTATTTCCAATATTATGTGCTTCAAACCATCTGCTAGTGACTTCCCAGGCTGCAGCCAGTACACATTCTCTAGCTTCGTTGCAGGACAGCTGCAGTGCTTTAGCAGATCATCTATATCACCTTGACACCATGTATCTACTAAGCAATCATCGAACCAATCTACTTTCCCTTCCAGATATGAACGATTAGAACCAAGGCCACAGAAAAATCCTCCGTGATGCAGCTCTACGGTAAACTTCCCTGGCTGAAGACCTACATATCACAGTGCACAAAAAAATTCCCATTTCAGAAACCCTAAATCAAGTTCACTTTCCCATGCCCTGGAAATCTGTGCAAATTGCAACACTAGTCTAGCTAAATGGATTTCGAAGTGGGAGATTTGGACTCACTGTAGTTTGGAGCGCAGGCGCCCGACTCTCTGCGGCGCGGTCGCACCTTCTCCTCGTTCGGAGGTGAGGGCAGCGGAGCTCTAGGAGGGGGAGCTGTGGGCGGCGGAGCTGTAGGGGGCGGAGCTGTGGGCGGCGGAGGTGAGGGCGGCGGAGGTGAGGGCAGCGGGGAAATCGGCGGCGAGGAAGCCATCGACTTGGTGCCGCGTACGCCGCTGCCGTCGCCTCGGTCGGGACCGCGTGCGCCTGGTTCTATCTGTCATATGTACCAACGGGAGGAGCAGGGGATAATAGAGGCAGGTGTTTTCTGAAGAAAAAAAGTAATAGCGGCCAGCGTTTTCCATTAGGTTTTAGTCTCACCATCACGGAGTGACTCAAATGCACACGCATGGCAAGTTCGTGACTTGAACCGGGCAAATCACGAGTTCAGGACCAATGTGTCCGTTCTTGGCAAGTTCATGTACCGTGGGTGCGTTTTTCACTATCTAGTTCCAATCTTGACGAAGTAATCTTCATATCTCAAAAATCCGTTTGGCAATATGTCCTGTCTTAGTCATCAAGGCGTCTCCATTCAGACCTCCGCCCGAGACCCGAGTCTTCATGATCGGCCACCATAGTTCTAGGTGGGTCCCTTTCGGTGGTTCTAGGCACACCCACCTATGACCTCGTGAATTTCCCAAAGCGCGTCCAAAGATGGACGTGTTGCTCTCCTATGGCTGTTTGTAAGGACAACTCCACCAGGGAGACCCAAAGGACCACTGCTTGTTCGAAATGCCCAGATCGGACAAAGAACCCATACAAGCAAACATACCCAAACAATCAACATGTCCGGCCATGATTCATTCTTGACTCAAATTTGGTCTAGGAATGGTTTAGTCCGGATAGGCTGCAGACAGCTCGCGTGACCGTCCTATTCGGCTGTGTCCACGACCTAGCCCATCTGCCAACCAACCACCTCTTTTTTTATTTTCTTTCTTTTTTTACTTTTACCCATCTCCCACTGTCACCCGAGGGCCTCTCGGCCACGCTTCGATTCATGCCCGCCGTCGCCGGAGTCCACCATCGACTCTGCCTCCTCTCCCCTCCCCGCCTCCTCCTCCTCACCCTCGCTTCATCCTCCTTGTTGGTGTGCCCTTGCCATGTCCTCCTCGGCGGAGTGCACTCACCGCGTCCACCACTAATGGCATGCGGTGGCGAGCGTCCTAGGCGTGATGGTGCTGGCATGGGAGAACTCCCGGTGTCGAACGTGGCGGTGATGATATGGGTTCCCTTGTAGGTACACCCTTGGGATGACCCGATCTTCACGGATTTGAGGCGGAGAGTGAGCGGAAAACTCGATGAATGCACTCTAATGCAAGGTAAAGATACAAACATACGCGAAAAGACACTATTTGATTTGCTTCTGTTGGCTCGAACAATCAATCTAATAGAATCCTAGACGAGAGACCTTGTGGTAGAATCACCTGAGGAGAGATCGGCAAGCAAATGGTAGAATCCCAAATCAAGGAGAGAGTAGCAATCAAGTAGAATTCCAAGGAGAGAGACCAAACACTACTAAAATCCTTAAAATAGGAGAGACCAAGTACTTGTGGAGGGCCTTGATACAACTCGTATATTCAATCTAGAGTGGGAGATCCCATCTAGGGTTTGGCACATGCCATGAGTTCAACTCAATTCTTCATCATCTCTACCTAGATCTAAGCCATAAGAGGCTATTTATAGTATTAGGGGCGAGGGGTAGGTGGAGGGAATATTTCAGGGTATCAAACCCGAAACCATGCGGAGACAGGCATTTCGGCCATAAGTTCGGCGGGACCGATCATTAGGCCGGAAGGGTCGACGATGGCCGGTCGGTTTGGCGGGTGACGGATAGGTGTTCTGTAAGTGGTTTCGGTCAGGTGTCGGTTGGTTCGGCGGTGGGTCCGGTCGGCCGGAGTGGCCACCAATTTGTTCGGCGGTGGAACCGGCGGGACCGGATCGAACCTGGCGCTGATTCTTCTTGTTCCTTTATTCCACCTTCTTTTCCATTCTTCTTGCTTGGGCGTCTTGGCTCCTAGGGCCTCCTTGTCTTCTCCGCTTGGCTTCACGGTCATGGGCATGTTCATACCATAGGCACTCGTCTCAAGTAGGATCCCATTCAAGTGATGATCAACGGATCACAGGTGATGGAGTGAAGTCACCTTTGTAGGAATAGTTTTTTTGAAATACCTTTGTAGGAATAGTTAATGTAGCATGACGTGGACCAATGGTGAATGCCATGTGTTGGGTACATCAAACGGTGACGCCTATCAGGCCCCGACAACGCGCACATGGAGGTGTTGGCCTGCTACAAGAACTCGGGCACGGCGCGAGCTCGAGTGTGTCCATGCCCGACGGGGCGAGCTCGTGCGTGACTGGGCGCAGCGAGGACCGGCCGAGGCGTGGCGGTGCGAGCTCGGGCACAGCCAGTGCGGCGAAGAGAAAAGAACCGTCTCGCGGATATTTTTTTTATGTACTCAAAAATATGATTTTTGATATTTAAAAAAAAAGCGGGATCAAATCTTCACTCAACAACATAGGAGTATGTGAAGACCAAGGCGACTCGTCGACTGAATCTGCAGGTTGATGCTTCAGGTTCGACAGATCTGCACGCGAATCACACCCTGCAGTGATTCAGTGAATACAGAACTGTAGTAGTAGCGCCGCTGGCCGGCCTGTCGGTCGTGACTCATGTCACGGTGCAACTTGCAAGCCTGCACGTGAGGCGCGTGCGCACTGACGACTAGTCTGGGATGCTTGTTTCTCGATTGGATCATCCGAGGGGACACGTGATCAGATACATACCTACTCCTCGTGTGCTTGTCAGGGCACATCGAAATTGATGGCGCCGATCATTTCCATGGGCACCGGTAGGGCGACCTTTGAGGCTGGCGCGTTGGCCATGATCGACCGGATGTATCAGAGATTCAGAGTGACGACAAGGACAAGGGCATCTTCAACGGTGGACCCATTTCGACGGAGAATGTGTTCAAAACCGGTCCGTGTGGGTCTAGCGGCACAACCCATTTGGTTCCTACACGCTAGTTTGGTTTTGCCCAATTAAACAGCATATAAGTACGAGACAGAAAAAAACGGGTAGGCCTGCTGGTGCAGAGAATGGTCCGATTGGTTGTATGCATAATGTCTACGTTGTGGACATCGCGAGTCTAAAGCAGCCGCAGCAACGCCCAGAGACAACGGTCGATTCGACCGTTTCTAGCTGACCTGACTCGTCACCCGAGTGCACCAACACGGATATCATTGTCTTCTCCTCTTTTTTCTCCCTCCTCTCGTTAAAAAGTTTATCCAAACCACTTGTGATTAGCACATATAAACTTTAAATCAAGTCGAGCTCTACATGAAAGAGATGTGCATCGATGATGAGGTTCCATTGACCATCGGCTTTGAGGTACGTGATCCGTATCTTCTGATATTCACGATCAAAGTTGAAGTTTTTGGTCGTTTTTCTTCAGATTTGTCGCACACGATCAATCTTTCGAACCCTCCTTTAACTAATAGCTTGATCTTGCTATTCCTCACAACTCTCGTGTTACAAGTTTTTCGTTTTGATAGAGGTACATGATTCCATATGTAGCTTGTTAACTTGTAGTATGTGAGGTTGAAGAAGAAGATGTACGGGCAGGTCGTGCAGGAAGAGGGCGGCCAAGGACGTCGTCGTCGTCGACCACGGCTGTGACCACGCGGAGGTCCCCTTGACCATGTGGAGCTCCCCTTCGCTCGTTGTCGATCGCGCATGTGACCGTGCTGAGCTCTCCTTCGTCGCGTACGTGTTCTAGGCGGTCCAATACATTGTGTTCGAGCTTGAGTTCCTAGACGCCGCGGGAAGGGACGCCGACACGGAGAAAGATCGAGCAATTCCTAGTCCAGCCCGTCGTCGAGCGACACTATTGTGTCTCGCCGTGTTTGCGTTCTGCGACACCAGCGCAACCATAGCAGGTGTCTTGCCGGCCTCCGTCGCCGCGCCACTGGAGGTGTCCCGCTGACCTCCGGTCATCGGCGCAGCCGCAACAGTTGTGTTGCCACCCTCCGTCTCCGGCGCAGCCGCAACAGCTGTCCTGCCGCCCTCTGTCGCCGGTTTGCAGTAGACGAATACGAAGAACAAGAGATGCAATGACTATTTAGATGTGTATATTAGTGTGACAGGTAATCCGGTGCATACAACCAAATGACATGCATTTGTTGTTGTCCTCATGCAAAAAAGTTCCATGCAGGCTATCAAACAAGATGCAAAAGCTATCGGATGAGTGTCACGGTGCCCTCCGCGGCCAGCACTGCCCGGCCAGGTCTTGCTGCAGGCTACCAAACATCATCGCAGTGACTAGTCTCATCATGGCATGTAAGTTCGGTACTCAGTAATAAGGAAGACAAAATTCGTCGAAATGGTAGGACAGTTCAGCAGCACTGCAAGCCTGCAGCACAGCCACCAACGTGACTTCTCGTGCCCATTTGTCCTTGGGCTTGCGTAGCAGGTCCTGAAACTTTGCACTACAAGAAGAGGCCCATCATGTTCCCTACTTGGATTAATACCCATGATCAATGATTCTGGTTATTCCCGGCCTGTGGGGAAGGAAGCAGGAGGGTGCGGGAAGGGAGCTCCCTGTATGCCGCTCGTTGCGGCCACAAAGGGATTGCCTATACACCGACCAGCACGGAGAATGCTCGGTAGCGTTTGAGTGCTTCTGCTTCGCTTAAGCGTTCGTACGGTGGGCTCGGCCCGTTGTGCCTTTCTTCCGCATTATTCCTTCGTCCTTTTTTCTTTTCGTTTGCTAGCCGCCGTGACTGCCAGGTCCGGTTTTAATCCACACTGTCGCTTTTTCTCCGTTTCGTTCAGAGCACTACTTTTTTTTTTCGAAATTCCACCGATCTATTAATAATCATCAACAACAGTACAAAAAAATCTAAAAGTAATAAAAATTACAAATAGTTCATTGGACCACCTAGCGATGACTACAAACACTCGCACGAGCCGAAGACGCGTCGCCGGAGACGGGACAGACCGGTGAGCACTGCTTTCTTTTCGTTTGTCTAGATTTAGACATATCAAACAAGTCTAGATACATTCGAATCTAGACAAAATTAAGTAAATTAATTTGGATCAGAACGTGTATATTTTTTCTTACTTCATTTTTTTATATATTTTTCAATCTTTTCTACTTTTCTTTTTTGGACCAGGTTTTCCTTCCCCGTTCACTTGATTTTTTGGTTAATAGGCACTTTTTCTCTTATATATTTTCTTTCTTAGGCCGCTAAATTTTGTTCCAAACAATATTTTTCTATTCCCCACTTTTTGGTTTCAACTTTTGTTTTATTTCTGATATGGTCTACGTGGAGATTCAATTTTGTTCCTTTTTGCTATAGTTTTTTTTCTCGTGGACTAAAGTTTTGTTTCTTGTCAAGGCAAAACTTCTTCATCGGAAAGTTTTGTTTCACTGTTCCTATATTGTATTGTTTTTGTTCCACGTGTAGATTTGATTTTGTTCCTTTTCGCTATAGTTTTTTTCCTATAGACTAAATTTTTGTTCCAGCCAAAACTTGTTTCTTTGGAAAGTTTGGTCCACTGTTTTTACCTTTTTGTTCCCCATATTTTAATTTTTTGTTCTAGGTGTAGATTCAATTTTGTTACTTTTCGCTATAGTTTTCTTTTCTATAGACTAATTTTTTATTCCTTTGTCAAGGCAACACTTGTTCCTCGAAAAGTTTGGTCCACGGTTCATACCTTTTTCTTCCTCATACTCTATTGTTGATTCAATTTTGTTCCTTTTTATTATATTTCTCCCCTTGTAGACTAAATTTTGTGTTCCCTGCTACGGAAAAACTTGTCACTCACAAAGTTTTGTCTACTTTTTTGTTCCATATTCTACCATTTTGTTTCACATGTAGATTTGATTTTATTCTTTTTCTTTGTAGTTTTGTTACTTGTAAACTAAATGTTTGTTCCTTTTCAGTGCAAAAATTGTTTCTCGAACGCTACAATTTTGTTTTAGTGTCCTACTATCAATAGTAGAGTACGGGCAATAAAAAGTAGAAACCGTGGAGCAAGACCGTAGTATGCTCTCCATGTGTAGGCAAGAGTTGTTCTTTGGAGGTGATTTTTTTTGTTCCATGTGTAGACAAGAATTGTTTTTCGGAATATTTTGTTGTGCTGGAATTCGTGTTTTTGTTCCCGGCGAGATAAACTTCTATTTATTTCCTGCATTTTTCTTTTTTCCATTTTGTAAGTAATGATTTGTTCCTCACAAACAACAAACAGAACAAATCCGTTATTCCTTTGGTCCAAATTATTGACTTAATTTCTCAAGATTTTCTTATTTATGGATAAAATTACACTTCCTCCGTCCAAAAAATACTGACTTGGATAGTTGGATTTATCTAAATTTGGATATACCTATATACACTAAAACATGTCTACGTATATTCAAATGTAGACAAATCCAAATCACTTATTTCTAGATAATTTAATTTAAATAATTTGATTTGGAGAGAGTACTAATTTCATGCATACGGGACACGAACAAGTGGTGCTAGTTTTGTGTTTATCAAAGCTCCATGCCACTCAGCGCGCGCGCGACCAAAAATGCACGCATGCACGTGCTCACTCACCCGCGTAAAGAGACGTGCAGGGTGACAGCGCCCGTACCCCTATCCAGTATCCAGCATGCCAGCATTCGGCGCCCGTATCCAGCTCGACCGTACCACCGAACTTGAAATAGTCCCATATCGAAAGCTGATAAGTATTTGGAAATTTTTTGCTACAGTACCACCGTTATTTTCTGTAGTTTGGTAAAACACACCACAATTATATCTTTATCAGGTACCATTGTAATTTTAGGCACATTTGTCAGAACACACCGCATGGCTAAAAAGAAAAAGTTTGACATGTTTTCTTCAAATCCGGACATAACATGGTCATCCGAGTAAAAGTGCTAAAACTTTTCTCTTTTTGCGACGTGGTGTATTCTGGCAAATTGCCACAAAATTATAATGATAACAAGTAAATACTAGTAAGCGTGCACGTGCAACACACGTCGATATAATAGATGTCTTTTGATTAAGGTCCACACACTTGGCATCGATTAAACTCTCCTACTCACAAAAATATATTTTAATTAGTTACAAATACAATTAAGGTCCACCTATTATGTGATCAACAATATCTCATTTCATGACAGTATATTGTTTATAACTTCATTCTTATTAAAATCCGTACCAAAAATCGCTTTCTCAGTTCAAACCATTCTACTCATGCATTATACTCCCTCTGTCCGCAAATAAGTATACTTCTAGCTTTTGTCTAAGTCAAACTTAATCAAATTTGACCAACTTTATAGATAAATATAACAACATATATTATATCAAATTGACATATTATGAAACTAAATTTGAAAATATATCTAATGGTACCAATTTAGTGACATAAATATTGTTATGTTCTCATAGAAAGCTAGTCAAACTTTAGTAAGTTTGTAGGACAAGGCTAGAAGTACACTTATTTGCGGACGGAAGGAGTAGACCATTGTTATAACGGTTCATGTACAAAGTGAGTACACATTCAAGGATAGTTTTAATATATTAAATAGCAAAAAATCCCTCTCAACAACAATTAGCAAAACATATTCATCAGTACAAATTAAAAATAAAGGCGACTGGAAACACCAATAATTTGGAGACAGACGCATCAACCCTGACTTGTTACTTGTACAAAGAAAAACAGCACACACACACTGACACACGTCCTCCCCAAGTCTCCACTCTCACACGCCAAAAAAAATCCCCACTCTCAGCCTCCTCTCTCCATCCCTCTCAACCACACGCACACAGTACAACTCACGATTCCGGTCCTTCCCTGCATCCCTGCCGCTGGCATGAGGACCCTCCCCTACCTGCGCACTATTCCGGCGAGGACCGGCCCCTCCCTCGCTGCCACGAATACCTCCTCCTCCTTGACCCCCGTCTTCTGCCTTGACGACCGCCCTTCCCGTGGCTCCCCACCGACGGAGGCGGAGGTGAAGACGTTGTCTCTACCGGATCCTAAGACACGGCCACATCTAGCGCTTGGAGGTATATGCAGCACCGGCCTCCACCTTGTGCGGGTCAAGACACAGAATTAGAGCGAGCGCCAAGGAACGCCGGCGACGACACCCATTTTTGGCTTGCTGGCCATGTCGCAAACCTCCCTAAGCGGCCAATGCTCCCAAAGCTGCTGCTCGATGGTCCTCCCACCGTGCCCGCGACTGGTATTTTGTCGCCCCACAATTAGCTCGAGTCGGCTATGTCTGATGCCGATGCCCCGTGCCTTGACTCCGCTGACCTTGCCACAACCCCAGGCATCGCGCCACCTCTCTAACAATTCTTCCTCCAATCCGTTGGCCAGCGCTGCCTCTACTGATGGCCACACCCTTTAATGCATCATTTGCTGAAGCCGATGTGTCCCCGAGCTACCCAGCCTGCAGCAGTAAGGTGAGCCCTCTCTGCAATTTTTTTCAGATCTTGCCGTGTATGGATTGCTAACACGTGTTTATGGATGGTTATGTATGCTTATGGAAGAGACTTCTGATTGGATATATATTGGAAAATCATTTGCAGTTGAGTCATCACAGATTTTAGATAGAACATAATGACTCAACTGGCATTATTCTCCACAAAGGTGTACATGTATTTTTAGAAAAAGCTAGTCCTGCATTAGTTGAGTCATCATGTCCTTTCTTCATAATCCGTGATGACTCCTTACCTTATTGATCTCCTGGTTATTTTTTATGACTATCAGATGCTTGTAATTTTAGTAGTAGATCATTAATTAACTATTCCATAGATATTTTAACCTGGGTAATACTTGATAAAATTGTGCAGATGGTTGATGGTTTGACTTTGAAATTGATGAAAGTGGATTTGTTTTGCCCTATCCATTTCGGGATATCTTGGCAAGCTCCATCAGAGTTTCTTTTGTTTTGGAGTGGTTTTTTATAAAGAGAAGTTAAAATTTAAACATTTTAGATAAGGATTGGGAATACACACATATTTGGACAACAGTTCTTCTACCAATGATTTTCGTTGAAAGGGAATTGTAGGAGAGGACATAGGAATATCTAATATGTCCTCATTGTTTGTTTCCTCTTGTAGATAAATTTGGATCCAAGACTCTTGATGATATATCCACTTTCCTTAAATGTTCAAGGGTATGGTCCGTGGGAGAACAAATTACTATGACTACAAAGATCTGTTTTTTCAGGTGATGAACTGTAACTTTATCCTTTATTACTTGGAACTATAAATCATTAGTAAACATTTCATAATTAATTTGGAGAGAATCTTTTATTATTTCTCAGCTTGTTCATGTTCAGGATATGATGTATATCATTATGATGGTATGTTTTCATTGCTATCGAAGAGTCTTCCCGTTGACAAAAATTTTTCTAGAAAGTACAAAACTTTGGTAGTTGGAAACATAATCTGATTCAACACAATGCAGGTACTTCTTCCTCGCTTTGTCTAATTGTGATTGTTGAATGTTCCTTGTCTTGGTTCAAGCTTTCCGTGGTTGAGGTTGGGTCATCTTAGGGAACATGTGGAATTTGTCATTCCTCTTATTGATCTCCTTGATGTTTTCCTTAGAGTCCAGTATGCCAGTTTCACATCCTTGTCGGTAGCAAAGACATTGTCAAAATCAAATTGAAGACGGTGTATAAATTAATTACTAAAATATCATTTCTTTTGTATTTACAAGATAAACTATCTACGATAAATTTTTATGACCGGATTAGTCATGAAAATTGAACATGAAGTAATGCTCTGTTCTTATCTTGTGTATCTATGTGAAGTATAATGTGAGCAACAAAGCTAACGCTGTGTTATATTAGATGGGCAACTGAGAGTGTACCAAGTAGAAGCATCTGTATTCTTTATTTACCAAAGGATACAATTAGAGCAGGAGCAGTATATCATTAACTTTGGTTTTACCTAGTACAACATTGCCTCTATATTTGCTTGCATGTGGCATGATATCATATGGGTATATGAAATGCATACCTGACTGTAGAAATCATTTTCGCTTCACCTAAGGAAATACAAGTAATAATGAAATAGAAATTGATTGTATCAGTAGCAAGCTATCTCGGTCAAATCTACACAAGAACCTAGTTCAGGAATACATATAAACGCAAAAGGTGTTGCTGACTTCAAATCAACTAGAATGAAAAAGGAACGCATTATAGCTAGAATTTAGGAACGCATTCTTTTGCTTGGCCTTTATTCCACTCCTTGGGAATGCATAAGAACAATGCCATATTATTATTTTGTTTTCACCAAATAAATCATGGCATTTAATATTTTGCATGGGCCATGCAAGGGCACCACCACCTTTAGCCCATTTGATTCCTCTTGGATTTGTTGGTTCTTTTCTTTGTGGATCATCTCCATCTCTCTCCACCATTCCCTTATTCTCATCAACACCTTTTTCTTTTATTTTTCTCCATGCATGAGTCAAATGAGGGCTCTTCCCATACATCTTTTTCTTTCTCTTTTTCTTGGATATTCCTCCACCTCATCTCTTGGTAATTCAAAGGCCTCACTATATTCCACTTGGGTTGATCTTATGCACAAGTTTTAAAAACCTAAACAACCTACACTAAACCCTAACCCTAGCTTCCTCTCTTTTATTTCTAACCCCAATTCTACACTAAACCCTAACCCTACCACACCTCTCTCACCTCACCCTCTCCTCTCACCAAGCCGAGGTGTTCCCCTCTCCCTGCCAGCAAGCCCCATCTAGCTACCCATCTACCCCACCCCTCTAGCTCTCTCTCTCCTCCTTGCCGAGCCTAACCCTAGCTCACCCGAGCGACCCCCTCCCCTCTCTCTCTTATCTCTACCGCCGTGCCAGCCCCACCCAGCTGCTCCTCACGCCGTCCCCACCTGGCAGCCTCCACCACCCTACCTGCCCTGCCCTGGCTGGCCAGGTCGAGCCCAGCTCGACCACGTGATCAGGGAGAAGGAGGAAAGGGCCGAGGCCACTTTTCTCTGCCGTGCCCACACGCCACCCTTCCTTCCCCTTCGCTTTTCCCTACTCCCACACGTCACCTGGCTCGCCAGATCTACCCCAGGGTCGTTGCCTTCCTCTCCTTCCTCTCCCGACGACGCCCAGCTCTCGCCGCCAGAACCGCCAGCACCGTCGTCTTCCTCGTGCTCCCGCCGACGTGCTCGACGTGGAGGTGAACAAGGAGACCAAGTGCAGTCCCCTGCTTCGCCCTGGACACGCCGACGCGAAGGAGGAGCCCCAGGACCGCCAGATCCTCGCCGCTCCCCCGAAACCCTAGGTCGCCGGAGCTCCTGCATCCTCGCCGATCGGCCGCTTCCCTGCCCGAGCCAACCCCACCGACGACCCCGCGGTGAGCCCGTGATCCTCCCAGACATCTTCTATCTCGCCGCCGCTTCCTAGTCTCGTCGGACATCGTGCCGAACACCCTCTGTGCACGGCGGGTTCGTCGTCGCCTTCTCGATGTGCATCGCGGGAACCCTATCTAGCCGCGCGATCCCGTTTCTCCAACTACCACAAGCCACCCCAGCGGTAGCCGCCGCCGCTCGCGCGCGCGAGGTCGCGGGATCGAATCCCCGCTGCGCCGCGCCGTGCGTGCCGTCAGTCCGTCAGAGAACAAGAAGAGAAACAGTGCCCGCGGCCCTTTTTGCACTTAACCCCTGCGTCTTTTGCCGGCTCCACCCACGCTCCTCGCTAGCCCCACCAGTCAGCCTCTCGCCTATCTTACAGAAATGCCCCTGCCGTTTCGGATAACCCACCCGCGCTCCAGCCACTCCCCACCTGTCAGCCTCTGCGGGTTACCCGCCACTGGCACGTGGGCCGTAGCCGCTGGTCCCGCTTGTCAATCGCCTGGGCTAGCCCGCGCCGCGGTGAGAAAAGATTTCCGCGCGCCCGTGCCCCGCCAGCAGCTGGCCCACCCGTCAGTGACTTTGGCTAAGTCGAGCTGGGTGACAAAAGTTTGCCCTGTTGTCTGTTTTATTTAAACCTTTTTCAAAATTGATTTAAATTCAAATTCAAATCAGATTTAAATAACTTTTTAAATATAAATCCAAATAATATATGTTTTTGAATCAGAAAAATGTGAGGAATTCAAATATGACATTCAAAATATTGTTGGAGGACTTTAAAATTTCGAGATGATTAAAAATTACAATAAAATGCCATTTTCCTTAATTAATTAATAACTTTAGTTCTATAACCCCAAATTTGGCAAATAATATGTCTAAATCGATCAGCGCGACGAGCCCGTTCTATCTATGCAGTCCTTGTTCTGAATTGAAGCATGCATCATGTCATTCTTACAAATCTAAACTGTTTATGGCAATAAAAATTGGACTAAATAAATAATAAAATGCTTTAATTCTTGCACCACACCTCACCCTTGCCATGCTACTTTAATGCCATGTAAATGGTGCATCATTCATCATGTCATGCTTGTTTGCTTGTCGCATTTTAATTCATATGCTTGTGCAATTTATTTATGTTGGCCCTTGTTTGTTTGGTTCTTCTTCGAATAGACGCCCAGCAGGAGAATTATCAGGAATCACAGAAGTACTATCCCAAACCATGACTTATATGGTGTCATTTCAACAGATCACGATGGAGCTCTTTTCAGTGTAAAAGCAGTAGTCACTAAAGCTTTTAATCTTTAATATATAATGGCAGTTTTATAAATGACACCTTTGATCTTACCATGTCAAACAAGGTTTCATTACATATCTCGAACATTCCATACTCCTATGGTGTTTTGGGAAATGCAAATCCATGGAATGATTCCTCAAATCTTAGGTGTTTTGCTAAACTTGTAACTCAAACATATTTCTTTATGATCCAATCATAAACTCTTTTATTTTCTTGTTACAATGATTTTCCACTTCATCTTGAAAGTCTTTGAACATTTTTCAAATGTTTCATACTTCTTCCTTATTGAGTAAGTATATACATATACTCACTCAAATCTTTGGAGAAAGCATATGAAGTTGAAATCCATCGCCCACGACTACACATAATGGACTATATACATCAATATGTACAAATTCCAATCAGTTAGTCGTCCGTTCCTCTTTTGGCCTACGAACGGAGTTTTAATTATCTCCAGGAAAGTATCACAAGCGTCATTTGATCCAAATCAAAGACTCCAAAAATCCATCAACATGGAGTTTCTTCATATATCCTTTCAATATAATTTAAACAGCGATGTCACTTCGCAAGTGATCTTTCAATCATTTGTCTTGCGACATTTTAGCATTAGTTTTATGGTCGTTATTTCTCCTACCAGACTTGTATATTATCCATCTATTATGGAATACGGTAATTATTTGAACAACCTTTTGTCATCATAATACCTGATCAAAATAACAATTATTGAAACAAATCTTGAAGGCAAGCTTTGATGTTAACGAGCAACACAACAACCCTTTGTTTGTTTTCGGTGAACATCATCACATTTTCTCTTGCTAGTTACTTCGGCCATTGTAGTTCATGAATTGTGTTGTCCTGTATGACACTTCATACCAACCAATTCAGTATCCAATACCGGTATCCAATACCTAAGAACCACATTGTTTAACAAGCAAGGAATACAACCATAACATGTATATCTTCTATATGCCTAAGTTGGACATCTCCAACCTTTTATTTTCTGCCAAATATTTTATAGATTCTCTTTCAGCAATTCCTTTTCTTTTAAAAGAATCTATCAACATCAATAGTGGTGTCATCAACATGACACATGGTACAAAGCGTATATAGTCAACTACTAATACCTTTGGTCTTGCACTTTGAGGTGGATCACCATCATCAAATGTTTGGTGTTCTTTCAAAAATCCATTCTTTAGTAATCTTTTAGTGTAGTAAACATTTTACTTACATCTTCTATTCATCCTTATCATGACAACTTTTATGATCAACCTGCTATAGCTTATAAAGGTGAATTGCGAGTATAATGTTTCTTTTTCAAAACCTTTTGGAGGATTAGGATGACTAGCGTCTCCAACCTTCACAAATTCTCATCAAATATGAGGACGTATACTCTATCATGTTGTAACCAACACACTGTTTTAGATATCGCAATACCTTTCACATATGATGGTTTCTGAAATATTGCTTTCAGCTCTTAGATAAACTTGATATTAAAAACAATCTTTTGAGTATCAAGAATCATGGAGGCAAACATGATACATTAGATACTAACACTGGAATTGTTACTCTTGATTTAATACTATTTATTAAACTTCATGGAGTAAATAGAGTTTGCTTAAAGTTTGCAATAGGACTTATAAACTTTAAATTGACATTCAAAACAATACGATACCAGTTCGTAAAGTAAATATCCAGAATTTCTATAGTTCCACTATCTCAACTATAACTAAGTGTAAGGTGGTGAACGGATGCCAATGACTACAACAAACTATGCAAATTCACTTTGATTGTGTTTATGATAAATTGAGTTCGACTAATCCAAATTAAAAATGAACTCCCACTCAAAACGACATCCCTCGAGTTGTTTTAGTGATTACACGAACCAAATCCACTACACCAAGTCCGATCATCACGTGAGATGATGTAGCTTCAAGGCGAACAATCAACATCTTCATCATATCATCCATATGACTCATGCTTTACCTTTCGGTATTCTGTGTTCCGAGACCATGTCTGTACATGCTAGGCTCGTCAAGGTTAACCTTAGTTTCCGCATGTGAAAATCTGGCTTGCACCCGTTGTATGCACGCGTAGAGTCTATCACACCCGATCATCACGAGATGCTTCGAAACGACGAGTCTTAGCAACGGTGCCAACTAAGGACGAACACTTTATTACTTGATATTTAGTGAGAGGGATCATCTCATAATGCTACCGTCGCGATCTAAGCAATACAAGATGCATAAAGGATTAACATCACAGACAATTTATAATTAGTGTGATATGATATGGCCCTTTCTGCTTGTGCCTTTGATCTCCATCTCCAAAGCACGGACATGATCTCCATCATCACCAGCATGACGTCAAGGTCAGTGGCGCCGCTTCATGGTTGTCCATCATCACTAGCAACTATTACAACTACTTGGAACAAAGCTATTACAAGATGAATAGACACGCATGTCTTAACAGAATTGAAGACAACCATTAGGCTCCTGCCGGTTGCCATATTACAACAAGGATCATTGTATACATCAAATATAATCACAATCACATGATGGCCATATCACATCACAAAACCCCTGCAAAAACAAGTTAGACGCCTCTAATTTTCTTTGCATGTTTTACGTGGCTTGAGGCTTTCGAATAAGAATGGATCTTACCTACGAAACTGAACCACAACGTTGATACAAGTGCTATCAAGTTGCAAAGTGTAAATTGGATCTATACTATGGTGAGAGAGACAGACACCCGCAAAGCCACTTGTGCAAAGCAAGTTACACGTCAAGCGTGGAGCAAGTCTCATGTGCGATGACATGTAAGGTTAGCCCGAGCCGCTTCATCCCCCCATACCGCAAGATGCAAAGTACACAAAGCAAAAGACGGCACGAGCACCAACGCCCACAAAAACATTGTGTTCTACTCGTGCAACAGATCTACGCATAGACACGTCTTTGATACCACTGATGTGTTCGTAGCATGGAAAACAAACAATTTCTACCGCAAGAACGAACAAAACCCAGATCTAATCTAGATAAAAGCCAAGATCTAATCTATTAGACATGTGCAACGAGATAGATCTATACTAACCCTTGTAGATCCGAAAGCGTTACGAGATTGGATCTCGTGGTTGATGTAGTCGATCACTTGCCGATCTCAAGATCGAGTGGACGATCCTTCCGACGCCACGTTCCGGCAGCGCTTCCGCAGTCGGTCACACGTGCGGAGTCGAAGCAGACCTTCCTCTCCTCGTTCCAGCGAGCAGCGGAGGTAGTAGATCTTCTCCACGGAATCCCAGCAGCATGATGGCGTGGTGGTGGTGGTGGAGTAGAGAATTCTGCAGGGCTTCGCCTAAGCCTGAGCATAAGAAAGGAGGAGGAGAGAGGCGGCTAGGGCTTGGAGTGGAGGGGGCAAGGGTGTGGCGCCTCCACCCCTCTATATAAAGGAGGGAGGCGCCATGGGAGGGGGAGTCCTAGTAGGACTCCCCTCCCTTCCTTGGCCGGCGGATTGGGAGGGGGGGAGGAGTCCTCCTCCCCCACGACTCCTTGTCTTGCCCCACAAGGACTCCTTGATCCTTTCTTGGTTTTCAAGCAAACTCCAAGAAATCTTCCAGAACCTTCCGGAACATTCCGAAACCTTCTAGAATCCTCATACAAATACTCCGGAACATTTCCTAACTTAGAAAAATGATCCCCAATATATGAATATTATTCCTCGGACAATTCCGGAGCTCCTCATGACGTCCCGAATCCAATCCGAGACTCCGAACAACATTCGGTCTCCAACGCACATTCCATATCTACTTAAAACAACTTCGAACCTTAAGTGTGTCACCCTACGGTTCGTGAATATGCAGACATGATGGAGACACCTCTCCGATCAATAACCATCAGCGGGATCTGGAGATCCATAACGGCTCCCACATACTCAACGATGACTTTGTGATCGATAGAACCATTAACATACGAAACCAATTCCCTTTGTCACGCGGTACTCTACTTATCCGAGGTTTAATCGTCGGTATCTCCATACCTAGTTCTACCTCGTTACTGATAAGTACTCTTTACTCGTTCCATGTTATGTCATCCCTTGTGACCCAGTCACATGCTTGCAAGCTAATTAATGACATTCCACCGAGAGGGCCCAGAGCATATCTATCCGTCATATGGATGGACAAATCCCAATCTTGGTCCGTGCGCTTCAACACATACTTTTAGAATACCCAATGACACCTTTATGAGCACCCAGTTACGAAGCGGTGTTTGATGTCATCAAAGTACCCATCCGGTGGTGGTGATTAACATAACCTCATGGTCGAAGGATTATGTTACTATGTATTTTAAAGCTTATAGCAAACAAACTTAATGACTTGATCTTATGCTATGCTTACTACGGGTGTGTGTCTATCACATCATTCTTCTAATGATATGATCTTGTTATTAACGACATCCAATGTCCATGATCAGGAAACCATGATCATCCATTAATCAACAAGCTAGTTTAACAAGAGGCTTACTAGGGACTCTTTTATGTTTATAAAACACACAAGTATTAATGTTTCCAGTTAATACAATTATAGCATGGGATGTAAACATTTATCATAAACATAAAGATATAATAATAACCACTTTATTATTGCCTCTTGGACATATCTCCAACATGTAGGTATATACGAATTTGGACAAATTCATGTCATTTGTTTTCAGACGGAGGGAGTAGTACTTTCCATCATCACATATATTATGTTGTAAAGTTATTCTTGTGTATTTGTGCAGAATTTTCCCATGCATATATAATACCACTTATATGCAAAAGTTAGGGAACCATAAATCTAGCTAACATTGGCAAGTTCTTATTATTTTGCTTTCCCCGTGTTCTTTTAGTGAGGATGGTTTAGATTGTTAGACCACATTTGCTTTATAGAAAATGAATATTTCCTGTAGGCTTGGCTACATTTCATGCTAACAGTGAGTTGATTGATTTATGTTTTTATTTTCAGTGTAAACTATAAGCATAACAAAGTGGCGTTATTAATTGTCCAGGATGGGCATCCAGATGAAGGGCAGATCATTTACCTAAGATAAGAAAGTCACTTGATCACTGCTGATTTTGGAGGCGACGGCGGCCGGCGGCGCACCTTGCGAGGGCAGGCTCCTGGGTGATGGCGATCTCGCTGAAGGATTACACGCTACAAGGGCAGACTCTTGGGATCTGGAGATCTTGCTGGCGGATGACACACTGTGAGCGGTAGCAATCAGCGATGGCGATCTTGCTGGCGGATGGCACGCAGCGAGCGGTAGCAATCGGCGATGGCGATCATGCATCGACGGAAAGCGTGTTGCAGTGATGCGAGGTGCTGTTGGGCGATGTCTAGCATGGTGGTGATGCAAGGCAAGCAGGCGTCGAGGTTGAGGTCGAGAGGAGCCGATTTCATTTGGTTTCCCTTCTTTGCGATCAGATTTGCGTGATTGTAGGGGACGTGGGACTAGGAGTTAGAATATTCCTCTGGTGGTGGAGTGTGGTCAGTCAATGTAATTTGCTAAGTCCACACCATAGAACGATTAAGTAATGATGACTGTTAGATTGAGATTAGTGGGCCTAATCGTGCGGTGCTGGTTGGTTCGTGTGAGATAATCTGGGTGCACATAAGAAAGTTCTTATTTGCTTGTTTAATAGTAGTGGAGATATAATCGGACAGTGTATTTCATCCAATGACAGAAAATAAAGGTGTACTGTAGCAATTTCCGTAACCAGTTTATATACCTTATTGTTTCGATCCACGTACTCCACGTACGAGCATTCTGTTCAACTGTCTAAAGCCCAAGTAAAGCAACCTCACGCGAAGTTCTGGCCTATTGGGCCACCGATCAGGTAGGCCCAATCCTCGATATCCTTGAGCATAATGAAAGCAGCAGGACGCCCAAGCGCCAGGGAGAACGACCCACCAGCGCCGCACACCTAGGTGCCTGTGGGCCGTGGCCTAACCAGACAAGGTATTTCTTTCGTTTTCTCTTTCTTCTTCTGTTTTTTTTTTTGGAAATTTTCAAACTCCGATATTTTCAAATCTGAACACAATTTGATATCTGAACAGCTTACGCAATTTGAACAATTTCAAATCTGAATAATTCTGAACTTTTTCAAAAGTTTCTTATCTTTTACCAATTTTTGATTTTTTTAATCTGAACTTTTTTTTTCAAAATCTAAATATTTTTCTCAAAACTAAACATTTTCAAATTTAAATATTTTCAAACATAAATATTTTCATTTGAACGTTTTCGAATCTTTTTTTATAATTGAACCATTTTCAAAAAATATGAACATTTTCCAAAAACTGGACATTTAAAAAAAGGAGAGTCAAAAGAAAAATGGAAAAGAAGAAAATAGAAAAAGACAAGAAAGAAAAAACAAAAAAAGGTGGAAAAGTAAAAAAGAAAAATAGGGCAGGCCCAATCCATGCGGGGCGTGCGGTGCCTCGTATACACCAACCTGGTCTATGTGTATAGGATTTCCCGGCCACAAATGCCAGCGCCACGATCCCCTGACGCATAGAGGTGTCAAATGATCACGTGGCTCTTTTCCCTTGAACTGGCGGTTTTCTAGCTTTTTTTAGCCCATGGGTTTGTATTGGTTTTCTCGGTTTTATGCTTGTCTTTGATAAATAAATACATAAACATTTTTATAAAACCCAACAAATCAAAAATAAAAACAATTAATCTGAATAAATTTGAAATGCATACAAATTTAAAATCTGAACAAATTTAAAATATGAATAAATTTCTAATCTTAACATTTTCAAACAGAAATACTTTTCATATCCAAAAGTTAAAAAGAAAAGTAAAAGTAAAAAACAATAAAAGAGAGGGGGAAAAATCAGAACGCAGCTCACGGTGCTTTAAAGCCCGTATGTGGGCCTGACCCGTCACACGATTTTTTAAAATAACGCATATTTTAAAAAGTGCTGCAACGGGCGGCAAATTGTAACGCAAGCGCTATATACCACTCGCCAGATGGGCCTGCCCAGGTTTGATTTTCTCGGTATTTCTTTTCCCGTATCATTTATTCTTTCCTTCTTTTTTTGCTTTGTCGTGTTTCTATTTTTATTTAAATGTTCACGTTTTAAAAATATTGTTTATTATTTTCCCAAAACTTTTCATTGTTTTGAAAAAAATCATGTTATTTTCAAAATTTGGTTTAGGATTATATAAAATCGTTCATGATTTTCGATATTTTGTTCATTAATTTTGGAATTTGGTTCATGATTTTTCGAAAATTTGTTCATGAATTTCGAAATTGTTTCATATTTTTTGAAAATTTGTTCACGACTTTTAAAATTTTCTTCAAGATTATTCAGATTTGATCTTTGATCTTTGGTCCAATAGCTGATTAGTTTTTTCTTAGGGGTAGCTGATTAGCTGGAAACTGGCTGACTGCCTACAGAATCAGGCTCGCTGGATCTAAAAAGAAAGATTGTACTCGCTGGCTCTATGGCTCATGTACAGGGAAGCCGAATCCGACACATAAGAGCATCTCTAGCAGATACCGCATATCTGCTCAATGCTACAAAATTTACAGTATCAGTCTAAAAACGAACAAAAACGGATCCCAGAAAAGTGGTCAATACCGTAAAACTTTTAGAGTCCCCATATCAGCTCCCATGTACCGCATATATCCAGTTTTGAAGTCTGATTCCGCAGTAAACTGCAAAGTGGTCAACGCTCGTCCGAACAAAAAAATTACACTCAACTGCTCCGCCGGCGATCGATTACGCAGTCGCGGACTATCCTGGTGCCGCCGGCCGGCCGGCCGGCCGGAGTCGTTGTTGCGGACACCGGACACCTACGTGTATACGGCAAGCGGCGGCAACAGGAAGGCGACCGGCAGCAGCTAGCAAGCAGCGCGCAGGGAAGCAAGATCTCAGCAAGTAGTACCGGCAGCGGCTAGCAAGCAAGTAGCGCAAGAAGCAGCGGCAGCAAGCAGCAACGCTAGCGGCAGCAGCTAGCAGCAATCGGTGTCGGCGTATGCGACAAGCAGCGCGCAGGTACGCATATGCGGATAAATTTTGATTGTGACACTCCCGTGTCGTGCTCTTCTTGAAGACACCGTCTGGGAGCTCACTGTACGCGGCTCCCCGATAGTCCTGTGGCGGAGGTGACTCTTCGTTTGGTGACCACGACAAGGCTTGCCCCCTACCCTTTGAAAGAGCATTTATGTCCTTCCTATGATTTTGATGTTTGTTGACAACACTTGGATAATTTGATACGCTGTTAAATGTTGCACGAGATATCAGATACTTGAAAGTTTTTATGTAATGAAGAAATTAGTCTATTCCAGGATTATATATGTGTGCAGGAACATTGTCCATGCCGGACTGTCTGGGTGGCTTGCGCCGGAGTGTCCGGCCTCGGCCGGACTGTCCACCCCTGGGATGTGAGCGACCTGCTCGGACGTTCTGTTTGCCTGTTCAGACACTATCCGGACACTGGCCGGAAACTTGGCCAGGCCGGAGTGTCCGACTGGTCTCGACCGGAGTGTCCGGCTTGGCCGGACTGTTCGGCTGATGTGGGCCGGACTGTCCGGGGTAAATGGCTCCCAACATCTCTAATTTCAGGGGGGCTATATAAAGGCCCCTTCTTCTACCTTGGAAGTTGCTCGTCCACCTCAAAAACTCTAGCACCATTTGAGCCACCAAATTTAGAAGATTTCTTCACTCAACCATCCAAAGTCATTGATCTTTGAAGAATCGAAGGAGAAGGCCTTGATCTACAGCTTCACCAAGAGAAATCTTCATTTTCCCCTCATTCACTTGAGGGCCCCTTGCTCTAGTGTTTCATTGGAAACCTAGCTTGTGATTTGGTTCTTACTAGCTTGTCTTTAATTGTTTGACAGCTAGCTTGTATTTGGGAGCCTCCAATTAGGTTGTGGATGTGTGCCTCGAACTCGTTGTAAAGGTGTCGGCTTCCACCTCGAAGGTTGCCGTATAGTGGAAGAGGTGAATCCAACCCATTGGGGTGAGGTTCATTGGAGAACAGTGGAGGCCTCTCGTGGCGTTGGTGGTTTAAAACCACCCCCTCTCCAAACGTAGATGTACTTCCCCTCAAAAGGAAGGAACTACGAGAAACAAATACTTGTGTCTCCGCGTGCTCCACTTTGGTTACTTCTATCCTTTACCGCACTTTACCTATAAAGTTTTTGCTTAGTTTATGTGCTAGATTGTCATATAGGTAAATTTACCATAGTTGCATAATCTAGAGAATGTACCTTTTATGTCAAACCCTAAATTGAAAAAGAGTAAAATTTGAAGTAGCACATATTCACCCCCCCCCCCCTCTAGGTGCCCATACGATCCTTTCAATTGGTATCAGAGCCTCGGCTCTTTATTCGGGCTTAACCGCCTAAGAGATTATGGGAAACCCAGGAGATGAGGGAGAAAGTGGTGCTATCCATTCGGTGACCATGGTAGATCTCAAGAATTTGGAAACAAGCTTGAGCTCTATCTTGGGCAACGAAATCCAACAGTTGCGCCAACTTGTTGAGCAACTTGTTAGGAATAAGCCAACCTCACCTCCTCCCTCTCAAGAGGAAACACCACCTAACCCAAAGGCAAATGCTCCAGCTAAGCCTTTGGATGAAGTGGCGGGGGATGACCATAATTCCACTAACTACCACCAAAAGGGGTGATGGGAAGGAAGAGCACCATTCGGTTCCCGGATGGTACTCTCCCGACCCTCCTATCCCACACCCACATATAAATAATAGAGGTGACCTACCTAAGTTAGCTGCACATACTTTTGCTCAATGGAAAGTTTTAATGAAATCTCATGTGCGCAACTCTTGCATTGATTTGTGGAATATTATTGAAGAAGGACTCAAAATTGAGGATCCAACCAACTTGACTAGAAGAGAAGTGGTCAATAGCCAACTCAATGCGACTGCTTTACACATCATTCAACTTGGAGTGGGGCCAAAGGATTTTCCCCACATTGAGCACTACAATACCGCCAAGGAAGCTTGGGATGCTCTCATTGACTTGTTTGTTGGCAATGAGAGTATGAGAAGAAATAGATATGATGCCTTAAGCAATGGGGCCGAAGGTTTCTTCATGAAGGATGGTGAGGATCATGAAGACATGTATCGAAGACTCAAATCCACAGCCACAGCCTTCAGGAATGTTGGTGCCTCTCACGTTGATGATGCTTGGATCAAGAGGAAGTATGTGAGTGCTCTCATGCCTTTTGAGCCTACTGACTTGAAGAGTCTCCAAGGAAGACACAACTACCATCTCATGACCTCCAATGAAGTTATGCAAGAGATGCTGCCTTCAAGGTTGCTGCCAAGAATGCCAAAGACGCCCGTGCTCGTGCCATTGGAATGAGTAGTGGTATCAATCTTGCCTTGAAGGCCAAGGTTATGGAGTATGATGAAGATGAAGGGAGTGATGAGGGACTTTCAATGAGCCACCCCGAAGATTTCAAGGTTGCTCATGGTGAATACATGGCCTTCTATGCAAGAAATTTTTGGAAAGATCCCGCCAAGGCCAAGATGGAAATGCAACGAAGAAGCAACCCCAATGGGAGAAGAGATAATGGGTCCAAGTTGAGAACTTGCTTCAATTGTGGTGACTGTTATCACTTTGTTGCTACTTGTCCCTATGAGAAAATAGAAGATCATGGGGGTAAACTTGTGTTGAAGAAGACCTCCAAAGCTCCTTACAAGAAACCCTTCATCAAAACAAATTCAACCAACAAGAAGTCGGGTGAAATTGTCTTGATCACACATGAAGAATTATCCTCCTCCGACGATGATGATGAAGATGATGAAGAGGAAACATCAAGTGGTGTGGCGGCTCTTGCCACTACTTCTACCCCTACATTCTTAGTCTTCGACTCTCCAAATGAGATTATCTCCAACAAGAACGTCACTTGCCTTATGGCAAGAGGAACGGAGGTATTATCATCATCACACTCCACCTCTTTAATCAATGATGAATTTGATGATGAGTTATCTCTTGAGGTCAAAAAGGAATTAGTTGCTTTTGATGTGTTTATGAACAACTTGCAAGGGGAACACAAGAAACATGTTGTGGACCTCTTAAATCAAATTTCACTCACACAAGAACTTCTAGATGAGAGATGTAAATTAGGAAGAGAGCACATGATTGAGGTAAAAGCTCTAAATAATGCACTAGAAGAAGAACAAGAAACTAGAATGTCTCTTGAAACTAAACTTGAAGGGCTTGATGAAGCAAATGATCTCATCATTAATAAACTCATCAAGGAACATGACCATGCTATTACTAAATATAAAAGGGCTAAAAAGGACAAGATTGAGTTTGGTGTTGTTCATGAAAAACTTGCCGAGGACTTTAGGATGCTTGACAAGGCTCACAAGGCCTTGGAGAGTGAACTCTTGTTGCTCACAAAGTCTCGTGAAAAGCCTCAAACTCAATTGACCAATATTACTTCACCTAGTACTTTTATTCCCTCTAGTTGTACAAGTATACTTGAAGAAAATGCTAGGTTGAAGGGGGAGCTAGCTAAGGCCACCTTTCCCAAAGGAAACAAGTCAATTGATGACCTCTTGAGTAAGCAAAGGTCAATTAGTGAGAAAGGGGGCATTGGCTTTGTCTCTAAAGGTAAGAAGAAGAAGAATAACAAGAAAAGGAAGGCCAAGCCCACACAAGAAAAGGACAAGGTCATTGTGGATAGTAAGTCCATGAATGGCAAAACTATGTCTCATGATGATTTTGCGGGAAGTGCTAACCCTCACTATGTTTTAATGCGTGATTATTATGGTGATGTATATGCACAATATGTTGGCCCATTTGATGGTTACATTGCTTGGTCTATTTGGGTTCCCAAGACCCTTGTTGCTAACAAAAGAGGACCCATTGAAAAATGGGTACCTAAAAACTAGTTTGATCTATTGTAGACCTATGCTTCCGGAGGGTCAAAATGGGTGCTTGATAGTGGATGCACAAGTCATATGACCGGAAGGGCATCTAGTGTCAAGGAGTTGAGACCAAATATTGATCAAATATACATGGAATATGCCGACAAGTCAAAGTCTAAGGTAATGGGTTTCGGCAAAGTTGTGGTTGCACACGATATCACTCTCGTGGATGTCATGCTTGTTGAGACCCTAGGCTATAATTTATTTTCCGGCCGTGCTCTTGGAAAGATGGGTTTTGCCGTCTTTATTGATAATGATATTGTGATCCTCATGTGGAGCAAGTCTCTAAAGGTCGCTTTCGTTGGGTACGTCGAAAATGACTTGTATGTGGTGGACTTCTCGGGGAAAACCACTACAAGTCCGATGTGCTTATTCGGAAAGGCCGATGTGGGTTGGCTATGGCATCGCCGTCTAGCCCATGTCAACATGGGAACTTTGCAAAGCCTCCACAAGGATGGTCATATTGTTGGACTAAAAGAAAATGTTTGCTTTGCCAGAGATCGTGTTTGCAGGGCATGTGTTGAAGGAAAGATGCATGATTCTCCCCACAAGCCTAAGAACTACATCAAGTCCAAGAGGATCTTGGAGGTCCTCCATGTGGATCTCTTTGGCCCTCCATATCATGCAAGCCTTGGTAGGAAGAAATATTGTTTGTTGATTGTTGATGACTACTCAAGATACACTTGGGTATATTTCTTCAAGCTGAAAAGTGAGACCCAAGAAAACTTCATTGACTTCATCAACATGGATCAACGTCAACACAATGTCCTAGTATTAATAGTAAGAAGTGACAACGGTACCGAGTTCAAGAACTACACATTGAATGGATTTCTTAGTGATGAGGGAATAAAACATCAATATTACGTTGTATATACCCCTCAACAAAATGGTGTAGCTGAGAGGAAGAACCGGACTCTTATTGATATGGCAAGGACCATGTTGGTGGAGTTTAAATCTCCATACAATTTTTGGGCTGAAGCGATCTCCACCACCTGCCATTGATGTCTACGCACTTATATTCTTGTAGACAGTTGTTGGGCCTCCAAGTGCAGAGGTTTGTAGAATAGCAGCAAGTTTTCCCTTAAGTGGATCACCCAAGGTTTATCGAACTCAGGGAGGAAGTGGCCAAATGTATCCCCTCTCAAGCAACCCTACAATAAAGATACAAGAAGTCTCTTGTGTCCCCAACACACCCAATACACTTGTCATGTGTATAGGTGCACTAGTTCGGCGAAGAGACAGTGAAATACAAGTGGTATAGATAATTATAAGTGGTAACGGTGATAGAAAATAGCTTGATAGAGTGGAAAGGACTAAAGGCAAACTGAAATAAAGATGGAAGCAAGCAAACATGTAACAGATCTAATTACAAACGGTGTTTCAATGCTTAGAAACAAGGCCTAGGGATCATACTTTCACCAGTGAACACTCTCATATAAATATCTTATCTTTATGATACTACTCTTAACTACTCTCCGGTTGGAAACTCTAATCCACGGTAGGGCTATAACAGCACACCTCAAAGTAAGCTTTTCCCATCTAGATAACCCCACACTGTCACCTTGAGTACTAGATGAGTCCAACAAACACCACAATTTCATAGAAACATCCAACTCCAAATATAACTCATAACAAGTATTTGTAATCTCTAGCCTAAGTGCCACCATGGTGCACACTGTCAACTTCACACACATGGGGAGAGCTCAGATCTATTAAAGCACTTGAGTAGCAAGGTAGATCTATAGATTACAAGCTCATGATCTCAGTAAGATCATGCATAGAGAGAGAGATGAACACATAGCTACCGATAGAACCCTTAGCCTCGACAAAGAACTACTCCCTCCTCATCATGGGAATCAGCAACGGCGATGGAGATGGATGGAGATGGCTCCGGGGGCACTTCCCCGTCCCGGCATGGTGTCAGAACAGAGACTTTCTGTCCCCCAAATCTCCCCTTCGGTGGCGGTGGCGGTGCGGAACTTTTCGTGGCTAGAGGCTGGTCGATTTAGGGTTTTTGTATCGGGAGGCTTCTTATAGGCGAAGAGGCAAGGTCGGTGGGCGGCCAAGAGGCCCACACCACCTGGTGGCGCGGCCAGGGCTAGCCCGCGCCACCACATGGTGTGGCTGCCCTGTGCCCCCTCTCCGTCTCATCTTCTGGCTCCGTGAGTCTTCCGGTAAAATATCAACTTTGGCTTTTGTCCGGTCCAATTCTGAGAATATTCATTTTCTGACTTTCCTAGAACCAAAAACAGCAGAAAACAGGCAACTGGCACTGTGGCATCTTATTAATAGGTTAGTCCCAGAAAGTGTATAAAAGTACTCCAAAGTTGGAACAGAACATAAGAAAGTAGATAAAACCAATCATGGAACATCAAAAATTATAGATACGTTAGCAACATATCAACATCCCCAAGCTTAACTCCTGCTCGTCCTCGAGTAGGTAAGTGATAAAAAGAAAGAATAGTTTTTTAGGTGACATGCACCATCATAAACTTGATCAAGGCATTTGTAAAACATTGATAGCAGGGATCAAAGTACTTCAACATAGCATGAAAGATAAAGTTCTAGCAATAAGACAAAGAAACTATGTTGCAACATGAAAAGGCACAAACAAAAGATTCATGAATAACAATGCTTTGCAAGACGTTTGTTTGTTTCACATAAAGAAAACATAGCATAGTAGTATTCAGCTTGTCCCTCATAGAGTAGCAAATATAAATGCATAGGACACCTTCAAAGTTCATAAGAGTGACTAGATACAAATAGTTTAGAACAAACAATATCAAGGTATGCATCAATCAACTAGTCTTGGGACAATGCACATAGAACTAAGAATGACCACTATGCTCTCAAAGTAGGTGCATAAAGATAGAAGGCGGAGACTCAATATATAAGTGGAAGAAAGGCCTTCATAGAAGGAAGTAGAGATTCAAGTCTCATAAAGAACTTCCAAAAATTATGGTACTTATAGCTTTCAGCTCTCATTGCCCCTATCATAAGCATCTTGAAGGTGATTAAGGTTAAAGTGAACAAACTATGGTGTATATGATTGACGAAGTATAAGTTAAAATCTCATGTCCCTTAAATACGAGGGTCGCTCCTCATGCTACTCAAGTTTAGTCACCGGTAGGTTCTTGTCATTGTAAGTACATGTGTATCATAGAGAACCGCCAACGGGGTACCCCTTGCCCGATGATACGGAAGAATCCCCATATCAAAATGACAAGGAAAGCAGACAACGAGCATCTCAGCAATCTTCTTATTTACCATGGGAATATGGTGCTTTTTTCTCTCTTTCCTCTTTTCATAATCTCATTTTTTTCTCCTTTTCTCAATATAGGACTCTTTTTTATAAGAAGAATGCTTCATAGACAGCTCATTATGGTTACACTGCAGGTTTCCACCATGTCACCATGGATTAGACCAGCGGCCTAGGCGTTTCTCTAACACATATGCATAACTCCATGGACTTATAAGCTCCCCTTTCATTTCACACCGACGACATCCATAGACAAAAGAGCATGATATCAACTAGGTACAAGTACCAAGTACAATGTTGAAAGCGTTCCCCATGACAACATGGTTCTGCTAATTCCCAATAAATAAGTGCAAGCATATACAACATAGACGGCACAATGGTTCAAGTTTATTAAGGGCAAGAAAAGTAAAGTGTGCCATCAAGTTCGTGAGAGCTTTAATCACTAGTTTTCTCATAACAAATTTAATTTGGAAGGTAAACAAAAGCATGAACATACTTGGAATAGCATATGCTAGTAGGTAGGTATGGTGGACTCTTTGGAATAACTTGGTTTAGGGAGTTGGATGCATGAGTGGAACTCATACTTGGTTATGGAGGCTAACAAAAGACTGGGAGCGACAAACTAAGAGAGCAATAATGGCCATAATCACGCAGAGCGACAAAACATCATTGATTAAAGCATAAAGTGATACTACAAGTTGAAAACTAAAGGATCATAAAGGCTTATGGTGAATTTGGATAGTCATAACATGGTGTGAGCATGCGCCAAGTCAACCCAAATAAAGCATCAAAGGAGAATACCACAATACTGTGCTTTAATATGCTAAAACAACGCATGATCCTTCCAAGGCACATTAAGCAATCTCAATTGTTTATAACAAGTCATGCTACAACAAAGAATACTAAGCATAAAGCCAAAAAAAATATCAAGCATGGCATGACAAAGCCATATGCCACAGTCAAAACATGCTCTCTTTACCACTTAAGCATGAACTTTCCTACTCTTTTCCAATCCAAACCAAACTATTTGAAAACCAATGTATGAAAGAGGGGGTCCAACCAATTTATTCAGCAAACTAAGAAAACAAAGAAAATGAAAAACCAAAACAAAAACAAAAAAGAAGACGCTCCAAGAACAACACAACTGTGCATGAAACAATAAAAATGAAGCGTTTGGAAGAAACCTGCGATTTTTATTGATGAAGAAGGGGATGCCTTGGGCATCCCCAAGCTTTGACGCTTGTACTTCTTGGATATTTCTTGGGGTGACACGCGTGGCATCCCCAAGCTTGAGCTTTAGTCCATTCTTCAACTCATTACTCATTCCTTCCATACACCTAAAAATTTTCCTTCATACAAAACTTCATACAATCTCATTAGCAACATTAGTGCACTTAAGATAAATAAGTCTCAAGGTTCAGTTCTAGCACCAAATAAACTTCCATTAGAACACTAGATACTGTAGCACTTCCCTCAAAAAGCTTAATTTCCCAAAAGAACTCAAGAAGGAACCAATAAGAAGAAAACGCAAATAATGGCAGAAATCTGTCAAAACATACCAGCAGGTAAAGACAAAATTTTTCGAAGACCTTGTGTTGCTCAAATCGAAACGTGTTGAACTAACGAAAGTTAGATAACAAACTAGGGCAGAAGAACAAAAATTCATGCCTCAAAAGGACGTACAGAGATTTTACACGTGTTTTTACTGTGAAGCCTAGAAATCTGTTTCGGGACAACAACTTTCCCAATCATTACTTCTCTCTCATTAGAGGTTACTCTTGGCACAAAAAGCAAATCAAAATGATAAGGAGCGGTTATACTGAAGTAATAACTTCCAAGACTCATCTAAAACTTTTGGGTTATCTCCCAATAAGTACTTTTCTTTAACGCCTTTAAGTTAGGCATGATAGTTTGAGAAGATGCTCACATAAGAAATATGAATTGAACTAAAAGAGAGCATCAAGAAGAAAATTCAAAGCACATTTAAGTCTAACCCACTTCCTGTGTATAGGAATATTGTAAAGAAACAAGTCATGAAAGCACAAAGTAATAAGCATAGTAAAGCAAAACAAGTGCAACTTCAAGACTTTCAACATAAAGAGGGGAAACTTAATATTATTGAGATGCATAAAACCATGTTTCCCTCTCTCATAATAACTTTCAGTAGCATCATGAATAAAATTAACAATATAACTATCACATAAAACATTCTTATCATGAGCCACGGGCATAAAATACTTATTACTCACCCTATAAGCATAGTCATTCTTATTAATTGTAGTGGGAGCAAATTCAACAAAATAGCTATCATTCTCATCACCATAATCATCAAATATAGGAGGCATATTGTAATCATTAATTTTCTCCTCAATAGTAGGTGAACTGAAAATATCATATTCATCATTATAATCATCGTAAATTGGAGGTTTGGTATCATCGTAAGCAATAGAATAGCTATCTTTCAAAGCTGGGGAACTAAAAAGATCATTTTCATAAAAACTAGCTTCCCCAAGCTTAGACTTTTCCATAGCATTAGCAATAATGGTGTTCAAAGAATTCATACTAATAACATTGCTATTAGCATGCAAATAAAGTTCCATAGGTTTTTTAATTTTCTCTTCAAACACTTCATGTCCTAACTCAAGATAAATACTATAAAGCTCTCTAATTTTGTTGTTGTTTTCCATTAAGCCTAACTAGTGAATACAAGAAACAAAAAGACAAAATTGCAGAATCTAAAGGAAATAACTTCGAGCACTCACACTGGAGGATGCGAGTACCTTTTACCTTACCTCCCTGACAACGGCTCTAGAAAATAGGCGTTTGCCGTGGGAGGTTCTTCTTCTTTAATCCTCCGGTGTGAATACCTTTTACCTTACCTCCTCGGCAACGGCGCCAGAAAATAGGCGTTTGCCGTGGGAGGTTCTTCTTCTTTAATCCTCCGGTGTGAATACCTTTTACCTTACCTCCCCGGCAACGGCGCCAGAAAATAGCTTGATGTCTACGCACTTCTATTCTTGTAGACAGTTGTTGGGCCTCCAAGTGCAGAGGTTTCTAGAACAGCAACACGTTTTCCCTTAAGTGGATCACCCAAGGTTTATCGAACTCAGGGAGGAAGTGGTCAAATGTATCCCCTCTCAAGCAACCCTGCAATCAAGATACAAGAAGTCTCTTGTGTCCCCAACACACCCAATACACTTGTCAGGTGTATAGGTGCCCTAGTTCGGCGAAGAGATAGTGAAATACAAGTGGTATAGATAATTATAAGTGGTAACGGTGATAGAAAATAGCTTGATAGCGTGGAAAAGACTAAATGCAAACTGAAATAAAGATGGAAGCAAGCAAACATACAACAGATCTAATTGCAAATGGTGTTTCAATGCTTAGAAACAAGGCCTAGGGATCATACTTTCACTAGTGAACACTCTCATATAAATATCTTCTATTTATGATACTACTCTTAGCTTGTAACACCCTCGAATCGTCCCTATGCAAGTTTTAGCGCTTCCCGCCAAACCCGCATAGAAATGATTCAAGGACGCCCACCAGGCACTTGCGTGCGGGTGGAGAACAAAGTAATACCATTACACATTAGTCCACGATGGAACCCACAGAACAGATATATATACAACAACGACTCAACGAGTCCGTAATACAGATATACCATACAAAGATCCAAATCACCTTGAAAACGTTACAGCGTCCGAGTACGGACAAGATGCAAATGGGGCTAAGAGCCCTGAAGAATAACCAATGGTGTCCATAACCCTGCCCAGGCCAAGCCGGAAGGGTAACCCTGCTAACGACGTCGATCTCAAACCTGCTAAAACAAAAGGGGTGACGACAAAGGGAAAAGGAAAAAGAGGAGCGTCAGTACTGAGGCCAGTACACGGCGAGGCTAGAATTCGGCGGCTCTCGCCTACATAGGTATGGTGGACTGAAGAGGCAGCGCAGCGGCACTAAACAACCTATAGAGACTCGGTATCACTAGCGGCTATTAGAAAGGGGTAAGAAAGACCTATTCGGATCCTACTTGATACTAACTCCAAACATACCCATCCTGGTATTTCCCCCTCGAGACCAAACGAGGAAGTCGGACCAAGGAACTCACACAGTTGGCAGTTTTACTCATTCCATTATAGTTGCAGCATTTACTAGTCAGATATATAGCATGAGTCATCCTGATAGCATAAGTAGTGGGCAGTTTTAGTTAACATTTCGTTGTAGTTGGAACATTTACTAGTCAGATATAATTGTCCTGAGGAATCCCAAAACCCAGCAGTTGTTGGCACTTTTATCACATTCCATTGGAGTTGCAATACTTACTAGGCAGGTATAACATGACACGATACACCCCAATTCCACCAGTTGTTGGCACTCTTATTATCCATTCCATTGTAGTGAAGCTGATTACTAGTCACATATTAAGTCAAATTTATAGCACTACTTTAGTTATGCTTCTCTATGATCGAGATATTGTGCTCCAAGTAGTCCATAACCGCGGATACGGCTTTCAGAAAGATTTACCCTGCAGGGGTGCACGAATAGCAACACACACACGATCAACCTCGGAAAAACCAACTCAAAACCCAACGAGGCTTTCACGACAAAGCAATCACAGGATTTATAAAATATTTCAGGGGGCCACCCCATTAAGCTACCCGCAACGAAGTTGGCCGGCTCCGAGACGGACCCAAGGTTCGCCAACGGCTGTAAATGACTGGGAACCCGAAAGTGTGACTGGGCTTGTCGATACCGCGAAAACACTCCGCAATCCTAAACAGTACAGGTGCTCCACGCACAATCGTAAATAAAGCAGTAAAGCATGGTATAAGTACAATATAGTAATAAAGCCCCAAACTACTTTGTGGCCCCAAGAAATAAGAAATGAATCAAGCTCTGGCTAAGGGGGATTCATAGAGTCTCCCGTATGTGGATAGTGCGAATAGTCAAGGAACATGTATCAAGTACTCGGGGCCTACGGGACACAAGTGGACATGAAAAACCAAATAGCATATATTGCCCACCGGTGCCACTTTCATTAGTGATCACAACAATTTATTAGTTGTAACTAAAGACATGATCAACTCCACCATTAATCATGTGCCAACTTGTCATCAACGGTGGAACGACAACGACGCGAAGCAACACATAAGCAAGCAACTACGACTCGCAAGGCCGATTATCTATCAAACAACATGCAATAGGATGTGTCCAAGGCAATATAGAGGCTGCACGGGATATAACTAGTATACGGAAACTAAAGCATTCGCGACAGGGATAGCAATAGATCAATAGGAGGAAATAAAGACTATAAATGCAAAATAGGTAGAAGTGGGAGAGATGCTTGCCTGGGAAACATAGCCGAAGATTCATATCTGGAGAACTTATCGACACTCGCATCCACTCATCGGCCTAATCCGCGAAGAAGCAAACACTAGAAGAAACACCGGATGCAATATTTAATACTACAGCAAAAGATCCGGCATGATTATGATATGATGCAGATGCGGTGCCATTAGGCAATATTAAGCGGAACCGGGGTCCCGACAATTAATTAATAGGTTCAGTTATTTTGAAACCCCGCAAGATTAACAAGGCGAAACATGGTATCGGTTCGCTACACAAATTTAAATGGAGTCCGGAATAAGACAACAATATCCCGCATAAACACTCCATATTTAATTATGAGGTGAATCGGCATAATGCCCCCAAACCACAAACAAGTATGCATGCATGAACAATTTAATCATGCAACAAGATAGATGTCATATTATAAAAAATAGAGGCTTAGGGTCACACATCTGGGTTCGGAAGATCTTGGGTTCCGGGGGTTCGGGTCTGGGTCTCAGGGTTCGACGGGGAAACGGTTCGACGGGAACGTTCTCGGAAAACGGAAGTAGAGCTTGGCGTTCCCGGAAGGACTTGATTTGGCGTCAGGGGCGCATCGGATTCGCCCCGGTCGGTGTCGATCTTGTCGTCGTGAAGATCTTGTCAGGTCCGCGTATCGGCTCGGTCTTGGCGTTCGGGATGAAGAACTTGGCGTTCCGGTGGTGATCTTGGCGGTCTTCAGATCTGGGTCTCGCATCCGTGAAGGAGTACTTGCGGTTTCCCCGTGAAGGCGATCTTGACGCTCGGTGCCCGCGAAGTAGAGCTTGTCGTCCCGTGTGGATCTTGTCGATTTCGCCTCAAAGGACTTGGGCCTTCCCGTGTCGGAGGTCTTGGGTGGCACCGTGTTCAACCATCAAAACCGTCGGCATCGAGCCGGTCTTGTCGGTGCGGAAGAACTTGTCGGAATCCTCGGTTCATGCGGCTCCTCAAGGCGAACTTGCCGATGGGTCGGATCGGAGATCTTGTCGGTGGTTGTGGGCGATCTTGGTTTGGGGTCGTTCTTGTATGATGAGGATTGGTTGCGGAACATGGAGGCTCGGTGGTTCATGTAGCTCTTCACCATACATGACCGAAATTGATGTAGCCCGAGTGATCTTATCGGGACCGCCTTGGTTGCATCACCATCTCGTCCTCGAGGTCGCGCAAACACAACATTACCCCGCTATACATTGCTAGCAGCATACCACCGGGGTTCCAAAACATATACGGGCAGACAGAGCCGCCAAGCAAGCGCGCGAGTCGGACTTGGCAGCAGGCAGAGGAACTCCGTGGCGTGCTCGAGGAGGCAGCGCTTGCAGAGGCTCGAGGCCGCGAGGCTGGACGTCTCTGGGCGGCGACGGAGCGACGCGGCCAGAAGATGGAAGTGGCGGCTCGGCGAGCTTGTGGCGGAGAGGGGCCCGGCGGCGACACGTGGGAGGACGCTGGGGCGACGGAGCTCGAGAGGTTGCGCTCACGCGCGGGCCAGGGACACAGTGGCGTGGGGCAGAGGGATGGAGGTCGACGCGGCGACGGCCGACTTGGTGAAGGAGAGCGGCGGGCCAGAGCGTGCTCGGGCAGGGACGGCGAGGTCCTGGCGCGCCAAGGAGAACTGCGGCCGGAGCAGGAGAACGCGTCGACGGGGCACCGCGGATGAACTCGGGTCATTGTTGAAGGGGACCGGTGGCGGGGCTACTGGCAGACGAGGTCGCAGGGACGGCGCCGTCGCGGGGCTCGGACGGCTGGAGGAGAAGGCGGCGGCGGTTGCTCGCAAGGAGGAGGGGATCGTGCCGGGGGTAGGTGGGCTTCACGATGGGAATTGGGGAAGAACAGGGTGGGGCCCGCGTGCGCGGACATGTTGTGTACGCGGTGCGCGGGGCAGAGCGAGGGTTGGTGAGCGAGGAGGCGTGCGCGAGTGGGGAACGCGGGGCAGGGGCTCTGCGCAGGACACACGCGCATTGCGTGCTGCTGCTGCATGGCTTGCGCATGGCTGGGTCGGGGTGGTCTGCAGGGTCGTGTACCGCATGCGGCAGGCGTGTCGCGCGCGACTGCGTGTGCTACGGTGATGTGTAGGTGAGCGTGTACCGTTGCAGCAGCGGCGGCTGGGGTGGGTTGGCGCTAGAACTAGGGTTAGGGCAGTGGGGTGGTAGGTGGCTGCCGGTTGGGCCTTTTGGGCCTGGCCGGTGGCTGCCTCCCCCACTGAAAATATTTTATTTTTATTTAACTTTTAAAATATTTTATAAATAGTTTTTAGACAAATAAAATATCCAGGAAGACGTGGTTTTATGATTTGAAATTAAAGGAGGGCTAATTAGAAAACAAAATAGGGTTTTTGCAAAGTACTTTTATCAACAAACATGCATGATGATGTCATGATAATGCACAAAGTAGAAACAACGAGTGATTTTCTGGTAGTGGTTTTAGCGGGATGCCACATAACTACTCTCCGGTTGGACACTCTAATCCACGATAGGGCTATAACAGCACACCTCAAAGTAAGCCTTTCCCATCTAGATAACCCCACACTGTCACCTCGAGTACTAGATGAGTCCAACAAACACCACAATTTCATAGAAACATCCAAATCCAAATATAACTTATAAAAAGTATTTGTAATCTCTAGCCTAAGTTCTACCATGGTGTGCACACTGTCAACTTCACACACATGGGGAGAGCAGATATCTATTAAAGCACTTGAGTAGCAAGGTAGATCTATAGATTACAAGCTCATGATCTTAATAATATCATGCATAGAGAGAGAGATGAACACATTGCTACCAGTAGAACCCTTAGCCTCGAGAGAGAACTACTCCCTCCTCATCATGGGAATCAGCAACGACGATGGAGATGGATGGAGATGGATCCAGGGGCACTTCCCCATCCCGGTAGGGTGCCGGAACAGAGACTTTCTGTCCCCTGAATCTCCCCTTCAGTGGTGGTGGCGCTACGGAACTTTTCGTGGCTAGAGGCTAGTCGATTTAGGGTTTTTGCATCGGGAGGCTTCTTATAGGCGAAGAGGCATGGTCGGTGGGTGGCTAGGGGGCCACACCACCTGGTGGCGTGGCCAGGGCTAGCCTGCGCCACCACATGGTGTGGCTGCCCTGTGGCCCCTCTTCGTCTCGTCTTCTGGCTCTGTGAGTCTTCCGGTAAAATATCGACTTTGGCTTTTGTCCGGTCCAATTCCGAGAATATTCATTTTCTGACTTTCCTAGAACCAAAAATAGCAGAAAACAGGCAACTGGCACTGTGGCATCTTGTTAATAGGTTAGTCCCAGAAAGCGTATAAAAGTACTCCAAAGTTGGAACAGAACATAAGAAAGTAGATAAAACCAAGCATTGAACATCAAAAATTATAGATATGTTAGCAACGTATCAGCCCTGCATCAAACCGTCTCTGTCTCCGAAAAGAATTGATCAAGACTCCATATGAAATTCTCACCGGTAACAAGCCCAATGTTTCATACTTCTGAGTGTTTGGTTGTAAGTGCTTCTATCGCATTAAGGGTATTCGTTTGTCCAAGTTTGATTCTAAACAATTAGAGGGTATTTTTGTTGGTTATGGTCTCGAATCCGACACTTATAGAATCTATGACAAGCTCTCCGGAACTGTCATAGAATCTTATAGTGTGGTGTTTTTAAGAATATGATGGTCCCCAAGCGGGGCATGTTGATGTATGTGATGTAGATGATGAAATGCCTCAAGATGCCATAGGAATAATGGGTGCGGGTTTCATCCGCCCTGTTGAGGAACCCCTTATGGCGGATCGAGAAGAAATATGCTCTACTCAAGTGGACCCTCATCTTCACAACATCAACAAGCTCCTATCGAGGAGGACAACGACCCATACCAAAGACAGGATGTGGACCCTCAACCCGTTGATCAATAAGAAACCTCTAGCCAGGAGGTGCTTGAGTCTCCATTTGCAAAAATGTCCAGTGGTGCTAAGTCTATTACACAAGGAAGATCTATAAAAACTGCCATAAGGGAAGCTCAATGCCTGTCCAAATAGGATCATATGGGCACCTAGAGGGGGGTGAATAGGCGTTACTCCAAATTTTACTCTCTTTTTCAATTTATTGTTTGACATGAAAAGGTAAATTCTCTAGATTATGCAACTATGGTGAATTTACCTATATGTCCACCTAGTACACGAACCAAGCAAGAACTATATAAGCAAAGTGCGATAAAGGATAGAAGTAACCAAAGTGGAGCGCTCGGAGACACAAGGATTTGTTTCCTGTAGTTCCTTCCTTTTGAGGGGAAGTACGTCTACGTTTGGAGAGGGGGTGGTATCAAACCACCAACGCCACGAGAGGCCTCCCTTGTTCTCCGATGAACCTCACCCCAAGGGGTTCGATTCACCTCTTCCACTATACAGCAACCTTCGAGGTGGAAGCCGACACCTTTACAACGAGTTTGGGCACACATCCACAACTTAATTGGAGGCTCCCAAATACAAGCAAGCTGTCAAACAATCAAAGACAAGCTTGTAAGAACCAAATCAAAACCTAGGGTTTCCAATGAAACACTAGAGCATGGGGGCCCTCAAGTGAATGAGGGGGAAATGAAGATCTCTCTTGGTGAAGCTGTAGATCAAGGCCTCCTCCTTCGATTCTCCAAAGATCAAAGACTTTGAATGGTTGGATGAAGAGATCTTTTTGATTTGGTGGCTCAAATGGACATGGTGTTCTTGAGGTGGACGAGCAGCTGGAGGAAGGGGATAAGGTCCTCTATTTATATCCCTACCCACCAGTGAACCATTTTCTGACCGTTGGAGAACAGTCAGACCGGAGACTCCGGTCTGCACATCAGAGACTCCGGTCTACACCGGAGACTCCGGTCAATCTCCGGACCAGCCTCCGGACCGTCAAATAGAATGACCCAGACCACTTGTGAGCCAAGTGGACCGGAGACTCTGGTCCCTCTGCACCGGAGACTCCGGTCTAGGGCATGGACCAGAGACTCCGGACCAAGCTCCGGACCACCAAACAGAATGACCCAGGCAGGAAAACAGAAGCCCCCTCCGGAGACTCCTGGGGAAACTCCGGACGACACCGGAGACTCCGGTCTTGGCAGACCAGAGACTCTGTTCTTGAATTCCCAAGAGACATGCAGTCCTTTTCACTTTGTAATATATCAACCTGTAGACAATAGCAAATTGTAAAACAGGGTCTACTAGTTGTTACCGAACACCAAAAGTGATTATGACAATGTATGTCCTTTTAATCTCCCCCTTTTTGGTGTTCGATGACAACTAGTGATTTAGCATGGAAAAGGTTTGCAATGACTTAAGACAGAGTATGGACATGCTCCCCCTGGCTATGTGCACTAGGATAAACATGGGAAGCAAGCATAGTAGGCTGAACATGGATAAAGCACATAGATTTCACATGAGTTACACACATGCATGTAGGAGCACCCACAGAGTCATACACAAATAGCAAATAGTGTCTCGCCCAAACATAAGGCACATAGATATGAAGGTATGAAAGTTGAGATAGCAAACAAGTACGAAAGTCGAGATAGCAAACAAGAATCAAAGCCACAGAGTCATACACAAATAGCAAATAGTGTCTCGCATAAACATAAGGCACATAGATACGAAGGTATGAAAGTCGAGATAGCAAACAAGTACGAAAGTCGAGATAGCACCGGTATGGGTTGAATCTGACATATTTTGCAAAATCTCAAGGGTCCTGTACTGCCTCCTTGGGACATATATACTTACCTCCATGTTATCTCCCTCGCTGCTTTTCACAGGTTCTGGCTCTCATCATACTCCTCGCACTAAGGCCAAGATGAAGAGAGGGGATCCTCGCTATGATGAGTCTAAGGGTCAGTACATTGTGCCCCATCCAACCGTAGACAGCAGGCCCGTGATGCAGCCTATATGCGGCGGGAGCAGGACAAGGTTGAGGAAGAGAACCGTGCCAAGAGGGCAAAATATGACAACCTTCAGTCTTTGGCCCGCATGTCTAAGAAGGAGTATCGTGAGCTGCAGAAGACTAATTTCTATGCCTTGCCTCGCATCAGTGATGACCCATGCTATTGGAGGAAGGAGCAAGCTGTCTTCATGAAAGACATTTACAGCGTGCTCAAGAGATCCCCCGTGTGCCCCAGAAGTACTTGAGCGTTGAGCAGATGAGGAAGAGCTCCTACTTCTCTGATGCACTATGGATTAGTGAGAATTTGGGGTTGTTCAACTTGATGGAGCTCCGTGAAGACTACAACATCACCCTTGTGCAACAGTTCTATGCCACAGTTGTGTTTGGGACTGACCAAGCCAGGACTATGACTTGGATGACTGGCAACCACCGCTGTTCTGCAACTTTCTATGACTTTGCTGAGGCCATCTTCGAGACATTCCAGGGGGTATCTACTCATGTTGGAGTTCGCATGCACTCATCAGCTCTTGGGGTGAACAAGAACAAGCTTGCCCCTTTATATGGTAGTGAGGGTGTTGTGGGAGGGTCCAAGGGACTCAAGCCTCTCTACAATCTGATGTTGAGGATCTTCCGCTAGACCATTTCCCCTAGTGCTAGGAATGATGATGCCATCAGATGTGGTTTGGTCAACTTGTTGTATCACACCCACAAGATTTACATGGCTGGCCCCGATGCAGATGCTGATCCTATTGATGTGATGGATTACATATTTGAGGAGATGTATCATGCCATCTTATACAAGAAGGCCCCTCCATATGCACCCCTATTCATGAGACTCATCAACACTCATCAACATGGTTCTCCGCTTGCTATGCCTCCCAACCTTACCGAGCACACTCTCGTATCTCTGCAGCAGAAAGGGGAAATGAGGGCTCCCCCTAGACGCTCTCATGCACATGTGGAGGAGCAAATCTCAGAGACCAAAAGGGCCCCTCTCCTCCTAGGGCTCGGAGGAAGAATGCTTCCAATGCACCTCTTCCTCCCATGACACGTGACTATGTACATGAGAGGGTCAAGAAGGCCTCATTCTTGGAGAGGACCCTGTGTTGCATGAATGTGGACATTCGCAAGCAACAGCATGATTCCTACAAGAGCAACCGTTGCATCGAGAAGCTACTCAAGGAGATGAAGGCTCAGGGTGAAGCGTATGATGAGGAAGGTGAGGCTGAGTACACTAACGAGCATGGCGCTCAGCCATCCACCGAGCCAGATCACACTCTTTCGTTTGGGGCATGGAATGCCCATCAGGATAGCTTGGTGGATTGGAAGACCTTTTCTGATGTCACTTCTGGATTTGGGTACCAAGGTACCTCCTCTTCTCGCCCTCACGTCAAAGGACCTGCAGCTCTAGATGGTGATGAGGACTATGATGATGATGAGGAGGATCAGGATATGGATGAGGAGGACGAGGAGGATGATGATGACAAGGACTACTGATCCGTTGGGGCGCTAGCTTAGGTCTTTTCCCTTTTTCGGTGTCTCGATGCCAAAGGAGGAGAAGACATTTGTCATCGGGATTTGCATGGGACTGGACTTTGATTCTTGTTTGCTATCTCGACTTTCGTACCTTCGTATCTATGTGCCTTATGTTTGTGCGAGACACTATTTGCTATTTGTGTATGACTCAGTGGCTTTGATTCTTCTTTGCTATCTCGACTTTCGTACTTGTTTGCTATCTCAAAACCAAGAAATTCTCTCAATTCTCCCATCATAGAACTCTTGAACCTGTCAGTCATAAGCTTTGAGAATTCATCATTAAAAGCTTTGTTAGATGAGCCAAAGATAATATCATCTACATAAATTTGGCAAACAAAAAGTTCCCCATTGACCTTCTTAGTAAAAAGAGTGGGATCGATTTTCCCAACCTCAAACCCACGATCTAACAACAACTCTCTAAGGTGCTCATACCACGTGCGTGGGGCTTGCTTGAGCCCATAGAGTGCCTTATCGAGTTTGTAGACGTGGTTTGGAAAGTTGGGATCCTCAAACCCCGAGGGTTGTTTCACATATACCAAATCATGCAATGGACTATTAAGAAATGCACTTTCTACATCCATTTATTGTAGTTTAAATTTATGATGTTCCGCATAACCAAGAAGGATACGTATGGACTCAAGGCGAGCCACAGGTGCATAAGTCTCTCCATAATTAATGCCTTCAATTTGAGAGAACCCTTGTGCAACCAATCTTGCCTTGTTCCTTATCACAATTCCATGCTCATCTTGCTTGTTCTTGAAAATCCACTTGGTGCCTATAACATTGCGGCAATATTTTGGCTTTTCCACTAACTTCCATACTTTGTTTCTCTCAAAGTTGTTGAGCTCTTTGTGCATTGCATCCAAACAATCCAAATCTTCAAGAGCTTCCCATACTTTCTTTGGTTCCACCATGGAAATGTGTGCTTGGTGCTCACCAAAGTTCTTCAGTTGTGCTCGAGTAGATATCCCTCTTCTTAGATCTCCTACCACATTCTCAAGAGTGTGGTCCCTTAATTCCAATATTCTATCCATTCTAGCTTGGCGACGAGTTTCGATCTCCTTGTTGTTTCTTGGTGGGATCACTTCATCATTTTGGTCCTCGTCTTGACCATCAACTTGACCTTGATCATCATTGGAATTATTCTCTTCTGTAAGAGGCAAAGATTGACCTTGGTCTTGATCAAGCATACTCCTAGACAGGCATTGAGCTTTCCTTAAGGCAGTTTCTATAGATCTTCCATGTGTAATAGCCTTCGCACCACTGGACATTCTGGAAAATGGAGATTCAAGTATCTCCTGGCTAGAGGTTCCTTCTTGATCAGCAGGTTGAGGGTCCAAAACTTGTCTTTGGCATGGCTCCATGTCCTCCTCGACAGTAGCTTGTTGAGGTTGAGAAGATGAGGGCTCCACTTAAGTAGAGCATAGTTCTTCTCGATCCACCATAAGGGGTTCCTTAACAGGGCGGATGAAACCCGCACCCATTCTTCCTATGGCATCCTGAGGCATTTCATCATCTACATCACAAACATCAACACGCCCCGCTTGGGGAGCATCATATTCTTCAAACACCACACTACAAGATTCTATGACAATTCCTGAGAGCTTGTCATAGACTCTATAAGTGTGGGATTCGAGACCATAACCAACAAAAATACCCTCTAATGCTTTGGAATCAAACTTGGATAACCGAATGCCCTTAATGTGATAGAAGCACTTACAACCGAATACCCGGAAGTAAGAAACATTAAGCTTGTTACCGGTAAGGATTTCATATGGAGTCTTGATCAATTCTTTGCGGAGATAGAGACGGTTTGATGCATGGCATGCGGTGGAGATAGCTTCAGCCCATAAATTGTATGGAGATTTAAATTCCGCCAACATAGTCCTTGCCATGTCAATAAGAGTCCGGTTCTTCCTCTCAACTACACCATTTTGTTGAGGGGTATATGCAGCGGAATATTGATGTTTTATTCCCTCATCACTAAGAAATCCATTTAATGTGTAGTTCTTGAACTCGGTACCATTGTCAATTCTTATTGTTAACACTGGGACATTGTGTTGACGTTGACCCATGTTGATGAAGTCGATGAAGTTCTCTTGGGTCTCACTTTTTAACTTGAAGAAATATACCCAAGTGTATCTTGAGTAGTGATCAACAATCACCAAACAATATTTCTTCCCACCAAGACTCGCATGAGACGGAGGACCAAAGAGATCCACATGAAGGAGCTCCAAGATCCTCTTGGACTTGATGTAGTTCTTTGGCTTGTGGGGAGAATCATGCATCTTTCCTTCAACACATGCCCTGCAAATACGATCTTTGGCAAAGCAAACATTTTCTTTTAGTCCAACAATATGACAATCCTTGTGGAGGCTTTGCAAAGTTCTCATGTTGACATGGGCTAGACGGCGATGCCATAGCCAACCCACATCGGCCTTTCCGAATAGGCACATCGGACTTGTAGTGGTTTTCCCCGAGAAGTCCACCACATATAAGTCATTCTCGACGTACCCAACGAAAGCGACCTTTAGAGACTTGCTCCACATGAGGATCACAATATCATTATCAATGAAGATGGCAAAACCAATATTTCCAAGAGCACGGACTGAAAGTAAATTATAGCCAAGGGTCTCAACAAGCATGACGTACACGAGAGTGATATCGTGTGCAACCACAACTTTGCTGAAACCCATTACCTTAGACTTCAATTTGTCGGCATATGTCACAGATATCTGATCAACATTTGGTCTCAACTCCTTGACACTAGACGCGCTTCCGGTCATATGACTTGTGCATCCACTATCAAGCACCCAATTTGACCCTCCGGAAGCATAGGTCTACAAAAGATCAAACTAGTTTTTAGGTACCCATCTTTCAATGGGTCCTCTTTTGTTAGCAACCAGGGTCTTGGGAACCCAAATAGACCATGCAATATAACCATCAAATGGGCCAACATATTGTGCATACACATCACCATAATAATCACGCATTAAGGCATAGTCAGGGTTAGCACTACCCGCAAAATCATCATGAGACATAGTTTTGCCACTTGGGGTCTTACTTCCCACAGTGACCTTGTTCTTTTCTTGGGCGGGCTTGGCCTTCTTCTTCTTGTTGTTCTTTTTCTTCTTGGCTTTTGAGACAAAGCCAGTGCCCCCTTTTCCACCATTTGACCTTTGCTTGTTTAAGAGGTTATCAATAGACTTGTTTCCTTTGGGAAAGGAGGTCTTAGATAGCTCCCCCTTCAACCTAGCATGTTCTTCAAGAGTATTTGTACAACTAGAAGGAATGAATGTACTAGGTGAGGGAGTATTGATCAATTGAGTTTGAAGCTTTTCACGAGACTTTGTGAGAGACAAGAGTTCACTTTCCAAGGCCTTGTGAGCCTTGTCAAGTGTCCTAAAGTGCTCGGCAAGTTTTTCATGAACAACATCAGACTCAATCTTATCATTTTTAGCCTTTTTGTATTTAGCAATATCATGATCACGTTCCTTGATGAGTTTATTAATAATGAGATCATTTGCATCATCAAGTCCCTCTAGTTTAGTTTCAAGAGATAATCTAGTTTCTTGTTCTTCTTCTAAGGCATTATTTAGAGCTTCTACCTCAATCATGTGCTCTCTCCCTAATTGACATCTCTCATCTAGAAGTTCTTGTGTGTGTGCAAGTTGATTTAAGAGGTCCACAACATGTTTCTTTGTGTTCCCCTTTCAAGTTGTTCATGAACACATCAAAAGCAACTAATTCCTTTTTGACCTGAAGAGACAGCTCATCATCAAAATCATCATCATTGATTAGGGAGGTGGAGTGCGTTGATGATAATACCTCCGTTCCTCTTGCCATAAGGCAAGTGACGTTCTTGTTGGAGATATTCTCATTTGGAGAGTCGAAGAGGGAGAATGACGGGGTAGAGGTAGTGGAAAGAGCCGCCACACCACGTGATGTATCCTATTCTTCATCTTCATCATCATCATCATCATCGGAGGAGTACTATTCATGTGTGATCAAGACAATTTCTCCTGGCTTCTTGTTGGTTGGGTTCCTTTTGATGAAGGGTTTCTTGTAGGGAGCTTTGGAGGTCTTCTTCAACACAAGTTTACCCCCATGGTCTTCTCTTTTCTCATAGGGACAAGCCACAACGAAGTGATAGCGGTCACCACAATTGAAACAAGTTCTCAACATGGACCCATTGTCTCTCCTCCCATTGGGGTTGCTTCTTCGTTGCATTTCCATCTTGGCCTTGGCGGGATCTTTCCAAAAGTTTCTTGCATAGAAGGTCATGTATTCCCCATGAGCAATCTTGACATCTTCGGGGTGACTCATTGAGGGTCCCTCATTGATTCCATCATCTTCATCATACTCCACAACCTTGGCCTTTAAGGCAAGATTGACACCGCTACTCATTCCAATGGCACGAGCACGGGCGTCTTTGGCATTCTTGGCAGCAACCTTGAAGGCGGCCATCTCTTGCATCACTTCATTGGAGGTCATGAGATTGTAGTTGTGTCTTCCTTGGAGACTCTTCAAGTCAGTAGGCTCGAAAGGCATGAGTGCACTCACATACTTCCTCTTGATCCACGCATCATCAATGTGAGAGGCACCAACATTCCTAAAGGCGGTGGTTGTGGATTTGATTCTTCGGTACATGTCTTCATGATCCTCACCATCCTTCATGAAGAACCCTTCGGCCTCATTGCTTAAGGCATCATATCTATTTCTTCTCATACTCTCATTGCCAACAAACAAGTCAATGAGAGCATCCCAGGCTTCCTTGGCGGTGTTGTAGTGCTCATTATGGGGAAAGTCCTTTGGCCCCACTCCAAGTTGAATGATGTGTAAAGCAGTCACATTGAGTTGGCTATTGACCACTTCTCTTCTTGTCAAGTTGGTTGGATCCTCAATTTTGAGTCCTTCAATAATATTCCACAAATCAATGCAAGAGCTGCACACATGAGATTTCATTAACACTTGCCATTGAAGAAAAGTATGTGCCGCTAACTTAGGTGGGTCTCTACCATTATTTATATGTGGATGAGGGATAGGAGGGTCGGGAGAGTACCATCTAGGAACCGTATGGAACTCTTCCTTCCCATCACCCTTTTTGGTGGTGGAGTTAGTGGAATTATGCTCATCCCCCACCACTTCCTCCAAAGGCTTAGCCGGAGCATTAGCCTTTGGGTTTGGTGGTGTTTCCTCTAGAGAGGGAGGAGGTGAGGTTTGCTTATTCCTAACAAGTTGCTCAACGAGTTGACGCAACTGTTGGATTTCGTTGCCCAAGGTAGCGCTCAAGCTTGTTTCCAACTTCTTGAGATCTACCATGGTCACCGAATGGCTAGCCTCACTTTCTCCCTCCTCTAGGTTGCCCATAATCTCTTAGGCGGTTAAGCCAGAATAAAGAGCCGAGGCTCTGATACCAATTGAAAGGATCATATGGGCACCTAGAGGGGGGGGTGAATAGGTGCTACTCCAAATTTTACTCTCTTTTTCAATTTAGGGTTTGACACGAAAAGGTAAATTCTCTAGATTAAGAAACTATGGTGAATTTACCTATATGTAAACCTAGTACAAGAACCAAGCAAGAACTATATAAGCAAAGTGCGATAAAGGATAGAAGTAACCAAAGTGGAGCGCTCGGAGACACAAGGATTTGTTTCCCGTAGTTCCTTCCTTTTGAGGGGAAGTACGTCTACGTTTGGAGAGGGGGTGGTATCAAACCACCAACGCCGTGAGAGGCCTCCCTTGTTCTCCGATGAACCTCACCCAAAGGGGTTCTATTCACCTCTTCCACTATACGGCAACCTTCGAGGTGGAAGCCGGCACCTTTACAACGAGTTCGGGCACACATCCATAACTTAATTGGAGGCTCCCAAATACAAGCAGGCTGTCAAACAATCAAAGACAAGCTTGTAAGAACCAAATCAAAACCTAGGGTTTCCAATGAAACACTAGAGCATGGGGGCCCTCAAGTGAATGAGGGGGAAATGAAGATCTCTCTTGGTGAAGCTGTAGATCAAGGCCTCCTCCTTCGATTCTCCAAAGATCAAAGACTTTGGATGGTTGGATGAAGAGATCTTGTTGATTTGGTGGCTCAAATGTACATGGTGTTCTTGAGGTGGACGAGCAGCTGGAGGAAGGGGATAATGTCCTCTATTTATAGCCCTACCCACCAGTGAACCGTTTTCTAACCATTGGAGAAGAGTTATCTCCGATACTCCGGTCTGCACACCGGAGACTCTGGTCTACACCGGAGACTCCGGTCAATCTCCGGACCAGCCTCCGGACCGTCAAACAGAATGACCCAGCCCACTTGTGAGCCAAGTGGACCGGAGACTCCGGTCCCTCTGCACCGGAGACTCCGGTCTGAGGCACGGACCGGAGACTCCAGACCTTCCTCCGGACCAAGCTCTGGACCACCAAACAGAATGACCCAGGCAGAAAAACAGAAGCCCCCTCTAGAGACTCCTAGGGAAACTCTGGACCACATCGGAGACACCGGTCTGGAATTCCCAAGAGACATGCAGTTCTTTTCACTTTGTAATATATCAACCTGTAGACAATAGCAAATTGTAAAACAGGGTCTACTAGTTGTTACCGAACACCAAAAGTGTTTATGACAATATATGTCCTTTTAGTATGCTTGATCAAGACCAAGGTCAATCTTTGCCTCTTGTAGAAGAGAATAATTCCAATGATGATCAAGGTCAAGTTAATGGTCAAGACGAACACCAAAATGACGAAGTGATCCCCACAAGAAACAACAAGGAGATCGAAACTCATCGCTAAGATAGAATGGATAGAATATTGGAATTGCGAGACCACACTCTTGAGAATGTGGTAGGAGATCTAAGAAGAGGGATATCCACTCGAGCTCAACTGAAGAACTTTGGTGAGCACCAAGCACACATTTCCTTGGTGGAGCCAAGGAAAGTATGGGAAGCTCTTGAAGATTCGGATTGGTTAGATGCCATGCACAAAGAGATCAACAACTTCGAGAGGAACAAAGTGTGGAAGTTAGTTGAAAATCCAAAGGATTGCCGCAATGTTATAGGCACCGAATGGATATTCAAGAACAAGCAAGATGATCATGGAATTGTGGTGAGGAACAAGGCAAGATTGTATGCTCAAGGTTTCTCCCAAATTGAAGGCATTGATTATGGAGAGACATATGCACCCGTGGCTCGCCTTGAGTCCATCCGTATCCTTCTTGCTTATGCGGCACACCATAAATTTAAATTACAACAAATGGATGTAGAAAGTGCATTTCTTAATGGTCCTTTACATGAGTTAGTATACGTAAAGCAACCCCCGGGGTTTGAGGATCCCAACTTTCCAAACCATGTCTACAAACTTTATAAGGCGCTCTAGGGTATCAAACAAGCGCCACACACGTGGTATGAGCACCTTAGAGAGTTGTTGTTAGATCGTGGGTTTGAGGTTGGGAAAATCGATCCCACTCTTTTTACTAAGAAAGTCAATGGGGAGCTTTTTGTATGCCAAATATATGTAGATGATATTATCTTTGGATCATCTAACAAAGCTTTTAATGATGAATTCTCTAAGCTTATGTCTGATAGGTTCAGTATGTCTATGATGGGAGAATTGAGGGTATTTCTTGGTTTTGAGATCAAGCAAGTAAGAGGAGGAACATTCTTCAACCAAGCCAAGTATACTCAAGATATGCTCAAAAGATTCCACATGAAAGATCTAAATGGAGCTCCCACTCCCATGGCAACAAAAACTCATCTTGAACTAAACCCAAATGGTAAAGATGTGGATCAAAAGGTATACCGGTCCATGATTGGCTCTTTGCTTTACCTTTGTGCATCTAGACCCGATATTGTGTTGAGTGTAGGAGTGTGTGCAAGATATCAAGCGGCTCCTAAAGAAAGCCATTTGATGGCGGTCAAGAGAATCTTTTGATATTTGGTTCATACCCCAAACTATGGTATTTGGTATCCTAGGGGATCAACTTTCTCTCTTTGTGGATACACGGATTTGGATTGGGCTGGTGACAAGGATGATAGGAAATCAACCTCCGGGGCTTGCCAATTCCTTAGGAGGTCCTTGGTCTGTTGGTCTTCTAAGAAGCAAAGTGGTATATCTCTCTCCACCACCGAAGCCGAGTATGTGGCAGCTGCTAGTGCTTATACTCAATTGCTATGGATGAGGCAAACTTTAAAGGAATACGGTGTCCATTGTGACAAAGTGCCTCTTCTATGTGACATTGAAAGTGCTATCAAGATTCCTTATAACACAGTGGATCACACAAGGACAAAGCATATTGAGATTCGTCATCACTTCATTAAAGATCATGTTGCTCGAGGTGATATTGAGCTATCCTATGTGTCAACCAAAGACCAACTTGCTGACATTTCCACGAAGCCACTTGATGAAGCAAGGTTTTGTTATTTGAGGAATGAACTAAATATCATAGATTCTAGGAGCTTAACTTGATCACCTTGCATACTCACCTATGTCTTGACCCTTATTTGGTTTAGGTGCAGGCATGGAGATAGGGGAGTGCGGTCCTAATACATTGGACTATCCCTCCCCCATAATGCCAACATTAAGAAATTCAATCCTCTTAATATCATTTTGTGATATGTGAGCTTCATTGATGAGTAGTGTCTATGAACCCAAGGAAAATTCTTTGCAGTGTCATGCTACAAATTCTTACATGGTGGCCTCAGCCACCGCCCTCTTCATCGTTGAAGAGTCGGTTTTTGACTTGCTTGGTTTGGACCTTAATTTGTCATCTTTTGACTATCTATGGTTTCTTGGTTCTTCACAGTACATCTTCTGAATCCCAGACCTTTACTCATCTCTAAACATGCTCCTCTTGCCACACATTTGTCCTCTGTTTGAATCTGAGATTTTCTAGTCATGGGTGGCCGGATTGTCCGTACTGAACCGACCGGAGTGTCCGGCCAAGCTGGACACTCCAGTAGGGTCGGACACTCCGGTGAAATTCACCCGGACACTCCGGCCCCAGTGGTTTCGAACCTGTAAAAGGGGTCAGGGAGAAGTGGATGGTTCAGTCCTCCTTCTTCCCCCCGACTCTCTCCTCTCCACACCCCGCTGCTCCCGACCAAGATCTTCACCGGGAGGGCTCCTCCACCCCGGATCCGACCGTTGCCGCCGGCCATTATCATACCTTTGCCGCTGGGACCCATTCCCCTCCGGTGAAGGCCTCGATGGATGCTGGTATTTTGCCTCCCCCTTCTCCATCTCTAGGGTTTCCTCTAGATGCATTTTTGGAGGCAATGGCCTATCATGATCCATGGATACATCATACTGCGTGCATGTGTCATCATTGTAGTAGTTCTGGCAATCTCGATCTGCTCCGGTTGAGCACTCTCGCACTGCCCAAAAAATATCACCAGGTCTCCCACCGGACTGTCCGGCGTGTACTAGGCAGACACTCCAGCCCAGCCGGAATGTCTGGCATGTATGCACCGGACTGTCCGGGTCTGGCGAAGTCTCCAGCATGATTTTTCCGGACTGTCCGGGTTTGCTCAACCAATGTTGATCCTGCATTTCTTTAGCTACTGCTATGTGCTCACACCTCCTGGACAAATGTGCTTACCCCTATGCTACCCTTCTACTCTGAATTCATAGGTAGCTCCCGTCCTCGTCGATCTAGGGCTGCTTAGAAAGCCCGTCCTTGCAGGTACCGTGATGAAGAGAGTGAGGTGCATGTTGATCCCTCCATGGCCAGTCAGGCTGCTCATGAACGTGTTGCAGCTAAGCAAGAGAAGCTCAGAAAACTAAAGAGGGATGAAGCCAAGCGCATGAAGTTTGAGTCATTAACCACTTTGGCAGAATTGGGCACTGAAGAGTTTGTGGAGATGTGCGTCTAGCAGTTCTATTCTCTCCAGCGCACTTCTGAGGATGATCGCTTCTGGAGGAATGAGCAGGCCCTACTCTTTTCTGAGGTGTTTTATGCTTTTAGGACTCCTGTGTGCCCCATGCAGTGGTTGGATATTCCAGAGCTCCAAGCCCACATGTACTTTGAGGACGTTCTCTAGGTGATTGAGAAGATGGGATGCACGCCATCTTTCAAACAAGAGAAGACTACAATATTGAGTTGGTCCAGTAGTTTTATGCCATGGTGGTTTTTGGGGACACGACTGATATTCCCCTTGAGTGGATCTCTGGCACTACGAGGTGTCGTTCCAGCATGGCTCAGTTTGCCCACATCCTTGGAGTGCCTTTCAACCCCAATGCTCCCAGTGGTCATCGGATGCATGTACATGGTCAGGCGTATGACAAGCAGCTGTTGGACCTAATCTATTCTCAGAATGGTGTGGTTGGCCAAACCACCAACATCAAGCTCATTTAAAACATTTTGCTCTGTATATTTCGCCACACACTCATTCCCAAGGCGGGTAACAGGGATGAGAGGTGAGGTGCTGAGATCAATCTTATGGACCATGCCCACTCAGTGTATGTTCGCGGTCCAGCTCATCAAGGTGGTGCCATAGATGTCATGGATTTCATCTATCAGGATATGTACAAATGCATCAATGACAGGAAGTGTCCTCTGTTTGCTCCATATGTGCTGAAGCTCATTGTTGCTTAGGCTCCAGCCACTCCACTAATATACACTGACCTTGTTGTGCACCTTCCTGCCAAGCTATAGAGGAAGGGTGCCCCCACCTCCAAGGCACCTCGTGGCTACCCCCTGCTCAGGACATATTTGAGGATGATGATATGGATGAAGATACCTATGACAGTGATGATGAGTCTGAGGAGGTTCCGTAGGCTATGACCCGTGGCCCTCGCATGAAGCATGCCAGCAATGCATATCGCTTCACCACCTCCAAGGAGGAATTGCACAAGAAGGTGAAGAAGGCCTCCTGGTGGAAGAAGCTTCTTCTTTGCCAGAACATTGTGTCGTTGGATTGATGACAAGTACGCCATGAGGGGGTCCTCGAGGCGTGCGGAAGAGAGGGGTGTGAGACGTACGGTGTTCCGGGACGGTGAGCACACAAGTTTACCCAGGTTTGAATCCGCCGGCTTTGAACGGATCCTACTCTTGCTAGCAATCCAGTAATACGGCAGAGCCGGAATATGGGTTACAAGGGTTCGCCTGCGCGAGTTGAGATTGTAGACTATTAAGGGTGCCCTAAAGGCTCTCTCTAGGACGACTTATATAGATATCCGGCCTAGGTTTACAGGAGAGATATGTTCGGCTACGACTAAAAGTCGGTTACAGAGTACATCTTGAACTACAAGTAACACTATGGGCCTATGTCGGTAAGTCCTCTGGGCCTTCCCGTAGCCGGACTGGACTCTGTATTTTCTCCTTAACTGGGCCGCCCGTGAAGCAAAGCTCTAACCCGAAGTGGTCCACCCTGGTCAGTGAGGAACTGTGAGGATACCCGAAAAGTATATCCCCAACAGCAGCCCCCGGAAGTCTCCAAGATCCAAAGTCGGATTCATCATCGTCTAGCTTGATCTTTGGCTTGCAGAATCTTGAAGGGTTCCTGAAACTTCAAAACAAAAAATATGATCCGGGTCTCAAAAATAAGTCGGACCTATCAACATGTTACTCGGATTTCCAGCTTGATTTTCAAACTAAACCGGAGCTTGGTCTCTGACGTCAACTAACACTGGTCATGGTCAAGTCACGTCATCTGGCAAACATCCTGTCAGCACGACCGTTGGTGGGTCCGTCGTTCGCGGAACCGAGGCACCGTTTCAATGTGTACGCGGAGATCGAGGCGACCTAATCATCGCGTGGGTCCTTCCTAGTTCCTTCCATGACGCGTGATGGTTACACAGTGCTGTTTGCACGAATCTTGGCGCGGTTAGGTGGTTATAAGGGGCGAGGATTTCTTTTCATCATCTTCACCTGTTCCCTTGGTGTTCCTTCTCCTCCACTTCTCCCTCGTGCACAGAGTTCTCCTGCCTCCCAGATTCCCAGCGTCGCCCCTCTAAGGTCACCGGCGCACCGGGGAAATGGCTTCCTCTTCATCATCCGGCTTGGCAGCAGCAGCGGCAGCGGCGGCGGCGACGGCAGTGGCAGAGAAGGAGAGCAATCAAGGGGGTTGGATCCCGTGCCTCCTCGACGACGAGAAACTCCGCGGCATGGAGATTTAAGGTCTCCTCCGTGCCGGCGACTGGTGGAGCGATTCCGGTGAAACCATCCCCAACCCGACGCCGACGAGCGGGTACACTTCGGCACCCACCTCGACAGAGGTTTGTCTTTCCCTCCCTCGGAATTCTTTTCTGAGGTGATTGATCACTATAGCGTTCAGCTTCACCATCTTCCCCTGAACTCCATCTTAGAGATGAGTTCTTACGCAGCTTTGTGCGAGGGGTATCTCGGCATTAGGCCGAGTCTTACTTTGTTCCGGTATTATTTTCATGTCCGGAGAAACTCCATTACCGCCGGTAATCCTTACATTACCGGCACTATTAGCCTTTCAGTTAGACGCGAGCGTGTTTATCCTCGTATTCTAGCTAGTGAGTCGGTCAAACAATGGCTGACCATTTTCTTTTACCATAAGGATATTCCTGCTCCCGGCAAAGATACTGCTTTGCCGGCTTTCATCGACAGAGCTACCACGGCCCAACCGTCTTGGGACAAGGCCCCTCCGGCTCTTAGTGACGATCTGATCCTCTCCAAGAGGCGGATCGAATACCTGATAAAGCACAAGGGCCTGAAAGGGTCCGACTTAGTCCAGTGCTGGGTGTCACGTCGGATCCAGCCTATCCAGTACCACGGCGACCGACTGATGCATTCCATCACGGCATCAAAACAAGACTCCCTCCGCATCAGCCCCAATGCCCTGAAGCCATAGGACTACATAAGCCAGATTAAATGGCTGATTAAGGAGTGGATTGAGAGAAAGATTCCGGATGTGTCTCTGGACATGCACACATCGAAAGACTCTGTAGTTCCGGTAAGCTTTAACAATAAACCCTTTTATGTGTTTCACCTTTTAAGTTATTTCACAATACTGAAATATTTTCTTGTTTTCAGCTTGACGACCTCCTCGAGTCGGATCTAGCTCCTATCTAGGGATATCCTCCGAAGTTTTCTCAGGAGGAGGAACTGGTCCCACTGCCGGACGTTGTGCCCAGGAAGCGCAAAGCTCCGACAGTGGCCATCGGCACAAAGGAGGTGCCAGTTGTGAAGAGGTAACTTTCAACACAACTTCCGAATTTGTACTTCACTCGTAATTTCTTCCGAGATGTAATGTTTTCCATTATTTTACATTCCTAGAGCTAAGCAGCTCATCAAGGGCAAGGGGAAGGGAACTTCTTCGAAGCCCTTGCGGCAGACGAAGCTGACTATGGCTTCTCATGTCACGGCTCCTCCGACTCCTGCCCCACAACCTTCTGCAACACCGGTGATCACTCCATCGCCGGTTGTCGCAGAAGATCCAGCTCCTTCAACAGGGCCAGCGACCCTTGAGTCGTAAACTGACGCCACCATGGGTGGCTCAGGATTAGATAAGGGTGAATCCTCTTCGGGTAATGATCCCTCGGCAGAGACTTTCACCGAAAACCTCCTGAATAATCCGGGACTTGCCAAATTTGGCTTGTCTCGGAAATCTACGGAAGAAATCTAGCTTCTGGCCCGGCAATGCCTGGAGAGCTGAAATCTTTCTGCCGAAGAAGAAGCACAAGAAGCGGAGGGTGTCAAGTACTCCGACCTTCTTGAACAAGTCCGCCTTCGCGACGAGGGACTTAGAGCGGGTGTGCTTCCACCACCTCCGGTTATTCCACTCACCCTCGCCGAGAAGGTTTCCACCGAAGTGAACATGTGCCTGAGCAAGCTCACACATGAACATCATGTAAGTCGGAATTCCAACTAACGTTTTTCTTTATTGTACTTTATATCATATCTTCTAGCCCCCAAGCATGAAGTAGGATATACAATCCGGGTTTATGCTTCCTTAGGATGCCAAAGAATGAACTAGTGTAGCCCCCAAGGCTCGTGCTGATATTAGTAACAATATTAGCCCGAGTCTTCAGTAGACTTCTGACTCTGGGTATTCTGACTTACAGAAAGTTAATTCATATAACCAGGATTTGTTGAAGAATATTTGCAACAAGCGGAGAGAGAATCAAGGCTCTCCGTCTTGAAAATGCTGAACTGAAGGTTTCCAAGGATAAGGCCGAAGGTAAACATTCCGAGACTCAAGCCTTGTCCTATATTTTCATAGTCGAATATTTTTTGCTGAACTATTGTTCTTTTGTCTTATAGCACTGGTAAAACAGTCCTGTGCTATGATTGAAGAGGCCGAGAACCTCAAAACCCTGGTGGTGGAGAATAAAGAACTTCGCCAAGAGCTGGATAAGCTCAAGGCAGATCATGAGAGGAGCGTCGCTCAAATTCTCGAATCCACCTCCATGGCCACTAATGAACGTGATCGTAAGATTGCGTCTCAAGATCAGAAAATCTTGGATCTCAACAATGAGCTTTGCAGAGAGAAGGATCTTTCTGAGGCGCTCCAGGCTGAACTCCGGAGTCTTCGAGAAGAGAAGACCAAAGTTGACGACGTCATCTTCGGTATGTTTCATCTCTCTGACTTGTCTATATTCTTCGACTCTTTTAATGTCGAATTTTCTTAACCATTATTGTGTTACGTGTATAGGCCCTCTGAACTTGACGGACTCCACCTCTGCCGAGCCTCACACCCACTGGCTTACCCAAGTTGGTGATCTGCTTCATGACTTCCGCCAATCCATTGAGGATATTGGTGAAGCTCTCAAGGTTCCGGACATGCATAGCATGTCCGACTTTCAGGTGCGGGACAAGGCAAAGGAGATGTCGCAACTTGTCCAGGACTGGAACATGTCCTACACGCGATCCGCGGCGCAGAACGCTCTCACCATGGTCATGAGCCACCATGGAAGCATGGACATATGGCAAGTGACCAGAGGGTATTCTACAATGGATGAAGACGGACAAGAGCAAGACATCAAGGCCATTATGGACTCCTGCGCCGGATATGGATGTCACGTAGCTGACTTAACCAGCTACGACACTCCCTTCTTCACCCGCGTGGACACACCGCCTCTACCTCCGGAAGAAGGAGCTGAAGTTTCCGATGATGAACAGACCGTATCGGATCTGAACATCTTGGAACATTATCAAACCGAGGCCGATGCATCCAGCGAGCCGACATCGCCTACCTCTTCTCCTGCATCATAGATCATCAGAAAACAAATGTGTTATTCTGAATAACATTATGGATATGTAAATATGTAGCATGATACTTTTGGCTAGTGCTAAGTTTTAATCTATTCAACACTTTTGGCTTTAAATTTTTGTGTGCCTAAAATGTTTACATAAGCACTTGTACTTTTTTGCCTATACTTATTGTTTATCTGGCTTTCCGCCTCATCCCTTTCTTGAGACGGCTAAACCTTCTGCACGGAAACTTTGCCGAGCAACGAAGCTCAATTGCTAAACTAGTTTAAACTCGGAAACAAAGACGACTTCTAGTACCAACAATTCACTACTCGGAAAATACCCGCATCCGGCAATCAGACAAATAACCAAAGTATAGACTATGAAATTTAGAGTTATACCCGAAGGTAGCATTTTTAGAATCAGAAATCTAAACCAGAACAAACATGAGCATAAAGTACTTTCAAGTATTCTGGGATTTTCGACTGTGACATGATCATTCGGAAATAGGATGGCAACAACTTCTCAGAAAAACTTGAGGCAACCAAAACTTTTATTTCTCACAGAACATGTACACACATATGATTACAAAGAAGGATAAACTAAGAATTAAAGGGAAGTAGTTGAGCAATATTCCATGGTCTGTCTAACTCATCCGGATTTGTACTGCCTCCAACTCTCTTTCTCTTCTTAGTAGCATGTCTTTCTTTGACTAGCCTCATATCAGTTAAGTAGTACAAACCATTGTGCAATACTCGACTAACTAAAAATGGCCCTTCCCATACTGGGTAAAGTTTGTGCTTTCTTTGTTGCACAAGCCGGAGAACCAAATCGCCTTTATTGAAAGATCTGTTTCTGACTCTCTGGCTATGATACTTGCGTAACTTCTGTTGATAGGCTGTTGATCTCATTTCAGCAATGATGCGAACTTCTTCGACTAAGTCGAGATCATTTTGTCGAGAAATCTCAGCATCCTCTTCGATATACGCGGCCACTCTAGGAGAAGTGTGAATCAAATCACTAGGAAGAACTGCTTCTGCGCCATAGACCAAGAAGAAAGGTGTGTATCCGGTTGACCTGTTTGGAGTTGTTCGTAAACTCCATATTTCAAAGGGTAATTCCTCTACCCAAGCCCCCGCAGCACGTCGTAGTGGTGCTTCGAGTCTCGGTTTTAGGCCTTGTAGGATTAAACCATTTGATCTTTCAACTTGTCCATTAGCTTGTGGATGTGCAACTGATGCAATGTCAAGCCGGATATTTTGTTCATTGTAGAATTCAGCCAATTCTCCCATAGAAAAATTACTCCCGTTGTCCGTGATAATACTGTGCGGATAACCATACCGGATTATAACATCCTCGACAAATCTTTTTGTTGTTGCTCCATCACAACTAGTGATAGGTTTATCCTCAATCCATTTGGTGAACTTATCCACCATCACTAAGAGGTGAGTAAATCCACTTGGAGCCCGTTTAAACGGTCCTACCATATCAAGCCCCCAGACCGCAAAAGGCCATGTTATAGGTATTGTTCGCAACTGATCAGCCGGAACATGAGCTTGTTTGGCGTACTTTTGGCAGCCCTTGCACGTCTTAACCAGCCGTTCGGCATCTGCCTTGGCTGTAAGCTAGAAAAAACCATGTCTGAAAGCTTTTGCCGCTAAAGATTTAGCTGTAGCGTGGTGACCACACTCCCCTTTGTGGATTTCTCTTAGGATTTCCACTCCTTCTAGAGATACGCAATGCTGAAATACCCCAGATACACTCCGCTTATAGAGCTCACCACTAACTACAATATAGGCTTTTGCTCATCGGACAATCTGTCAGCTCAGAACCTCGTCTTCGGGTAATTTGCCATCTACCAGATAGTCAAGGTAGGGTTGAGTCCAGCTGGGAATTACAGCCAGAACTGCTATCAAAGGTGAGTCGGATTTGGTCGGATATTCCTCGTCCACTCCCTTTATTGAGGGAACTTTGAGGTGCTCTAAAAATGCACCATCCGGAACCTCTTTCCATGCATAGCCTATCCGAGATAAGGCATATGCTTCCTCATTTTCTGCTCGAGGGATGTGTTGAACCTCAAACCCTTTGAACGATTTAGATAAATCATCCACGACAGCTTTATATGTTGCCATGTGTTTATTTGCATTACAAATATCCGATACTTGTTGAGCAACAAGATCTGAGTCTCTGATGACCCACAAGTATAGGGGGTGTATCGCAGTATTTTCGAGGGAAGTGAAACCCAATTTATTGATTCGACACAAGGGGAGCCAAAGAATATTTATAAGCCTTAACAACTGAGTTGTCAATTCACCTGCACCTGGAAACAATCTTGCTCACAACAGTTTATCAATAGCAATAGTTTTGTAGTAGGAATAGTAAAGTAACAACAGTAGTAAAGCAAAGACAGTAGTAACAAAAGCAGTAAACAGTGGGATTCGAGTGCGGTAGGCATAGGGATGGATGGACGGGTGTTGCATGGACAAGACAATTCAAATAGCAATCAGAACATAGGGCAATTGCAGATAAATAAGATAAAGCATCCAAGTACTAGACAATCCTAGGCATGTGTTCCATATATAGTCATACGTGCTCGCAATGAGAACTTGCACAACATCTTTTGTCCTGCCATCCCGTTTGCAGCGGGGCCTCTAGGGAACTACTGGCAATTAAGGTTCTCCTTTTAATAGAGGACCGGGGCAAAGCATTAACACTCCGTGAACACATGTGATCCTCACATCAAAGCCTTTCCCTTCCGGTTATCCCGATTTCTGTCACTTCGGGGCCATTGGTTCCGGACAACAACGTGTGTATACAACTTGTAGATAAGACCAAAAACAATACTATCATAATGAATCAATAACATGTTCAGATCTGAAATCATGGCACTCGGGCCCTAGTGACAAGCATTAAGCACAACAAGTTGCAACAGTCATAAAGCACTAATAAAAGATACTAGGCACCATGCCCTAACAATCTGATGCCATTACATGAACGATCTCATCCCTACCATCCCCATAGCCTACAGCGGGGGATTACTCACTCATAGATGGGGGAAACATGGATGGTCGATGGAGAAGTGATGGTGATGATGATGGCGATGATCTCCTCCAATTCCCCGTCCCGGCAGGGTGCTAGAACGGAGTGTCTGGTGCTGTTTCGAGGAATCTGGTGGTGGCGGCGGAGCGGAACTCCTTCTGGAAAAACGTTGAACCCCTCGAAGTTTTTAGGTCAGAAGGCTACTTATAGGCGAAGAGAGAGGCCGAGGGGGTGCCTGGGGGGCCCACACCACCCCTGGCTCTTCTCCGTCACGTATGGAGTCTTCGGGTGAAATAGGATTTTTGGCATATTTTCTGGGATTTTTCCTGATAGTTGATTTTCTGCACAAAAAGTAGACATCAAGGCAATTCTGCTGAAAACAGCGTCAGTCCGCATTAGTTGTATCCAAATCACACAAGTATAGAGGAGAAACAATAGCAAAAGTGTTCGGGAAAGTAGATATGTTTTGGACGTATCAATCTTCGTAACACATCAAATGTCGAATGCCAATATCCTTAGCAATCCGGATTCCATGTAGCGGTGCTTCATACTCGGCAATATTATTTGTCACTGTGAAGTGGATCTGCAACACGTATAGAAGTTTATCTCCTTGGGGTGATTTGAGCACCACACAAACCCCCGAGCCCCCGTGAGCCTTAGACCCATCAAAATATAGGGTCCAATATTCCGACTCAGGAAGGGTCATATTCTCCTTCATCTCTGTCCAATCAGCAACAAAGTCGGTAAGGATTTGGGATTTGATTGTTGTTTGAGGTTTGTACTCAATATCGAAAGCTGAGAGCTCTATGCCCCATTTGGCGACGCGTCATGTGGCGTCACTGTTGTTGATTATATCTCTCATGGGAGCTATGCTCACCAGGGTAATTGGATGCTCCTAGAAATAGTGCCGTAACTTACGAGATGCTAGGAAAACACCGTAAGCCAACTTTTGATAGTGTGGATACCACTGTTTTGACTCTGTTAGAACCTCGCTAACAAAATAAGTCGGACGCTGCACCAAGTGTTCCTGATTTTCCTCCGGTCTCTCTACTACCATGACGATACTGACGACTTTGTTTGTCGCAGCAAGATAAAGCAACATATGTTCATGTGGTTCCGGTGCAGCAAGGATAGGAGCATATGAGAGTACTTTCTTCAGGTCTTGTAGTGTGGCTTCAGCTTCGTTGGTCCACACAAAATCCTTGGTCTTTTTCAGGAGTTTGTATAATGGTGCGGCTCTTTCACCAAGCCGGCTTACAAACCGACTGACTGCAGCGATGCAACCAGTTAGTCTTTGTACGTCCTTCAAGCGAGTTGGCCTGGAAATATTGAGTATAGCCTTGATTTTGTCTCGGTTCACCTCTATGCCTCTTTGAGACACGATGAAACCTAACTATTTTCTGGCTGGAATTCCAAAGAAGCATTTCTTCGGATTAAGCATGACGTTGTATTTTCGTAGATTGGCAAACGTTTCCTCCAAGTCAGAAATCAGCGTTTCCTTCTTTTTGGAGATTACCGCAATATCATCCACATATGCGTGTACATTGCGTCCGATTTGATCGTGGAAGCAACGTTGCATTGTGCGTTGGTACATAGCTCCTGCGTTCTTCAGCCCAAAAGGCATCGTAACAAAACAGAAGGTTCCGAAGGGGGTTATGAATGAAGTTTTGACTTTGTCAGATTCCTTCATCCGAATTTGGTGATAACCGGAATATGCGTCGAGAAAACAGAGGAGTTCCGAGCCTGCCGTAGAATCGATAACTTGATCTATCCTAGGCAGAGCGAACGGATCTTTTGGACAAGCCTTGTTCAAGGCAGTATAATCAACACACATCCTTAAATCAGTGGTGTCCTTTTTAGGGACCATTACAGGATTGGCCGACTACTCAGTGTGGATGACCTCTTCTATGAATCCGGCTAACTCGAGCCGTGCTAGTTCCTTAGCTATTGCCTTACGCTTTTCATCACCAAAACATCGTAAGGACTGTTTGACGGGTTTAGCGTTCGGGTTTACATTTAAAGAGTGCTCGGCAAGTTCCCTAGGTACTCCGGTCATGTCTGATGGCTGCCATGTGAAGATATCTTGATTTGCTTTGAGGAACTTGACGAGCGCGCTTTCCTATGCGCTATCTTGGCCTACGCCTATCTGGGTCACCTTGGATGAGCATCATCCTTCAACGGCGTCTTCTTCGTCTCTTCTGATGCCTTGAACTCCGGATTCGGCTTTGTCACCTCCTTCTTTGTTGCGGGCATCTCGAACGGATCTATGCTCTTCTTGATCTCCTGGTACTCCTGGGCGTGCAGCACGGCTTCAGCAAAGGTGGCATTTCCATCCTTGCACTCTCGCACTTTTTTTGGGTCTCCTTGATGGTGATCACGCCGTTGGGACCTGGAATTTTCATCATATTGTAAATGTAACACGGACGAGCCATAAAATCCCAGTAAGCTGGACGTCCGAATATAGCGTGGTACACGCTCTTGAACGGGACCACTTCGAAGGAGAGTGCCTCCGTCCAAAAGTTCTTTGGAGTTCCAAAGGTAACATCCAAAGTAATTTCTCCCAGGGAATTAGCTTGTCTTCCTGGGACAACTCCGTGAAAGATCACAGAGCTATGGTTTAGCTGGGTCTCCGAGATCTTCATCTGGTGTAGTGTTTTGACATACAGAATATTAATACTGCTACCACCGTCCATGAGAGTCTTGGAGAAACCATAACTGTCAATAAGTGGATTGACGATTAAGGCATATTTTCCTTGCCTGTGTAGCTTAGGTGGATGATCAGCGCGGTCAAATGTGATTGCCACTTCCGACCAGTCCAAGAATTGGGGGATAGCTAGAACTATTGCATTGAGCTCATGTAGCACTGCCTTTTTGACCTTTGCTGGCTGAGATCCGAGCAAGGTGACATAAGTGTCTTTCTTGGTCGGAAATTTTTTCTTCCCTCCGGCTTGGGATTTGAAGCACCGGCTTCCTCCATGTCGGAATCTTCCTTGGTCTCTTTATCCTTTTCGGGATTCTTCTTTCCCTTCTTCCGCTTAGCTTTGTAGCCAGTGGTGTCATCTCTCTTAATGTTGTCATTGAAACGACACTCGGCGTTTGTGTGGGACAAGCCCCCATTGGCGTCTAAGTGATGCACACATGGGTTATTGGCAATGTCGGCCCAAGAGTAGGTTTTGCCTGGTTGTTGGTCTCCTCTACCTTGAACTCTTGAAGTCCCACGACCGCGTCTGCGGCCTCTGCCACATCCTCCTCATCCTCCAGACCTGAAAGTAGCAGTAACTACTGCAGTTTCCGCGTTGGGTTTTTCTTCCGAGGTATTCTTGCGCTTTTGAGCTTGTTGCTTTGTTGTTTTTCTGACTGTGGCACAGCCAGGGCGTTGAGTAATCCCTCTGCGTCATCGTCCGCATCTGCATACTTGCTCGTTGTTTCTATCATCTCTCCCAAATCAGTGACTTTGTCACACTTCAAGCGATGACGCAGTAAACCAATTGGGGGACCTGCAATGAAGGCTTCAATTGTAGTTTGGTCATTTACTCCTTCACAGGAGTTCTTGGTGTCGATCCATCATCCGAGGTAATCCCGGCAAGTTTCTCCGGCTTTCTGGGTGCAGCACTGTAGGTCTCCGACCGTACAGGGCCTCCGGTATGTGCCTTCGAAATTCCGAAAGAACGCACTTTGCATGTCAAACCAGTTGTGGATGGTGTTCTCCGGAAGTTCATTGAGCCATGATCGTGCCGTCTTCCGCAACATGAGTGGGAGATATCGGGTTGTGACCAGGCTGTTTCCGCCCTTAGCGATGCAGCAAGCTTAGAAGAAATCCTGTAGCCAAGTATCTGGCCAAGCAATGTTGTCATAGGCTTGGATATGTCGTGAGATAGCAAATCCTTCCAGGAATCTTGTAGCTCTTATGCATGGTCCGAAGCACTTCGGTCCCATGTATATATCATCATTTTCGTAGCGTCGTGCCTCTATATTGGAGTTGATCCTGTGCCTTGCGTCGTTCGGGGATAAAGATTGTCTGAGTGTCGGCTGTGGCTGCGGTACCTTTGGGACGGACTTCGGCTTCTGCCACCACCTCCTCCACCATGATGCCCTCCTTGGCCTCCTTGGGAGCCGTTGTGATGGCTACTTGGAGGAGAGGGTGGACCAGCTGGGTTATTTCCGGCAGATCGCCGGCCTCCATCCGGAGCGTCATTATTTCAGTTCTGGGAAGGATCTTCATTGTGACGAGCCCCCTGTCGGCTTGTCTCGGCACGGTGTCCGTCGTTCCTACACCCGTCATCCGGACGGCTTTCGTGTCTAGGAGGTGGCATTCTTTGTCGGTCCTCCTCCCGACGTTTCTCCTTATCATCGTCCTTGCGGTCTTTCGACTCTCACCGGGGCGGGTTCCTCGGATTCTGTGCAGCAATTGCCTCTTGCTTCGCAACTTGGTTAAGGTTACGCCAGTCGCGGGAAGTTTTGTGGTGCTGTCCCAAAGATCCGGTTCTTGAGTAATTGTCTTCCCGATGGTCGGAACGGTGGAAGTGCTCCGGAATGCGTTGGGGTCTTACGTCAGCCCATGCCGGATCTGTGCGACATTGGTCAGAATCAGAGACCAGCTTTTGACTTCCAGACATGGTGACCTTTTGCTGCTCCAGTCCCTTGTTGAGTAATTTGATGCCCAACCGGATCTGCTCTGGGCCTGTATTAGCTGATAGGATTTCTCGGGCCTCAACGGTGTTCTGTACTGGTGTTGGATACACCCAATCCCCTTTGCTGACTTTCCAGGGCATCCCCATTTCTCCTCCAAAGAGGACTTTGTGGATCTGCGGGAATTGCTTGTCATTAGTATGACGTTTCCTGGTCTTCTGATGTTGCCTAGACTTGTATTTTTCCACATATGCCATGCGTTTCTTCTCTGCCTCGATGTTGTTGTTGACGCGCTTCTAGGGTCTGGGCCCTTTCGTCCAGCTCTTCAGCAGTAAGTTCTGCAGCTGTAGGAATAGGTGTGGTTAATGCAGCATCGATGAATTTACGCGCACCTTCAGTGATCACGTGTCCGTCCACCGGTTCTTCTTTTTTGGGCTCGTCCAGGATAAGTGCTCCATCCGAGTCTTCCTCATATTCCTCGGCAATCACCTCCTCTGCTGGAGGATCTTTTGTTGGGGTCTATTTCTTCTTGTTCTTCTTCTTTGCCTTCTTGGCAGCGCCGGTAGCAAAGACGGCTTTGGGCTCGTTTCCCGGAGTCAAGCTCTAATCGGTACTTTCAGCCATTTGGTTCTCGGGATCGTCTCCGAGATCCATGTTGTCCTGCGCTTTGGGAGAGTTTTCTCTGGATCGTTCGTCCATGTCTTCTCCTTCTGCTGCAGCTGTGGAGTGAAGCTCCTCATCATATTCCACGGAGAACTTCCGAAAATCTGCCAATGTCATCGACTCATCCGAGGATGCGGGTACGTCGGCGTTTGTTCCGATTGCTTCCAGCTTGGAGTCGGTGTTGTCTCCAGCATCGGCAGAGCCGGATCCGGATCCAACATACCCGACGAAGTGTGATGCGTGCTTCCTGAGATAACTGTGGTCTTCATAGTAGGCTTCGTCGAAACGTTTGATGGTTTCGAGGATTTCATCTACGCCTGAGTTCTGCATTACCATACGTCGTAGCGTTTACCTCAGGAAAGGCATGTCTGTCCCGGCATCGTCAGATCTGGAACCGTCATTGTTGTTGTGCTCCTCCTAGATTTCGACCGCAGCGGGTTGGTTGATCCGGGATTCAGTCTCTCCTGGGAGATCCACTCCAGATTCGACTTGGACCGCTAGGTCTTCTTCAGGCTCGGATTTCTCCACTATCTCCGCAACTGGTGCGGGCTGGGTGGGATTACGGTTTCCTGAGATCCGGAACTCTGCCACCTCCGCGGACAAAGGGGACCTAGAATTTTCCTCTGCCTCTATCATCACCGCTGGGGTGGGTGGGAAAGGTTCAGCAAAACCGATGTAAACATCGATCTCGCCAAAAGACATGATGGTGTAGGCAGTCACAACCTCCCTAGCTGGAATCCAGGTCTCGTCGAGAATGATGAGAGGGACATCGCTAGCGTAGGGGATGCGACCGACGGCAATGGTCTCGCCGATTCCGATTCTTGTAGATTCCACTCGGAATGTAGATCCGAAGCTCACTTGCCCCATGGTGGGTGACAACTGTCGTCGGATTGATGACAAGTACGTCATGAGGGGGTCCTCGAGGCGTGCGGAAGAGAGGGTGTGAGACGTACGGTGTTCCGGGACGGTGAGCACACAAGTTTATCCAGGTTCGAATCCGCCGGCTTTAGACGGATCCTACTCCTTCTAGCAATCCAGTAATACGGCAGAGCCTATGCGAGTTGAGATTGTAGACTATTGAGGGTGCCCTAAAGGCTCTCCCTAGGACAACTTATATAGATATGTGGCCTAGGGTTTACAAGAGAGATCTGTCCGGCTACGACTAAAAGTTGGTTACAGAGTACATCTTGAACTACAAGTAACACTATGAGCCTATGTCGGTAAGTCTTCTGGGCCTTCCCGTAGTTGGACTGGACTCCGTCTTTTCTCCCTGACTGGGTCGCCCGTGAAGCAAAGCTCTAACCCGAAGTGGGCCACCCTGGTTAGTGAGGAACTATGAGGATACCCGGAAAGTATATCCCCAACACATTGACATTCGCCATGGCCAGTACGATGCATACAAGGCGAACAAGAATGTGATGAAGGAGCTCAAGCGGATCAACCAACCCATGGATGTTGATCCTTCTCAGCAGCAGACATCTGATGGCACACTTTCCTATGGTCACTAGAGTCAAGGATGTGTGGACTGGTCCATGTTTGAGGACGTATCTTCTTCTTCTTGCCCTCATGGCCAGATCTCTACTCTGGAGGATCAGGATGATGAGGATGGTGATGAGGACGAGGATGATGATGAGGAGGATGACGATGAAGACTACCGTGGCTAGAGTTGGCCTTGGGACGCTTTAGTTTGTGCTCTTTTCCCTTTTTGGCGTCTCGATGCCAAAGGGGGAAAAGTAGCTCCTTTATTAGGTTGCTACCGGGGATTTGCATGGGTACACAAGCTTCATGTTATTTCGATTCACCTCTTTGAAGCTTCGTGTCTTTATCCTACTCGTGAGTACTATGTTGTGTTGAACCATGTGTGTTGTGACATGCTTTCCCGGTTATGCTAATGCCTATGTTATGCCTAGCTTATTGATCTAGTTCATATTATATCATGTCATAACTTGTTATCCTCAAAATTTAGTGAGGATATGATCCTAGGATGTGTGATCTTGTAGTCAAATGCAACGCTAAAAAATGGTCACACATCTAGGGGAGCCTTACTATATTTTGTAAACATCCTATTATGCACATTGTTATCTATCCCATATGCAAATCCGTGGGTTGTCATCAAACACCAAAAAGGGGGAGAATGAAAGGGCATTTATGCCCTTCCTATGATTTTGATGTTTGTTGACAACACTTGGATAGTTTGATATGTTGTTAAATGTTGCAGGAGATATCAGATACTTGAATGTTTTTATGCACTGAAGAAATTGGTCTATCCCACGATTATATATGTGTGCAGGAACATTATCCATGCCGGAGTGTCCGGCTGGCTCACACCGGAGTGCCCGGCCCCGGCCAGACTGTCCGGTTGGATTCGCCCGGACTGTCCGCCCCTGGGATGTGAGCGAACTGCTCGGACGTTCTGTTTCCCTATTCGGCACTATCCGGACATTGTCTGGACACTAGACGGAAACTTGGCCAGGCCAGAGTGTCCGGCTGGTCTCGACCGGAGTGTCCGGCTTGGCCGGACTGTCCGGCTGATGTGGGCCAGACTGTCCGGGGTAAGTGGCTCCCAACGGCTCTAATTCCAGGGGGCTATATAAAGGCCCCTTCTTCTACCTTGGAAGCTGCTCGTCCACCTCAAGAACTCTAGCACCATTTGAGCCACCAAATCAACAAGATATCTTCACTCAACCATCCAAAGTCATTGATCTTTGGAGAATCGAAGGAGGAGGCCTTGATCTACAGCTTCACCAAGAGAGATCTTCATTTTCCCCTCATTCACTTGAGGGCCCCTTTCTCTAGTGTTTCATTAGAAACCCTAGCTTGTCATTTGGTTCTTACTAGCTTGTCTTTGATTGTTTGACAGCTAGCTTGTATTCGGGAGCCTCCAATTAGGTTGTGGATGTGGGCCTCGAACTCGTTGTAAAGGTGCCGGCTTCCACCTCGAAGGTTGCCGTATAGTGGAAGAGGTGAATCGAACCCGTTGGGATGAGGTTCATCAGAGAACAAATCCTTGTGTCTCCGTGTGCTCCACTTTGGTTACTTCTATCCTTTACCGCACTTTACCTATAAAGTTCTTGCTTAGTTTATGTGCTAGATTATCATATAGGTAAATTCACCATAGTTGCATAATCTAGAGAATTTACCTTTTATGTCAAACCCTAAATTGAAAAAGAGTAAAATTTGAAGTAGCACCTATTCACCCCCCTCTAGGTGCCCATACAATCCTTTCACCCTTCCCTTGTTGAGCTACCTTGGTGTTGCTTTTCGGTCTGTGGGCAACGTGGGTCGGTTCCCGGTGGTTGTCGACTTCTGGTGGCGTTTCTGTGACGGAGGGGTTCTGTCAACGGCGTGTGTGTTCATTAGCTTGCTCCTGGGGGAGCTCCGACCCGACACTGTTGTTGTCCAGCTCTGCTCAGAGTCTTCGTAGTCTTAGTAATGGCCGAGCTTGCTATTTGCGCTTCCGGTGGTAGCTTCTTTGGTAGTGTGCGTGGGTGTGTGGTTTGTTTCGTATACTGGGTTCAACACTTTGTATCCTTTCGCTGTTGTTGGCTTAGTTAATTCAAAGTTGGGCACATGAGTGTCTGTTTTCTAAAAACTTGGGGAGCTGAGAGTGCGCGCCGGTGAGCGGCACCACGGCCAACCTGGCAGCACGACTCGTCTGCATGTACCCGCACAGGCTAAAGGCGCTGTCGAGCAGACGGCCCTGGCTCCACGCAGTAATGCCACATCTGCTTGCAGAGTGTTCCTAGTGCTGGTTTGCTATGACGCCATGATGCTTAAGGCCACGGGGGCCAGCGCAGCTCTACACTAGCGGATGCGACGGGAGCATGTAGCGAGCGTGGCGTCTTGCACACGGGTGCGACAGTGCGGCTAAGAGCTGGGCAGGTCCATGGTGGTACTCGACGGCGCGAGTGTGGCCGGAGGGTTGCACACGGATGTGACATCGCAACCACGACACGGAGCCAGCTAATGACCCACAAGTATAGGGGGTGTATCACAGTATTTTCGATAAGTAAGATTGTCGAACCCAATGAGGAGCAGAAGGTGTTGACGAGTGGCTTGGAGCAAGAATTCTCTGTAAATACTTAGCAAATGGATTTTTAGGGGTTTTTGATAATGCAGATAAATAAAGTGTGAGTAAATAAAAGACAATAATAATAAATGCAGCAAGTGGCACAATCCTTTCTTTAGCAAAGGACAAGCCGGTTGTATTACTTAAGATGACCAAACGTTCTCGAGGACACATGGGAACATCGTCAAGTGCTTTCACTTCATATAGTTGATTAATCTTCTTTAGTTTGACAAGTGGTTTGTGGGTGAACCTATGCTAATGTACCGACCTTCCTAGGACTAATACATACTTGTGATTAAACCCCTTGCAAGCATCCACAAGTACAAGAAAGTAATTAAGATAGAAACCTAACCACAACTTTAAACTCTAAGATCCTGACATCCCTTGTGCAAAGGTTTCCTAACGGGGGTTCAGGTTTCTGTTACTCCGGCAACCCCTACGATTATTAGACAATGCATTCCCCTAGGCCCGTAAAGGTGAATTGTCATGTAGTCGACGTTCACATGACACCACTAGAAGAATAACATCACAACTTAAATAACAAACTATTGAATCTTTCTCAACACAATTTCACTACTAACAACATGACTTCTCCCATGTCCTCAAGAACTAAACGAACTACTCACAAGACATCATATGGATCAAGATCAGAGGTGATATAATGACAAGTAACAATCTGAACATAGTAATAATTCAACGGTTCCACTCAATAGCATCAATTACAACAAGTAATCAACACCGGGAAATATTCCCCTAAGAACTATGCAAGATTCAACCCAATTGTTACAGCAGTATGAAGTGGTGATGACGGTGCTAGTGGAGATGATGATGGATATGATGATGATGATCCTGGTGAAGTCCATCTTGATGGTGGTGTTGATGGCCATGATCTCCCCTCTCCGGGAAGGAATTCACGCGACAGAATTCTGTCTGCTGGAGAGATCATTCTCTCTCTGTAGTTTTCTGCCCCGTAGAGGCGGCAGAATGTTTCTATGGTCCCCCCTAAGGTATTAGGGTTTCATGGGGATAATATACGCCAAAGGGGAGAGCCAGGAGTGGGCCAGGGTGGCCATACCACCTGGTGGCGCGGCCTAGGGTAGCCTGCGCCAGGGGGGTGTGGCCCCCAGTGGCCCATCTCCACTCCCCCTTCTGGCATCCTTTGTCTTCTGGGAAAATAGGATTTTCCATGTATTTTCCTGGATTTTCTGATATTCGCGAATTTCGCCTCCAAACATCCCCATTTCCATCAGAATCCAGACTGCAGTGGTCCATCCTCCAAAAGTCATCAACCATGCTAAAACAGATGAAAAACATAAGTATCATCTCTTAATATGAAATATATCAATGAATAACAGTAAATTATGATATAGAATAATGATGCAAAATGGACATATCAACTCCCCCCAAGCTTAGACTTCGCTTGTCCTCAAGCGAAAACTGAGCTCAATAAACATGACCTCAGGATTATGGAGTGAAGAGTCGATAAAAGAATACGGACAAGAAGCATCACATTCATCAATACACAAATCATAATAGAAGACAACTCACTATTATATATATTAACTTGTAATAAGTAAAGGAAACACAATAAAGGTACATAAAGTAAATCATAATTGGTAATGGCAAACTTTGCTCTTGGTCAAGGAATAGTTAACAAATTGCAGGAGTTCAAACATAAAGGTTTTTCAATGATAACTTTCAAAGTAGTGTTCAATAAGATAAGAGCAATGTGCAAAACAAGGAACATAAGAAACATGATTGAATGAATCATCATATGAATGAATGAAACACAACAACTCAAAATACTTTCTGAGGTAGAAGGGAATAGGTTTACTGACTCAACTAAAAAGTAAAAGATAGGCCCTTCACAGAGGGAAGCAGGGATTTCAAGTTTCATAAAGAGCTTCCAAAAATTATGGTACTTACTAGCTTTCAGCTCTCATTGCCCTATCATAAGCATCTTGAGGTGGTTAAGGTTAAAGTGAACAAATATGAGCATATGCTTGACAAGTTATAAGTTGAAAATCTCATGCCCCGTGCTTACGAGTACCGGACCTCATGCTACTCAACTTTAGTCACGAGTAAGTTCGTGTCATTGTAAATACATGTGCATCATGGAGAACCGCCAATGGGGTACCCCTTGCCCGATGATACGGAAGCATTTCCATATCAAAATGAAAAGGCAAACAGACAATGAGCATCTCAGCGATCATTTTATTTGCTATTTGCATAGGTTTTTATTAAGGATGCTTCACAAATTGCTCACTATGGTTATGCTACAAGTTTCCACCATGATTAGGCATGGCTTAGGCTAGCGGCCTAGGCATTTCTCTAAAACATATACGAACTCCATGAGCTTACAAGCTCCTCTTTTATTTCACACCGCCGGGATCCATAAGCAAAAGAATCATGATATCAACTAAATAAGTGCAATGTTGAAAGCGTTCCCCATGGTAACATGGTTCTGCTAACTCTCAACTTATAAAGCGCAAGCATATACGCACCACAGACGGGCACAATGGTTCAAGTTTATTTAATGCAGGAAAGTAAAGTCTGCCATCAAGTTCGTGAGAGCTTTAATCACTAATTTTCACATAACAAGTTTAATTCAAAAGGTAGATAAAAACGTGAATTTACTTGGAATAGCAATAATGCTAATGGGTAGGTATGGTGGACACAAATGGCATAGGTTTTGTTTAAGGGTTGGATGCACGAGAAGCATTCCCTCTCAGTACAGGTTTTAGGCTAGCAAGGCTGGGTAGCAAGCATAAGAGTTGAAGGAAACAAACAAACATACAAGTGATAAAAACAAATGTGCAATCTTCCTTGGAAGCACAAAAGATCTTAACCATAGAATACGAAGCTTATGAGCAAATCAAGGAAGAAAGATGATGACATTATATTCTTTAAGAGTACTTTTATCTTTTTCATTCAATTCTCATAATAGTGTTGCTACTGACCGAGCCAGGTTTGCCAAAACCAACTAAATTAACTCAATGATCCCAACGTGATACCAATACTAACAACAAGATCAATCATATAACATGAATTGAAAACTTAATATAAGATATGCAAAAGAGTAAATGATAGAAATTCTCATTAATATTCCATAATGGCGACTCACACCAAGGGATACATAGATATCTAACGAGAGGGGGGACACTTCCATAATGCAAACCATCCTACATGATAACTTCTCTATTCATGATATGACTCTACTAAAAAGGTAAAAAGACAAAAGATAGTGATGTGATACCGCGACACTCCCCCAAGCTTGGAACAAACCAAGGGGATGCCAAAACCTGATGACGAATTACTCCTTTGGTGGTTGTGTCCTCTCGTCCTTGTCCGACTTGTAAGGTAAAGGCTCACCATCAACAAAAGACATCCTGGTCTCCAACATCCTGAAACTAGCAGCAGCATTTATGCATTTAAACCTAACCTCATACTCACAGTTTTGATTTTGCACGTCGTAGAGATGTGCTTGCAGTTGGTTGGTTGTTCGGTGGAGTGAGATAATTTCATCATTAAGCTCAGCAGTATCCTTCTGGTGCTCGGCGATGAGTTCGGAACTAATCTTATGGATGATATCCACTTCGTGTTCCGCCATCTTTTTGTACCTAAAGACTTCTTGCTCCAGTGCTTCCATCCTGTCCTCTAGACCGCCTTCACCTTTAGGGCCCTGGACCTCTTTTATCTATACTTCCACATCTTCGAGCGACAACTTCTTGGGATGGATCTTCAACTCACGCATGTACGGGTTGATGACGTCCGTAGATGGATCTTCCTTGGTTGATCCAGAGGAAAACATTGTGGCTCCAAAACTAAGACTCTACCTGTCAGAAACAGATCGAAACAAAAACACAATGAGAACACGATATACGAACCTCGGGGGATCCGGGGGATTATATATTACAAATTTTTACAACATAAGAAAGGTACTGGGAGAAAACGGGTCAGAGACGGACTCCGGGGTGGCCACACCACCTGCTTGCGCGGCCAGGAGGACCCGTGCCAGGGGGTGGTGTGAGCCACCCTAGCTCCATTTCCGTCCCTCTTTCGCTTCATTGCCTTCCTTGTTGGATAAAAACTGCAAAAATATAATTTGATAGATTTTTCGCGGATTTTTCCTTACCAGAACTGTTACCTATTCGAAAACGGACTCTGCAGGTCTCTAAAGTTGGTCTTTGATAAAAAATTCCGGAGTTACCACTTGAATAACATCAATATCTTCAGCTTCATACACATATTCCTCGAGTCATGAAACCTTTCACTATCTTATTACACCATTTTCTCCAATAACCTGGAAATTTCTTTCACACAAAACTTCACACAATTCTCATTAGCAACATTAGTTTTATGCGTTTAAACCTAACCTCATACTCATAGTTTTGATTTTGCACGTCGTAGAGATGTGCTTGCAGTTGGTTGGTTGTTCGGTGGAGTGAGATAATTTCATCATTAAGCTCAGCAGTATCCTTCTGGTGCTCGGCGATGAGTTCGGAACTAATCTTATGGATGATATCCACTTCGTGTTCCGCCATCTTTTTGTACCTAAAGACTTCTTGCTCCAGTGCTTCCATCCTGTCCTCTAGACCGCCTTCACCTTTAGGGCCCTGGACCTCTTTTATCTATACTTCCACATCTTCGAGCGACAACTTCTTGGGATGGATCTTCAACTCACGCATGTACGGGTTGATGACGTCCGTAGATGGATCTTCCTTGGTTGATCCAGAGGAAAACATTGTGGCTCCAAAACTAAGACTCTACCTGTCAGAAACAGATCGAAACAAAAACACAATGAGAACACGATATACGAACCTCGGGGATCCGGGGGATTATATATTACAAATTTTTACAACATAAGAAAGGTACTGGGAGAAAACGGGTCAAAGACGGACTCCGGGGTGGCCACACCACCTGCTCGCGCGGCCAGGAGGACCCGCGTCAGGGGGTGGTGTGAGCCACCCTAGCTCCATTTCCGTCCCTCTTTCGCTTCATTGCCTTCCTTGTTGGATAAAAACTGCAAAAATATAATTTGATAGATTTTTCGCGGATTTTTCCTTACCAGAACTGATACCTATTCGAAAACGGACTCTACAGGTCTCTAAAGTTGGTCTTTGATAAAATTTTCCGGAGTTACCACTTGAATAACATCAATATCTTCAGCTTTATACACATATTCCTCGAGTCATGAAACCTTTCACTATCTTATTACACCATTTTCTCCAATAACCTGGAAATTTCTTTCACACAAAACTTCACACAATTCTCATTAGCAACATTAGTGCAAGCGAAGGTAATAAACCTTTTAAGTTCAATTTCAACTGAAATCTATCAAAACATAAGCTACTGTAGCAACTCCTTCTGAAAACCCAAAAATAATTCAAAAAGGAAATTGATTTAAGAGGCAAATGCAAGAGTGGCAAAAATCTATCAAAACAGACCAGACGGTAAAGATCAATTTTTTCAAAAATCTTCTGTTGCTCAAATCAAAAAGTGCAAAACTAACTAAAGTTAAATAATAACCTGGGGCGTGCACACAAAAAATTACAGATCAGTACGACTTTCTGAGATGTTTAACGATTTTTTATAGTGAAGCACAAAAATCTGTTTCAGGACAGCAACTTCCCCAAATCTTACCTCTCTCTAATTTGAGGTTGATCTTAACACAAAACCAAACAAAAAGATAAGGATAGGTTATTGTAGAAGCAATACCTTCCAAGACTCAAATAAACAAAACAAAATGAAAGCAAAAGAAATATATTGGGTTGTCTCCCAAAAATCTCTTTCTTTTAAGCCATTAAGATGGGCATGATAATTTCAATGATGCTCACATAAGAATATGAATTGACGTAAAAGAGAGAATCAAGAAGCAAAAATATGCATGTTTAAGTCTAACCCACTTCCTGTACAAGGGAATTTTGTAAGCAAACAAATTGTTGAAACCAGGGACTGCTAGCATAGGAAGGCAAAAAAGTGCAACATAAAGATTTTCAGCATAAAGCAAGGAAATTTAATATTAATGAGATGCATTAGAACCGTCTTCCCTCTCTCATAATAACTTTTAGAATCATGCATAAATTTAACGATATAACTATCACATGAACCATTGTAGCAATGATCACTTATCCTAATAGAAAACACACGGACACTAGCTCTCATAACACTACTTTGTGAAACAATGATAGGAGTATCTTTAAAGAGGATAGTATGTCCATCTTCTACATACTTAGTGACAAAGTCTTCCACATTTGCTACTACAGGTTCAGCATCCACTTGTTCATCAGGTTTAACAGCCTTATTTGTACTTTCATTAACCATACTAGCTATCATAGAATGTTCGTTTATCTTAACTAGGAAAGGCATTTTCTCAATGTAAGGTTCAGGTAAAACATGATTAGCAGTATGAACTTCAGTATTTCTTGCAGGAACACAATTAGAAATATCTTTATACGGCTCATGATACTTATTCCATTTCTTTTTAGGAATTTTAATATAGGAAGCAAAAGCCTTAAAATAAGTTACAATAGCTTGAGAGTCTAGACCATAAGCATTTTTAATATTTTGAAAGTCATCAATTCCCATAAAAGATTCAATGCATTCATAATCATAATTTATACCTAACTTTCTTCCTTTATCATTCTCCCATGCTTCAGCATTGTCTTGAATACGGTCTAGAAGATCCCATTTAGCTCCTTCTTCCATGCGTGTAAATGATCTAGCACAAAAGCATCCAATAGATCCTTATCATGAAGAGAAAGCCTTGCATAAAAGTTATTGATAATAATATTATTAGGGAGCTCATGAATAGGACATTTGAGCATTAGTAACTTCAATCTCCCCCAAGCTTGAGTTGTACTCTCTCCATCAAGAGGCCAAAAGTTGTATATTTCATTCTGATCTTTATGAATCTCACTAGGAGGATAAAATTTTGAATAAAAGAGAGGTACTACTTCCTCCCATTCAAGAGCTTGACAATTCTTCAGCAGCTTATACCATTCATCATCTCTTCCTTTTAGTGATAACGAGAATAACTTCTTCTTGACTTGATCTGTTGTTGACGAGGGTTTAACTCATCAATGCCCATTGTTATGGACTTGGGTTTTGGAGAAAGAGGGAGCGCTGGAGACATCTATCGGCTAGCAAACAAGCACACAGGGGATAAAGATTTACCCAGGTTCAGGCCTCGTAGAGGTCCCTACTCCTGCTTGTCTGCTCATGGAATTATCGAAGGAGTCGAAAGTTACAATGGTGCGCAGATGCAATCTGGCGATGGTTGTGGAAAACTAGAGTTGTGTGTGTCCTCCTCGCTGCCCCCTCCTAGCCTTTATATAGATAGGCTAGGTCTCGGGTAGCAGGTCGAGTCGGTTACAAGTTAGGGGTTTTCCCCTTCAAACTTTCTATCTTTAACTTCTTCTTGTTCTTCAAGCAATAGAGAGTCCATAGGTTACTCGAGTCCTTCGTTTGGGCCTTGGCGACACCGTGGGCCTGTACGTATTTGGACCATATATACCAAGCTCGAGTACTTGTAGGGTATACCCATGTCGGTTGTAATACCTGCACACTTGAACAACCCGCATAATTCGTGTATAAAGAGCAAATGATCACCAGGATGGACAGTTCCATCTCCAAAATAGTAGTTATCTATAACACGATCAATAATTCTTATAGGTATTTTAAAAGTATCATTCTCAGCAGGTGGTGGTTCATCTACTACCTTAGCAGTGGTAGTAGCATTACGAAATAAGAAACTAAGCGAATTATCCATATTGGAAATAAAGTAACTAACAGAAATAAACAATACTCACGGTAGAAGTTTCCTTTACCAGTTCCACTCTCCAATAGCGCTTCACTCCCCGGCAACGGCGCCAGAAAATAGTATTGATGACCCACAAGTAGGGGGTGTATCGTAGTATTTTCGATAAGTAAGAGTGTCGAACCCAATAAGGAGCGGAAGGTGTTGACGAGTGGCTTGGAGCAGGAATTCTTTGTAAATACTAAGCAAACGGATTTTTAGGGGGTTTTGATAATGCAAATAAATAAAGTGCGAATAAATAAAAGACAATAATAATAAATGCAGCAAGTGGCCCAATCTTTTCTTTAGCAAAAGACAAGCTAGTTGTATTACTTAATATGACCAAACGTTCTCGAGGACACATGGGAATATCGTCAAGTGCTTTTGCTTCATATAGTTGATTAATCTTCTTTAGTTTGACAAGTGTTGTGTGGGTGAACCTGTGCTAATGTACCGACCTTCCTAAGACTAATATATACTTGTGATTAAACCCCTTTCAAGCATACGCAAGTACAGGAAAGTAATTAAGATAGAAACATAACCACAACTTTAAACTCTAAGATCCTGATATCCCTTGTGTAAAAGTTTCCTAACGATGGTTCAGGTTTCTGTCACTCCGGCAACCCCTACGATTAGTAGGCAAATACATAATGCATTCCCCTATAGGGGTGGACACAAAGCTTGAGGCTCGATGCTCGGCTTGGGCTCGACTCGGCTCGAAGGTCATACAAGCCAAGCCTAAACCTTGCAAGTCAGGCTCGAAGCTCGACAAGCCAGCTCGGTGAAGCTCGCAAGCCGGCTCGAAGGCTCGATATAATTAGAAAATATGACATGAAATGTACCAATTTTTAATTATAATTAACAATAGACAATCATGTAGTCATGAATAGATCCATAAATTGTTTAACAAGTTCACTAGGTGGACAACTGGAAACTTGCTACGGCAAGCTTCAGCTGTAGACATCATATCAGTAGCTTCAGATTTTAGATACGGCACTGAGAAATTCAATCGATGCATTTCATACAAGCTAGATTTACAACTCATTAAAACATTATGTTCAGCGCCTATTCAACGCTATATAAATACAGGCTTACGACCACATAGATAGTTTGTCTGATATATTGAATGATTAATTATGTCATACAAAACACTACTCACTCCAATCCAATTAGTTGATTCAGATTTATCTAGATTCAGATGTATGTAGTACTAAACTCAGTCAATTAACTTAGATGGAGGAATATATTCATACTTCAATTCTCATTTGTTGTGTTCTGATTCTAAACATGTCAAACATTATAAGTGCTCGTCGTTTTTATCAAACTAAACTGCTCACTGTGACACGCTTTGGTGAAAAGCCATCCAATGCTCACTGACTAAGATCAACCACTAGCTAGCAGCATACGTACCAGCTTGGAACTCCCGGTTGTTGGGCAGAGCATGTCACTTGATGCAGGTCGAGAAGGTTATCAGCAGAGCAGGTCATCAGGCGGAGCAGTGTCAGACAGGACGTGAGATGCAGGCGAGATGGGGCAGTCAGACGGAGGGCGCCGGAGGGCGGGGGATGGCCGGCGGCGGTGGTCGTGCTAGCCCTAGACGAGCGGCGGCGCGCGGCGCACGGGGAACAAATCTAGGAGGAGCGGCTGGTAGGGGAGACAATGGAGGACGTGATTGGGCAGTTGACGGTGGCGGCCGGCGTTGGTGGTGGCCGCGGGCATCGATGACGGTGGCGATCCTAGCGATTTAGGAGAGCTAGCAAATGGGGAACAGAGGGAATCGGGGGAGGCAGGGTGCTGCGCGCAGGTGCCGGTTAACCTCTAGTGCTGGGCTCGATGAGCCGTCGAGCCGAGCCCCAAGCCTCCCGAGCCGAGCAACGAGCCTCTATTTTGGAAAATCTGAACTGCCAAGCCGAGCCAGACTTGGCTCGATTTTTCCCAGGCTTGACCGAGCCGAGCCACGAGCCGGCTTGGCTCGGCTTGATTTCACCCTTATCCCCTAGGCCCATAAAGGTGAAGTGTCATGTAGTCGACGTTCACATGACACCACTAGAAGAATAACACCACAACTTAAATAACAAACTATTGAATCTTTCTCAACACAATTTCACTACTAACAACCTGACTTTTCTCGTGTCCTTAAGAACTAAACGAACAACTCACAAGACATCATATGGATCAAGATCAGAGATGATATAATAACAAGTAACATCTAAACATAACAATAATTTAACGGTTCCACTCAATAGCATCAACTACAATAAGTAATCAACAACGGGAAAGTTTCTCCTAAGAACTATGCAAGATTCAACCCAATTGTTATAGCGGTATGAAGTGGTGATGATGGTGCTGGTGGAGATGATGATGATGATCCCGATGAAGTCCAGCTTGATGGTGGTGTTGATGGCGATGATCTCCCCTCTCCGGGAAAGAATTCCCCCGGCAGAAACCTGTCTGCCGGAGAGATCTTTCTCTCTCTTTAGTTTTCCGCCTCGCAGAGACGACGAAATCTTTCTGTGGTCCTCCTAAGGTATTAGGGTTTCATGGGAATAATATACGCCAAAGAGGAGAGCCAGGAGTGGGCCAGGGTGGTCACACCACCTGGTGGCGCGGCCTATGGTAGCCTGCGCCGGGGGTGGTGTGGGCCCCCTGTGGCCCATCTCCACTCCCCCTTCTGGCATCCTTCGTCTTCTGGAAAATAGATTTTCCATGTATTTTCCTGAATTTCTGATCTTCGCGAATTTCGCCTCCAAACAACCACTTTTCTATCAGAATTCTAACTGCAGCGGTTCATCCTCCAAAAGTCATCAACCATGCAAAAACAGATAAAATAACATAAGTATCATCTCTTAATATGAAATATATCAATGAATAACAGTAAATTATGATATAGAATAGTGATGCAAAATGGACGTATCACCAGCCTGCAACATCTCTTTCTGACCGTTGTTGGCCATTTTGCAAAATCACCCTCCTATATATGATCATCACCAAAGTCATCGGTTTGACTAGTCAAAATCGTGCCAAATCACCAAATATGTATCTAGAGCGACTGTGGTGACCGTATGATGACCCAGCAACACGTATTTAGTGACCGTAAATTCAACCATTTTAAGTACAAGGACCAATATGATTTCTACGGACAAGTTCCATGTTCTCTGGTGTATTTTACTCTTATACAAACATTATAACAGTTTATAATACTATAAGATGTAGAAAAAAAATAAAAAAGAGCCGCGCTAAACTGGGCCGGCCCAGTTGCCGCGGCGGCGCAGCGCCGCGTCGAGCGTTGACTATAGCAGCTCCCGAGTAACACTAGGACTCGCGTCAAGTTCTTTTTTTTGTTGAGAAAAAGGACTCGCGTCAAGTGAGGTCCCAATTGTAATTCGCGGTTGCGGGACGTCTGCGCCACGTTTCCCGGGCATCTGGCCTGGCCCATTACTCAGCTCGCAACATCCATATCCCTCGCAGTGAACCTGAAGCTGGCTTTGCAACTGGCGCCTCTTTTTTTTTAGGGGAAAAATGGTTGCGTCCTTTATTCAAACCCAACAAGTCCTGGGCTAAAACATCCATAATACAAGCAGGTGAAAAAGTAAACCAAGTTTTGCATAAGGGTTCGTATAACGCTCAGCTGACTGAGAATTAAGTTAATTCTCAGTTAGCTGACGTCATCCACGCGTTGTCAAAAATCAAGGGATATCAGTGACCGACTCCCGAGTGATTGGGTCTGCTCCTTCGCTATGCATGTGTACCGGAGAGAGAGAGCGCGCGCTATATATCTGCGGTGTGTGTACCGAACAGAAAAGCTGTATGCGCATCCGGCCGACGGCCTGCTCATACACATGCACGTGGAGTTTCTAGTTCTTTTTTTGAGATCGAGTTCCTGTTTCCTAATTGGATGCCCTATTGCTACCATACAATTTCTGATTCCTTTCCTTGTTGCTTTGTTCACATAAATCTGGTATGTGACGTTTCTTTCTTTTGGTTGGACACAAAATCATCGCTCTACCTTCAAAAAATATTAAGAAACGGTTATGCTAATTTTAACTTTGAAAACACAATTACAACTAAAAAGTATCTATTGTAAAGAATTTTAGAAAATATATTTGGTTTCAAGTCTCTTAAAATTAGAAAAATACACTTCTAACTAAAAATCTCAGTTGCAATCCTACTTGCAAGAGAAAATTTCATTTGCAACCCCACTTGCAACTAAAAAGACTCAGTTGCGGTTTACTTGCAACTGCAAAATATGCCAGTTGCAATTCTAATTATAACTGGCAAAAATAAATTGCAACTGAAAAAATCTTAGATGAAAACCCGAGTGTAACCGAGAAAATCATACATGCAACCCCGCTAGCAACTGGAATTTTTTTGAGTTGCAACCCTGCTCGCAACTGAAAAATTATGTCAGTTGCAACCCCGCTTGCAACTGGAAAAATTTGAGTTGCAGCTCTGTTTGCAACTAAAATAAATTCTCAGTAAACCATACATGCAACTGAAAAATACTCAGTTGCAACCTCACATGCAACTGAAAACAATACTAAGTTGCAACCACACATGCAATTGGAAAATACTCGGTTGCAACCCCACATGCAACTCAAAACAATACTCAGTTGCAACTCCAGTTGTAACTGGCAAAAATAAGTTACAACTGGAAAAACCTCAGTTGAAAACCCAAGTGCAACTGAGAAAATCACAGTTGCAACCCTGCTAGGAACTAGAAAAATTTGAGTTGCAACTCTGCTTGCAACTAAAAAGTTATGTCAGTTGCAACCCCGCTTGCAACTATTTTTTTTTTGAGTTGCAACCCTGTTTGAAACTAAAAGAAATTGTCAGTTCTAACGACACATGCAACTGAAAAATACTCAGTTGCAATCACACATGCAACAGAAAACAATACTCAGGTGTAACCACGCATGCAACTGAAAAATATTCAGTTACAACCCCACATGGAACCGAAAACAATACTCAGTTGCAACCACACATGCAACTGGAAAATTCTCGATTGCAACCCCACATGCAACTCGAAATAATACTTTGCAACCCCACTTGAAACTATTGTGACTAAGATTCTTCCATATTGAAATTTATAAAATAAAATACGGAAAAAGTTAAGTTGCAACCTCCCTTCTCTGTCGATCCATCAAAAAATAAAGAACTAGATAAAAAATCAAAACAATTGCGCTACTAATGAGTATTTTTTAAAATACAATTTAATGACAATGAAACCAAAAAAAATAAGAGAACAAGCAAAATATAAAACCAAAGACAACCAAAAACAGTGTAGAAACTGCAATCTCTTTACTGAGTGTAGAAATTGCAATCTCTTTAAAAAGTTCATTTTGACAAAAAAAAAGAGAAAGCGATTAGTAGCCTACCTTACCTAGCAGCCCACATGAATAAATAATAAACAAAAAAAGGTACTATAGAATATGTCTGCTGACCCGTACGTGATCAGGAGCACTGGCATGGGCTGGGCCAACTCGTCACACGACCGGAGCCAGACACGGATGGCCAGCCGTGCGCGTACGGCGTACCGCACGAACTCGGATCTTAGCAGATTAATCGGACGGTTAACAAGATAACTATGCTCTACGTTAAATCTCAGCTAGCTGAGAATTAGCAAATTTTTTTGCATAAACCCCTATCGCAACCTTCCTTAGCTAAGCGATGAGTAACACCGTTTGTCGTACGACCCGCCCATTTAACCTCCATGCCATTAACCTCCTTGGGACTACGTATGAGGTACGGCTGATATAAAAAGAGGCGAAGCAAGACTATAAAGTACCCTCATCTCAAAATGGACGTCCGAAATTTGTCAAAAATTGATGTATCTTTTTTTTTTTTTGCGAAACAGATGTATCTATATATTAAACAGTGTCTAGATTGACAAATCTGCGATATTTATTTTGAGACGGAGGGAGTAGCAAGACAAACCGATATGAAAGCATCTTTAACGGCTGCCCCATTTTAGAGCAGCAGATTTCGGAAATGCGGCCGAAGTTTTTCAGATGTAGGGCAGCAAAACGGCTTTCACCTTGCCAGAGGCCTCATTTTGCAGCACAACACAACTGCTCCAGCAGTTACCGTATAATAGGGCACCTAACAGGGATCCAACGAACGGGAGTGTGTGAATGGATTTGACTATCGCTAGATGCCGAGCTTGAAAACTTGCTAGGAGCCAATTTTCATCCTATTTCACACCAAATAATTCACAAAGACAAATTTTAGTCAAATGTTAGTGAATTTCAGTTAAATCTTAGCGAATTTTAGTCAAATCAAAGCCAATTTCAATCATCAGAAAGACAATATTTAGTCAAGTGGCAGCCGCCTCCACCCACCGCGGCCCCTCTTCTGCACCACACCGGCGCCCCTGCCCCTATCCCTCCCTTGCAGCATGGTCGGCGACGCGCCTCCCCTGCACCACGGCTAGCGGCGCCCCATGGCCACGCGCACCCCCTGCCAGCCACGTTGGCGGCGCACGCCCCCGGCCACACGCCTCTCCTGCACCACGGTCACGCGGGCCCTCGACCTTCACGACCACACGCTAGGTCAAGGTGGGTGGAGGCGGCTGCGCTAGGAGGAGCGGCAGTGGCGCTTGGTCGGGCTGGAGGAGAGCGGCGGCGCTGGGAGAAGCTAGGGGAGAGCGGTGGCGTTGGGAGGAGTTGGGGGAGAGCAGTGACATCGGGAAGAGCTGTGGGAGAGAGGCTGCAGTGGGCGCAGGCGCTGGTCGGTCTTGGGAGGAGCACATGGAGGGGAAGTGCGGAAAACGGTTGGCCGCGCGCGCAGTGCCCGATTGGAAATGCGACAGCGTCCGCACCGCCGCAAATATGCAGCACGAGACGTCAGTGCTGCAAAAAGTATGTGGCACCAAAACAGGATGGGGCAGGTGTTGAAGACGTTTTTTCGCTCAAACTACCGCATTTGGTAGTTATTAAGTGGCCGTGCCCTATTTTGAGGCAGAGATGCTCTAAACACCCAATGCATGTATTCTCTGGTAAGACGTAGAATTGCACCATGAAAATATGGTGGAGAACCCGGCTACTGGCGAGCCCTTTTGTTAAAACAAAAATGCTATTTAAATGTTTGAAAAAATTGAAATAATTTAAGCATGTACATGTCACCTTGATAGTTAGTCATACTCCCTCCGATCCAAATTAATTGACTTAGATTTGTCTATATTCGGATGTATCTAGCACTAAAACATGTCTAGATACATCCGAATTTAGACAAATCGAAGTCAATTAATTTGGGTCGGAGGGAGTACAATTTTCTAAAGAAAATACGATGGTATCTGACCTACACAAGAAAAAAGAATCTAAAACTTTGTTATGCCGTGAACAAAATATATCTACTCCTCATATTATGAACAGTATAATTTATTATTTTTGTGTAGGTTACGTATTTTAAAATTAAAGGTTCAAACTTGACATGCATATACCTACATATATTTTTAGATGCATGCCTTACGCCATATTTGTCTCTACTTTTAGCATTTTTGTTCGATTTAATTGTTAAAGTTGGGTTCCATCGAACCCAAGAGCCATAAATTTCCTCCGGTGCTATTTTTAGCCCATGCATGAGCTAAGCAACTAGTTTCGGTTTATTTCGTTTTGCTTTTTTTGCGGTTTTGGTGGTTTATTGTTCACGCGGTTTAATTTGAAAAAAAAATTAAGTTATCAGATTTAATAAAAATGTTCGCATGGCATAGTTATATTTGTTCATGGATTTTGATAATAGGTTAACACATTTTAAAATTGTTCACAACATTTTCAAAAAAAATCAAGAATTCAAAAAAATGTTCACGAGGCTTAATTAAATTGTTCAAGGATTCAAAAAATAGGTTAGCGAACTGGGAAAATGTTCATGTGATTAAAAAAATTGTTCATGCATTTTTCGTAAATGTTAATTGCTTTGAAAATAAGTTAGTACAATTTTAAAACATTCTCGGAGATTAACTAAATTTGTTAATGGATTCTTAGAAAATGTTCACAGGACTTTAAAAGTTGTTCATGAATTCAAAAACATGATCACGATGTTTCATTAACTGTGTTCATGGCTTCTGAAAATATGTAACATATTTGAAAAAAATGTTCACATGATACAAAAAATGGTCATAAATTCAAAAAATATTCACGGGGCAAATTTAGTTTTGTTTATGGATTAAAAAATAGGTTACGTATTTGGAAAAATGTTCACAGATTGAAAATTGTTCACATATTCATAAAAATGGTCATAGTTATAAAAATATGTTCATGATTTCAAAATGTATGATCACATATACAAAATCTTCGTCATGGGTTTGGAGAAAAGTATGTTAGCAGATTTAGAAATTCTCTAGTTCGCTAAAGTGTTCACGAGACTTCAAAAAATATTCATGCTAATATTCCTGCATAATAAAATTCATATAACTCTTGAACATTTTAAAAAAATGCAACTGGTTCCAAAAAACAGCCATTCATATTTCCTATCAATATACTTGTTTATAAAGATTAAATATATATCTCTAGCAAGGTACAAAAATAAAATAATAATAATAAAAATACATGTTAAAACATTTTTCCAACACCTGCAGAGGCAGCAAAACATAAATGAAAACGAGGATTTAGATTTGTCTAGACTTGGATATACATATATCTAGCACTAAAATATGACTATATATATTAAATTTAGACAAATCTGAGTCCATTAATTTCGATCGAATGGAGTACTTATTTTATTATCCTTCGCTTATACCTATAAAATAGCAGAATAAAAGAGAAATATAATGGAGGGAAGCGGAGCAGTCAAACAAAAATTAAATAAAAATATATACTCGACCGATCAAAATAAATTTTGTTGGGGTTGAACTGAAATGGCCCATGAAGCCCCACTGCTCAGGCGGCGACAATGACTCATGCCTCTTAGAGCGGTGTATAGCACCTGGCGAAGCAAGACAAATGCTCGGCCAGTTCCAGACCTCCTAACGACTCGCCAATTGAGACGTGGTTTCCTTTCTTTCCGCTTATTTGTTTTTATCTTTCTTCCTACTTTTTTTTCTTTTTTTTCTTTTGCAGTGTCCTTTCTTTTGTTGTTTATTTTATTTCTTTAAAAAGGTTAATGTTATTTTGAAAAAAAATGTCTATGTGATTATAAAAAATGTTCATGTTTTGAAGCAATATTCATAGTCTTGTAAAATCTTTCACCTATTTCAAAATAAGTGCTAAATTTTCTTCAAGGCAAGGAAATGTTCATCTTAACATAAATAATGTTTTATACACTTTTATATGAAACCAGAAAAATATGTAAATATGAAACCAGAAAAATTATGTAAATAGAAAATGAGGAAAAAACTAAACAAAAGAAACATAAACAAAGATAAAATAAAAGAAATATAGAAAAACATGGCAAAAACCTGGTAAGTAAACAATACTTGTCACAAATAGGTAGGATTGAAAACGGTAAGTAAACATTCCGTCGATTTCCGAGAAAAAAAGAAATGGAGAGCTAAAAAGGAAACGAAAATGGAATTTTGCAAAAAAAAAAAAGGAAACGGAATATTTTAAAAGGAAACGGGGGAGCCATTTCCGGTGGAAAAGAAACGATAAGGAAATTCCGGATAAAGAAATACGGAAACTTTCCGGAAATATAAATAATCAGGCCCAAGTATGAAATAGTACTTTGCGTTAGCGATTTCTGTTGCTCTTGTTGAGCCATAGAATATATGAAGGGTCTACGTAATACATGCAATCGGTTCAGGCGGCATACTAATCAAGTGAGTGTCTTATCGTCAATGTAAAACTATTTATGTGAACTTATGTGCTTGTCAAAGTGTTGAATTATGTGTGTTACTTTATGTACAATTGTTGCTTTTCGAAGTTGTGAGATATTATTGTTTTATATGTTACTTTTAGTGTACACACCATGATACTATACCAGTATTATATTCCGACAAATGTCCGTTTTCGTACCATATCCGTCCCGTATCCGTTCCATATTCATTTCCGATGATTTCTGATTCTGCGTTCGTTTCCGACGTTTTCCGTATCATTTCCGATTCTAGCGACACAAGAGGAAACAAAAACAAAAACGTATGTTTCCATCCGTTTCCATTGAAGCCTACGAGGGCTAATTTAGCCGCTAGGGTAAAAAAAACACCCCTAGGGGTAGAATCCATTGTCACACGGGATCCCCTCTCCATCATTGGAGAGATCAGCCCGGGTGGAAAACCTCCTCGCTGCCATTTGGACAAAAAGGGGAAGGGTAGGGAACACCAGAAAATCAAAAATTGATCATCAGGTGTAGTATTGCTCAGAACGCATGAGAGTGCAGGCGGAGGAGACCCCAAACGAATGAGGATGGAGGTGGAGTGCCTGCTTAGGTCACTGGAGGAAGGAGATTCGGAGCCAACATCGCCGCCATTGAAACGCGAGAGAGGGCAAGCGAGCCAAGGATATCCTCTCTGACCTATATTGAGACGTGGAAGTCTCACCCAGGGAAGGCTATGGATAGGGCCGGGCTCCCTCCCCTGGTGGACAGCTAAATGGTACATTGGGCTCCCCTAGGTCAATTTGGCCCACGGTTTCTTTGACAAGGGAAAAGGCCGGGATCCCTTGCATCCAAATGAGCCCCAAAGGAGAAAATCAACTTAGTTTAGGGTACTTGTGGTGTACACATGTATTTTCTAAACAGAAAATTAAAGGCATTGGCTTGATCGTGACGACAAACCTTTCCGTTGTAAATGACGGGTGAAGCCTGTTAGATTTATATGGGCTGCGGCCCATGTAGGAAGCCCATCTAGTCTAATAAATCATAAAATCTTAAGGCCCATCTACTATGGCAGTTTGGAAGCTCTGTGGGAGACAAAGTTTAGTCCCACATTGCTAGTTGGGAGAGAGTTGGACCAGCTTATAAGGTGAGTTGTTTCACTTCCACTAAGTGAGTGAGAAGAGAAGGAGTCCACGCGCACTCCTCCTCCTCCGCCGCCCGCCTTGCCTCTCCCGCACACGCGTCGCGTCGAGTTTCGTGAATCAAGTTCGAGTTAGAAACTCGTTTTGTGGAAGACTAAATTTTTGCTTGGTGCACCAGCTATTGGGTACGTGTCAACATTCGTGTACATGTTTGACGCATGTCCTTGTCTTCCACCGCGTGGCGACTCAGTCGGCTCACCTCCCAGGCTATAGAGCGAGAGACAGACAGATCTAGATGGATCCAGTTCTTTTTTCAGTCTCTCTTGTTCCTCTTGCTGCGCTGCTCTCTAGGCTTCCCCATCCCGGCGGCTGCGTGCACTGCTGTCCGGGAGAGCAGGCCTCCGAAACCCTGTCCGTTGAGATCCTGCACCGGGAGACGGGCGATAAGGTTTTTGGGGAGCATCTAGGCGCGACTGCTCACCTTTGTTCATGTGTTCTTCTTCGGCAACCAACAACCTCATCAGCACCATGGGCGACAACAACAATGACCAAGGTGCTGTTGTGGTGATGACCTTCCCGGTCAATCTGTACGTGCTACTCTTATCTTTGTATGCACTAGTTCTTACTAGATTTTCATATCTATTAGATGTGGTTGTTTGGCTGCATGTGTTTAGATCTGCTAGTGCTTACATAATGATGATTTCGGTAATTAATCTCATGGGGAAATTGCCTAATATTCCAACAATCCAAAAACCTTATATATTTAGGCAATTTTCGTTATCTACCTTTGATGCTTTGCTGAAACCGAGCCCTTTTATGGGTTCTAATTTTAAGAGATGGCAAGGGAAAACCCTCTTGTGGCTCACTGCTACGGGCATAGAAAAAGTTGCAGATGGCACTCCCAGAGGTCCGCTTACTCTCGAGAAGAGAGAGCGTTCAGGGAGGCCACTGTACTTTTCGTGGGCTCTGTACTCAGTGTGCTTGGAGACAAGTTGGTGAAGGAGATATGCCCTAGAGGCAAATAATAAATAGGTTTTTATTGTCATATCTCAATTAGTTTAGAATAGTTTCATATTGTGATATAACTGTGCCAAGTAGAAACATTGGTACAGGTGTGGTATGAAACAACCAAGTCCCTAGTAGCCTCTATTCATACTAGTTCGTTGGTCACGAAGATGATCTGGGTTTCAAGATCATGGGCATTTATGCCGACTGACAATGAGATCATATCATTAGAGAATGATGTGGCTGGACATTCCTCGAAGGATTGCAACACGATCAAGTCATATAGTTCATTGTTGCAACAACTATACCTAGACTCCTTCTTCTTAGACCGTGAGCTCATATTACTCACTGTTTCCCTAGGCTATTTAGAGTACATCAACCGTCATTCGGTAATACGGTGACCATAAAGGTGTACGTTGGGTATTCCGAAGGAACAGTAGATGACATGTGACTGCAAGACCGGGATTTGTTCACCCACATGACATGTAAGATACATACGGCCGACTTGATGAGATTACATCTATAAATGTTGCAACATATCACTAGGTCACGGGGATGTAATATCACGGTAAGAAGAAAACAGAACTTGTTGTGAACGAGATTGAACAAGGTATGGGATACCAATGATCAGATCTCGGACAAGTTGTATCGAGAAACAAAAGGAAGAGGATGCTACGTTTAGACGTTTCAAACGACATTGTCATCAGGAATGCATAGGGGTCACATGGATATCCCTGGTCCCTCTGTTGATCATTGATACATATCATGCCTAGAGCATTCCCGAGTCATGAGAGGATACACTTAAGGGTACGATGAGAGCGATCATTCGTAAGATGGAATCATTCCGCGGAGAGATCCGAAGTTGTTCGGAGAAAGAATAAAGAAAAAGCACCGAAAAGTATTTTCGGATAAATGGGAATTTAAATATACATTTATTATATATTAATTATGAATTAATATATTATAAATAATATTTATATTAAGATATAAATGCAACTTTTATATTAGGATAAATCCCGGAGGGAAATAGTCTAGAATAAAAGCTGCAGAAAAATAAAAGGGAAAAAGAAAACAGCCAGCCCAAGTAGGCGGCGGATAATAGCCGCCGCACTGGGCGGCAGGTAACTAGGCCACGCTCGCCAGCGCGCGGCATATAATGCGCGCCGCGCGGGGCGGGCCACAGCCGCCAGCCGCCTGGGCCTGCTCGACCCGGCCCACAAGGGCGCGCGGGGAGCTGGCGCCAGGGGCAGGTAGCTGGGCCGCGGGAGGAGGGCGCCGGCCCACCCGGGGCTTCCCCTTTCCAGGCCGCTGCGGCGGGAGTGCTGGGCACGAGGTGGGCCACACCAAGGCCCACCCGGCCAGCCCCAGCCTGCTGTCCCCTTTTCTTTTATTTGTTATTTTTCTGTTTGCTATTTGGGCTGAGTTCTTTTGGCCCATTTGGCAGTTTGAAAATCTGCTGCCTTTTTCTTTTAGTATTAGTCCCACATGGCTTAGCCTTTGAGAAAGGTACACCCCCTTAGCCTATATAAAGGGGTGCCCATGGGTGGGATTAAAGACACCAATATTTGGAGAAGTCCTTTGGTTGACTTCCTCCTTCCCTCTCTCTCTATACCTCGTGACCATGGCCCCAAGTCTGGGCTGTGCGATCAAGGCACACCTACAGTATGCCGTTGCGCTGCAGGGATTCCTAGCCAGATATCAACTTCCGCACTCCCGGCGGGATCGGGGAGCCAGAGGTCTCATCGTGCACCGGATGTGTACGAAGACACGAGGCGCAACACTTGGGGCACTTAAATGTCGTGAGCCGGAGCTGTTGCACGATGAAGATGCTGAAGATCAAGAAGGATCAAGGGGTGACCTGCGAGGAGCTTCGCGACCTTGAGGTCGACTTTGAGTATGACTACTTCAACCACGTTCCCCGTGGAACATTAACCACGTACGATCTACAAGGGTATGTATTCTCTACGCATTGGTCGTTACTGAATTACTACATAGATAGGTCATAGGCTAGTTTCTAGGGTTCAACATAGGAAATTTTTTGTTTTCTGCACCGATCCCCAACAGTGGTATCAGAGCCGATCTATGCGTAGGAGTGTTGTATGGCCAGTACGCACAAGTATTGTGCGGGCATTGATCCCTTAGTTGTTACCCTCTAATGTGTACTTGTTTATATCGCGGTATTGTTTGATGAAGCGGCCCGGACCGACCTTACGCGTATTCGTACGCGAGACTGGTTCCACACTCAACATACGGCTTATACCGTATAAGTGGCTTAGCGGGTGTCTGTCTCTCATTCAATAGTTGATATAGCATTTACAACGGAGGATCCCGAAAGAGGTGTAGTAGAGACAACTGTCGGATCCATGTTGTGGTTGGAAAGTTCGTAGTTTAGAAACGGTTCTATTGTGAAATCCCTAACAACCACGTAAAACTTGCAATAGATAAAGTAGAGGCGTCTAACTTTATTTTGCTGGGGGCATGTGATTATGATATGGCAATGGTCGTTATGAAGGTAAAGTAGTTTACTTTTCTGTTGCTAAGTAGTATAGTAATAGTCATCGTTCCGATAGACGACCTGGTGGAGGCGCCATGGACTTGGCGTCAAACCAAGGGCAGGATGGAGATCATGCCAGAGCACTCGATGGAGATCAAGGTGCAAGAAAGACCATATCATATCATATTATACATATGATGTTGATACCAGTTTTTTACATCTTATTGTGTGCTAGTATTAGATACCCAACGGTAGCAAATAAGATAATCCCTATTTAATTCCAATGTTCCGTGTTCCTCTTGTGTGTGCACCACCAAGAAAGTTCTTTGGTATGAGGTCGGCCGTGATGATTAGGGGTCAGGCATATCTACGTTCGCATACACTAGGTGTAAGCCATGTTACACAGCGAATACACACAAGTTAGATTTGGCGAGCCTAGCATGTATAGACTGCGGGTTCGCAGCATAGAAAACAAAAACTTTCCTACGATGGGAACTATACGCCAAGATCTATCTACTAGGTACAAGCAACGGGTGGATATACATCCATAGAGAACTTACCCTCGAAGAAAACAAAGGTTTGTTAATGAGTTGGAACTCGTGGATGATGTAGTCGTACACTTGCCGATCTCAAGATCGTGATGAAGTCCAGCAGGTCCGGCTCCAGCACGTCCATCAGATCCAGCTCCAGCAAGTCTAGCACCACCAAGTCCAGCACCGCAAAGCAGCGGTGCATATGTGATCGCACACACGTCTGGTACCCCGACAACCTCTGTCCCTTGCTCTAGCAAAGCAGCGGAAGCAGCAACTCCTTTCTAGATAAAGCCACCGAGAACATGTATCTCGCTAATACTAGAGGGGGAGAGAGATCCTTCACGAGGAGGTGTGTTGAAGGAGTGAGAGGAGGGCCTTTTATAGGAGGAGGGGAGGGTGTCCCTTCACCTCCCCCATTCATGTGGTGGTAACCCCCTCCACATTAAAATGCCCCTTCACATTCTCTTTTAAAGTCTCCACTTTAAATGCATTAAATTTTTCTAAATTTAATGCTCTCTCATTTAATAAAACTCTTTTATTAATTTTATTCAGAATTTTGTTAATTACTTTAATTAACAAACATTCACATAAAACCCCCTGCAGCATTTCAATATTACATGCAGAACCAATTTCAGCAATTTCACCCGAAATAGTTTCGGTGTCTATTGAAATAATTCCAGTGCTTTCTTAAATATTTATCTAAAACATATTTGCTCCAAATGGTGTCGGTATCCCTTAAGTGTGTCACCCTACGGTTCGCGAATAATGCACACATGATCGAGACCCCTCTCCGATCAATAATCATCAGCGGGACCTAGAATTATGTACTGACTCCCACATATTCAACGATGACTCTTGTGATCGTGTGAACCTTTAACGTCGTAACTAAATCCCTTTGTCTCGTGATATATTACATGTCCGAGATTCGATCATTGGCATCCAAATACCTAGTTTGATCTTGTTACTGACATGCACTCTTTTCTCGTTCCTGTGATATAACATTCTAGTGATCACATCACTTGCTTGCAAGCTATTTCAATGTGATATCACCGAGAGGGCCTAGAGTATATCTATCCGTCATCGGGATGGACAAATCCCACTCTTGATCCATGAGCCTCAACATAACACCTTCGTAGCACTGAACCCACCTTTATAGTCACCCTTGTACGGTGTGACGTTTGATGTTATCAAGATACTCTTCCGGTGTTAGCAATTAACATGATCTCATGGTCTAAGGACTAAGATTACTTTGTATGATGTTATAGCAATATAAACATAATGACTCTGATCGTAATGCTATACTTCGGATGAATGTTCATCACATCATTCCACTAATGTTGTGACCTCGTTATTAACAACATCCAATGTCCATGATCAGGAAACCTTGATCATCTTGTTAATCAACAAGCTAGTTTATATGATAGGCAGTACTAGGAACTTTGTATTTTGTTTATTAAACACACATGTATTAACGTTTCCAATTAATACAATTATAGCATGCAAAATAAACATTTATCATAAACATGGAATAAGATAATAACCACTTTATTATTGCCTCTCGGGCATATTTCCTTCAGTCTCCCACTTGAACTAGAGTCAATAATCTAGTTTGAAAAACTTTGCGTATTGAACACCTATGGCTTTCTGGTGTTGCATATACGCAATTGCTAGTGGTTAACATAATCTCCGGATCTGACAGTTTTAGGTCCGTGTGTATTTGCATGTTTTTGCGTCTCTACGCATCACTCATTCTGAAATGAGATGGCATTGTATAAATTTTGGTCCTTTGGTCAGACCTTTAGTTCGTTCGGGTTAAAATATGTTGATATTATTGTCATACAATATATATCTTGATAGTATTATCCCACTTTGAACCACACCTAGTTTCATAACAAACTACTTAACACAAATGTCCTCCTTTGCTGCCACTATAGCAGTCATATACTTAGCCTTTTGTTGTAGTATCCGTCACAATGTTTCAACTTTGGAACTTATCCAAATCCATCATGGAACATCCTTTCCATTACATTATGCCACCCATAGTCTAAATTGAGATAAATTTAATTTGTATCTTGTGACAAAACTAGTATCAATGTAACACTTTACAATGAACTACCTTTAACTATTTGTCACTTATACATGATATATTCTTAGTTCTTCCAAAGCTCATAAGAATATCTTTACTATCGTCCAATGATCATCTTATGAATCATTCTGGTATGTGCTCATAAGATTTAGAGCATAGGACATTCTGGATATATACATATCACGGTATAATCGATCAAAATCTTCATGTGATTTTACTCACCAAGTGTGGAAACACTTGAATATTGATACAATCATTTCCATGAAGCAAGAACATTTCTTGTTGTTTCCATATTGAACCCTTTCAATATCTCATATATGTATGTCTGGCATAAACATATTAGCGCCTCAATCTATCCATATAGACATTGATGCGAAATATTCTGGTTTTGCCCAAGTCTTTCATCGAAATCCTATTTTAATGATATTCTTAACTTGTGTCAATACAAGATACATCATTTCCAATCAACAATATGTCCTCTATATAATGTATTAGAAATATGTCTCAGTGCTCCCACTTAATTTCTTGCAAATGCAAGCATCTTCATCATCTCCGATGAATTTAAACTCTTTTAACAGATTCATCATGGTGAAGATTCCAACTCCGCTATGCTTACTTCAACTATTGAAGTTTGCATGCCCTTTTAGCTCCCTTTGAATTAACAAAAAAAAACTTTGGACCATGTCATGTACACGTCCTAGGTAACCGTTCTATTAGAAGAACCTTGTTTTGTTTATTCAACTACCATATACCAAATCATATGTAGTGGTTGCTACATTAATCCGTCAAGACTAAATATCGCTATGAAAGATCAAATCTTGTCATAGTCAACTCCTTGAACATTACCGTAAACTTCTTTCCGACATGTCGGCTATTTCATAGATGTTAAACATCCATGTCTATTTCTTTATAGATCCAAACACGACCGATAAGCTTTACGCCTTTTCAGAGGGTCTTCCAAGTTCAAAAACTTGATTCTCCTGTATGGATACTATCACGGATTCTATGACTTCTAGTCATTTTATGGAGTCAGGGCCCATCATCGCTTATTTGCATGTAGTCGGTTCATCATTGTCAAAACAATAACGACTTGTTTATCAAATATCACTATTTGATTCTTACCGACCCACACGGTTCAACAGGAACTCTAATCTCCGAGATCACACCCTTTGTAATCACGGGAGCCATGAGCATTATGGCCACCACCGGGACACTTTCCGGCGATGCGCTACTTAGCACATATAGCTAAGGTTCAACAACGTTATCAAAGTCCTATTGTCCTCCCGCTTAACTTTTCACGGAAAATTCCTTCTCAAGAAACTTGACGTTCCAAGCGACAAACTCTTTTGTCCTCGGTGTTATGAAGAAATTCCCAACAAATTCTTTGGGATAACCTACAAAGACGTGCTTATCCGACTTTGGTTGTAAACATTTTACTTATGCATAGCATACCAAAATTTAATAAAAGACAATTCAGGTTTTATCCCAAACCATAACTTATTTGGTGTCATTTCAACGGATCACGATGGTGCTATTTTCAGTGTAAAAGCGGTAGTCTCTAAAGCTTCAATCCTTAAAACATAATGGCAGTTTTATAAATGACACCTTTGATCTTACCATGTCAAACATGGTTTGATTTCATCTCTCGAATATGCCATACTCCTATGTTTTATCGGGAAACACAAATCATGGAACAATTCCTCAAATCATAACTGTTTTGCTAAACATGTAACTCAAATATCTTCCTTTATGATCAAATCATAAACTCTTTTATTTTCTTGTTACAATGATTTTTCACTTCATCTTGAAAGACTTTGAACAATTTTCAAATGTTTCATACTTCTTCCTTATTAAGTAAATATATAGATATATTCACTCAAATTTCTGGAGAAAGCATATGAAGCAAAAAGATCCATCGCATATGGCTACATATAATGGACTATATACATCAACATGCATAATATACAATAAGTTAGTCATCCATTCCTCTTTGGCCTATGGACGGAGTTTCAATTATCTCGAGGAAAGTTTCACAAGCGTTAATTGATCAAAATCAAAGACTCCAAAAATCCATCAACATGGAGTTTCTTCATGTTTTCTTTCCAATATAATTTAAACAACGATGTCACTTCATAAGTGATCTTTCAATCATTTGTCTTGCGACATTTTAGCAATAGTGTTTATGGATGTGATTTCTCCCACTAGACTTGTAAAAGTTCATCCATCCTTTATGGAATACGATAATTATTTGAACAACCATTGTTCTCGTAATACCGGGACAAAATAACAATCATTAAAACAAATCTTGAAGGCTAGGTTTGACGACAACGAAAAACACAATAACACTTTATTTGTGTTTGATGAACATCATCACTTATTCTCTTGCTAGTTACTTAGGCCATTGTAGTTCATGAATTGCGTTGTCCTGTATGACATTTCATACCAACCAATTCGGTATCCAATACCGGTATCCAATACCTCAGAACCACATTGTTTAACAAGCAAGGAATACAGCCATAACATGTATATCTTCTATATACCTAAGTTGGACATCTCCAACCTTTTCTTTTCTACCAAATATTTTATAGATTCTCTTTCAACAATTCCTTTTCTTTTAAAATTATCTATCAACATCAATAGTGGTGTCATTCACATGACACATAGTACACAGTGTATATAGTCAAATACTAATACCTTTGAACTTGCACTTTGAAGTGGATCACCATCATCAAATGTTTGGTGTTCTTTCAAAAATCTATTCTTTAGTAATCTATTAGTGTAGTAAACATTTTACTTACATCTTCTATTCATCCTTATCATGACAACTTTCATGATCAAGCTACTATAGCCTGTAAGGAAGAATCGCGAGTATAATGTTAGTTCCCATAACCTTTTTGGGAGATCCGGATGCTTAGCATCTCCATCCTTCACGAATTCTCATACAATATGAGAACATTTATTTTGCTAAATTATACTCTATCATAATGCAACCAAAAACATTGTTTCAGATATCACAATATCTTTCACACATGATGGTTTCTGAAACAATTTTCAGCTCCTATATAATCTTGATATTAAAACAACTTTTGAATATCAATAATCATGGAGGCAAACATGATACTTTAGATACTAACATTGGAATTCTTACTCTTGATTTAATACTACTTATTAAACTTCATGGAGTAAATAGCGTTTGTTGAAAGTTTGCAATCAGACTTATAAACTTTAAATTGACATTCAAAACAATACGATACCGGTTCATAAAGTACATATCCAGAATTCTATAGTTCTATTATCTCAATTAAAACTAAGCATAAGGTAGTGAAAAGACGCCAATGACTATAACAAATTATGCAAATTCACTTTGATTTAGTTTATGACAAATTGGGTTCGACTAATCCAAATTAGAAATGAACTCCCACTCAAAAACGACATCCCTCGTGCCTTTTTGGTGATTACATGAACCAAATCCACTACACCAAGTCCGATCATCACGTGAGTCGGTCTAGCTTCAAAGGCGAGCATCAATATGGGCATCATATCAACTATATGACGCATGCTTAACCTTTCGGTCAGTGTTCCGAGGCCATGTGTGTACATGCTAGGCTCGCCAAGTAAGAACCTTAGTACTCGCATGTGTAAAACTGTCTTACACCCGTTTGTTTGAAAGCGTAGAGTCGAGTACACCCGATCATCATGTGATGTATCGAAACATGATCCATAAAACGGTGCATACTTAAGGAAGAACACATTTTATCTTGATATTTAAATGAGGGATCATCTTATAATGCTAGTAAAACGCCAAACAAGCAATATAAGATGTGAACATCATATGTGTAAAGTGGGATGATATGGTCCATTCATTTGATCACCATCATATGCATCGTGGTATGATCTCTATCATTCCTTTGTGTGTAAGGCCAAGGTCTATGGAACTTACACGTTAGGAGTGTTGTAAGGGTATCTATCATACATCTACTTACAACATTACCATATCATGACACTAGCCCAGCAACAATCCAAACTAGACGCCTCTAATTTATCCATTGCAAGTTTTACGTGGCTTAGGGCTTTCGGAGATAGAGCCGTTCTTACCTACGAACATGGAACCACAACGAGGATAACCAAGTTATTAGCAACTCGTTGTAAATCAGATATTGACTATAGTAGGAGCGATAAACACCCGCCAGCCACAGTCGTGGAACCGGTCTCATGTACGATGACATGTAAGGTTGGTCCGGGCCGCTTCATCCCACTATGCCACCAATATCCAAAATACATGAAAGAAGCAATAACATGATCATCATCACCCACATATAAACATATGTGTACTACCCATGCAAAGCACCTACACATAGATCAGGCTCTGATACCACTGAAGGGTTCGCAGCATAGAAAACAAAAAAATTCCTACGATGGGAACTATACGCCAAGATCTATCTACTAGATACAAGCAACGAGTGGATATACATCCATAGAGAATTTACCCTCAAAGACAACAAAGCTTTGTTAATGAGTTGGAACTCATGGATGATGTAGTCGTACACTTGCCGATCTCAAGATCGTGATGAAGTCCAGCAGGTCCGGCTCCAGCACGTCCATCAGATCCAGCTCCAGCAAGTCCAGCACCACCAAGTCCAGCACCGCAAAGCAGCGGTGCATCCGTGATTGCACACACGTCCGGTACCCCGACAACCTCTGTCCCTCGCTCCAGCAAAGCAGCGGAAGCAACAACTCCTTTCTAGATAAAGCCACTGGGAACATGTATCTCGCTAATCCGAGACCATGGGGAAATAATACTAGAGGGGGAGAGAGATCCTTCACGAGGAGGCGTGTGGAAGAAGGAGTGAGAGGGGGCCTTTCATAGGAGGAGGGGAGGGTGTCCCTTCACCTCTCCCATTCATGTGGTGGTAACCCCCTCCACATTAAAATGCCCCATTCACATTCTCTTTTAAAGTCTCCACTTTAAATGTATTAAATTTCTCCAAATTTAATGCTCTCTCATTTAATAAAACTCTTTTATTAATTTTATTCAGAATTTTGTTAATTACTTTAATTAAAAAACATTCACATAAACCCCCCCTGCAACATTTCAATATTACATGCAGAACCAATTTCAGCAATTTCACCCGAAACAGTTTCGGTGTCTATTGAAATAATTCCAGCACTTTCTTAAATATTTATCTGAAACATATTTGCTCCATATGGTGTCGATATCCCTTAATTGTGTCACCCTACGGTTCACGAATAATGAAGACATGATCGAGACCCCTCTCCGATCAATAATCAACAGCAGGACCTAGAGATCCGTACTGACTCCCACATATTCAACGATGACTCTTGTGATCGTGTGAACCTTTAACGTTGTAACTAAATCCCTTTGTCTCGCGATATGTTACATTTCCGAGATTCGATCATTGGCATCCAAATACCTAGTTTGATCTCGTTACCGACATGCACTCTTTTCTTGTTCCCGTGATATAACATTCTAGTGATCACATCACTTGCTTGCAAGCAGGGCCGGCCCTGGGGGGGGAGGGGACTAGCGGGGCAGCCGCCCCGGGCCCAAAAAATGGGGGCCCAAAAAATATAGTACCACTATACATCTAAAAAAAATATTGTGCCCCCAACGCCTCAACTCCCAGGCAGGCCCCAGCATCGATCGACACGGCCGGTTGACTCCTTCTCATTCGATGAGAACGAGATGCAGACAGTTTGGTTCCCACTTGGATCACGATTCACGTCAGTACATCATGTCCCAGTCTCCCAGTCCTTCGATCAGACGATCACGCCACGTCCCAGACTCGAGGCCAGGACTCCCTGGGCTGCGTCGATGACTCGGTGTCAACAGGTTCCCGTCTTCCCGATTCACGCGCCTCACGCCGTCACGTGATTGCGAATTCAAGACTCGATAGTTTGACGGCGACGCGACGCGACGCTTCCCCTGGTCGGTTGGACGACTGGTCCCCTGCTCGGCGAGTCCGTGATGGCATGACTCCCTGGCCCCTGCCTCCTTCTGTAGTTCTGCCAGGCCTGAGTTCTGCCAGGCGCGATTCCGCGAAGGACTGCGGTTCGTTCTCCGCCCACGCCTATGCCACTTGCCCTAATTTTTAGTTCATAATTCCTATGCTGGTAGGCACTTGCTCTAATTTTTAGTTTATAATTATAATTAGTACCCTGATTGTTGTTCTTGTTTGTAGCGCCCGAGGTTAACTGATTATGGCGCCTGAATCCGGTGCTAAGAAAAGAAAAAAGAGAGAACAAGAGAAGAAATTAATAGCATCACAGAGAGGAGCTTTTCATAAATTTTTGAAGAGCAACACGAGCACATTGAGAAATCCAGATGAGTTGGCGCTAGTTCTTGTGGGAGAACAGACTAGTGTTGATCCATAAGATAATGTCGGTATAGAGGACGTTGTTTACATCAACGCAGATGATGATGAATCTGCTAATGTTGATAATGAACCTGAACCAGTTAGTGTGGATATTTATAATCCAGCAAATTGGGGTACTCTTGATATCAAGGCAAGAGACATATTAGTGGAAAAGGGTCCTATCAGAGAAGATAATATCACTTTTCCTCTAACTAGTAAAAGACATTTTTCATATTCTCATTACTCTAGACACATGAGAAATGGAGAGGTACGTGATCGAAAATGGCTAGTTTATTCAAGACATGTTGACAAAGTGTTCTGTTTTTCATGCAAGTTGTTCAATCCTATTAACTGCAAGAGTTCCTTGGCACATGATGGGTTTAATGATTGGAAACATATCACCCATAGGCTCAAAGAACATGAAGTTAGTGTCGAGCATATCACAAGCATGATTTCTTGGAATGAATTAAGAAATAAACTAAACAAACATGAAACAATTGATAAGGAGTTGCAGCATGAGATCACAAAAGAGAAGGAGCGCTTGAGACAAGTTTTACTAAGAATAGTTGCTGTTGTGAAATTTCTTGGTAAACGCAATTTGGCATTTAGAGGATCCAATGAGCAGCTTTACAATGATCATAATGGTAATTTCTTAGCTTGTGTTGAGATGATTGCAGAATTTGACATGGTAATGCAAGACCACATTAGACGGGTTCAAAGCAATGAGATTCATTATCATTATCTTAGTCACAAAATTCAGAATGAGTTGATTTTACTAATGGCTTCTAGCATTACAGACACTATTCTGAAGGTGGTTAAGAAGGCTAAATATTTCTTAGTTATTCTTGATTGTACCCCAGATGTGAGTCACCAAGAGCAAATGAGTTTGTTTGTTCGCTATGTTAATACCTTTGATGCACAGGTAAAAATTGAGGAGTACTTTCTTGGTTTCTTCGTGGTAAATGACACATCTGGTGAAGGGCTTTTCAAGGTATTGGTTGAATCCATCAAGTCATATGGTCTTCTTATTGATGACATTAGGGGTCAAGGTTATGATAATAGCTCTAATATGAAAGGAAAGAACAAAGGAGTGTAGAACATGTTGATTGAGGTAAATCCAAGGGCTTTGTATATGCCGTGTGCTTGCCATAGTCTTCATCTTACTCTTTGTGATATGGCTAAATCTTGTGGTAAGGCTGTTTCTTTCTTTGGTATCGTGCAATAGATCTATGTTTTATTTTCGGGGTCTACCAAAAGATCGAAAGTGTTGCTTGAACACGTGGAAGGTTTAACTGTGAAGTCTTTGTCCAATACTCGTTGGGAGAGTCGGATCAAAAGTGTTAAAGCAATCAGATTTCAAGCTCCTCAGCTAAGGTCTGCTCTTCTTAAGTTAAGTGAAGATGTTGATACTGAACCAAAGGATAGGAGTGATGCAAAAAAAATATTTAAAGTGCTTGGTAGCTTTGAATTTATATTTGGCATGGTTATCTGGTATGAAATTTTATTTGTCGTAAACACAGTCAGCAAGAAGTTGCAATCAGCATCCATGTCCATTGATTCTACAATACAACAAATAGAAGGTATGCGCACTTACTTTCAAACATATAGAAATGAAGGGTTTGCTGCTGGTTTGAAGAGTGCCAAGGATATTGCATCTGAGCTGGGTGTGGAGCAATCATTCTGTGTAAAGCGTCAGGCTTCTAGGACAAAGCAATTTGATGAAACTGAATGCGAGGAAGCAATCTTCCAAGCCGAGGAGGATTTTAAAGTGAACTACTTTTTGGTTATGCTCGATATGGCGACCACATCTTTGAAGCGTAGATTTAAAGAACTCCAGTCATTCAAAGATATATTTGGGTTTTTAATGAGTTCCACATCCTTGAAGGCATTGGATGGTCCTCAACTGAAAGAACATTGCACTAACTTTGCAAAAAAAATTACTCAGCAGGGTAAATCTGATAAACCTGATACATGTGATGTTGAGTTGAATGCACTTATTTCCGAGTTCAGTGTTATGAAGTTCACTTTGCCAAATACACCAATGTCTGCTATGGAGCTTTTTGAGTTTGTTAGGCAGATTGTTATCTTAATATTTCCATCGCTTATCGGATCTTATTTACTATGCCCGTGACTGTTGCATCAGCTGAAAGAAGCTTTTCAAAGTTGAAATTATTGAAGAACTATTTGAGATCTTCAATATCTCAGGAGAGGTTAAATGGTTTGGCAAGTCTATGCATCGATCATCACGGACTTTGCTTCTAGGAATTTTCGGAGGATATTTTAAGGTATCATGTAAACATTGTTATCTTTTATACAAATATTATAGTTGGAAGTGTACTTAAAATATTTATTTTTCATTATCTCATATATGCATAAAAAATTATACTAAGGGGCCCAAAATTTTAGTTTCGCCCCGGGCCCCCGAAATGTCAGGACCGGCCCTGCTTGTAAGCTATTTCAATGTGATATCACCGAGAGGGCCCAGAGTATATCTATCCGTCATCGGGATGGACAAATCCCACTCTTGATCCATGAGCCTCAACATAACACCTTCGTAGCACTGAACCCACCTTTATAGTCAACCTGTTACGGTGTGACGTTTGATGCTATCAAGATACTCTTCCCGTGTTAGCAATTAACATGATCTCATGGTCTAAGGACTAAGATTACTTCGTATGATGTTATAGCAATATAAACATAATGACTCTGATCGTAATGCTATACTTCGGATGAATGTTCATCACATCATTCCACCAATGTTGTGACCTCGTTATTAACAACATCCAATGTCCATGATCAGGAAACCTTGATCATCTTGTTAATCAACAAGCTAGTTTATATGAGAGGCAATACTAGGAACTTTGTATTTTGTTTATTAAACACACATGTATTAACGTTTCCAATTAATACAGTTATAGCATACAAAATAAACATTTATCATAAACATGGAATAAGATAATAACCACTTTATTATTGCCTCTCGGGCATATTCCCTTCACAGACATGGCCTCGGAACACAAGAGATCGAAAGATCGAGCATGAGTCACATGGATGATGTGATTGACATTAGTGAATGTCTACCTTTGATAATGCACTGATGGCCGTGATGATCAGGGGAGGTGCAGAGGATAGGGATCATGCGATTACTAAAATCGTCCGGGGGATGACAATTTTAGTGGAGACCAATTATAAATTGATCTCTTATTGTAAACTTAGTCTAGATGTCTGTTTGCAAATATATTAGTAGACCTTGGCCTATCCCATTGAGGTCCTTTGCGACCATGGGAATATATTGCTTAATTTGGAACTTAGCAAAAGGGTCCAACTTCATAGATTAATACCCACGCCTAAGGGATATCCTCGTAAAAGGTGATCTTCTCTTCTTGATACAATAACCATTAGGAGATAATTCGATGACTCCAGAATGTTTATGTTTTCTCCATAATCATCCAATAAGCCATTCTCCATTCGATGGAGAGTTGGGCTACATTTTGTATTCTGTAGAATGAGGCACATAGAGTATGAGCCGTTGGATGGGTTTTGTGGAGGAAAATATAATGTTTGGAAAAACACTTAGCAATCTTGCATTAGAGTTGTCAGCTCTTGGAAGGGCTTGATTGCAAAAGAAGGTCATGGATGAAAAGGTATATGTAAGATATACAAATTATAAATGTGGTTCTTGCAAAACTCATTGCAAATTGAAAGTATTTGATACTTGTCCCGTCTTGTGAAAAACAGGAGTATCTGCTTGAGTATTGCTGGTTTTGAGGCAACGTGACTTGATGACGGCAAGCAAAATAGTTGATGGCTGACATCACCTCTTCCCTCAAAGTTTATCATTTGGATTAGTGGACTTGAATATAATTTTGTAATCCTAGTTTGTGTGTCTTGCTTTTGACGTGACGATTATTCATATGAACAAGTTACAAGCCAGTTTGTACTATTCTTATGAACAATACCATTATGGTCACATTGCGATTATAAATAAGTTATTCTCACCATTATGATAATGATAATAGTTTAAACATTTATAAAGGATTAGAACGCTAAAAGATATCCAAAGCTTAATAATGAAAAGATACTACAGTTTAAGTCATTTTGGTTATTGCAGGTTCTTTATGAAAGATTGGGGTCCTAGATGCTTAATCTAGAGACTTTGCAAAACCATGCCTCTCGGGCAGAATGACTAGAACTCTGCATTCTTGTAAAACAGTGATATGCAAAGAAATGTTGAATCTTATACATAGTGATGTATCATATTTTCAACAAGTAGTGGAAATCATTTATTGTGGACTTAAGTGAATGAGTGTATTTACTTAATGAAACATGAAGTTTCAAATGATTTGAATTGTTCAAATGAGTTCATAACTAAATGGGATATTGAATTAACAGAATTAACAAGTCTCTTCGATTTGATCGACATGACTAAGGTATTCAAGTTAAGTTTAGCATAAAAGGAACTTGTGAAACATGTTTCACAAATTATGATAATTGGACGAATTCAAATTTTGTTGAAATGTCTAAACATCATAAACATTTTGTATTAGATACATATGATATAATAATATCTCTTATCGAGGTTATAGTTGTCGTTCAGAGTTAGAGATCGAAATAAGAAAACACTCATTTGAAATGCAAAGGAACATCTAAAGATTCGTGGAAACAACACCATAAATGTTATGTCAAGTTCGAGTTTCTGGAGATTTCGATAAGTCGAAGTCGTGGCGAATAAACAAGTCTTTGTAGAGCATTCTTAGAAAGCTATGAATGCATCTTCCACAAGGGGAAAACTTGCTGTTGTCCTAAGTTGATGTGTCTTGATGAAGATACAAGTGGAAGAAAGTAAAAGATCAAAACAAGGTATTTGATCTTACCTCCGAATTGTTGAGTGGCGCAGCGGAATTTTTTTCGTGAATCCAAACTCTGCAAATAGAAGAGAAACCAATGATAATGATCATAAAGTTTTAGTGAATACTTTTACTAAAGAAAGTAGGATTCAACTATATATTCTACAAGTTTGTGGAATTATATTGTTGATCCACTTGTCATGTTTTGAACAAGACATACCTACAAAATACAAAGAAGCATGATGGACCTAAGTACGAGAAATGAATAGTCATTGAAATCTCGTTAGTGGAATTCTCGATTTGATGGTGATCAAGAAATTTTGGAATGTCCAAGATTATCAAGAGGACCTGGATTTGAGTGGGAGAAAATCAGCTTGGCTAATTCATAATATGTAACTGACATATTCTGAGTGGGAGCTAAGTGAAATCCCTGGATCTCAAACATGAATGTCATATTTGAGTGGGAGTGTGGAATCATTCTAGGATATGTGGACAATATATGTGAATGATGTGATTTGTGTTAATAATATTTAAGTCAGGATGAAGTTGAAGTTATTAAATAATAAAATCTATCGAGATAGATTGGTGAGTTTAATAAACACTGAATGTCGAATGCTTCCTGGACTTGATTCTGAAAGATGTTCAGAATGTCCTAAACAAGATTCTGAAGTAGCTCAGAATGGAAAAAGGTAAGAAAGAAGTTCTTACTGTATGAAGCATTGAGTATTGTAACTATGGTTGAAAGAAAGAGATGCATTGCATCTCCTATGCCTCAGTCATAGGTTCTTCCATACAACCATGTTGTATACTCGACGTAATGTGACCTGAGGTTCTGGTTGGTAGGACAAAGTCTTAACTGTAAGAACGTGTCTTTAAGTGATTCTTGAGTTGATCACTGAACTAGAATTAAGTTTGAACATAAATGACAAGAAGCAATGTAAGTGGCATAGATGCATTTCATGCACTAGGATCGACATAGATGTAGAAGTATAAAAGCTCCATCTGATGTGATGTATAATGTTATGGCGAGGCTAGTTCGCTTTTAACGTAGAATGATGTGTCCCAGGGCCCAGGGCCCATGAGAAAGCCCTCGAGGTTGATCTAACGTCACTGTAAGCTCCTGGAATCCAGCCTCGTTCTGCTGCCATGACTATAGTATATACACAAAGGATAGCAAAGTGTGTTTTGAAGTTTAGATGACAACAATGAAAACAACTGTCATCATAAACAGTAGAAACAAAGTCTCACTTTGTCGCCATACAAATGCTTCGACCCATTATAAGATAATGGAGTGAATGTCAAAATTAGGAAGACATTAACGATTTGCAAAAGACATAATGATCTGGTAAAATAGAACATGGACATGACGTTTCCCATGAGCATGCATAATCTGTAAACGCATATGGTATATGGTTATATGAGTAAAATGCAAGCTGGATTATTTGTACTCTAGTGCAAGTGGGAGACTGAAGGAGATATCCCCTAGAGGCAAATAATAAATAGGTTTTTATTGTCATATCTCAATTAGTTTATAATAGTTTCATATTGTGCTATAACTGTGCCAAGTAGAAACATTGGTACATGTGTGGTATGAAACAACCAAGTCCCTAGTAGCCTCTATTCATAATAGTTCGTTGGTCACGAAGATGATCTGGGTTTCAAGATCATAGGAATTTATGCCGACTGACAACGAGATCATATCATTGGAGAATGATGTGGTTGGACATTCCTCGAAGGATTGCAACACGATCAAGTCATATAGTTCATTGTTGCAACAGCTATACCTAGACTCCTTCTCCTTAGACCGTGAGCTCATATTACTCACTGTTTCCCTAGGCTACTTAGACTGCATCAACCGTCATTCGGTAATACGGTGGCCATAAAGTTGTACGTTGGGTATTCCGAAGGAACAGTAGATGACATGTGACTGCAAGACTGGGATTTGTTCACCCACATGACGGGTAAAGATACATACGGCCGACTTGGTGAGATTACATCTATAAATGTTGCAACATGTGACTAGGTCACGGGGATGTAATATCACGGTAACAAGAAAACAGAACTTGTTGTGAACGAGATTGAACAAGGTATGGGATACCAATGATCGGATCTCGAACAAGTTGTATCGAGAAACAAAAGGAAGAGGATGCTACATTTAGATGGTTCAAACGACATTGTCATCAGGAATGCATAGGGGTCACATGGATATCCCTGGTCCCTCTGTTGATCATTGATATAGATCATGTCTAGAGCATTCCCGAGCCGTGAGAGGATACACTTAAGGGTACGATGAGAGCGATCATTCGTAAGATGGAATCATTCTGCTGAGAGATCCGAAGTTGTTCGGAGAAAGAATAAAGGAAAAGCACCAAAAAGTATTTTCGGATAAATGGGAATTTAAATATATATTTATTATATGTTAATTGTGAATTAATATATTATAAATAATATTTATATTAAGATTTATAAAGGCAACTTTTATATTAGGCTAAATCCCGGAGGGAAATAGTCTAGAATAAAAGCTACAGAAAAATAAAAAGGGAAAAAGAAAACAGCCCGCCCAAGTGGGCGGTGGATAATAGCCGTCGCACTAGGCGGCAGGTAAATGGGGCCACACTCGCCAGCGGGCGGCAGATAATGCATGCCGCATGGGGGGGCAGCCGCCTGGGCCTACTCGACCCGGCCCACAAGGGCGCGCGGGGAGCTGGCGCCACAGGCAGGTAGTTGGGCCGTCGAGGCGGGGAGCTAGGCCGCGGGGGGCGGGCGCCAGCCCACCTGGGGCTTCCCCTTTCCAGGCCTCCGTGGCGGGAGTGCTGGGCGCGGGGTTGGCCGCGCCAACGCCCACCTGGCCAGCCCCAACCTGCTGTCCCCTTTTCTTTTATTTGTTATTTTTCTGTTTGCTATTTGGGCTGAGTTCTTTTGGCCCATTTGGCAGTCCGAAAATCCGCTGCCTTTTTCTTTTAGTATTAGTCCCACATGGCTTAGCCTTTGAGAAATGTACACCCCCTTAGCCTATATAAAGGGGTGCCCGTGGGTGGGATTAAAGAGACCAATATTTGGAGAAGTCCTTTGGTTGACTTCCTCCTTCCCTCTCTCTCTCTATACCTCGTGACCATGGCCCCAAGTCTGGGCTGTGCGATCAAGGCACACCTGCAGTATGCCGTTGCACTGCAGAGATTCCTAGCCGGATATCAACTTCCGCACTCCCGGCGGGATCAGGGAGCCAGAGGTCTCATCGTGCACCAGATGTGTACGAAGACACGATGCGCAACACTTGAGGCGCTTAAATGTCGTGAGCCGGAGCTGTTGCACGATGCAGATGATGAAGATCAAGAAGGAGCAAGGGGTGACCTGCGAGGAGCTTCGTGACCTTGAGGTCGGCTTCGAGTACGACTACTTCAACCACGTTCCCCTTGGAACGTTAACCGCGTACGGTCTACAAGGGTATGTATTCTCTACGCATTGGTTGTTACTGCATTACTACATAGATAGATCCTAGGCTAGTTTCTAGGGTTCAACGTAGGAAATTTTTTGTTTTCTACACCGATCCCCAACAGTTGGTTGATGCATATTTGCATATCCGTGATGCGAACGAACTGTGGGATGCGTTGGACGCTAAGTTCGGTGCTGCCAATGCCGGTGGTCAACTGTATGCTATGGAGCAATTCAATGACTACAAGATGGTTGAAAACCGATCTGTAGTAGAACAGGCTCATGAGCTACAGATCATGGCAAAGGAACTCAGACTCCTCAAGTGTGTGCTTCCGGACAAGTTTGTCGCGGGATGCATTGTCGCTAAGCTTCCCCCTTCATGGAGGAACTTTGCCACTTCTCTGAAACATCAGAGGAATGAGCTCTCGGTTGAGTACCTAATTGGTTCTCTAGATGTTGAAGAGAAGGCGAGAGCAAAAGACAAACACACTAGTGGAATCGAGGGACATCCTGCTGCCAATATGGTGCAGAAAAATTCCCACAAGTCCAAGGGAAATAACAAAGTCTGCCAGACTACCAACTTCAAGAAGAAGAAGGGGCAGAACAAGGAAAAGAAAGAACCTTGCTGGGTGTGTGGCGAGATTGGCCATTGGGCTCATCATTGTCCACAGAAGAAAGGCAAGAAGGGTCAGGATGGACAACGTTCTAAATCTATCAACATGGTCATTGGCAATACTGATGCAGGAACTTAAGGTTCTGGGTACGGTAATTTATTACCTACTGTTTTTTCAGTATTTCAACCCATAGAATGGTGGGTTGATACGGGTGCCAATGTCCATGTGTGTGCTGACATTTCCATGTTCACCTCTTATCAAGCTCGATGGGGAATGGGTTACATGCTACTTTTTTTGGTGTTGGCACGGTAGATCTGAAGTTTACTTCGGGGAAGATCGTGCAATTGAAGAACGTTCAACATGTCCCTTCTATAAAGAAGAATCTCGTTAGTGGTTCTCGTCTTATGAAAGATGGGTTTAAGTTGGTATTTGAGTCCAATAAAGTTGTATTGTCTAAGTATGGAACCTTTGTTGGAAAAGGCTATGAATGCGGAGGGACATTCCGTTTTTCATTGGTAGACTTCTGTGATGATGTAGTGAACCATGTTTGCACTACTAGTAATGAAACTAATGTTTGGCATTCACGACTTTGTCATATTAATTTCGGTTGTATGTCGCGGCTTGCTGGTATGAGTTTAATTCCGAAATTTAGTATTTTCAAAGGCTCTAAGTGTCATGCTTGTGTGCAAGCAAAGCAGCCTCGCAAGCCTCACAAGCCTGCGGAGGAGAGAAACTTGGCACCTCTAGAGCTCATACATTCAGATCTATGTGAAATGAATGGTGTGTTGACAATTAGTGGAAAGAAATATTTCATGACTTTGATTGATGATTCTACTAGGTACTGTTATGTATATCTCTTGAAAACAAAAGACGAGGCTTTATATTTCTTTAAAATCTACAAAGCAGAAGTTGAAAATCAACTTGAGAGAAAGATCAAAAGGATTCGGTCCGATCATGGTGGAGAGTACTTTTCTAATGAGTTCAATTTATTCTGTTCGGAACATGGTATTATACATGAGAGGACACCTACCAATTCCCCTCAATCCAATGGGATTACTGAGAGGAAAAACCGAACTCTAACAGATTTGGTTAACGCCATGTTAGACACTGTCGGTTTATCCAAGGAATGGTGGGGGAGGCTATATTGACTTCATGTCATGTCCTAAATTGTGTTCCAACTAAGAATAAAGAGATTACACCATTTGAATAATGGGAAAAGAAAAGGTTGACACGCTCATACTTATGAACTTGGGGTTATTTGGAAAAGGTCAACGTGCCAATCAACAAGAAGCGTAAGCTTGGACCGAAAACTGTGGATTGTGTCTTTCTTGGCTATGTTTCTCACAACATTGCTTATAGATTTATTGTGGTGAAATCTGAAATGGACGACATGAGTGTCGGTACCATTTTTGAATCAAGATATGCTACATTATTTGAGGATATATTTCCTATGAGAGATATGCCTAGCATATCTAATAAGGAATATGATCCAGTTTCTGAACCTGAAACTCCCATAGAGACTGATGAACAATCAGATGATGTGAGTTCAGATTCAGATGAGGATGACAATGAAGCTCCCACAAGGAGTAAGAGACAAAGGACCGTAAGGTATTTTGGTAATGATTTCATTGTGTACCTTGTGGATGACACTCCCACTACCATTTCAGAAGCTTTTGCATCTCCGGATGCACACTACCGGAAGGAAGCAGTTCAAAGTGAGATGGATTCCATCTTGGCTAATGGAACCTGGGAGATATCTGAACGTCCGTATGGGTGTAAACCTGTAGGATGTAAATGGGTATTTAAAAAGAATCTTAGGGATGATGGTACTATTGAAAATTACAAAGCTCGTCTTGTGGCTAAAGGCTATACCCATAAGGAAGGCGAAGATTTCTTTGATACTTACTCACATGTGGCTAGATTGACCACAATTCGAAAACTACTATCACTGGCTGCTGATGTCTACGCACTTCTATTCTTGTAGACAGTTGTTGGGCCTCCAAGTGCAGAGGTTTGTAGAACAGCAGCAAGTTTTCCCTTAAGTGGATCACCCAAGGTTTATCGAACTGAGGGAGTAAGTGGTAAAAGGTATTCCCTCTCAAGCAACCCTGCAATCAAGATACAAGAAGTCTCTTGTGTCCCCAACATACCCAATACACTTGTCAGGTGTATAGGTGCACTAGTTCAGCGAAGAGATAGTGAAATACAAGTGGTAAAGATAATTATAAGTGGTAACGGTGCTAGAAGATAACTTGATGGAGTGGAAAAGACTAAAGGCAAACTGAAATAAAGATGGAAGTAAGCAAACATGCAACAGATCTAGTAGAAAACGGTGTTTCAATGCTTAGAAACAAGGCCTAGGGATCATACTTTCACTAGTGAACACTCTCATATAAATATCTTCTCTTTATGATACTACTCTTAACTACTCTCCGGTTGAACACTCTAATCGTTGGTAGGGCTATAACAGCACTCCTCAAAGTAAGTCTTTCCCATCTCGAAAACCCCACACTGTCACCTTGAGTACTAGATAGGTCCAACAAACACCACAATTTCATAAAGACATCCAACTCCAAATATAACTCATAACAAGTATTTATAATCTCTAGCCTAAGTGCCACCATGGTGAGCACACTGTCACTTTCACACACATGGGGAGAGCAGAGATCTAATAAAGCACTTGAGTAGCAAGGTAGATCTACTTGATTATAAAGCTCATGACCACAGCAAGATCATGCATAGATAGAGAGATGAACACATAGCTACCGGTAGACCCCTTAGCCTCGAGAGAGAACTACTCCCTCCTCATCATGGGAATCAGCAATGGTGATGGAGATCGATGGAGATGGCTCCGGGGGCACTTCCCCGTCCCGGCAGGGTGCCGGAACAGAGACTTTCTGTCCCCCGAATCTCCCCTTCGGTGGCGGCGGTGCTGCGGAACTTTTCGTGGCTGGAGGCTTGACTATTTAGGGTTTATGCATCGGGAGGCTTCTTATAGGCGAAGAGGCAAGGTCGGTGGGCGGTCAGGGGGCCCACACCATGCCCTGGCGTGGCCTAGGTGGACCCGTGCCTAGGGGTGGTGTGGCCACCCTATAGCCCCTCTCCGACTCTCCTTCTGGCTCCGTGAGACTTCCGGGAAAATAGTAACTTTGGCTTTTGTCCTGTCCAATTCCGAGAATATTCATTTTCTGACTTCTTGGAACCAAAAACAGCAGAAAACGGGCAACTGGCACTCTGGCATCTTGTTAATAGGTTAGTCCAAGAAATCATATGAAAAGTACTCCAAAGTTGGAACAAAACATAAGAAAGTAGATAAAACCAAGCATGGAACATCAAAAATTATAGATACATTTGCAATGTATCAACATCCCCAAGCTTAACTCCTGCTCGTCCTCGAGTAGGTAAGTGATAAAAATAAAGAATAATTTTTGAGGTGACATGCACCATCACAATCAAGATCAAACCATTTGCAAGCATTGAAAGATGGGATCAAAGTACTTCAACATAGCATGAAAGATAAAGTTCTAGCAATAAGACAAAGAAACTATGTTGCAACATGATAAGGCACAAACAAAAGATTCATGAATAACAATGCTTTGCAAGACGTTTGTTTGTTTCACATAAAGAAAACATAGCATAATAGCATTCAGCTTGTCCCTCAGTAGAGTAGCAAATATAAATGCATAGGACACCTTCAAAGTTCATAAGAGTGACTAGATACAATAGTTTAAAACAAGCAATATCAAAGTATGCATCAATCAACTAGTCTTGGGACAATGTACATAGAACTAAGAATGGCCACTATGCTCTCAAAGTAGGTGCATAAAGGTAGAAGATGGAGACTCAATATAATGGTGGAAGAAAAGCCTTTTGTAAAAGGAAGTAGGAATTCAAGTCTCATAAAGAGCTTCCAAAAATTATGGTACTTATAGCTTTCAGCTCTCATTGCCCCTATCATAAGCATATTGAAGTGATTAAGGTTAAAGTGAACAAACTATGGTGTACATGCTTGACGAAGTATAAGTCAGAAATCTCATGTCCCTTGTATACGAGGGCCGCTCCTCATGCTACTCAAGTTTAGTCACCAGTAAGTTCTTGTCATCGTAAGTACATGTGTATCATTGAGAACCGCCAACGGGGTACCCCTTGCCCGATGATACGGAAGAATCCCCATATCAAAATGACAAGGCAAGCAGACAACGAGCATCTCAGCATTCTTCTTATTTACCATGGGAATATGGTGCTTATTTCTCTCTTTCCTCTTTTAATAGTATCTTTTTTTTCTTTTTTCTTTTTTCTTTTTTTCTCAATATAGGACTCTTTTTTTATAAGAAGAATGCTTCATAGACAGCTCATTATGGTTACGCTGCAGGTTTCCACCATGTCAGCATGGATTAGACCAGCGGTCCAGGCGTTTCTCTAACACATATACATAACTCCATGGACTTACAAGCTCCCCTTTCATTTCACACCGATGACATCCATATACAAAAGAGCATGATATCAACTAGGTACAAGTACCAAGTGCAATGTTGAAAGCGTTCCCCATGAAAGCATGGTTCTGCTAATTTCCCAACAAATAAGTGCAAGCATATACAACATAGAAGACACAATGGTTCAAGTTTATTAAGGGCAAGTAAAGTAAAGTGTGACATCAAGTTTGTGAGAGCTTTGATCACTAGTTTTCTCATAACAAGTGGAAGGTAAACAAAAGCATGAATGTACTTGGAATAGCATAAGCTAGTAGGTAGGTATGGTGGACTCTTTGGAATAACTTGGTTTAGGGAGTTGGATACATGAGTGGGACTCATACTTTGTTGTGGAGGCTAGCAAACTATTGGGAGTGACAAACTAAGAGAGCAATAATGGCCATAATCATGCAGAGCGACAAAACATCATTGATCAAAGCATAAAGTGATACTATAAGTTGAAAACTAAAGGATCATACCGGCTATGGTGACTTGAGATAGTCCTAACATGGTGTGAGCATGCGCCAAGTCAACCCAAATAAAACATCAAAGGAGAATACCACTATACTATGCTTTAATATGCTAAAACAACGCATGATTCATCCAAGGCACATTAAGCAATCTCAATTGTTTATAACAAGTCATGCTACAACAAAGAATATTAATCATAAAGCCAAAACAATATCAAGCATGGCATGACAAAGCATAGGCCACAGTCAAAAAGAAGCTCTTTTTACCACATAAGTATGAACTTTCCTACTCTTTTCCAAACCAAACCAAACTATTTGCAAACCAAAGTATGAAAGAGGGGGTGCAACCAATTTATTCAGCAAACTAAGCAAACCAAAGCAAACGAAAACCAAAACGAAAAAGAAGACGCTCCAAGAAAAACACAACTGTGCATGAAACAATAAAAATGAAGCGTTTGGAAGAAACCTGGAATTTTTATTGATGAAGAAGGGGATGCCTTGGGCATCCCCAAGCTTTGACGCTTGTACTTCTTGATTATTTCTTGGGGTGACACGCGTGGCATCCCCAAGCTCGAGCTTTAGTTCATCCTTCATCTCATTACTCATTCCTTCCATACACCTGAAAATTTTCCTTCATACAAAACTTCACACAATCTCATTAGCAACATTAGTGCACTTAAGATAAATAAGTCTCAAGGTTCAGTTCTAGCACCAAATAAACTTCCATTAGAACACTAGATACTGTAGCACTTCCCTTAAAAATCTCAATTCCCCAAAAGAACTCAAGAAGGAACCAGCAAGAAGCAAATGCAGAAAATGGCAGAAATCTGTCAAAACAGATCAGCAGGTAAAGACGAATTTTTTCGAAGACCTAATGTTGCTCAAATCAAAAAGTGTTGAACTAAAGAAAGTTAGATAACAACCTAGGGAAGAAGCAAGAAATATTACATCTCAATCCGACATACAGAGATCTCTCACAAATTTTTACGTTGAAGCACAAAAATCTGTTTCGGGACAGCAACTTTCCCAATCATTACTTCACTCTCATTAGAGGTTACTCTTGGCACAAAAAGCAAAATAAAAAGGATAAGGAGCGGTTATTACAGAGGTAATAACTTCCAAGACTCATCTAAAACATTTGGGTTATCTCCCAATAAGTACTTTTCTTTAACGTCTTTAAGTTAGGCATGATAGTTTGAGAAGATGCTCACATAAGAAATATGAATTGAAGTAAAAGAGAGCATCAAGAAGCAAATTCAAAGCACATTTAAGCCTAACCCACTTCCTATGCATAGGAATCTTGTAAAGAAACAAGTCATGAAAGCACAAAGCAACAAGCATAGGAAAGCAAAACAAGTGTAACTTCAAGACTTTCAACATAAAGAGGGGAAACTTAACATTGTTGAGACACATAAAACCATGCTTCCCTCTCTCATAATAACTTTCAGTAGCATCATGAATAAAATTAACGATATAACTATCATATGAAACATTCTTATCATGAGCCACATGCATATAATCATTATTACTCTCCACATAAGCATAGTTATTCTTATCAATCATAGTGGGAGCAAATTCAACAAAATAGCTATCATTATTATTCTCATCACCATAATCATCAAAAATAGGAGGCATATTATAATCATAATTAATTTTCTCCTCAATAGTAGGTGGACTGCAAATATCATACTCATCATTGTAATCATCATATATTGGTGGTTTTGTATCATCATAAGCAATATAATAGCTATCTTCCAAAGTTGGGGAACTAAAAAGATCATTTTCATAAAAACTAGCTTCCCCAAGCTTAGAATTTTCCATAGCATTAGCAATAATGGTGTCCAAAGAATTCATACTAACAACATTGCTATTAGCATGCAAATAAAGTTCAATAGGTTTTTTAATTTTCTCTTCAAACACTTCATGTCCTAACTCAAGATAAATACTATAAAGCTCTCTAATTTTGTTGTTGTTTTCCATTAAGCCTAACTAGTGAAAACAAGAAACAAAAAGACAAAATTGCAGAATCTAAAGGAAATAACTTCGAGCACTCACACCGGAGGATGTGAGTACCTTTTACCTTACCTCCCCGGCAACGGCGCCAGAAAATAGCTTGATGTCTACGCACTTATATTCTTGTAGAAAGTTGTTGGGCCTCCAAGTGCAGAGGTTTATAGAACAGCAGCAAGTTTTCCCTTAAGTGGATCATCCAAGGTTTATCGAACTCAGGGAGGAAGTGTTCAAAGGTATTCCCTCTCAAGCAACCCTGCAATCAAGATACAAGAAGTCTCTTGTGTCCCCAACACACCCAATACACTTGTCAGGTGTATAGGTGCACTAGTTCGGCGAAGAGATAGTGAAATACAAGTGGTAAAGATAATTATAAGTGGTAACGGTGCTAGAAGATAACTTGATGGCGTGGAAAAGACTAAAGGCAAAGTGAAATAAAGATGGAAGTAAGCAAACATGTAACAGATCTAGTAGCAAACGGTGTTTCAATGCTTAGAAACAAGGCCTAGGGATCATATTTTCACTAGTGAACACTCTCATATAAATATCTTCTCTTTATGATACTACTCTTAACTACTCTCCGGTTGAACACTCTAATCGTTGGTAGGGCTATAACAACACTCCTCAAAGTAAGTCTTTCCCATCTAGAAAACCCCACACTGTCACCTTGAGTACTAGATAGGTCCAACAAACACCACAATTTCATAAAGACATCCAACTCCAAATATAACTCATAACAAGTATTTGTAATCTCTAGCCTAAGTGCCACCATGGTGAGCACGCTGTCACTTTCACACACATGGGGAGAGCAGAGATCTAATAAAGCACTTGAGTAGCAAGGTAGATCTACTTGATTACAAAGCTCATGACCACAACAAGATCATGCATAGATAGAGAGATGAATACATAGCTACCGGTAGAACCCTTAGCCTCGAGAGAGAACTACTCCCTCCTCATCATGGGAATCAGCAATGGTGATGGAGATCGACGGAGATAGCTCCGGGGGCACTTTCTCGTCCCGGCAGGGTGCCGGAACAGAGACTTTCTGTCCCCTGAATCTCCCCTTCGGTGGCGGCGGCGCTGCGGAACTTTTCGTGGCTAGAGGCTTGACTATTTAGGGTTTATGCATCGGGAGGCTTCTTATAGGCGAAGAGGCAAGGTCGGTGGGTGGCTAGGGGGCCCACACCATGCCCTGGCATGGCCTAGGTGGACTCGCGCGTAGGGGTGGTGTGGCCACCCTATGGCCCCTCTCCGACTCTCCTTCTGGCTCCGTGATTCTTCCGGGAAAATAGTAACTTTGGCTTTTGTCTCGTCCAATTTCGAGAATATTCATTTTCTGACTTCCTAGAACCAAAAACAGCAGAAAACAGGCAACTGGCACTATGGCATCTTGTTAATAGGTTAGTCCAAGAAATCATATGAAAAGTACTCCAAAGTTGGAACAAAACATAAGAAAGTAGATAAAACCAAGCATGGAACATCAAAAATTATAGATACATTTGCAATGTATCAGCTGCCTCTTACGGTCTTCTCGTTCATCAAATGGATGTTAAGACGGCTTTCCTAAATGGAGAGTTGGACGAGGAAATTTACATGGAACAGCTTGATGGTTTTGTACTAGAAGGTCAAGAAATAAATGTGTGTAAATTGAAGAAATCTTTGTATGGCCTCAAACAAGCTCCCAAGCAATGGCATGAGAAGTTTGAAAGAACTTTAACATCTGTGGGCTTTGTTGTAAATGAAGCCGACAAATGTGTGTACTACCGCCATGGTGGGGGTGAGGGAGTTACCCTACGTCTCTATGTTGATGACATACTAATTTTCGGGACAAGTCTCAAAGTGATTAATGAGGTCAAAATCTTCTTGTCTCAATGTTTTGAGATGAAGGATCTTGGAGAGGCTGATGCTATCCTAAACATCAAGCTATTGAGAGATGAGAATAATGGGATTACACTTGTGCAATCACATTATGTGGAGAAGGTGTTGAGCAGATTTGGATATGATGATTGCAAATCCTCTCCCACACCTTATGATCCTAGTGTTTTGCTTTGAAAGAATCAAAAGGCAGCTAGGGATCAATTGAGATACTCTCAGACTATTGGCTCACTTATGTGTTTCGCTTGCGCTACTAGGCCTGACATCTCGTTTGCTGTGAGCAAACTTAGTCGGTTTGTTGCCAACCCGGGAGATGATCATTGGCATGCTCTTGAGAGAGTAATGCGCTATTTAAAGGGAACCGTGAGCTATGGAATTCATTATACCGGATATCCAAGAGTACTTAAAGGGTATAGTGATTCAAATTGGATATCAGATGCTGATGAGATAAAGGCCACAAGTGGATATATATTCACACTTGGTGGTGGCGCTGTTTCATGGAAGTATTGCAAGCAGACCATCTTAACTAGGTCAACTATGGAAGCAGAACTCACAACATTAGATACTGCGACTGTCGAAGAAGAATAGCTTCGTGAACTCTTAATAGATTTGCCTATGGTTGAAAAACCAATACTGGCAATCATTATGAACTGTGACAATTAAACTGTGATTGTCAAAGTAAACAGTTCTAAGGACAATATGAAGAGTTCAAGACATGTCAAGAGAAGACTGAATTCTATCAGAAAGCTGAGAAACTCCGGAGTTATAGCATTGGATTATGTCCAAACGGCTAAGAATCTGGCAAATCCTTTTACGAAATGACTATCAAGAAACTTGATAGAAAATGCATCGATGGAGATGGGTTTGAGACCCACGTGAGTTATCAAGGGGGTAAACCAACCTATGTGATCGGAGATCCCGTGAATTAGGACCTAGGAAAACAAACCGAAATAACTGAGTTGAGAGAAACTTTAATACTCCCACTCCGCTGCAGATGCAATTCTCTCATAGCAAACTATAAGGAAGGTTGATTAAATCTTAATGTGTTCTGTCTGTCGCCTTGGGAGCAAAGACGTTGTCCTACAGAGCGATCTTGAAAGAACACACTTATATGAGCTACACTGCTGGTCACAGTGTATGAGATTTGGGTGAATCTCTAAGAAGCTCATGAAAGGCCGAGGAGTGTGACTTATAAGCTCCACCCGAGGGGTAGCCTATGGCAGCCAAGTACCAGTAACGACATTGAGTGAAACTTGCTGCGCAAGACTGGCAATTCAAGGCATAGTCCATTGTTCAGTTGTAGTAAGTGTATCTCTTTGTCTAGGTGGAAGTTCGACTTAACAGTCTCTACTGAACTGCAGGTATATTAAACAGTGATTGGAACTAATGCGCCATATGATGTGCCTCTGAGATCTGGTGGGCGATTGTTAGATTTATATGGGCTGCGGCCCATGTAGGAAACCCATCTAGTCTAATAAATCCTGAAATCTCAAGGCCCATCTATTATGGCAGCTTAAGATATCTGTAGGAGACAAAGTTTAGTCCCACATTGCTAGTTGGGAGAGAGTTGGACCAGTTTATAAGGTGAGCTGTTTCACTCCCACTAAGTGAGTGAGAATAGAAGGAGGCCACGCGCACTCCTCCTCCTCCGCCGCCCGCCTCGCCTCGCCCGCACGCGCGCCGCGTTTCGTGAATCGAGTTCGAGTTAGAAACTCGTTTTGTGGAAGGTGCACCAGCTGTTGGGTACGTGTCAACATTCGTGTGCATGTTTGACGCGTGTCCTTGTCTTCCACCGCGTGGTGACTCGGTCGGCTCACCTTCTAGGCTATAAAGCGAGAGACAAACAGATCTAGATGGATCCAGTTCTTTTCTCAGTCTGTCGTGTTCCTCTTACTGCGCTGCTCTCTAGGCTTCCCCATCACGGCAGCTGCGTGCACTGCTGTCCGGAAGAGCAGGCCTCCGAAACCCCGTCCGTTGAAATCCTGCACCGGGAGACGGACGATAAGGTTTTTGGGGAGCGTCTCGACGCGACTGCTCGCCTTCGTTCGTGTGTTCTTCTTTGACAACCAACGACCTCATCAACACCATGGGCGACAACAACAATGACCAAGGTGCTGCTGCGTTGATGACCTTCCCAGTCAACCTGTACGCGCTACTCTTCTCTTTGTATGCACTAGTTCTTACTAGATTTTCAGATCTATTAGATGTGGTTGTTTGGCTGCAAATATTTAGATCTGCTAGTGCTTACATAATGATAATTTCGGTAATTAATCTCATGGGGAAATTGTCTAATATTCCAACAAAGCCTCCACCAATATCACCGGATTCCATCAAAGAAATTTCATGGATAAACACGTGGCTTCTCTGTTATATTTGGCATCGCATGTTAAAATTGTGCCACTATGGGTTTCTTGATGCCTCCTTTGTTTCTACTATTCCCTTCGTTTTATAATATAATAATCCCTCCGATCAAAATTAGTTGACTCAAATTTATTAAGATAAAGATGAATTTAATATTAAATCATTTTTAGATACAACCGAATCTAGACAAATCTACTGGAAACAGATAGAGTAGTAGTCAATTAGATAGTCTTCTATGAGTATAGAACACGAGTCGCAAACCAATCATCCGTTGTTGTCATGGCGGCTACGTACGCTAGACCCAAATCTGTGTGATTGGCATGGTAGTGTAACTTGCAGCGGCGGATACGGGTACAGCCGGCACGCACATGCGCGCGCATGTGCCTATCCCTTGCACCGAAAGGAAGGCACCTCCTCCTCCTCTTCTCTCGCTGTCGCCGCGTTTTAAAAATGCTGTGACGAGAACAGCAAGGAATGAGATGCCGCGCGCCCTGCTGCTGCATGTTCCGCTCAGTTGCTCTGCATGTGGCAGCAGTAAATAATACTCCTACTAAACCTGCTTACTACTACCGTTTCGAAGGCTTAAGGCATATAATTTTTTGAAAAAGTCAAACTATGTAAAGTTTGATCAAGTTTTTAGAAAAAATATTAATATTTACAATATAAAATATATACCCTTGGATACATCATGAAACATATTTTCACGTGGTATCTATACAATATTACAGTTCTTGATATTTTTTTTAAAAGTTTGGTCAAACTTGCCTTAGCTTGACTTTAAAAAAAATTATATGTCAAGCCTTGGAACGGAGGGAGTAATTGCAAAGCAGCCATACATACAGATAAGGAGCAGATATGCAGTAAGTTGCACGCGAAGGTTACAAGCATTGCAGTACTAGAACAAAGCTTCATGACGGTTTTGGTTGGTCGGCTGCAAGAAAAGTTACCAAAAGTGACAAGGAGAACAGGTAAAGGCCGAGGTAGTACAGAAAGCATGCAATTTGATTGATCATCGGATACAAAGGGAGAGAGAGAAACCAGCCCAGACAGAACACAACACTCTCCACCCTCAACCAGGTCTGAATTACACGATTGATTCTTAGCTACAACCTTCGCCCAAAATGCCGGGATAAAAATTTACAAATCAGGGGGAGTAGAGAAGAACCAGCAGGAGCTAGCGGCAGCAGAGGACGCAAGAATCAACAAATAAGCAACCGGAACGAACAAATCGAGTTGAGTTACATACACAAGAATCGCAAACCCAAGCAACGCACGCACCAAATCCTATCAACAACGACAGTACCAGCAGCGAGAAGAAGAAACAGCGACAACGCTTGGTTGTCCTGAGGCCGACGCCTCCACTCCACTCCACTCCGCTCCACTACAGCGATGGCCGGATCTCGATCACGAGGGCAGGCAGGGCGCGGCGGTCCCCTCGCTGGCGATGAAGCCGTTGTCGCTGCTACGGGCCAGGGGGGCGTCGTCGGGTGCCGGGGATTCCGCGTTCTTGAGGCTCTGCTGCTGGTAGATTTGCCTCAGCCTCTCTATCTCCTTCTTCAGTGCCTCCTGATGAGCTGAGAGCAGAGGCGAGTTAATTCACACTGTGTTACCGGAGTAAGATTGTTTCTGCGCGCTGAATTATTAGAGTACTGTGTGTAATAATTGCGAGAGGTGGGTGGCAATGGCGGTCACCATCTTTGAAGATCTTGTCCTGCGCGAGCGCCGCGATGCGCTGCCTGAGGTGGCTGTTCCCCAGCGTCAGCAGCGAGCGTTGGTGGTCGAGGAATGCGACGCGCGGGGACAATGCCGATACCTCCGTCTGCTCGGGAGCACAAAATTCGCGGGGGTTCAAACTCACGGCCTCCAAAATCAAGCTTGAAAATATGCAGAATTCGCACCTGGAGCGACGTGACGCTGCGCTCCAGCTCCGAGATGTACTGCAGCTTCCGCACGCGCGACCGCTGCGCCGACTGCCGGTTCGCCAGGATCCTGCAATTGCGGTGGACGCTCAGAAATTGGGGAATTCTTCTGCCGTTTCCCAAGCGTGCATTGTCGTAATTCTGCTGCAGTGCTGCTGCGAAGGAGGGAGCGAGGAAGTAAAAAAATAAAATCACCTCTTGACCCGCTTGGGATCAGCTCTGGCGGGCGAGGACGGCTGCCTGCCGTCGCCATTGCAGTCGCTCTGTGCCTCCTCGTTGTCGCCCTTGTCCTGCTTGTCGTCGTTGATGCTGTTGTGATCGGACGGCGACGACGCGCTCCCCGCGGGCCCGGCCTGCGGCTGCTGCTCCTGTGGCGGCGGCGCCAGGTGGTCGGCGAACATGGACATAAGCTGGTCGTCGTCCAGGCGGTCGAACTCGTGCGCCCCGACGCCGGCATTGTTGTCGTCGAGGAAAGCCACGGAGTCGCTCATAGTGCGGCGGTGCGCGCCGCGCTTGGCGGCCGAGAAGTCGAGGAACTCGTCGACCCAGGACGGCTGCTGCGCCCCGTTGGCGGCGGGCTGCGACGGCATTGTCGGCGGGAGCGGCGGCATTGGCGCGGCGAGGAACGCGCCCATGGAGGGGCTACGCTGGTGATGGTGGTGGCGGGCGTGGTGGTGCCCGCCCCCGAACTCCGGCCAGGCCGGCGCCATGGTGGGGATCTTGGGCGGCAGCTGCGCCATGGCCGGAACCCGCGCGCCCGAATCAATCAACCGAGACGCAACGGGAGCGCGCGATCGATGGCGCAACGCCCAAACCTTTGCAGCGCCGGGGACACCACCGGTAATGTAGCCTGGGCCCTGCCTAGGGCCGTGCCCAAACGAGCCGTCCTCGTTTTAGCTCACGTTTCTATTCCTGGCGCCGCCGCCGGCGCCGCCGCGCGAACTATGGCCACCGAGCTAAATCGGGAAACGGGAATGATAGGGACAGACAGAGGAGAGAGAGAGAGGGACGACTCCAATTGTGCTGTGTAGTTTGTGCAAAGAGAGAAATAGAAAGCAGAGAGATGGGGAGGGAGGTCACATGACAAAGAGGAGAGAAACAGCTAGCGCCAGCTTGCGGTTACAAGGTGAAGTGGCGGGAAACATGCTGCGTGGGCTAGGCCCATAGGGTCGACCGGTGGACTAATAGCACTGACATGTGGACCTCCATGTTATTTTTCTGTGAATTGTGAATCTCCATGTTTTTAGAGCTCTATACTTCAGGAAACCATGAAGCTCGAGCTGCCTAGTCATCGGCGATACAAAACACAAATGTCAGTCCATATGGATAGATACTTAGTCATCGGTGAGAGTTCCACCAAATTATCTTTTCAAATGTGATATGCACACAAAAACTGCAAATACCAAAATCGAGCTTTTTGACTCACATTTTTGTGATTCTTGTGTAGCCCAAACTAAAATGCTCCCTATTTTTTTAAATGGTTCACTAGACCTCAAGCTACATATGTCCGCACTCGGCTAATTCATGCTACCAAAGCACCTAAAGAGATTTAGACGTGTATCAGTGGGTCTTATCTAAGGAGTTCTGCATATTAAGAGGTTGGGCTCCGCTGGTATTGAGAGCAAGGAAACAAAACAGCGCGCTAACTGATTTAGCGATAGCTTCCTCGAGACAGTATAGCCTGCTATAGCAGACGCTAAAGCAAATCACATCTTGCAAGAAAAATGATAGCTATGGTCCAGTTTTGAAATAGTTCACCAAATTTGTAGCAGAATCAATGGTAATTGCGATGCTACATCCATACATCTATAGACCACAACATCAACCATTGGAAAGTAGCAACCTTGTACTTGCCAGCGGGTGTCAGTGACTCACTTTCTGGTAACACAGATGGCTGCGATATCATGCAGCGTCCCATCGCCCCTAGCTGTGGTGGTTTCAAGATATTGAGAGGGAGAGCACGTCTAAGAGCACCATAAGAGTGGGAAATCGGGAGGGTTTAGGTTAGTCGGGACTTTGTGAACTATTTTAGTCAATCATGATCTCGATTTAGGCTGTGAAAAACGGGCTTCAGTTTTAGTCTTCTCTGAAATAGTGACGCATCGTGCTATAGCATAATTTAGTGTAGTGGCGGCTCCTTGAAATGCTATAGTATGCTTTTTTCCATGGTTGAGAGTCCAAAATAGCTAAAGTTATTGTTAGGGTAATAACCAGAGGGCCAAATGCCAGAATATATAGTACATGTACGTGTGCAAATATATAGAAAGCCCCCTAACATATGGGGAAACTACAATATACAAATATACTGTAACACTCCCCCTCAAACTCATGGTGGATCCACAACACTGAGTTTGGAGAGTAAGAAATCATGCTGAGCGCGGGTTTGTGCCTTTGTAAAGAAATCTGCCGACTGCAAGTCTGAAGGCACATAATGGAGCGCAACAACCTGATCCTGCACCTGAGCACGTGTATAAAAAGCATCAACACCAATATGCTTGGTCATCTCATGCTTGACCGGATCACGTGCAATACTGATAGCACCTGTACTGTCTGACAAAATCAGAGTGGGTGTCGTAACAGAGACCCTAAAATCTGTAAGCAACCACCGTAACCAGGTCACCTCAGCAGTCACCGAAGCCATAGCCCGCAACTCAGCCTCAACACTCGAACGAGAAACCGCGATCTGTTTCTTCGTCTTCCAAGCAACAAGCGAACCACCAAGAAACACACAGTAAGCAGAAAGTGAACGACGATCCGTAGGATCATTCGCCCACGTAGCATCCGAGTAGCACTGGAGCTGGAGAGAGCTAGAACGAGGGAAGAAAAGGCGACGAGTAATCGTGCCACGAAGATAACGAAGGACACGGAGGAGATGACCGTAGTGAACAGTGGTAGGAGCTGAGACCAACTGGCTCAGAATATGAACAGGATAAGAGATATCAGGACGGGTGACAGCAAGATAAACAAGACTCCCAACAAGATGGCGATAACGAGTGGGATCAGGAAGAGGATCACCATCCGTAGGACGAAGCTCAACATGAAGCTCCATAGGAGTCTCAACGGTGCGCTCATCCGCAAGAGCAGCCCGAGCAAGAAGATCCTGAATATACTTTTCCTAAGAGATAGAAAACCCATCAGAAGTGGATGAAACCTCAATCCCAAGAAAATAGCGAAGAGGACCAAGATCAGTCATAAGAAACTGATCACGAAGACGAGCCTTGACAAAGGCAATATACTCAGGATCATCACCAGTAATGATCATATCATCAACATAGAGAAGGAGAAGAGTGCGTCCACGAGGAGAAGTGTGAACAAAAAGCGCTGGATCATGAGAACTAGGAGAGAAACCAGCAGCAGTCACCACAGAGGCAAAGCGCTCAAACCAGGCACGAGGGGCCTGTTTCAGGCCATAAAGAGAACGTCGAAGATGACAAACCATCCTATTAGGAACAGAATACCCAGGAGGAGGCTACATATAAACCTCCCCACTCAACTTGCCATTAAGAAAAGCATTCTAAACATCAAGCTAGGACACAGACCAGCGTCGGACAGAAGCAACAGCAAGAAGAGTACGCACAGTGGTCATATGTGCCACAGGAGCAAAGGTCTCATCATAGTCACGACCATGTTCCTGCTGAAAACCACGAGCCACAAGACGCGCTTTATAGCGCTCAAGAGATCCATCAGAGCGGGTCTTAATTTTATAGACCCACTTACACGTGATAGGACGAACACCAGAAGGGGGAGAGACAAGATCCCAGGTGCCTGTGCGCTCAAGCGCAGCAATCTCCCCAGCCATGGCAAGCTGCCATTCAGGATGACACGCAGCATCCCGATAATAAGTCGGCTCGGAAACTACAGAGAGACCATACTGACTAGGGGAGTAACGATCTGGAGCACGACACTGACGAACAGGTCGTGAGGAAGGAAGCTCATCCGCGGAAGATGACTCATCAGAAGAGGAGGAAGAAGGAGGCCCGGAGGAAGGATTTGAAGCTGGAGACCGAGGAGAACTAGGGGAACTAGACGGAGGAGAGGATGGCGCCGAAGACAAAGGAGGCGCAGCAGAAGGAGGAGGTGGAGGAGAAGAGACAGCGGAAGGTGTATCAGGAAAAAGAAGAAAAGAGAGATCATCCGTTGGGTAAGTACCAGAGGTGGGGCGAGGATAGAAAGGATGCGTTTCATCGAACGTGACATCACGAGAGATGCGCATACGACGACCAACGGGGTCCCAACAGCGATAGCCCTTATGCTCATCACTGTAGCCAAGAAAAACACACTCAATAGACTGAGCGGTTAATTTGGTGCGTTCACGAGGAGGGAGAAGGACATAGCAAATGCAACCAAATAAACGAAGAGTCGAGTAGTTTGGACAGGAGCCAGAGAGACGCTCGAGAGGAATACCACCCTGAAGAGCAGCTGAAGGCTGGATATTAATGAGGTAAGTCGACGTAGCGACAGCCTCAGCCCAGAAATGCGGCGGAAGAGAGGAAGCAATCATCATAGCGCGGGTAGTCTCAAGAATATGACGATGCTAACGCTCGGCGACACCATTTTGAGCATGGGCGCCGGGACACGAGAACTGAGCAAGGGTGCCTGCTCAGCAAGGATGCCACGCAGGTGCTAGGAGATATACTCTCCTACAGAATCAGCACGAAACACACGAATAGGCGTGGAATACTGAGTACGAACCATGGCCACAAAGCGTTGATAAATAGCAAGCACCTCGCCGCGAGAGCGCATAAAAAATAACCAGGTGTACCGTGAAAAATCATCAATAAACAAAATATAGTATCGGTGGCCCCCTTTTGAAGCAAAGGGAGCTGGACCCCACACATCTGAATGAACTAAATCAAAAGGTCGCTGAGATACAGACACACTAGTAGGATAGGGAAGCTGAATCTGTTTACCTAACCTACAACCCTGACACGAATGTAACGACGACACATCTTCTGAGACAAGCCCCAGAAGATCACGACAAACTAAGGATGATAAACGGGAGCCACAAAGATGACCCAGCCGATGATGCCACTACTGAAACGAGCCAGTGACAGACGCAGCAACCGCATGAGAAGTGGCAGAAGAAGTGTCAGCGGAAGGAACGCGAAGCCAGTCTAACTCCCATAGCCCCGGAGACTCAATGCTGCGAGGGCCAGCTCCAACCAGAGCCTGTGTACGATGGTCCTGAACAGCACAAGAATCAACATCAAGAATGACACGACAACCAGAATCAGTAAGCTGACTAGCAGAGAAAAGGTTCATCTTAAGGCTGGGAACATGAGAAACATCAGGAACAGAGAAGGAGGAAGTAGAGAGGGTGCCTCGACTGGAAACAGGAAGAGAGGTACCATCAGCCGTAATAACACGGACAGGAGAAATAAGAGAGCGAATAGCAGAAAGAATATAAGACGCAGAAGTCATATGAAAAGAAGCTCCAGAATCCAAATACCACGGGGATGATGTACCTGACTGTGTAGAAGATGATGGTCGCGCGGTGCCAGAAGAACTAGTCACAGAACCAGCAGTACCCGACGAGGAGGAGCCTGTAGCAGCGAGCAGACTACGAAGACCACGAATAATATCCTGATCAGACAGCGCACCAGCAGGGGGTCCAGAAGCACCAGCAGGAGGTCCAGAAGCAACAACAGAAGATCCTGAAGAACCAGACTAGCGACGAGCAAGATACTGCTGACGTAAGCATGGATCTCTCGTCCAGCAACCAGAGATATCGTGGCCAGGCTTGCCACAGTGAGCACAGGGAGGACGAGAACCACGGGGCTGCTGAGACTGACTCTGACCCTGGGCCGGTGGAGCAGAAAGTAGCGGCGGCGCGAGAGACCGCGACGAAGCCGACGGCACGGGGGGACCACGAGCAGCAAGAACAGAAGGAACCTCAAGAAGACCAGCACCACGAAGACGAGTCTCCTCAGCACGAAGCTCAGCCAGTACCTTAGAGAGCGGAACACGACCACGGGCAAGCAGCTGGGCACGGCGCGGCTCAAACTCCTTGCGGAGCCGCGACAAGAACTCAAAGACACGCTGAAACTCCAGATCCGCGCGCACAATCAGACAGCAGGGACAGTTGTTACACACCGCTGTACGAAGAGAGTCAAGCTGACGCCAAATAGCAGCACTCCGAGTATAGAAATCATCAATAGTAGAATCACCCTGCTTAAGATCATGCTCCTGATGAACCACAGACAGATAAAGAGCATCTCCAAACGGCTGATAGCGCTGACGAAGAAAAGCCCACTGAGCAGCAGTAGTGGGAAGACCCATGAACTCAGCGGCATAATGAGGCAGAACACTGGAAGTGAGAACAGCAGCAGCACGAGCATCCTCATCTATCCACTGAGTGTAGTCAGCCAGATCCAGCCGGTAGGTCGTAGTAGCAGTAGAATGCTCCTGGACCTGGCGCTCATAATCAGCCCGAGAAGAAGCATCAGCACTCTGGGCTGCATCCTTGACCGCCTGAGTAGCATCGGGGGCAAGGGCAACGGGCGTCGGGGCACGAGGCACTGGAGGCACAACGGGGCGCGGTGGACAGGAGACCTCACCGGAAAGCACACCCCAAAGGCGAAGACCGCGCATATGGACGCGCATGAAGGCAGCGAAATCAGGATAATTCGCGCCATCAAAAATCACCGGGCAGCGAGGAATCGCAACATAGCCCGACGAGGAAGACATTTTTTTTCAAGCCGAACGAGAGCAGATCAGATCGGATCTGGAGGGCGGCGGCTGGAGGGGGGCGACCGGGGGGCGGACCGGGGACGGATCCGGGCGGCGACGGCGGCGAGGGAGAGGACGGGGAGGCGGCCGGCGGCGGCGGCCGGTGGTGGCGGGACAAGGAGACGGCGGCGGCGGGAGGGGCCGGCGACGGGAACGGCTGGCGGCGGCGTAGACCGGGCGGCGGTGGGCGGATCCGGGACGGGCGACGGCGTCGGTGGCGACCGGGCGGCGGCGGGGGCAGATCCGACGGCGGCGGGTGGCGGCGGGGTCGGGCGGTGACGGGCGGCGACCGGGGGTCCGGGGCGGGCGGCGGCGGCGGCCGGCGGCGGCGGAGGCGAGAGAAGAGAAAAAAAGGCCTAACGGCTCTGATACCATGTTAGGGTAATAGATCTTGTATTACCAGAAGGCTAAAGGCCAGAATATATAGTACATGTACACATACAAATATACTCTAACAGTTATGATGGTTTTTAGAGCTCCTTAGAAGGTGGCTAGCCTTAGAGTTGATGAGTTCTTGTGTGATTGTTTTTCAGATTAAATAAGGGGCAAATCCAACAACACATTTTTCATCTTTCATTTACAGTAACCGTGTTTTTCCAACTTCGCAAGCTTGCCACGAGCCCACGAACCCAACAAGGCTTAGAGATTACCTATTCCCACTTTGCACTACATTTGTATGTTGTTGGTATATTTAATTTATTATTATCATTTATTTAAAAAAACTTGTATTTGTATTTTTTATTTATCTACCATGTGCTTTATAAATCCTTAAAAAAATATTAACTCTAAAATCTTAGTTACTATTTTCTCAACGTAGTTGTGTTAAAGTGGTGAACTCTTATTTTTTGCATCATACCGTAAACATGTTATGAGAACACACACGAACATCTATTTTCGTACACATGAGCTATTTTTTTGGCATATATATAAGCATTTTCGATGGATATTAAAATCAAATAATGGTTGATTTTGCGAGTTTTATTCAAGGTGGAAACGAAGCGTTTGCGCTCGATCCATCGGCTCACGAAGGCGGTAATGAACGCAGTCCATGTCCATGGACACCACCGACCAAATTAAACGAAGGCTTCGGGGAACGGCCGCGCTCAAAAGTCAGGGGCCGGGCGGTTAAATAAATTAAACAAACGGGACCGGCCCCCACGTGCTGACGTGACTGATAGGGTTTTTGCCTGGGCCCAAACGCCCTTGATTTTATTGCTTTCTTTTTTCTTGTGGAATCCCACCTCCTCTCTCTACTCCCATAATTTGTTCTTTTGTGTTCACAGAAATACACTCCAGTGTGCCGAGCTATTTATTTTTTGGCCAAATTGGGCTCGCGCATTCCTGCTACAGTCTACAACGAAGTTAGGTACGGTGTATACGATGGAAAAAAAGAAAAGATTGAGAAAAAAATGGCACTGCGTCCGTTGCAAAGAACAAAAAATCGACCTATCTCAGGTTTGAGAAAAAAGGCCTCACTTTGATACATTTTTTGAGCAAACCGTAACAACTCCACAAACTCCCCTCATCCTTGATGGAATGCACGTGAGTTGGCTCAACCCTAGACTAGTTTTTTTTGTTGAAAAAAGGTATACTAAATCAGCGAAACTTATTGTGGATCGGAGGGAGTACCTTTTATATTACTCCCTCCGACCCATATTAGATGACTTGGATTTGTCTATATTTAGAAGAATCTAGACATATTTTAGTGCTAGATACATCCGAATCTAAAAAAATCTAAGTCAACTAATATGGGTCGGAGGGAGTACTAGATTTTTGTTACCTTGGCGACCACATCTCGGTGGTGAAGGCCACTTCACGCAAGATAAAGGTAGTATAGTTCTGTGTACGTCTTAACATGGCATTTGTAGTCGATACCAAGGAGTTTGTGGTGTTGATCAATCAACGACTATTGTTTCTACGGTGCTTTGACTTGTCTTGACAATAGCAGTGGCAACGATTTTTTAGTCTTTTTGTTTCGCCCATGTTTTCCTTGGATGAGCATGATGTTTTTCTTCGGTGGCCTGTCGATGATGAAGAAATGGTTTGACAACATGTCTTACGAGGGGGTGTGTCTTTAGCCAGTGCGCTTACCGTTCCAAGGTGTCCACCTCTTGCGGCGTGGGCATGTGCTTGTCTTGTGTAGTTTGTGCACAATCGATCTTTTGTATCTCTGTAGGAAAAAAATCTCATGTAGCCTTTTAATCGGATCCATGGATGAGATCGATGATGACTTCAGAATTCTGAGTTGATTTAGCTTATTTCGAAGTTTTACAAGTCTTTACTGGACATGTTTGTTTGAGTTTTTTCTCTTTTTTGAGGGTTTGTTTAAGATTTTTCACTATTCGATTGGACATATTGTTGTATATAGTCATGTAATAATAATATTATTCAATAAGTAAGATAACTTACACCAAAAGCTTTGGAGTATGTTTATCCGCATGGTGGTATATATTTTACACGGATTATTATCTACTTCCTCCGGTCTCAAAATAGATGTTGCAGATTGACAAATTTTGGATGACGAGGGAGTACAAGATTTCAGAATAGATATATGCACACACCGTAGATTTTGTACGGCCACCAGCAGAGAAAACATTAGTATGATCAGTGGACCACAATGTTTAAGACCAATTGCCTATTAAGTTTGCTTTTATTACATCGATGCGCCGCATTAATCTAAGTCCCCAATCCATATGTGTGAATGCATTCATGCTTGTGGCTCGTGCTAGGCACATCTTGTCTGATATGACAGCTCGCTCCGATTTCTCGGATCTACAAGGCTACAACTGTGTTAGTGATCACATGAGCGTTTGTTGGCTGCTAGCACTGCATACAGTTTTGAAGTTATACTAATAAGTAATTTTGCAATGGGAGTGAATAAGTTTCTAGGCTAACACGTCAAGAATGTTGAGTTATTATTAAGGGCTTAAGAGAATTCTTTGCGTGATGTATTTTCATCACCAATGGATGAGAAATACCATTAGTCACGAGTGTTTTTGTAATAATGTGTACTACTTTTTATTAATAATAAAAAAGAGCCATATACATCGTTTTAATGCAGAGGCTGGGGTTATTCCCCTATTCAAAAAAAAGTCAAGAGTGTTTTTAGAAAATCTTAGCATTAGCATATAGTAATCGCTATTGGACCGACATGTGTTTTACAGACAACGGAGATTCTGAAACAAAAATGAAGTTCATTTCACAATGTCTCCATATCTATGAAATACGCACGTCACCTGATCGGCCGTGTTTTTTTCCTTTTCATGCTGAGTTCGTAGAGTGCGCCCATCTAGTCATAAAGGAAATTTTTATGCACATGCCTTTTTTGAATTTGTTTCCCCTTCAATGGTGAATACGTAGAACGCCAATGTTGTTTGCAAAATTGAGATCCACGTGACAATACCGAACAGTGCTGCTACTACTCCCTCTGTTTCATATTACTCTGCGCGTTACTGTTCATCACGCAAAACAAGACGATCCATTTCTCTCTCATTCATCAAAAAAATTCTATGATTTTTGGAATGGGTAAAGTAAACACGGAGCTACACATCCAAAAAACCGAGGAGCAAAAAAGTGAAAAATAAGAGAGAAATCGGCCACCTCGTTTTACGTGTACTATAGCACCGCGCACACTAAACTGGAAAAGGGGGAGTAGTATATTGTACTATATGAAATTTTACACTTAGACTAGATATGTACTGCTTCCGGTCCTTTAAAGATTGCCATTTTAATGGTGGCCATGTTGTTCAAAATTAACTTTGACCCTATATTTCTATTACTGATATACTTATAAAATCAGAATTCTTATTCATGAAAATATTAGTAGTTAAAGTTCTAAAATATTGACTATATATTTATCTAAAACGACAACCGTACAAAATGACAAATCAAAGACACGTATAGAGGTATGATCAGTTCCGCCATGGTTTCCTCTAGTACCGCATAACCTTTGTATTGCACACTCCCTCCATCGTAAATAAGCGTACTTCTAGCGTTTGTCCTAAGTCAAACTTAATTGATTTTGACCAATTTTATTAAAAACATAGCAATATTTATGATATAAACCTAGTACTAATAGATTCGTTTAGATGTACTTTCATAATATGTAGATTTTATGTCATGTATATTGCTAGATTAGTTTAAAATGTTAGTCAAATTTTGAAAAGTTTGACTTAGACTAAAAGGTAGAAGTACAATTATTTGTGGATGGAGGGATTATTATACATGCTTCTAAACTGTACAAAACATCAACGATATCAACTAATCCCCGGTGATCAATGGAGAAAGAATAAGAAAGCATGAGAGACAGCACGATTGGAATAGGTATATTGGATGATCACCATGCATGGTAGGGGTAGATGTGGTACCTCCACCATGTGCCACTCTCTATGGCACCACGCACGTAGGTATAGCAATCCTCACCCCTTGTTGGTCCCCCCAAGCTAGCCATGATCCACCACAAATGCTTGCCTTTTGTCATTTGATTATTTAATTTTACTCAATCACCATATCTTGGAACATATTCTTACTATTTAGTACTAGTTATTTTTATTGGGAAGTCGGTGTTTTGGCTCACGGTTGCAAATGAACCTACTATATAAAAATCAGATTTCAAAATGTAAAATGATGAAACAAAAATTCGCGTGTACATCTGGACATTTTGTATTCGCACACAAGTTTCGGGAAAATGAACATTTTGTTTGACTTGTGTAAAAAGACAAAAAAAATGTCCAAGAATAATCATGCTGGACCATCCGGGTTTTTTTTTTACACGGGACACAAAAAAAAAATTCCGCTAAAAACTTGTGTGCGAACATAGGATGTCTGGATGTACATGTGAATATTTTTTCCTAAATTTCTTGGCATTTAAAAATATGTTTCCAAACAATGGGTTCATCTCATCCGTGACCGAATTGGATTTCCGATGCTATTATAGGATATATAGAAAATAGCTTTCATATCACATATTCACATCATATCCTATTAATGTTATTTTCGAGGATATCATGCATTCCAGCTAATATATTAGGGGCTATCGCCACGCGGAATGGTAAACACAATTAGTAGCGGTGTCCATGAGTGACTAGCCAATAAATCGCCATCGGCATGACATCCTAAACAAATGACAAATCTCCATCAGCATGTTGGCATACTTGCGAAGCTCTCGCGGGTTCCCTTCGCAACCCTACGCATAGTCGTAACGCGGTGCTCGCCCACCTCCGGATCCAGATTGTTACTCGTGCATGGAGTGCATGCCGCGGGCCGGGCCGTGTTACTTTCTCGTTCCAGTGGCGTGTACGCATTGATGGACTTCCCGCGGCAGCAACTTGCATGTGGGACCTCGGGAGCTTCCATTGCATGCGGTGCGTGCCCAGCTTGTCCTAGCTCCTTGCCTTCGCATTTGCTCCGTCCTCGCTGGCTGCGGTCTACAGTGGTTGGGAGCTCGACACCGATCGGGCCCGTACTCGTGTGATCGTCCCAGCCTCTCGTTCCGTGCATATATATAGCTTTCTGAGTAGTACCGAAGTGCACGGACGTGTCAGTGACACGTATGGTCGTTACGCATGTGCATGGGGTTGCATGCGTTGATGGTGAAGCGACACAAGGGACTAGTCACTAGTGCATGGCATGGCACCTTGGATCGGGATGATAGACCACACCATGCATGCATGATCGTGTGATCGATGTGATCATGTGACGTGAGTGATGCCGATCGATGCCACCTTGCATGCTTAGCCCAAGGAAAGGATAATTGATGAGCCGACCGGCGTTGGGATGGGTACATAATGAGATGGTAGAAAGATGCATGTGCATGGTTTGTACAATGGTACTCATGTTCACCGTGGATTACGAAAACAAATCATTCATTATGTTACCTAAAAAGACATTCATTATGTGGCATGAAGAGAACACTCGCTGAAGATCCACGATGTGTACCCCATCCGTTAGTAAATAAACTTGTTTTCGTAGGATATTCCAGCCTATCAAAATATCTTATAATTAGAAATAGAGATATAAAATCTATGGTTTCATTTAATAAAATGGAGCCAGGAAGAGATCCCTATTAATCTAAAAAGATATAGATACATATATTACATATATCGCTTTACGCTATCATGATGCATAGCCAAACAAATACTTGGGAAATGAAGTCACCACCATCCGGCCTGCTTCTTAGTTAGTGGGTTATGTTATCGACAGAGGCGTAAAATCTGTTAGGTTGATCTCCACGGTCGTCCCAACGGACGACCGACTCGGTCTCGCGCCCTAATCGGGGCGCCCAACGTTACCGTCGTTGGTGAGCCCCCGTCGCGCAGCGCACATAAAAGAGGTGGAGGCCGGGGGCACGAACGCCAAGGTTCGTCGTGCCCACTCACCCCACCGAACACCCTAAACCCTAGAGCCTCCGATTGGGCTAGCGCTGTAGCGGCGGGAATAACCCACTTCACCGCCGCCACCACTCCGTCGAGCTCCATGACGAGCTCGTCGTCAACCTCGAAGGCCGACGGTACGTTTTCTCTAAACCCTATTCTCTCTAGATCGACGACTAGTGATCCAATTTACCTAACAATGGTATCAGCGCCACTAGTCCTAGTTGATCTAGTAGAGAAAGTGGTAGATCCGAGGAAGAAAAGAAAAAGGCTAGGGTTTTCAGAAGCGCCACCGCAAGGCCGCGCCGTTCCTCTCGATCCCGACGCATCGGCAAGCCGAGGTCGGGAAGAAGAACAAACCCCTCTGGGGTGAAGAACAATAAGACCCTCAAAGCCACAGATCCATCCTCCTCGGATCTAATCGACAAAGAATCAAAAGAATAGCATCTCCCTTCGTAGAAAAATCCCCAAATCCCCACAGAAAAGTTCCCAAAACCCCAAATCCAAAGAAAAAAAAGGGGGGAACCACCGCCGGCCGCCGCCGGCATAAGGGCACCACCGCTAGGCCACTTGACGGCGGCGCACCCACCTGCGGGCGGATGCGCTCGTCGGCAAGGAGCCCAGGGGGTGCCATCGCTCGCAGTTGCTCACTCCCCTCTCCGATTCGTCGGGTGGGAGGGAGGTGCTTGGGACAGAGAGGTGGAGGGGCTCGCCCGGCGTTGAGGAGGGAGGGGCCCATCGCCGGCGTTGCGCCGGACGACGCCGCCGCCTCGCCAACCTCGCCAGCGCGGGCGTTGCGCTGCCGCGAGCTGGGCGGGTGACACAGCAGAGGGGGGCTAGAGGGGGAGGGGCTCGTCGCTGGCCATAAGCCGGGCGGCGCGGCCTCCTCACCACCTCACCAGCGCGGGGGGGCACCGTCGCCGCTGGGAGCCAGAGAGACACGAGGGGGAAAGGGTGGGCGCGTCTGAGGGTTAGGGTTCGGGGGGCACCGGTCGGTGCTGGTTTTGACCCGACCGCAAATAGCTCCCAGCCGTCCGATCGAGATGGACGTCCAAGATCAGCGCGCCTCACACTGGTAGGCGGTGGCGGGCCAGCAGGCCACAGTCGGCCATGGGCCGATGCGGGCCGTCCTGCGCTATGCGCCGCACAAAGGCCAGTGGGCCGGTTATTTTCCGCCCACGACTTTTTTTTCACCTAGTTTTTTTACAGAAGCTGTTTTGGATGTTTTTTGTGCAGTTTTTTGGCAAATTTCGTCTAGCTTTTTCTATTCAATATTATCCAACGATATTTTGTCTAAAAAGTACTAATGTAATAGTAAAGTTTCTATAAAATGTAAAGTTTGATGAATGTTTTATTCATAGTTTTCCGCTCCAAATTGTTAAATGTATTTGCTTAATTGCAATAAAGTGAGGATTTTATTTGATGACCAACGTTGTTAGTAAGATTTTCACTATGGATAGTAAGTTTTATCACTATTACTTCTATTTCTGCCCAATGGTGATGTAGAATTAATATTGAGAAGTTTCATGTTTTAATTTGATCAACATTGAATTAACTCATTTTGGTGATATTTTGTTTTCAGGCAATCCTATGAGTTTCATCTCGGCCATTGAGCCCCTCAATGGAGGGAACTACGGCTCATGGCGAGAGAAGGTTGAGATGGGGCTTGCTTTGCTTGACCTCGACTTGGCACTGATTGAGACCTGTCCCAAATAACCTGAGGACCCCGTGAGGGGCGAGAAAGAAAGTGAAGATGACTTCAACAAAAGGGTCCACGACCGTGGACCAATAAGAATGAAGTACGACCTTGATCGTGCAAAGTGGGACTCGTCCAACAGAAAGTGCTTGATGGTCATTAAGAGCTTCATTATGGAAGCAATAAAGGGAGCAATCCCAGAATGTAGCACTGCCACAGAGTACCTGAAGAAGGTAGAGAGTCAGTTTACTGGGTCTTCAAAGGCCTATGCGAGCTCTCTCATTAAGAAACTTGTTACTACAAGGTACACTGGTGGTGGAGTAAGGGACCACATATTGCGAATGAGCAACATGTCTTCCAAGTTGAAGCCCATGGGCATGGAGCTCCCAGTCGAGTTCATCATTCACCTGATCTTTGCCTCACTACCAAACCAATTTGAGACTTTTGCTGTGAACTACAACGCACAGCCAGAAAAGTGGGGCATTGAGAAGATGATGGCCATGTGCGTACAAGAATAAGAGAGGCTCAAGGGGCAATCTGGTGATTCTGTGAACTAACTGAGCCCAACCAAGAAGAGGAACTTTCAGGGTTCCAGGCCACAAGGGAGGCCACAAGGGAAACCTCAGGGGCCTCCCCCTCCTTCTAAGCCTCATGGAAAGGATGATGATCACCGACAGCAGGAGGTGGACAAGGACACCTGCAGGTGGTGCAAGGAGAAGGGCCACTACATGAGTGACTGTATGAGCTTCCTAAAGCATATGTGCAAGAAAGGTGAGGATTTAATTACTTTTGTTGATGAATCACTATTTTTAAGTTATGCAAAATCTACTTGGTGGATTGACTCAGGTGCAACTGTCCACGTTGCAAATTCATTACAGGGATTCCATATGAGAAGGACCCTGCAAAGAGGAGAAAGAAGAATTAAGGTGGCAAATGGCGTCCAAGCTGAAGTCGAAGCTATTGGAGATCTCCCATTAGAATTATCAAATGGCTTTGTACTTTTACTAGTAGATGTACTTTATGTACCCTCTTTGCATCGAAACTTAATAAGCGTATCGCGCTTAGATGATGATGGTTTTGCTTGCCATTTTGGTGATGGACAATGTAAAATCAAGCGTAATAATGAGATTGTTGGTCTTGCCTTCAGACAAGACAAGCTTTATTTATTATCACTTTGTGAGAACGTGTATGCATTAAGCGCTGAGAATCAGAATGCCTCCTCATCCCTGAATGGAAAGAATAAAAGGAAGAGAATTGATGATGTCTCTTCGAAATTATGGCACTGTCGTTTAGACCATATTTCAAGGGGGAGAATAGAACCCTTAGTAAAAGAATCAATTCTACCGCCTTTAGAATTTTCAAATTTAGAGCAATGCATCGATTGCATTAAAGGAAAGTTCGTAAAGAACATTAAAAAGGGCGCCAAAAGAAGCACATGAGTCTTAGAAATAATTCATACGGATATATGCGGTCCGTTCCCTGTGACATCTGTGGATGGATATGATTCTTTCATAACATGCACGGATGATTATTCGCGTTATGGTTATATTTATCCAATTAGAGAGCGTTCTGAAGCATTGGATAAATTTAAGATATTTAAGGCTGAAGTTGAAAATCAGCATAGTTTAAAAATTAAAGTAGTAAGGTCCGATTGTGGAGGCGAATACTATGGTCGGCACACCCCATATGGCCAGGTTCCTGGACCTTTTGCAAGGTTTCTACAGGAACATGGTATAGTAGCCCAGTATTCAATGTCGGACGAGCCTCAGCAGAATGGAGTAGCTGAAAGACGTAACCGTACCTTGATGGATATGGTAAGAAGCATGTTAAGTTACTCCACCTTACCGGTTGGTTTGTGGATGGAGGCGTTAAAAACCGCCATCACATACTTAATCGAGTTCCCAGTAAGTCGGTGTCTAAAACACCATATGAGTTATGGACTAGTCGCGAACCTTCACTCAATTATTTGCGAGTGTGGGGCTGTCCAGCTGAGGCTAAGCTTTTTAATCCAAACCTTGGGAAGTTAGATCCTAAAACAGTAAGTTGCCATTTCATTGGCTATCCAGACAAGTCAAAAGGTTATCGTTTCTATTGTCCAGACAGATTTACTAAGTTTGTGGAAACGAGACACGCTGTATTTCTGCAGGATCAGATGATCAGGGGGAGCACGGTATCACGAAAAATCAACATTGAGGAGAAGCGGGTGCATGCACCCACTCCGATGATTCAGGAACCGTTTTTCTCGATACCTGCTGTTGCACCGACACAGGAATATGTTGATGTGCCACCTGTTGTTAGTTCTCCTGTGGCAACAACGAATGAAAATGAAGACCATGTTGTCACACAAGAGGGGGAGCTGGAACAGCCCCAAACAGAGAATGTGCTAGAAGGCGAGACCCTTAGAAGGTCTCAAAGAACTAGAAAGCCAGCTATTCCCAATGATTTTGAAGTCTATGTTAGTGAAGAAGTTCAAATGGAGGGTGATCCCACCACATTTGAAGAAGCCATCAAAGGTGCTCACTCATGAAGTGGCTTGAAGCCATGGAAGATGAAATGAGATCCATGAGTAGTAACAAAGTCTGGGATTTAGAAGAAATTCCTAAAGGAGCCAAAACAGTAGGCTGTAAATGGGTCTACAAAACAAAATGTGACTCTAGAGGGAATATTGAAAGATATAAAGCACGACTTGTTGCTAAAGGCTTCACCCAAAGAGAGGGAATAGATTATAATGAGACATTCTCTCCAGTCTCAAGTAAGGATTCTTTTAGAATTGTAATGGCTTTAGTGGCACACTATAATTTAGAATTGCATCAGATGGATGTAAAGACGGCTTTCCTAAATGGAGACCTAGAAGAAAAAGTTTACATGGCACAACCCAAGGGTTTTGTTGTGGAAGGAAAAGAACGTATGGGATGTCGTCTGAAGAAATCCATTTATGGATTAAAACATGCCTCCAAGCAATGGTACTTAAAGTTCCATGAAACAATAAGAAAGTTTGGGTTCGATGAGAATGAGGAGGACAATTGAGTATATGCAAAGTTCAAGAATGGGAAATTCATTTTTCTTATCCTGTATGTGGATGACATTCTACTTGCCAGTAGTGATGTTAGCCTACTATTGGAAACAAAGAAGTTTTTGTCCTCGAATTTTGATATGAAAGATCTCGGTGAAGCTTCATTCGTTCTAGGAATTGAGATTCTCCGAGATAGAAAAAAGGGGGTCTTAGGGCTATCGCAGAAGGCATACTTAGAGAAGATTCTGAAGAAGTATAGTATGCATGCGAGTAATCCTACGCCTGCTCCTATAGTCAAGGGCGATAGATTTGGGAATCTCCAATGTCCCAAGAACCAATATGAGATCGATCAAATGAAAGCGGTTCCATATGCTTCTGCTGTCGGAAGTTTGATGTATGCTCAAGTATGTAGACGCCCTGACTTAGCTTTTGTTACCGGGGGTACTTGGCAGATTTCAGAGTAATCCAGGAATAGACCATTGGAAAATGGTAAAGAAGGCATTGCGTTATGCAAAAGGCACAAAAGGCCTCATGTTAACATACAGAAGATCTGATTCCCTTGAGATAGAAGGGTATTCAGATGCAGACTATGTGGGAGATATAGATGAAAGAAAATCCACGTCAGGATACATATTTACTCTCGCAGGTGGAGCTATATCGTGGAAAAGCTCCAAGCAAACCATCACGGCATCGTCCACGATGGTAGATGAGTATGTAGCATGTTATGAGGCCACGGGGCAAGCAAACTGGTTAAAGAAGTTTGTACCCGGGTTAAGAGTGGTGGACAGCATTCAAAGACCACTCAGAATGTACTGCGACAATGAGCCAGCAGTATTCTATGCTCACAACAATAAGTTAAGTGTTGCTGACAAACACATTAACATTAACTTTTATGTTGTGAAAGAAAGAATCCAGGATCATACCATAAGTTTGGAGCATATAATACAAAAGAAATGCTCGCGGATCCGCTCACAAAAGGCTTACGACCCAGTGTGTTCAGAGAACACTTAGCCGGCATGGGTTTAAGGAAAAGCCTATGATACCTGGATATTAAGGGCAAGAACAAGAGTTTGTTTCAAAATAGAGAGGTGTATAGTGGCTGTTGAATCTATGGTGCGTAACTGACCATTATAATGAGACATGCTCTGTATGCTGATTTGTGATGAAATGGGTACAAAAGTATAAGTTGAATGGAAGATGAGATCAAAGGGGAGAATGTTAGGTTGATCTCCACGGTCGTCCCAACGGACGACCGACTTGGTCTCGCGCCCTAATCAGTGGCGCCCAACGTTACCGTCGTTGGTGGGCCCCCGTCGCGCAGCGCACATAAAAGAGGTGGGGCCGGGGGCACGAACGCCAAGGTTCGTCGTGCCCACTCACCCCACCGAACACCCTAAACCCTAGAGCCTCCGATTGGGCTAGCGCTGTAGCGGCGGGAATAACCCACTTCACCGCCGCCACCACTCCGTCGAGCTCCATGATGAGCACGTCGTCAACCTCGAAGGCCGACGGTACGTTTTCTCTAAACCCTATTCTCTCTAGATCGACGACTAGTGATCCAATTTAGCTAACAAAATCATCATAGGAGGACAAGAAATCATAGCATGACAATGAGATTTGGTAACAGGGTTTCAGCGATCAACGTCTACTTCCATGGGGCATGCTTAACGGGCTCCTCACCATGTACTATAACATAGTTCATCGACGATAAACCTGCCGAGATCAACAAACATATCAGATCTCAAACGCCGTGCTGGTCTAGCGCTCCTACCACAGGCATCGGTCCATCCACGAAAACTAATCCTGTGTCTAGCCAACAACTTAGGAGTTGACTATTTCAGCTACCCCTGATGTCTTTATATTAGGCCAGGTTATAACTTACAAATGTTCGACTCTAAAACCTAAACTACCGCTAATTAATTATTAAGTCCAATGTAAGCAAAGTCGTACACATATTACACGCATATTCAACCCATTAAGGACACGTCCAATGATATTATATTAGCCTTATCTTAGCAATACATAATTGTTGAGTTGGACGAGAGAGAAACAAAAAAAAACATATGTCTTCTCTTAGCTAAGATATGATCTCTTAGCACGATATGCCTATCATATATTAAGGATATCTGTCACGAAAGATAAGACTAGAAAAATGACTCATTGTACGTCATATTTTATCATCATATTAAGATTACGTTATAAAATAAGACGGTGTTATCGACCATGACCTAAGTCGTCTTACAGCTAGCATAGCTCCAAAGGCGAAGCTCCTATCAACATTAGCCAAATTATAACAAGGAGCTAACGGCATAAGCTAATTGGAGCTTTGCATGGGATTAGTTGGGCGGCTGTGATACCCTAGCTCCCACGTGCCCCCACCTACCGAGCATGATCGCTCACGCGGGAACCCCGTCCCTTTCGCAATCTCTCGACGAGATGCCAATCAGTTCCTCGCGTGCACGTGCCACAGTTGGTGCCAGAGAGAAGAGAGAGATGCCATACGTTCGTCCCCACGACACCACGCACGTAATCGAGCGATGCGCCTCTAATTAATCTTCGGTCCAGGACCACCACCGTACGTCGGAGCATAATACGCGCGCGAGAGATATTTAATAATCCAAAATAATTTAGCAGATACGATCTGACAAACCGTAATGTACGTGCAGTCATCCACACTACTGTAGTTAGTATGCACGTCCCTGTAACACAACAACAACAAATTAAATCATAACTTTCTTATCAGTTTACTTTTCTACAGTTTTTGTCCGTATCTATTTATTTATTTTATTAAGAGTAAATTCCAGTTTTTACCTTCTAATTTGATAATTTTGACACTAGTTACCCCATTTAGATAGTTTTCATCCTAATTACCCCATGTAGCAAAAGTTGAAAGTCAACTTTACCGCACCTAAATTTTTGTGAGCAATTTTATCTGTGGGTTCCTAGTGTAAGGTACACATCACGTGCCAATTGGTTTAATTCTTTAATTATTATTACTATATAGAAAAAGTAAAATAAAACAATTGACCAAGCTGCTGTACCATGTTCAAGCGCTTAAGAATACAATCGAGAGTACTACAACTACCGCCTCTCCAATGATGTAATATAACACGAAGGACAGACCTCGTGTCTACCCAAAAAAAGGTAGTACAGTACGTAATTAAGAACAGAAGGCGTCGGCCTGCAGTCGCCGGGGTGTTACAGCCGGTCAAAACCTATGCTACGTACGATCAAACTGAACACCACTCCTCATATATTGAACCTTTAAGCAAAAGCCAATAACTGAGTTCTTATTCAAACAACACCTAGCAAATACGCGCACATACTTGTTTAACACCCTAATAGACTGATAGATATATGTGCGACGGTTCGATCAATCACGCACACTCATGTGTTTTCATATGCACCGTAGCAACTTGGCGGACAATACCTACATTGATGTCGTCGCATGAAGAGCATCCCAATATGGTGGTTCGTCGTGCGCATCTTGTTCGTAGGATAGCAGCAGATATTGTTTGTAGTCAGTAATTTGACGCCATAGGGTAAGAAGAATTAGAAGGGGTACAAATTGGCAAAAATTTTGCTAAATGGGGTAATTTGAATGAAAATTTGCTAAATGGGGTAATTAGTGTCAAAAAGTAAAACTAGGGGGGTAAAATTTGGAATTTACTCTTTTATTAAAAGGCTCAATTTGGGCCTAAAAATGCTCATATTTTCTCAAATAAAGTTCATCTCTCCTACATCCTATACCCGCAATACTCACAAGCAATTATGTACCAAAGAAAAATCATGCAGGTTGACACGCATTTCACATATAACTTTTCTTAAGTCAGATCAATAATCACTACATAACAAAATATTCTGAGCGAATTACAAAGCAGTTATTTCCCCTGTTGGATCCATGTAGACTCCATACTTTGTGCATTCTACTGATTTACTGAACCTCCAACAAATTTGACCGCTCAATTAGGCGCGAAAACAGAGTGTATAAGTTGCGAAAATTTACTCCTTAAAAAAAATGATGCAAAATTTTACAGCAGACACCCGAAGTCCACCTTCATGCTCCGCCATCCACACCATTAACCTTAGCATCTAAAGGTATAAACGGTGCCCCCTCAAGGCGCCCTCCCGTTAATCAGATTTTACGGACCGTTTATTTTGCCTCCCAGTGAATCTCAGCGGTAGCTTTGTTTTCTACTACGTCGTATTTAACGGGTTGCGTCCTCTTCGTGGAAACCGCTCAGCGAATTGTCTCGTGCTCGTTTGCCCCCATTCCCCTTCATCCTCCCGCCGCCATCGCCACTAGGTCCACCACACCCTTCTTCTCCACCCCATCTGCTCCATGTGCCTTCTCCTCTCCCACCCATCGTCCTCACCTCGAGCGGCACCCCGAGAGAAGTGCAGCCTACCGCCGCGAGCCATGTTGTCGCCGCAGGAGCGGCTGGTGGCGGGCGGGAGCAGCAGATCCCACTTTGCTCCGTCGCCAAGTGTTGCACCTCCGAGTTGGCTCCAACTCCCTCCCTCCTCGCGTTCCTCCTCTCCATCGAGCTGTTGTCGCTGATCCTCGCGCGGCGCCCCTGCCTCCAGCTTGCCGCCTTGCAGCGCTGTCACGCGTGTGCGCTCTTTCGCTCTCGCATCATTAGCAGGTGACTCCTATGTGGTGATGGAGCTGCACAAGGTGGGTGTTGTGTGGGGGCTAATGGAGTTCTGCATCCCCGGAGGTAAACCGTGGTGTGTCGCCGCCAGTGAGAACCGGGAGAAAGAGGAGGACGCTAAGGGGAGAGGCGTTTGTGGAAGAAGTGAGGGAACAGTGCAGGGGCGATGTCATGCACTGTGATGTCACCAGGAGGTACGGCGTTGAGGCCTCCAACGCTGGCACTGGTGGCGGAGTAATCTCTCAAGGTTCATGATTGTGCTTGCGACGACTTCCGAATTAGTTGTTCCATATTAAGTTTTTCAAGCATGTTTCATCTTGATTTGTTGGCACTGGCCATGCTGCTGAAGCTTCTCTCTCAGCTCATGGCACATACACTTCGGGGCGGCATGCTCAAAGAAATCTGGTTTGACAAACAGAATCCAGGGATGTGAATTCCTGCTAATTCTTCCATACAGGAGTGATTTTTTATATTGAATCCCTCTTGTTAATTGCGGTTAATAATTCAAAGGTCAAATATATATCTCATGTTGCGCTATGTTTTGAGTATATGTTTTCATTACGTAGTCCCAAGTTTCATGTCTAGAGGGGATTGAATTTGTAGGTTTTTTTATTTTGATTCAATTGATTGTTTAATCCACGATGTTAGTTCCAAATAAATCTAATGCTAATGGGACATGTCTATGAAATTTCCTTCTTTCCATGTGTGTCCCAGTATTTTTACTCAAAAAGTGTTGTGGCACCTCCATTCATATTGCCTCGAGTTTGATGTGCACGACACCCAATGGCCGTGAAATAGGGAATTAAGTCCCGAGGCAGCACCAATGCTCGATTCGTGGCTGACGAGCGGCTAGGGCACGCCAACAGAGATCAATGACACTACCCTTCGCTACCTGGTCGTGGCTAACTTCCCTACACTTTGGCCTCCCTTGCGCAGACGAAGGTCCCAAACCCCATACAGCTTATACTTTTTGATTTCTACATTTCTAAATTTGTAATATCTAAGCAAGGTAGATGTTTCTAGAGGCCATTTATATTCTGCATAGCGAGACTGTGCTACTGAATTTCGGTGAGCTCGTGTTTGGTTGCTTCTGTTTTCTCTATGGTGATCCCAGTTTTACTAATTGATCTTCTACTAAATTTTCCATGTTTAGGATCCACACCAGTACATCTCCCCTTGGATTGTTCAGGTCTGTCTTTTTGTCTATTCCATTTATTTTCCTGATGCTTTATGGGATTAAACATGGATTTTTGGTTCCTTTTAATTTAAAAAATATACTGATGACACTTCATTTTATCATAATACATGATAATCGATTTTGTAGTGCCCCAAGTCCTCAACTCGACCACAATGCACCCATCAACAATCAACCTAATTACACCATCGACGACAATATAATGGCGCAGTGGTCGGAGATGTCATCATCATCGGATTTATTATTGACGGATGTTGTGGTGGTGTGGTCCATCTTTCCCACCAACATTCGGCGCGACACCATGGATGAACCCCACCTTTGGGTTTGACGGATCAAAACATCAACCAAGCTTCCCTCTTTTTTAACCAATCTTATAGCCTGTTTGGTATTGATGCCTCTGTAGAGATGGGTCATTCTGATACGAGCCTCTGTGTTTCCTTGATCCATTCCTTGCATTTAATTTCTTTAGTGGGTGTATCTGATTTTTTGTGTATGTTGAAATGCTGAACATAGTCTTGTGAGATCTCTTCTTGCTTGTGGCTCCCCTGGGTGCAAATAAAAGGCATTTGTGAGACATGTGGTAGCAACGCAGCAGACAAACCCAATTAGAGTGAATAATAAAAAGGACCATGCAGAACACATGTACATATGCATCTAGAAGTGCCATATAGATCCAGTATGGTAGTTCAGATTTAAGTGCCCATTCTTTTTTCTGGATGTTGTTTAATTTGCCATATAATTGAAGATGAAATTTAGCATATTCCTATAGCCTTTGTATCCGGTGTTTCTTTAGATTGCAACCAATCTGATAGACACTTGTGTTTGAATAGGATTTTTTTATGAATGAAACTATTATTGGTTATCCGCCGGATGTATCTAACGTGTAAGCTTCATTACTTCTTTTCCAGAGTTTTTTAATGTTATGATCATATTTGTCCTAATATATTTAGTTTGCATTTTTGTTAAAAAAAAATCCTCATTTTCTGTGCTTTATTGGTGAAGCTTACTAGAAACTTTTGTCAGCTAACGAATAGAGCCTTCTACATATAAGTAAGCTGAACCAAATTGTTTGTGGCTTATTATGATCTTCATTTTCGTGTAGAGGTTTTGGATATTGACGTGGGTAATAGGAATTCTCCGAATGGATGACATGATTCAGTTCCAATTGGATTACATTTTCTTCTCAACTTTGTGCATGTCTTTCCTTTGTATTTGAATTCAACCCTTGTACCAATAGTCCGATAGTATACGACTCGAAGTTTCATTGGCTGCTCCAATGGGCGAAGTGGGTTGACAAATTATGAGTGGAGTCACAGAGGTTGATGCCAAGGTTGTTCTTCAAGAGGCCGATCTTGGCGTGAGGAGGGTAGTACTCGGCGGCTCGCTACTCATGCGAGAAGGCGGCGTTGGGGTTGAATCATCCGAGCGGGTCGGCTGCGGCGTACTCAGGCGAGGGTCAGAACCCCAAGAGGGGTGTACCATGGTCGTAGTTCTCCTAGAACAACATCGGAGAGGACGAAGAGAGGCTTGTCGGGGATGAGACGTTGTCTTGGTTGCCCATATGCCGGGAAAGTACTGTCTGACGTGCGGCTGAGACGCCTGCCTGTACTTGACCAACGCGGTCAAATGTGATGTCTGACCAATGCGCGACGTCCTTAGCCCACTTGGCATTCGTCCAGCCCGGCGGCTTCTGCTTCGGCACCCTTGACTTTCTCGGCTGCTTTGCTGGCTCTTCATTGCCCGTGGCGCGGGGAACGACGACATGTGGGATGGGGATATGTGAGAAGAAAAATGAGGGAAACGAAAGGGGGGGATTACTTTGTGTGGCCGACAGAGCCCGCCTGGCTGCCTTTTCCCTTCAGTCGGCGCCCCGGCTCGCCGGCGAAAAATAGGCTCCTATGGGCGTGGTTGACAGTTTTTCGGCGCTGGTGAAAAAATAGATGTGGTGTATGTGTGGGGTGAGGGTGGGGGTGGGGGATGGAGATGCTATTAGAGCATCTCCACTCGCGTTCCCAAGAAGGCGTTCCCAACGCCTATTTTTGGTCCGGACGCCGAAAATTCGCCCAGTCGCGTTCCTAAGACGCCGGTTTCGTCCGGATTTGGCCCAAAATTGGTCCGGCGTTCCCAGACCGAACCCGAGGCATCGGGAACAGCCTGGGAATGCCAGATGGAGAGAAAAGATGGGTGGGCCAGACCTGTCGGCGAGACATCCCATCACCAGTCGCCTCCCCCGCGGCGAAGGATTCCAACCACCCCCCAGCTGCCTCGTCGCCATGCTTGCGCCGGCGAAGCTCCGCCGATTCAAGCCGAACTCGCACTTGTAGATAGGTCCGCCGCCCCCGCTGCTAGTTCCCCCTGCAACCTAGGGCACTTTCGCCGCCCTTACTTCGCCATAGCTCGGCCATGCTTCTAGCTCACACCACCTCGCCCGCCAAGTGTTCGACGATTGGCCCGTTCGGCCATGGACTCCGACGATGAAGAGCTGTTTTCCGTGTTGCTGGAGGAAGAGAACGCCGCAGCCGCCGAAGATGTAGAGCACGTGAAAATCCTCGCCTCCCTGGCACGACTATACATGTTGACTGCAACGCAGAAGTGTGGAGGCTCGGCGAAGGGTCACCGGAAGTGCAAAGCAAGGCAGCGGGCGGAGGGCTACTGCATGATGTACACCGACTACTTTCCCCAACGAACCGCTCCACGAAGAGGCCGTGTTTCAGCGTTGTTTCAGATGAGCCGAAAGCTCTTCCTCGAGATCATGCACTCTATCGGGGAATTCGACCCCTATTTCGTGTGCAAGAAAGACTGCATCGGCATGGTTGGGTTTTCCTCACTGCAGAAGTGCATAGTGGCGATGAGGTTGTTTGCATACAGAGCGTCAGGTGATAGTGTTGATGACTATCTTCGCATGGCTGAGTCCACCGCCATCGATTGCTTGTACTGGTTCTACAGGGCGGTGATTGCAGTGTTTGGGCCACATTACTTGAGAACACCCACTGCCGAAGACACTGCTCGGATCCTCGCAGTTAATGAAAAAACAGGATTCCTTGGGATGTTTGGAAGCATAGACTGTATGCATTGGCACTGGAAGAACTGTCCATTTGCATGGCAGGGGATGTACAAAGGCCACAAAGGAGGTTGCACTGTGATACTTGAGGCAGTTGCTACACATGATCTTTGGATCTGGCACTCCCTTTTTGGCATGGCAGGATCGAACAATGACGTCAACGTTCTCAACTCCTCAAATGTCTTTGCCAAGCTTGTTGAGGGTCATGCTCCCCCCGTGGACTTTGAGATCAATGGGCACCACTACAACAAGGGATACTATCTTGCAGATGGCATCTATCCAAGATGGCCAACATTTGTGAAGACTATCTCAAACCCAATACTTCCCAAGCATGCTCAGTATGCCAAGGAACAAGAAGCTTGCAGGAAGGACGTGGAGCGGCATTTGGTGTGCCCCAACAGAGGTTTGCAGTTGTTCGGTTCCCTGCAATGACCTGGTCGAAAGATCAGATGTGGGAAGTGATGAACTATTGTGTGACCTTGCACAACATGATCATTGAAGATGAGAGGAAGGACCCAGTGAGTTTGGTCGAGCAGAACGAGCAATACTACAGACAGGGACCTCTTGCACAACCTGATCACCAGGTGCTGCCAACCTGGGCTGCCTTCATTGCCATGCATCAGGAGATTCGAGACCCGGTAGTGCATCAACAGCTGCAGGATGGTCTGGTTGAACACCTATGGATACGCAGGAAAAACACATACACGCCTAGCATCAATCTGACCGAACAAGGCCGAAATATGTTGTATTTTCATTGTTCGCCGAACTATGTTTAAATTTATGCCGAACTGTGGTTGATTTCGTCCAGAACTATGCCGAACATTGCTCTGTATTTGTATTGTGCCGAAATATGCCAAAAACTAGACGAATTTTAGTCAAATTTGGGCGAAAGTACGCCGATCTGGGAACTCGGGCTAGGAACGCGAGTGGGAAATCGGCTTCCCAGCCGAAACCTCCGGCGCTATTTAGGTTCGGATTTCGGCCAACGAGTGGAGATGCTCTTACCTGCAGGGATGGTGGCATATTCTCCGGATAGAGCATCCATTTGATTAGGTATTTTTCTAGTTATTATGCATGACTTTTGTTTTATCTTCTTCTATATTGCCTCCTTTTCAATTCGTGCATTATTCGAGTTTAAAGTCCCATCGTGCATGATTTGTCACCCTTCATGGAGTAGCACATTTTAGTACATCCTCTTACCCAAATTAACTTACTCGGATTTGTTAGATTTATATGTATCTAGACATATTTTAGTGTTATATACATCCGAATCTAAAGAAATCTGATCAACTAATTTGGATAGGAGGGAGTAGTCATCTTCATATTTCTGAGTTTAAGAAAAAGTGTCCTGTAAAAAATATTACTAGAATTGTTTTAGTTTGAAGTGTTTTTACAAACTTGGCAGAGCTTTTATTCACACAGGTCTGAAAGATGGAGAATGCACATCTTTCGTCACATGCTAGAAAGGAAGGGACAGTAGTAGCACTAGGCCACTAGCACATGAATGCTTGTGTTACTAATTCAAATCAGCATCGAGGGCGTATCCCATTCGAGCATGGGTTGGCATCTCGTAGGAGCAGACCTTGTGCTGTTTCATCCGGAGCCGACCGCCGGATGTCTTGCCAACCTTGACGCCCATCAGGTAGACTGCTCGCCGTACGGTGGAACGGTGACCACCGATTCCGATGGTCCAGGCGATGCAGAACTTACCGTCGCCGAGGTAGGCCAGGCTGCCGTCCGGGTACCTGGCCGCAGCGACTACCGTGTGGCCTTCCGGCCAGCGCGGCGTGGTTTCGTCCCAGGCATACCGGACTGCCGGCGGCGACTGGCTGATGTCGCAGGCGAGGAGGCGGCCGGTCCGAGGGCACAGGCCGAAGCAGAGCTCGGCGCCGAGCTCCGGGGCGGAGAGGCCGCGGCCGTGGAACGGCAGTTCCCAGCCGCCCTCCTGGCGCCACGAGTTGGCCTCGAGGTCTAGGGAGTAGGTACCCCTGCCTGCCGCGGACACCCAGACGCGCGCCCCGGCGGCGACGCAGGCCGTGACGTGGCACCCCGGCATAGAGCGCGTAAGGTAGCAGAACTCGGGCGGGGGGTCGGGGAGGGCGCGCCAGCCGCCGGGGGCATCGCCGGCGGGGAGGGCCTCGGCAAAGGGCACCTCGCCAGGGAGGCCGCCGCGGCGCCTGAGCGCGAGGAGGCCATGGCCGCCGCCCAGCGGGAGGACGAAGGTGCCACCGGGCTTGTCGTCCCACAGGTCCGGCCCCGCCGAGGACGCGCCGGACGCGGTGTCGTGCACGATGGTGCGGCGCCAGTTGCTGAGGCCGACCAGGGTTGAGCCGCCGCGGGCGAGGGCGAAGTCGATGCGCTCCGGCACGTCGGGGAGCGTCTTGAACCGTGCCACGGGAGCGGGGAGGCGGCACATCTCCGTGGCATGACCGCGTGGTCGGGCGTGGACCGTGGCGGAGGCGGCGGCAGAGTAGAAGAGATCCTTGAGGTCGATCTTGTAGAGGAGGTAGCCGTGCTCGTCGTCCTCCACGACGAACAGGACGTGGTGGTGCGGCAAGCCCGTGCTCTGCTCCTCCGCTCCCATCAAAACTTGTTCTTTTTTAGACGTGGATGGATGGATTCTTCTGAAACTAGCCGGGGAAAAAGAAATTCCCCACTCGATCGTGTGTGTTGAGGGTTCGTCCTGCTGTTCGTCCGCGACCGGTCCATATATCCATATAGAGGCGGATAGACGGTTCCCGCCCACTCCTAGTCGGTTTCAGACCGACCTCATCTTTTACGAAAAGGCCCGAAGGCAGACATGTCAACTAACGTACACCTGATCAACGTAACTCAAATAGAAAGTAATTTACAAGACCATCTTTAGCTTTATTTATGTGAATTTTTTGTTTTTGCCACACACTAAGAGTCACGGACGTGGACTAGTAGAGAGGTCTCATTTTTGGGCATATGCAATCAAATCAGGCCTGGGCTTTCCATGGATTTAGGTGTGGTGCTAGTTGAGCTTAGAATGTAGGGAAGAAGAAATCAGATCCAACTTATTTTCTAGTACTCTCTCCGACCCATATTAGTTGACTCAAATTTGTCTAGATTTAGATGTATGTAGCACTAAAACTTGACTAGATACATTTGTTTCTAGATGAATCTAATATGGGTCGGAGGGAGTAGTAATTTTTTCCGGTATGGTGGGTCACTACAAAAATGTCAAACATGGAGCAAAATGTTCACCGTTTTAAAATACTAGGTGGACGTGCGCGCTTCGCCGTGCCGCCTACAGTCCATTTGGTAAAGTGTGGTAGGTGTGTTGTACTCACTGTTGGTAACACATTTCATTTTGTTTGTGTTATCATAAATTGAATATACGAGCACGTGTGGGTCGAGTGTTTTAGTTGGTCGACAAATATGTCATTTATCTGTTAGACATGTCTAAAACTAGGAGATTTGACCTTAGACACAAGAAGCGGACCCTTATTTCATATTGAAACTCATAAGCAACATAGGGTTACCAGTGTTTCTTGAAGTAAACAAAAATATACATCGAGCAAACTTTAAAAAAAAATCAAGCAATAGAGCAAGTTCAGTACTACATCGAGCAAACTTCAAAAAAAAATCAAGCAATAGAGCAAGTTCAGTACCACAAGAAACCGGCATGTTACATGATCAAGGTAAAAAACTAATGATATAAAAACAAGCTAACTTATGAAAATTACACTGTAACATTGTTCGACTGCCACAAAATCGATGCTTGCAACTATTTGGATTGCAGAGCTCGCTCCAAGGGAAGACACAACTTTATATACAACACTTATAAGTGGTTGGATTATTAAATGATTAGTTTAGTCAATATAGACAACCAAATTACATATATACTAATTCTATGCAGGAGTTACACTTGATATATTCCAAATTATTCACTTGTTCAATAAATTTTAGAAGAGAGGGCATGGCTCGAAGTTGTCACAATTTTTTACATAAAATCAAGATCTAATATGTAGTCAAATTTGATAATTTTTGTATATTAGAGTAGAAAATAAAAATTATGACATTTCTTTTGGACCCACTTAATCAATGGAACCCACTTGTTCATTAATCATAGAGCATGCTCTAAGTCAAAGGCACTAAATTTTTTGTTAACTCGTGTAGAAATTGTAGAACAATCGTAGAACATGTATCAATTTATACAAGCATCTCATGTATTCTCGAGATATGCTAAAAAAAACAAATTCAGTTGCAGAGTCTAAGAGAAGCCAAAATTAGCTTATTCTTCTTTATTTCAGGAATACATACATGTTAATTGTTAAAGTGACATGAGACGCGGCTGTTTCTCTTAAGGCGTGGAAATTCTCGGCCTGATAGCACTCCACGCTTTTCGTTCAGCGATTGTTCTGTTCGGTTACTGTAGATTCCGGGTTCTGGCCAGTCGCCCCGCGCCACGTCATCGCATGCCTCGCGAGCCTTCCTATTTTAAATTACTTTTTTCTACCATCCGTCCCTGATTTTTCTAATTAAAACGGTAAGGATGATACGACATCTTCGTGCAGTCCCATATAGGAGCATCTCTACCCACGCCACTGTTGGGTTCCGTAGCAGAAAACAAAAAAATCTATCTACTCGAACACTAACACCAGGATCTATACTATGTAGACATAAGTAACGGAGAAAGAATACAATATTCGTACCTTTGCAGACAGAGGCACGCCTTACGTAGGAAGACGTATATTGATGAAGACGAGCAGCACCCCAAGTGTGGTGCCTTCGAAGTTCGTCACACGTCTGTAGGAGACGTCAACCGGACTCCGATCCAGCCGAGCAGCGGAAGAAGTAGATGCCGGATCGCCGATGACACGACGGTAGTGTGAAGGTGGAGAACTCAACCACGAGGTCCTCCCTAATATTACGGAGAAGTCCTCAACGGATGAGAGAGAGAGAGAATGAGACGAATGGGTGATTCCAAAGGGGGAGGGGGACTCCTTTATATAGTGGGAGGGGGACACACCACCCAGGGGCCAGGCGGTGTGGTACTAATCCCCACACCCACCGGCCACCTAGGGGCAGGCGCCGGCCCTAGGTGGGCCCCACTGGGGCGGCCCACCAGCCCTAGGCCGGCTGGCCCCCACTCCCTAGGCGCCTTGCCCTATTGGGCCTCCCTTCGGGTGAGGCCCATTAGCAATATAGAGTATTTAAAAATAAAATAAAATATATATTTAATATTAATTCTCCAATTAACATTCAAATACACATATTATATTATTCCTTCACTCCGGAACACCTTCCGAACCCCTTCCGATCTCCATCGGATGTTACCCGAAACTATTTCGATTTCTCTCTCTCTATTTCTCTTACGATACCTCATCTACCCTAAGCGTGACATCCTTTGGTTCGGAAACACTCCGGACATGATAGAGACCATTCTCATATCAATGATCAATAGAGGGACCTGGATGGCCATGTGACCTCCGTGCGTTTCACCGGTGGTGATGTACAAATCCAATTCTTCATCTGTTGTGTGTCCACCAACCATCACGAACGACATGATTCTCGACGGCATCGATATGATAGTTGATACGAGTGAGTTATACATCATGACTGGTGAGCTTTCATCTAAATATGTTTCAAAAAAAATAAACACAATAAGTATAAAATGTTTTATATCAATATGGTTTTGGAGAGATTTTAAGTGTCATAACATTATATATAGAACTGTACCATTTTTAGTATATATACATATATATAGTATTAAGTTTTCTATAATATTCGTAATAGGGGCTCTAAATTTAAGTTCCGCCTCGGGCCCTTGAAATCTCAGGACCAGCCCTGTACGCATCCCTTCGGAAAACCTGAGTGGCACCTTTTTGATCACCCTGTTACGAGATGATTCTTAATAACCATCTAAGCTTCTTCCGAAATGGTGATTTGCATTACCTCACAGTCAAAGGATCAGGTTGCGAGGTTCTCTGTGTTTTATCATCAATGTTGAACTTTGTAACTAGATCTTATTAAGATATAACAGTCGGATGTTTGTCTATCATGTTATTCAACTAATAACATGACATCATTGTCAGTTGGCATAAATGCCCATGATCTTGAAACGTAGACCATCCTCATGACCAATGAACTAGTTCACTAGAGGTAACTAGAGACACGGTTTGTTTACATACCACACGTGTATTAATGTTTCGTATTAACACAGTTATAGCACAGTATGAAACGTATTATGAACATATAGGAGATATATCAAATAATACACTTTATTATTTGCCTCTAGGCATAACTCCTTTAGTCACCCCCTCTCTCTCACCCCCACCATCCCACGTGTTGACCTCCTCCTTATCTTCCTCACCATCGGCAAAGTGTGGCGCCGGACGGGTGCCTGAGGTCGGGGGCGATGTTGAATCGGTACTAGACAGGTTTAAGGCGGGGAAGCAGAGACGGCCAACGCTGTTTGCAGGGGCTGGACGGGAGGCGGTGGCCTCGTGAGTGGAGGGAGCGGAGGTGAGATGGCGAGCTCGGGAGAGGAGGGGCCTTCTCCTTTTCAATTCCTTTTTTCCACCATTCGTCCTTGATTTTTCCAGTCGAAGCGGTGAGCATGATGCGACATCTTCGCGTAGTCCCGCATAGGAGCGTTTCTACATGCGCCGCCCCTCTCTCTCACCCCCACCATCCCACGCGCTGACCTCCTCATTTTCTTCCTCACCGCCGACAACGCGTGGCGGTGTACGGGTGCGCGAGGTCAGGGGCGATGTTGAATCGGCACTGGGCAGGTTCGAGGTAGGGAAGCAGAGGCGGCCAATGCTGGATGCGGGAGCTAGACGGGAGGCGGTGGCCTCGTGAGTGAAGGGGCGGGGGGAGTGGAGGTGAGAGGGAGATCTCGGGAGCGGAGTGCGCGCCGTACATTGCTGGGGGAGATAGAGGAGAGGCTGAGATGGGCGGGAGTTCGGGACTCGGGAGCTCGGTTGGAGGGGAGCGGGATCGAGATGGGGGTGGGTGGGGCGGGGGCAGAAGGGACTAGCTCGTAAGACTTCGGTCAACACCTTAAACTACATGGTTGAGATGACTCAGAGTGAAGATTAGACGGCCATAAAGACGCGCGCGGGCAGATGGCCTCAAATGGCTCACATTCGATGAGGCTTAAGCTATAGTATAATTAGTTTTTTGACTAGATAAGACTTGAGATTGTCTAAACTTTGTTAATAAATTCGATACTAGGTTGAAAAGCAAAAAACCTCTCCACGCTGCATCCCTAAAAAAATTCACGCATGGAGGAAATTGTTCACCGTTTCAAAATATTAGTTTTTTCGACAAGTTAGGACTTGGAAGCTTTGTTAATAAATTCGATTACTAGGTTGAAAATCAACAAACCTTTCATCACTCGAGAATACTTGTATGCACCGTACTCGAGCACACGAGACACACTTCTAGAGTCGGCCATACCGCTAGAGACTACTAGCCCACAAAACACGGAGGGACATAGGCCTACACGCAGTGCTAGCATGCCCGACAAGTGGCCTCAAACTAGCCGCAGACTGGAGGAAGCAGCCCTTTGGAGAAGGGGAGGCGAGGAGAACGCGCCATGGGAAAGAAAGGGCGCATTGGAAGAACCGGAGTTGCCAGTTGCAAGCTCCAGGCGACGCCTTGCTACAGGGGTGAGGGACCAAGAAGCGCAGATCGGCGAGGGCAAGTACCTAGCGGGGGAGTTTGACCGTGGGGGCGGAGCTGCCCGAAAAATAGGGTCCGGTGGGGGAGGAGGGGCACTGGGACGAAGTCTCGACCATCGGTGAGATGCCGGAGGAGAGGAGGAGCACACACGGAGGCGCCATCTCAACCCCATACAACTGCTGCTTCACCCATGCTAGGGTTTCATGCAAGGGGCCGCGTTGGGTCTGTAGGGAAAGAGATGATGAGAGAAGAGGTTATCGTGAGTGGAGGGGACGGAGGGAGCAGAGGTGAGAGGGAGAGCTCGAGGGGTGGAGGGGGCAGCACACATTGCTAGGGAGACGAATGAGGGCTAGGATGAGTGGGAGCTCGGGACTTGGGAGCTCGAGTGGAGGGTGGGGGCGGAGACGGGAAAGACCAGCTCGTAAGACTTCGGTCGACACTTGATTGAGATGACTCAAAGTGAAGATCAGATGGTCACAAACGCACATGCGGGCAGATGATCTCAGATGGCTCGCTTTTGCTCACCCTTAAGCTATAGGATAATTCTGATGACTCACAAGTAAAGGGGGTGTATCGTAGTATTTTCTGTAAGTAATAATGTCGAACCCAACGAGGAGCATAAGGTGTTAACAAGTGGCTTGGATCGGGAATTCTCTGTAAATACTTAGCAAACAGAAGTTTAGGGGTTTTTGATAATGCAGATAAATAAAGTACGAGTAAATAAAAGACAATAATAATAATTGCAGCAAGTGGCCTAATCCTTTCATTAGCAAAGGACAAGCCGGTTGTATTACTTAAGATGACCAAACGTTCTCAAGGACACATGGGAATATTGTCAAGTGCTTTCGCTTCATATAGTTGATTAATCTTCTTTAGTTAGATAAGTGTTGTGTGGGTGAACCTATGCTAATGTACTGACCTTCCTAGGATTAATACATACTTGTGATTATACCCCTTGCAAGCATCCGCAACTACAAGAAAATAATTAAGATAAAAACCTAACCACAACCTTAAACTTTGAGATCCTACACTCCCTTGTGCAAAGGTTTCCTAACGGGGGTTCAGGTTTTTGTCACTCCGACAACCCCACAATTAGTATCCAAATACACAATGCATTCCCCTAGGCCCATAAAGGTGAAGTATCATGTAGTCGACGTTCACATGACACCACTAGAAGAATAACACCACAACTTAATTATCAAACCATTGAATCTTTCTCAACACAATTCCACTACTAACAACATGACTTATCCCATGTCCTCAAGAACTAAACGAACTACTCATGAGACATCATATGGATCAAGATCATATATGAAATAACGATAAGTAACAATCTGAACATAAACGATAATTCAATGGTTCCACTCAATAGCATCAACTACAACGAGTAATCAACACCGGGAAAGTTTCCCCTAAGAACTATGCAAGATTCAACCCAATTGTTATAGCGGTATGGAGTGGTGGTGATGGTGCTAGTGGAGATGATGGTGGAGATGATGATGCTAATCCCGGTGAAGTCTAGCTTGATGACGGTGTTGATGGCAACGATCTCCCCTCTCTGGGAAGGAATTTCCCCGGCAGATTCCTGCTTGCCGGAGAGCTCTTTCTCTCTTTGTAGTTTCCGTCCCGTAGAGGCAGCAAAACCTTTCTGTGGTCCCTCCCCCAGTCTTAGGGTTTCGAGGGGAATATATATATGTGGAAGGGTGATGCTGGAGGTGGGCTAGGGTGGCCACACCACCTGGTGGCGCGGCCAGGGGTGGCCTGCGCCAGGGTGTGGTGTGGGCTCCCTATGGCCCATCTCCACTCCTCCTTCTGGCCTCCTTTGTCTTCTGGAAAAATAGGAATTTCCATATATTTTCTGAGATTTTCTGATCTTCGCCAATTTTGCACATGGGCAGTGCCTTTTCCATCAGAATCCTGACTTCAGTGGTTCATCCTCCAAAAGTCATCAACCATGCAAAAATAGATGAAATAACATAAGTATCATATCTTAATATGAAATATATCAATGAATAACAGTAAATTATGATATAGAATAGTGATGCAAAATGGACGTATGAACTCCCCCCAAGCTTAGACCTCGCTTGTCCCCAAGCGAAAACTGAGCTCAATAAACATGACCACATGTTTATGGAGTGAAGTGTCGATAAAAATAATACGGACAAGAAGCATCACATTCATTAATACACGAATCATAATAGAAAATAACTCACTATTATATAACTTAACTTGCAATAAGTAAAGGAAACACAATAAAGATACAAAGTAAATCATAATTGGTAATGGAAAACTTTGTTCTTGGTAAGAAACCGGTTAACAAGTTGAAGGAGTTCAAACATAATGGAGTTTTCAATGATAGCTTCCAAAGTAATATTCACTAAGATAAGAGCAGTGTGCAAAACAAGGAACATAAGAAACATGACGGTATAAATCATCATATGAATGATTGAATCACAACAACTCAAATACTTGCTTAAGATAGAAAGGAATAGGTTTACTGACTCAACAAATAAGTAAAAGATAGGCCCTTCGCAGAGGGAAGCAGGGATTTCAAGTTTCATAAAGAGCTTCCAAAAATTATGGTACTTACCAGCTTTCCGCTCTCATTGCCCCTATCATAAGCATCTTGAGGTGATTAAGGTTAAAGTAACACAAATATGAGGATATGCTTGACAAGTTATAAGTTGAATATCTCATGCCCCTTGCTTACGAGTACCGAACCTCATGCTACTCAACTTTAGTCATAAGTAAGTTCTTGTCATTGTAAATACATATGTATCATGGAGAACCGCCAATGGGGTACCCCTTGCCCCATGATACATGAGCTATCCCATATCAAAATGACAAGGCAACAGACAATGAGCATCTCAGCGATCTTTTTATTTACTATTTGCATAGGTTTTTATTGAGGATGCTTCATAGAATGCTCACTATGGTTATGCTGCAAGTTTCTACCATGATTAGGCATGGCTTAGGCTAGCCGCCCAGGTGTTTATCTAACACATATACAAACTCCATGATCTTACAAGCTCCCCTTTTATTTCACACCGTCAGGATCCATAGACAAAATAACATGATATCAACTAAATAATAAGTGCAATGTTGAAAGTGTTCCCCATGGTAACATGGTTCTGCTAATTCACAACTTAAAAAGTGCAAGCATATATGATACATTGCAAATGTATCTATAATTTTTGATGTTCCATGCTTATTTTTATCCACTTTCTTGTGTTTTGTTCCAACTTTGGAGTACTTTTATTATGATTTCTTGGACTAACCTATTAACAAGAGCCATAGTGCCAGCTGCCTATTTTCTGCTGGTTTTGGTTCCAGGAAAGTCAGAAAATGAATATTCTCGGAATTGGACGGGACAAAAGCCAAAGTGCCTATTTTTCCGGAAGGGATCAAGTGCCAGAATACGAGACGGAGAGGGGCCAGGGGCCGGCCACACCACCTGGCCGCGCGGCCAGGCTTGGCCCACGCCAGGGGGTGGTCTGGCCGACCCTAGCACCCCCTCGGCCTCTCCTTCCGCCTATAAGTTGCCCTCGGGACGAAAACCCTAGGTACCCGATCAAAAATCCACGAAAGAGTCTGTAGCCACCATCGTCTCTGTCCATAGATCGGGGGGATCTGAAGCTCTTCCCGGCACCCTGCCGGAGAGGGGAATTCACCCTGGAGGCCTTCTTCATCACCATGCAAGCCTCCGGTGTGATGCGTGAGTAGTTCATCCTTGAACTACGGATCCATGTAGTAGCTAGATGGCTGGTTTCTCCTCCTTTGTGCTTTCATGTTTAGATCTTGTGAGCTCCGTTCATGATCAAGATCATCTATTTGTAATTCATACATGTTGTGTTTGCGGGGATCCGATGGATATTGAGATGCTATTTCAGATTGATTATTGATTCTATCATGTCTTTGTTATTTGAGATCTTGCATGCTTTCTGTTGTCAGTAGCTATCTTAGCCAAGTAGATGCTAGCAACTCCAAGAGTTAGTATTTATGCTCGATAGTGGGTTCATGCCTCCGGTAATCTAGGGAAGTGACAGAAATCTCTAAGGTACTAGATGTGTTGTTGCTACTAGGGAGAAAACAACAATCATTTGTTCATAAAACAATCGTATTGTTTTACTTTACATGTAGTTCGTAAAGCAATAATTTGTTGCTTACAACTTAATACTGGAGGGGGTTCAGATGATAACCTGAAGGTGGATTATTAGTCATAGATGCAGTTGGATGGCGGTCTATGTATTATGTTGTAATGCCCAATCAAGTCTCAAAGGAGTCAAGATGATTAGTATATGCATTGCTTTCTCGGTGTTTGTCAATTGCCCCGTTGTAATTTGTTCACCCAGCATGTTATCTATCTAAGGAGAGCCACCTCTAGTGAACTATGGATCCCGGTCCTTTTACTTTACATACAATCTACAACTGTTTACTGCTTTGTGTTTATTTTCTGTAAACTTTTACTTCTTTCCATTCGATATGTTTAATCCTTTGTTTTTCGCAAAACACGGTGAGATTGACAACCTCATCGCAAGTTGGGGACAAAGTTATGTGGTTGTGTTATGTGGTTGTGTTATGCAGGTCTCCACGTTGCTACTAGCACCGGTAGTGCGCCCTGCCAAAGCTCAGCTAGTAACACCTTTGGGGTGTTTCCTTGCTCCTACTGGTTCGATTAAACCTTGCTTTCATAATTGAGGGAAAACTTTCTGTTGTGCTCATCATACCTTCCTCTTGGGGTTTCCAACGAGCTCTACGTCGATCGTCGAGTGCATCAAGATCTTTTCTGGCGCCGTTGCCGGAGAGTTAAGGACATCTTCACGAGGGGAGTCCCTCATAACCAATCTCTTTACTTTGTTGTTTTTGTTTTGCTTAGTTTTCTTTTTGCTTTGTTTGCTTGTTTTGTTCTTCAAAAACACAAAAAAATTAGTTTTACTTGTTTGCTTTCTTATTTGAAAACCCAAAAAAATTACTACTTTTGAAAACACTAAGTTGTGTGACTTCACTAGCACCAACAACAATGATTTTATGAGCACACCTATTGCTCCACCTGTGGCTGAAGATACTTTCTTTGAGATAAAACCTGCTTTGCTCAATCTTGTTATGAGAGAACAATTTTCTGGTATTGGTAATGAAGATGCTGCTTCCCATCTAAATAACTTTGTTGAACTTTGTGAGATGCAAAAGCATAGGGATATAGATGGTGATATTATTAAACTGAAATTGTTTGCTTTCTCTTTGAGAGGAAAAGCTAAAGAATGGTTGAATTCTTTAACTAGGAATAATATTGATTCTTGGACTAAATACAAAGATTCTTTTATTGGAAAATACTATCCTCCTGCTAAGATTGTATCCATGAGAAGTGAAATAATGAAGTTTAAACAACTTGATAATGAGCATGTTGCTCAAGCTTGGGAAAGAATGAAATCTTTGGTAAAGAATTTTCCCACTCATGGACTGACTGCTTGGATGATCATCCAAACCTTTTATGCAGGATTGAATTATTCTTCAAGGAACCTATTGGATTCAGCTGCTGGAGGTACCTTTATGACCATCACTTTGGGTGCTGCAACAAAACTATTGGACAATATGATGGTTAATTATTCTGAATGGCATACTGAGAGAGCTCCACAAGGTAAGAAGATAAATTCTGTTGAGGAAACCTCCTCCTTGAGTGATAAGATTGATATTATTATGTCTATGCTTGTTAATGGAAAAGCCCATATTGATCCAAATAATGTTCCTTTAGCCTCTTTGGTTGCTCAAGAAGATCAAGTTGATGTGAACTTCATAAGAAATAACAACTTTGGCAACAATGCTTATGGTAATAATACTTATAGGAACAATTTCGGCAGCAACAATTATAAGCCATATCCTCCCAACAATGGTAATGCTTATGGAAATTCTTACAATAGTAATAAGAGTGCTCCCTATGAACTTGAAGTTATGCTTAAAGAGTTTATTAGTAAACAAACTGCTTTCAATAAAACTATTGAGGAAAAACTCTCTAATGCTGAAAGAAATATAGCATCTTTGGCTGAAGCTCAATCTACTTTGAATAAAATGGCTGCTAAACCTGAAATTAATGAGAATCTCTTTGCAGCTACTAATGCTATACAAGTAAGAATTGATGAAAATGTTAGACTATTAGCTGAATTACATGCTAAGTGGGAAAGAGAAGATGAAATTTCTAGAAACATTAGTGTTTCTACTATTATCACCACTAGTGTTGAGGCTAGTAATAGTTCTACTACTTTAGATGATAAAGTTGATTTTGATCTTGATGGTTGCAACATCTCTGAAGTTATTAAGTTTCTACAAAAGCTTGCTAAAAGTCTTAATGCTAGTGCTATGAACATGGCTTTTACAAAACACATTACTGATGCCCTCATAAAGATTAAAGAAGAAAAGATGAAACATAAAGCTTCTATTCCTATAAAATAAGAAGATGGTTGGGAACCCATCATTAATATGAAAGTGAATGACTTTGATTTCAAAGCTTTGTGTGATCTTGATAGTAGTGTTTCTATTATGCATAGAAAGATTTATGATATGCTTGATTTGCCTCCTCTTGAAGATTGTTATTTGAATATCCCACTTGATGATAATGCTAAAAAGAAACTCATGGGGAGTCTCAATGATGTTATTATTATGGTTAACGATTCCTATGTCCCCGTTGATTTCTATATTTTGGATGTTGAATACAATGCTTCTTGTCCTATTACTTTGGGAAGACCTTTTCTTAGAACTGTTGGTGCCATCAATGATATAAAAGAAGGCACCATTAAATATAAAATCCCACTCAAGAAAGGTATAGAACACTTCCCTACAAAGATAGAAAAGATTTCTTTTGCTTCTCCTATGAAAACAAAATTTGGTCTTAATGCTTCTTCATTTGAGAACACTTGATTCTTTCTTTGCTTCTTATGCCTAACTTAAAGGCGTTAAAGAAAAGTACTTGTTGGGAGATAACCCAAGAGCTTTAGTTTAGTCTTGGAAATTATTACCTCTGTAATAACCTTTCCTTATCTTTTTTATTTGCTTTTTATGCCAAGATTAACCTCTAGTGAGAGTGAAGTAATGATTGGGAAAGTTGCTGTCCCGAAACAGATTTTTGTGCTTCACCGTAACAATTCCTGCGAGAGCACTGTATGTCGGAATGAGCTGTAATTGTTTTTGCTTCTACCCCAGGTTGTTATCTAACTTTCGTTAGTTCAACACTTTTCGATTTGAGCAACATAAGGTCTTCGAAAAAATTCGTCTTTACCTGCTGGTCTGTTTTGACAGATTTCTGCCATTTTCTGCATTTGCTTCTTGTTAGTTCTTTCTTGAGTTCTTTTGGGGAATTGAGCTTTTTGAGGAAAGTGCTACAGTATCTAGTGTTCTAACGGAAGTTTATTTGGTGTTAGAACTGAACCTTGAGACTTATTTATCTTAAGTGCACTAATGTTGCTAATGAGATTGTGTGAAGTTTTGTATGAAGGAAAAAATCCAGGTGTATGAAAGGAATGAGTAATGAGATGAAGGATGGACTAAAGCTCAAGCTTGGGAAATTGACCTTTTGAGGGAAGTGCTACAGTAGCAAGTGTTCTAATGGAAGTTTATTTGGTGTTAGAACTGAACCTTGAGACTTATTTATCTTAAGTGCACTAATGTTGCTAATGAGATTGTGTGAAGTTTTGTATGAAGGAAAAAATTCAGGTGTATGGAAGGAATGAGTAATGAGATGAAGGATGGACTAAAGCTCAAGCTTGGGGATGCCACACGTGTCACCCCAAGAGATATCCAAGAAGTACAAGCGTCAAAGCTTGGGGATGCCCAAGGCATCCCCTTCTTCATCAATAAAAATCCCAGGTTTCTTCCAAACGCTTCATTTTTATTGTTTCATGCACAGTTGTGTTTTTCTTGGAGCGTCTTCTTTTTCGTTTTCGTTTTGGTTTTTAGTTTGCTTGGTTTGCTTAGTTTTCTGAATAAATTGGTTGGACCCCCTCTTTCATACATTGGTTTGCAAATAGTTTGGTTTGGTTTGGAAAAGAGTAGGAAAGTTCATGCTTATGTGGTAAAAAGAGCTCGTTTTTGACTGTGGCCTATGCTTTGTCATGGCATGCTTGGTATTGTTTTGGCTTTATGCTTAGTATTCTTTGTTGTAGCATGACTTTTTATAAACAATTGAGATTGCTTAATGTGCCTTGGATGAATCATGCGTTGTTTTAGCATATTAAACCATAGTATAATGGTATTCTCCTTTGATGCTTTATTTGGGTTGACTTGGTGCATGCTCAAACCATGTTATGACTATCCAAAGTCACCATAGCCTTTATGATCCTTTAGTTTTCAACTTTTAGTATCACTTTATGCTTTGATCAATGATGTTTTGTCGCTCTGCATGATTATGGCCATTATTGCTCTCTTAGTTTGTTGCTCCCAGTCTTTTGCTAGCCTCCACAACAAAGTATGAGTTCCACTCATGTATCCAAATCCCTAAACCAAGTTTTTCCAAAGAGTCCACCATACCTACCTACTAGCTTATGCTATTCCAAGTATATTCATGCTTTTGTTTACCTTCCACTTGTTATGAGAAAACTAGTGATTAAAGCTCTCACGAACTTGATGGCACACTTTACTTTATTGCCTATAATAAACTTGAACCATTGGGTCCTTCTTTGTTGCGTATATGCTTGCGCTTTATAAGTTGAAATTAGCAAAACCATGTTTCATGGGGAACGCATTCAACATTGCACTTGTACTTTGTACCCCGTTGATATTATGTTTTTTTGCTTACGGATCCCGGCGGTGTGAAATAAAAGTGGAACTTGTAAGATCATGGAGTTTCTATGTGTGTTAGAGAAACGCCTGGGCCGCTAGCCTAAGCCATGCCTAATCATGGTGGAAACTTGCAGCATCACCATAATGAGCACTCTATGAAGCATCCTCAATAAAAACCTTTGCAAATAGCAAATAAAAAGATCGCTGAGATGCTCATTGTCTGCTTGCCTTGTCATTTTGATTATGGGAAAGCTCCCGTATCATGTGCAAGGGGTACCCCGTTGGCGGTTCTTAATGATACACATATACTTACAATGACAAGAGCTTACTCGTGACTAAGGTTGAGTAGCATGAGGATCGATCTTCGTAAGTAAGGGGCATGAGATTTCGGTTTATAACTTGTCAAGCATATCCTCTTAGTTGTGTCACTTTAACCTTAATCACCTTCAATATGCTTATGATAGGGGCAATGAGAGCTGAAAGCTTTAAGTATCGTAATTTTTGGAAGCTCTTTATGCGACTTGAATCCCTACTTACTTTTACAAAAGGCCTTTCTTCCACCATTATATTGAGTCTCCACCTTCTATCTTTATGCACCTACTTTGAGAGCATAGTGGCCATTCTTAGTTCTATGTGCATTGTCCCAAGACTAGTTGATTGATGCATAACTTGTTATTGCTTGTTTGAAACTATTGTATCTAGTCACTCTTATGAACTTTGAAGGTTTCCTATGCATTTATATTTGCTACTCTATTGAGAGACAAGCTGAATGCTATTATGCTATGTTTTCTTTATGTGAAACAAACAAACATCTTGCAAAGCATTGTTATTCATGAATCTTTTGTTTGTGCCTTTTCATGTTGCATCATAGTCTCTTTGCTTATTGCTAGAACTTTGTCTTTCATGTTATGATTGAAGTACTTTGATCCCAGCTTTGAATGTTTTGCAAATACTTTGATCAAGTCTTTGATGGTGCATGTCACCTCAAAAATTCATTCTTTTTATCACTTACCTACTCGAGGACGAGCAGGAGTTAAGCTTGGGGATGTTGATACATTGCAAATGTATCTATAATTTTTGATGTTCCATGCTTAGTTTTATCCACTTTCTTGTGTTTTGTTCCAACTTTGGAGTACTTTTATTATGATTTCTTGGACTAACCTATTAACAAGAGCCATAGTGCCAGCTGCCTGTTTTCTGCTGTTTTTGGTTCCAGGAAAGTCAGAAAATGAATATTCTCGGAATTGGACGGGACAAAAGCCAAAGTGCCTATTTTTCTGGAAGGGATCAAGTGCCAGAATACGAGACGGAGAGGGGCCAGGGGCCGGCCACACCACCTTGCCGCGTGGCCAGGCTTGGCCCGCGCCAGGGGGTGGTCTGGCTGACCCCAGCACCCCCTCGGCCTCTCCTTCCGCCTATAAGTTGCCCTCGGGACGAAAACCCTAGGGACCCGATCAAAAATCCACAAAAGAGTCTGTAGCCGTCGTCGTCTCTGTCCCTAGATCGGGAGGGATCTGAAACTCTTCCCGGCACCCTGCCGGAGAAGGGAATTCACCCTAGAGGCCTTCTTCATCACCATGCAAGGCTCCGGTGTGATGCGTGAGTAGTTCATCCTTGGACTACGGATCCATGTAGTAGCTAGATGGCTGGTTTATCCTCCTTTGTGCTTTCATGTTTAGATCTTGTGAGCTCTGTTCATGATCAAGATCATCTATTTGTAATTCATACATGTTGTGTTTGCGGGGATCCGATGGATATTGAGATGCTATTTCAGATTGAGTATTGATTCTATCATGTCTTTGTTATTTGAGATCTTGCATGCTTTCCGTTGTTAGTAGCTATCTTGGCCAAGTAGATGCTAGCAACTCCAAGAGTTAGTATTTATGCTCGATAGTGGGTTCATGCCTCTGGTAATCTGGGGAAGTGACAGAAATCTCTAAGGTACTAGATATGCTATTGCTACTAGGGAGAAAACAACAATCCTTTGTTCATAGAACAATCGTATTGTTTAGTTTACACGCAGTTCGTAAAGCAATAATCTGTTGCTTGCAACTTAATACTGGAGGGGGTTCGGATGATAACCTGAAGGTAGATTATTAGTCATAGATGCAGTTGGATGGCGGTCTATGTATTATGTTGTAATGTCCAATCCAGTCTCAAAGGAGTCAAGATGATTAGTATATGCATGTATTGCTTTCTCGGTGTTTGTCAATTGCCCCCGCTGTAATTTGTTCACCCAGCATGTTATCTATCCCAGGAGATCCACCTCTAGTGAACTATGGATCCCGGTCCTTTTACTTTACATACAATCTACAACTGTTTACTGCTTTGTGTTTACTTTCTGCAAACTTTTACTTCTTTCCATTCGATACGTTTAATCCTTTGTTTTCCGCAAAACACGGTGAGATTGACAACCTCATCGCAAGTTGGGGACAAAGTTATGTGGTTGTGTTGTGCAGGTCTCCACGTTGCTACTAGCACCGGTAGTGCGCCCTGCCAAAGATCAGCTAGTAACACCTTTGGGGTGTTTCCTTGCTCCTACTGGTTCGATTAAACCTTGGTTTCATAATTGAGGGAAAACTTTCTGCTGTCCTCATCATACCTTCCTCTTTTGGTTCCCAATGAGCTCTACGTCGATCGTCAAGTGCATCAATATACGCAACATAGATGGACACAATGGTTCAAGTTTATTAAGTGCAAGAAAATAAAGTGTGCCATCAAGTTTGTGAGAGCTTTAATCACTAGTTTTCACATAAAAAGTTTAACCCAGAAGGTAGATAAAAACATGAATATACTTGGAATAGCAATAATGCTAGTAGGTAGGTATGGTGGACACAAATGGCACAAGTTTTAGTTTAAGGATTGGATGCACGAGAAGTATTCCCTCTCACTACAGGTTTTTGGCTAGCAAGGCTGGGTAGCAAGCATAAGAGTTGAAGGAAACAACAAACATACAAGTGATAGAAGCAAACATGCAATCTTCCTTGGAAACACAAAAGATCTTAACTAGAGAATACTAAGCTTATGAGCCAAACAAGAAAGAAAGATGATGAAATTATATTTCTAAAAGTACTTTTATCTTTTCCATTCAATCTTCAAATAGTGTTGCTACTGACAAGAGTTCGGTTTGCCAAAACCAACAAAATTTACTTAATGATCCCAAAGTGATACCAAAACTAACAACAAGATCAATCATATAATAGAAATTGCAAACTAAAATAAGATGTGCAAAAAGTAAATGATAAAACTTCTCATTAATATTCCATAACAGCAACTCACACCAAGGGATACATAGATAACTAGCTAGAGGAGAGATACTTCCATAATGCAAACCATCCTATATGATAACTTCTCTATTCATGATATGACTCTACTAAAAAGGTAAAAAGATGGAAGATAATGATGTGATACCGCAGCACTCCCCCAAGCTTGGAACAAACCAAGGGGATGCCAAAACCTGATGACGAATTACTCCATCGGTGGTGGTGGTGTTCTCTCGATAAGCTTTTCAATCAGTTTCTTCAAATCCTCAATCTCGAAGGTGAGAGTACGAATCAACTCTGAATTTTGCTCGATGCGGTTCATGATCATGTCGGACTATGAATCCCAGCCCTTGTGATTCTTTCCCCACTCTTCCTCCTTAAAGTGTTCTTTTCCTGCATGGTTAGGACGAGGCATATCCCAATTGGAGGGTAATTTTTCCTTAGACATCTTTTGGAATTGCTGCTCATGTATGAGGGTATGGAAGGGATTCTTGTCGCGTGGAGGAAACGACCGAGGAGCCAAGCAAAGGCGCGGAACCTTCCCTCCAGTGGACATCCGTGCGGTCCTTTTGAGATTGATAGGACGTGCCCTTACTCTAATGCTTGAAATGATGGTGCTGGTGCACGGATGCTGGTCTTCCTTCACTTCCTCTTCAACTTCTCCCTTGATCTCCTCCTCCTGCTTGGGGTCTTGGAGATCATCTTCCACAGGCTTCTTACCCTTATCATTGGTGGAGACCATCATGCTTCTAGACTTGAGATTAGCTCCTGACAGAAACAGATCAAAAACAAAAACACGTCGAGAACACGAAATACGAACCTCAGGGGATCCGTGGGATTATATATTACAAAGTTTAACAACAAAAGGAAGGTACTAGAAGAAAACGGGTCAGAGACGGGTGATGCGCTCGACTTTTGACGTAGAGCTCGTTGGGAACCCCAAGAGGAAGGTACGATGAGTACAGTAGCAAGTCTTCCCTCAGTTATAAAACCAAGGTTTAATCGAACCAGTAGGAGCAAGGAAACACCCCAAAGGTGTTACTAACTGAGCTTTGGCAGGGCGCACTACCGGTGCTAGTAGCAACATGGAGACCTGCACAACACAACCACATAACTTTGTCCCCAACTTGCGATGAGGTTGTCAATCTCATCGTGTTTTGCAGAAAACAAAGGATTAAACGTATCGAATGGAAAGAAGTAAAAGTTTGCAGAAAGTAAACACAAAGCAGTAAAAGATTGTAGATTGTATATAAAGTAAAAGGACCGGGATCCATAGTTCACTAGAGGTGGCTCTCCTTAAGATAGATAACATGCTGGATGAACAAATTACAGCGGGGCAATTGACAAACACCGAGAAAGCAATACATGCATATACTAATCATCTTGACTCCCTTGAGACTTGATTGGGCATTACAACATAATACATAGACCGCCATCCAACTGCATCTATGACTAATAATCCACCTTCAGGTTATCATCTGAAGCCCCTCCAGTATTAAGTTGCAAGCAATAGATTATTGCTTTACAAACTGCGTGTAAAGTAAACAATACGATTGTTCTATGAACAAAGGATTGTTGTTTTCTCCCTAATAGCAACAGCACAACTAGTACCTTAGAGATTTCTGTCACTTCCCCAGATTACCAGAGGCATGAACCCACTATCGAGCATAAATACTAACTCTTGGAGTTGCTAGCATCTACTTGGCCAAGATAGCTACTAACAATGGAAAGCATGCAAGATCACAAATAACAAAGACATGATAGAATCAATAGTCAATCTGAAATAGCATCTCAATATCCATCGGATCCCCGCAAACACAACATGTATGGATTACAAATAGATGATCTTGATCATAAACGGAGCTCACAAGATCTAAACATGAAAGCACAAAGGAGGAGAAACCAGCCATCTAGCTACTACATGGATCTGTAGTCCAAGGATGAACTACTCACGCATCACACCGGAGGCTTGCATGGTGATGAAGAAGGCCTCCAGGGTGAATTCCCCTCTCTGGTAGGGTGCCGGGAAGAGCTTCAGATCCCTCCCGATCTAGGGATGGAGATGACGGCGGCTACAGACTCTTTCGTGGATTTTTGATCGGGTACTTAGGGTTTTCGTCCCGAGGGCAACTTATAGGCGGAAGGAGACCCCGAGGGGGTGCTTGGGCTGGCCACACCACCCCCTAGCGCGGGCCAGGCCTGGCCGCGCGGCCAGGTGGTGTGGCTGCCCTCTGGCCCTTCTCCGTCTCGTATTCTGGCACTTGATCCCTTCCGGAAAAATAGGCACTTTGGCTTTTGTCCCATCCAATTCCGAGAATATTCATTTTCTGACTTTCCTGGAACCAAAAACAGCAGAAAACAGGCAGCTGGCACTGTGGCTCTTGTTAATAGGTTAGTCCAAAAAATCATATGAAAAGTACTCCAAAGTTGGAACAAAACACAAGAAAGTGTATAAAACCAAGCATGGAACATCAAAAATTATAGATACATTTGCAATGTATCAGCATCCCCAAGATTAACTCATACTCGTCCTCGAGTAGGTAAGTGATAAAAATAAATAATTTTTGAGGTGACATGCACCATCAAAGACTTGATCAAAGTATTTGCAAAACATTCAAAGCTGGGATCATAGTACTTCAATCATAACATGAAAGACAAAGTTCTAGCAATAAGCAAAGAAACTATGATGCAACATGAAAAGGCACAAACAAAAGATTCATGAATAACATGCTTTGCAAGACGTTTGTTTGTTTCACATAAATAAAACATAGCATAATAGTATTCAGCTTGTCCCTCAATAGAGTAGCAAATATAAATGCAAAGGACACCTTCAAAGTTCATAAGAGTGACTAGATACAATAGTTTCAAACAAGCAATAACAAGTTATACATCAATCAACTAGTCTTGGGACAATGCACATATAACTAAGAATGATCACTATGCTCTCAAAGTAGGTGCATAAAGTTAGAAGGTGGAGACTCAATATAATGGTGGAAGAAAAGCCTTTTGTAAAAGGAAGTAGGGATTCAAGTCGCATAAAGAGCTTCCAAAAATTATGGTACTTATAGCTTTCAGCTCTCATTGCCCCTATCATAAGCATCTTGAAGTGATTAAGGTTAAAGTGAACAAACTAGGTGTACATGCTTGACGAAGTATAAGTCAGAAATCTCATGTCCCTTGTATACGAGGGCCGCTCCTCATGCTACTCAAGTTTAGTCACCGGTAAATTCTTGTCATCGTAAGTACATGTGGATAAGTGAGAACCGCCAATGGCGTACCCCTTGCCCGATGATACGGAAGAATCCCAATATCAAAATGACAAGGCAAGCAGACAACGAGCATCTCAGCATTCTTCTTATTTACATGGGAATATGGTGCTTTTTTTCTCTCTTCCCTCTTTTCATAGTATCTTTTTTTTCTCTTTTCTCTTTTTTTTCTCAATATAGGACTCTCTTTTTTATAAGAAGAATGCTTCATAGACAGCTCATTATGGTTACGCTGCAGGTTTCCACCATGTCAGCATGGATTAGACCAGCGGCCTAGGCGTTTCTCTAACACATATACATAACTCCATGGACTTACAAGCTCCCCTTTCATTTCACACCGACGACATCCATATACAAAAGAGCATGATATCAACTAGGTACAAGTACCAAGTGCAATGTTGAAAGCATTCCCCATGAAAGCATGGTTCTGCTAATTCCCAACAAATAAGTGCAAGCATATACAACGTAGAAGACACAATGGTTCAAGTTTATTAAGGGCAAGTAAAGTAAAGTGTGCCATCAAGTTCGTGAGAGCTTTAATCACTAGTTTTCTCATAACAAGTGGAAGATAAACAAAAGCATGAATATACTTGGAATAGCATAAGCTAGTAGGTAGGTATGGTGGACTCTTTGGAATAACTTGGTTTAGGGAGTTGGATGCATGAGTGGAACTCATACTTGGTTGTGGAGGCTAGCAAAAGACTGGGAGCGAAAAACTAAGAGAGCAATACTGGCCATAATCATGCAGAGCGACAAAACATCATTGATCAAAGCATAAAGTGATACTACAAGTTGAAAACTAAAGGATCATAAAGGCTATGGTGACTTGAGATAGTCATAACATGGTGTGAGCATGTGCCAAGTCAACCCTAATAAAGCATCAAAGGAGAATACCACTATACTATGATTTAATATGCTAAAACAACGCATGATTCATCCAAGGCACATTAAGCAATCTCAATTGTTTATAACAAGTCATGGTACAGAAAAGAATACTAAGCATAAAGCCAAAACAATATCAAGCATGGCATGACAAAGCATAGGCCACAGTCAAAAACGAGCTCTTTTTACCACATAAGTATGAACTTTCCTACTCTTTTCCAAACCAAACCAAACTATTTGCAAAGCAATGTATGAAAGAGGGGTTACAACCAATTTATTCAGAAAACTAAGCAAACCAAGCAAACTAAAAACCAAAAACAACAAAAAGAAGACGCTCCAAGAAAAACACAATTATGCATGAAACAATAAAAATGAAGCGTTTGGAAGAAACCTGGGATTTTTATTGATGAAGAAGGGGATGCCTTGGGCATCCCCAAGCTTTGACGCTTGTACTTCTTGGATATTTCTTGGGGTGACACGCGTGGCATCCCCAAGATTGAGCTCTAGTCCATCCTTCATCTCATTACTCAATCCTTCCATACACCTGAAAATTTTCCTCCATACAAAACTTCACACAATCTCATTAGCAACATTAGTGCACTTAAGATAAATAAGTCTCAAGGTTCAGTTCTAGCACCAAATAAACTTACATTAGAACACTAGCTACTGTAGCACTTCGCTCAAAAAGCTCAATTCCCCAAAAGAACTCAAGAAGGAACTAACAAGAAGCAAATGCAGAAAATGGCAAAAATTTGTCAAAACAGACCAGCAGGTAAAGAAGAATTTTTTTGAAGACCTTATGTTGCTCAAATAAAAAAGTGTTGTACTAACGAAAGTTAGATAACAACCTGGGTCAAAAGCAAAAAAAATAACAGCTCAATCCGACGTACAGACCTCTCTCAGGAATTTTTACGGTGAAGCACAAAAATCTGTTTCGGGACAGCAACTTTCCCAATCATTACTTCTCTCTCATTAGAGGTTACTCTTGGCACAAAAAGCAAATAAAAAGGATAAGGAGAGGTTATTACAGAGGTAATAACTTCCAAGACTCAACTAAAACTCTTGGGTTATCTCCCAACAAGTACTTTTCTTTAACGCCTTTAAGTTAGGCATAAAAATTTGAGAAGATGCTCTCATAGGAAATATGAATTGAAGTAAAAGAGAGCATCAAGAAGCAAATTCAAAACACATTTAAGTCTAACCCACTTTCTATGCATAGGAATCTTGTATGCAAATAAATGCACAAAGAACAAAGTGACAGGCATAGGAAGATAAAACAAAAGTAACTTCAAAACTTTCAGCACATAGAGAGGTGTTTCATTACCATAAAAACTTCTACAACCATATTTTCCTCTCTCATAATAATTTTCAGTAGCCTCATGAATAAACTCAACAATATAACTATCACATGACGCATGCTTTTCATGATCTACAAGCACTAGAGCTTTATTATAAATATTTTCAAAAGAATCCTCGGGAACATAACATTCACCCTCCTTTGATAAGCATGGGGGACAATCAAATAATATAAGGGATAAAGAGTTACTCTCATTAGAAGGTAGGCATGGGTAGATCCATTCTTCCTCCTTTTTTCCATCACTCTCCTCCTCTTTTTCATCTAATGAGCTTTCAGGTTCAGCAATTTCTTCTTCCATGGAGGTTCTAGCAGGCAATGGTTCATCTATTACCTTAGCAAGCATAAAACTGTTCCCAAATAGGAAACTGAGTGAGCTATCCATAATGAAATAGTCATTGGAGCAGAGCTAGTCATAAAGGCAACTTAAGAAAGGAACTAATTTTTTTGTGTTTTCTAAAGAACAAAACAAGCAAACAAAGCAAAAATAAACTAAGCAAAACAAAAAAACAATAGAGTAAAGAGATTGGTTATGAGGGACTCCCCTTGTGAAGATGTCCTTGACTCCCCGGCAATGGCGCCAGAAAATCTGGTGCATAGTTGACGTGGGAGCTTCTTCTTGTTCTTCAGTCCCCGGCAACGGCGCTATAAAATCTTGATGCGCTCGACTTTCGATGTAGAGCTCGTTGGGAACCCCAAGAGGAAGGTACGATGAATACAGCATCAAGTCTTCCCTAAGTTATGAAACTAAGGTTTAATCGAACTAGTAGGAGCAAGGAAACACCCCAAAGGTGTTACTAACCGAGCTTTGGCAGGGCGCACTACCGGTGCTAGTAGCAACGTGGAGACCTGCACAACACAACCATAGAACTTTGTCCCCAACTTGCGATGAGGTTGTCAATCTCACCGTGTTTTGCGGAAAACAAAGGATTAAATGTATCGAATGGAAAGAAGTAAAAGTTTGCAGAAAGTAAACACAAAGCAGTAAAAGATTGTAGATTGTATATAAAGTAAAAGGACCGGGATCCATAGTTCACTAGAGGTGGCTCTCCTTAAGATAGATAACATGCTGGATGAACAAATTACAGCGGGGCAATTGACAAACACCGAGAAAGCAATACATGCATATACTAATCATCTTGACTCCCTTGAGACTTGATTGGGCATTACAACATAATACATAGACCGCCATCCAACTGCATCTATGACTAATAATCCACCTTCAGGTTATCATCTGAAGCCCCTCCAGTATTAAGTTGCAAGCAATAGATTATTGCTTTACAAACTGCGTGTAAAGTAAACAATACGATTGTTCTATGAACAAAGGATTGTTGTTTTCTCCCTAATAGCAACAGCACAACTAGTACCTTAGAGATTTCTGTCACTTCCCCAGATTACCAGAGGCATGAACCCACTATCGAGCATAAATACTAACTCTTGGAGTTGCTAGCATCTACTTGGCCAAGATAGCTACTAACAATGGAAAGCATGCAAGATCACAAATAACAAAGACATGATAGAATCAATAGTCAATCTGAAATAGCATCTCAATATCCATCGGATCCCCGCAAACACAACATGTATGGATTACAAATAAATGATCTTGATCATGAACGGAGCTCACAAGATCTAAACATGAAAGCACAAAGGAGGAGAAACCAGCCATCTAGCTACTACATGGATCTGTAGTCCAAGGATGAACTACTCACGCATCACACCAGAGGCTTGCATGGTGATGAAGAAGGCCTCCAGGGTGAATTCCCCTCTCCGGCAGGGTGCCGGGAAGAGCTTCAGATCCCTCCCGATCTAGGGATGGAGATGACGGCGGCTACAGACTCTTTCGTGGATTTTTGATCGGGTACTTAGGGTTTTTGTTCCGAGGGCAACTTATAGGCGGAAGGAGAGGCCGAGGGGGTGTCTGGGCTGGCCACACCACCCCCTGGCGCGAGTCAGGCCTGGCCGCGCGACCAGGTGGTGTGGCCGCCCTCTGGCCCTTCTCCGTCTCGTATTCTGGCACTTGATCCCTTCCGGAAAAATAGGCACTTTGGCTTTTGTCCCGTCCAATTCCGAGAATATTCATTTTCTGACTTTCCTGGAACCAAAAACAGCAGAAAACAGGCAGCTGACACTGTGGCTCTTGTTAATAGGTTAGTCCAGAAAAATCATATGAAAAGTACTCCAAAGTTGGAACAAAACACAAGAAAGTGGATAAAACCAAGCATGGAACATCAAAAATTATAGATACATTTGCAATGTATCAACGGGCTCCAGGGTGGCCACTCCCCTGGTGGTGCGGCCAGGTGGCCCGCGCCACGGGGTGGTGTGAGCCCCCTGGGCTCCATTTCCGTCCCTCTTTCGACTCATTATCTTCCATGTTAGATAAAACTGCAAAAATATAAATTGAAAGATTTTTCTGGACCTTTTCTTACCAGAACTGTTACCTATTTGAACACGAACTCTGCATGTTTCTGAATTTGGTCTCTAATGAATTTTTCCGGAGTCACCATTTGAATAACATCAATATCTTCATTGTAAGAATCTTCAGAAATATAGTGCTTGATTCTTTGACCATTCACCACTTGTGTAGTGTTGTCTTTTAAGGAAGAAATTTTTATTGCACCTGAACGATACACCTCTTCAACAACAAAAGGTCCTTCCCATTTTGAAAGTAGTTTTCCTGCAAAAAATCTGAGACGAGACCTATACAATAGAATCTTCTCACCAACATGGAACACTCTCTTAAGAATTCTCCTGTCATGCCATCTTTTAAATTTTTCTTTAAAGAGTGTAGCATTTTCATATGCTTCACTTCTCCACTCATCTAAAGAACTCAAGTCAAACAATCTTTTTCTTACCAGCAAGTTTGAAATCTCTATTAAGTTCTTTCACTGCCCAATAAGCTTTGTGTTCTAATTCTAAAGGCTGGTGACAAGCTTTTCCATAAAACATTTTGTAAGGAGACATTCCCATAGGATTTTTATAAGCAGTTCTATAAGCCCATAAAGCATCATTCAACTTTTTAGCCCAATTTTTTCTAGATCTATTAATAGTCTTTTGCAAGATGGATTTAATTTCTCTATTTGATAGTTCTACTTGCCCACTGGTTTGGGGATGATAGGATGAAGCAATTCCATGATTAACGTCATATCTAGCAAGAGTCTTTCTAAAACCACCATGAATGAAATGCGAACCTCCATCGGTCATAAGATACCTAGGCACTTCAAACCAAGGAAAGATAACATCCTTAATCATTTTTAAAGAGGTCTCACCATCAGCACTTTTTGTAGGTATGCCTTCTACCCACTTGGTAACATAATCAACGACAACAAGAATATGAGTATAACCTTTTGAAGGAGGAAAAGGACCCATAAAGTCAAATCCCCAACAATCAAATGGTTCAATAACAAGAGAGTAATTCACAGGCATTTCATTGCGTCTAGAAATATTACCAACTCATTGACATTCATCACCTGACAAGATAAACTTTCTTGCATCTTTAAAAAGGGTAGGCCAGTAAAAACCTGATTGTAGAACCTTTTGTGTGGTTATATATCCAGCATGATGTCCTCCATAGGCACTACCATGACATTTCCATAATATCTCCTTTTGTTCATATTCTGGAACACATCTTCGCAGAATACCATCCACTCCCTCTTTATATAAATGTGGGTCATCCCAAAAATAATGCCTCAAATCATAAATGAATTTTCTTCTTTGTTGGGCTGTAAAAGTTGGAGGCAAATACTTGGAAACAATAAAGTTAGCACAATCAGCATACCAAGGACTCTCTCGCGAGCTTACCCCTATTGCAGCCAACTGTTCATTTGGAAAACTATCATTAATAGGCATAGGATCAAAAGAAATGTTTTCCAGTCGAGATAAATTATCAACAACAGGATTTTCAGCACCTTTCTTATCTACAATATGTAGATCGAACTCTTGTAAAAGCAACACCCATCTAATAAGCATAGGCTTAGCATTTTTCTTTGTCATAAGGTACTTAATAGTAGCATGATCAGTATGAATGGTAAATTTTGAATCAATAATATAAGGTCTAAACTTATCACAAGCAAAGACAACAATTAAGAACTCTTTTTCAGTAGTAGCATAATTCTTTTGAGTAGCGTCAAGAGTCTTACTAGCATAATGGATAACATTCAACTTTTTATCTATTCGTTGCCCAAGAACAACACCTACATCAAAATCACTAGCATCGCACATAATTTCAAAGGGTAAATTCCAATCAGGTGGTTGGACAATAGGAGCAGCAGTTAAATCTTTTTTTAGAGTTTCAAAAGCTTCCTTACAATCATCATCAAAAACTAAAGGTACATATTTTTGGAGAAGATTAGTAAGAGGTTTTGATATCTTGGAGAAATCGTTAATAAACCTTCTATAGAAACCATCATGACCAAGGATACTACGAATACCTTTGATGTCTCTAGGATAGGGCATTTTCTCAATTGCTTCAACTTTGGCTCTGTCAACTTCACTGCCTCTTTCGGAAATTTTATGTACAAGGATAATTCCTTCATTAACCATGAAGTGTCATTTCTACCAATTAAGAACAAGATTAGTTTCTTCGCATCTCTGCAAAACTTTATCAAGGTTGTGCAGACAATTATCAAAAGAAGTTCCATAAACAAAAAAATCGTCCATGAATACTTTAACAATTTCCTCACAAAAACCATGAAAGATAGCAGACATGCATCTTTGAAAAGTAGCAGGAGCATTACACAAACCAAAAGGCATACGCCTATAAGCATAGGTTCCATAAGGACACGTAAAAGTAGTGTTTTCTTGATCTTGTTGTTTAACATCAATTTGAGAGAACCTAGAGTACCCATCAAGAAAGCAAAAATGAGTCTTTTTAGACAACCTTTCTAACATTTGATCAATAAAAGGCAGTGGGTAATGATCTTTCTTAGTAACTTTGTTAACCTTTCTGAAGTCAATGCACATCCTATAACCAACTACTAATCTTTGGGGGATAAGCTCATTATTCTCATTAGGCACAACAGTAATTCCTCCTTTCTTAGGGACACAATGAACAGGACTAACCCACTGACTATCAGGAATAGGATAAATAATGCCAACATCAAGGAGTTTTAATACCTCATTTCTTACCACTTCCTTCATCTTAGGATTTAAACGACGTTGATGTTCTACCACTGGTTTTGCATCGGATTCTATATTAATAGCATGCTGATATATAGTAGGATAAATCCCCTTTAAATCATCAAGGTTATAGCCCATAGCTCCTCGGTGTTTCTTCAATACTTCTAATAATCTTTCCTCTTCCTTTCCTGGAAGTTTAGAACTAATAATAACAAGATATATATTATTATCATCGATGTAAGCATATTTAAGATTGTTAGGTAAAGATTTCAGATCAAAAACCGGATCCTTTTTAGGTGGTAATGTGGTACCCAAATCTTCCATAGGTAAATTATGCTTAAGCATCTTGGGTTGACGACGGAGAATCTCGTCAATCTCATTTCTTTCCTCCATGAAGATCTCACTTTTGTGGTCTTCCATAAATTGTTGTAAAGCATTGTTAGGAGCAAGAGAAATAGAAGCAAGTTGTTCAACTCTAAAATCCTCATTGGGAAATTCATTTTCATAAGGAACTTTAGCAAATTTCGAAAAATTAAACTCATAAGATTCTCCATAAATTTTAGTTAAAATTTTCTACCTCTTACAGTCTATAATGGCTCCACAAGTGTTCAAGAAAGGTCTACCAAAAATGATAGGATAGGTTTTACTAGTAGCTTAACCAAGTACTAGAAAATCAGCAGGATATTTAATCTTACCACAAAGAACTTCCACATCTCTTACGATACCAATTGGAGAGATGGTCTCTCTATTGGCAAGGTGAATAACCACATCATTCTTCTAGTTCACAAGGACCAATTTCATGCATAATTTCTTTGTAAAACTCATAAGGAATAGCACTTGAACTTGCACCAATATCACATAAACCATAATAGCAATGATCAGCAATTCTAATAGAAAGCATAGGGACACTAGCTTTTCTAGTTCTACTAGGATGTTGAACAATATTAGAAGCGTCCTCACAGAAGATAATGTGTCCATCTTCTACACTTTTAGTGACAAGGTCTTTCACAATTGCTACTGCAGGTTCAATATTTATTTGTTCATCGGGTTTTACAGCTCTCTTTGTATTTTTGTTAACCATACTAGTTATCATAGAATGCTCCTTTACCTTATCAGGGAAAGGTATTTTCTCGATATAAGGTTCAGGTAAAATACGATCAATGGTACAAACTTCAGTACTTCTAGTAGGAACACAATCAACAATATCTTTATATGGTGCATGATACTTGTTCCATTCCTTTTTGGGAATTTCAATATAAGAGGCAAAAGCCTTAAAATAGTTTGCAATAACTTGAGAATCAAGACCATAAGCAACACTAATATTATGAAAGTCATCAATTCCCACAAAAAATTTAATGCATTCATAATCATAATTTATACCTGACTTTCTTCCTTTATCATTCTGTCATGCTTCAGCATTTTCTTGAATATGGTCTAGAAGATCCCATTTAGCTTCTTCTTCCATACATGTAAATGATCCAGCACAAGAAGTATCCAATAGATCCTTATCATGAAGAGAAATCTGTGTGTAAAAGTTACTGATAATAATATTATTAGGGAGCTCATGAATAGGACATTTGAGCATTAGTAACTTCAATCTCCCCCAAACTTGGGCGGTACTCTCTCCATCACGAGGCCAAAAGTTATATATTTGATTCTGATCTTTATGAATCTCACTAGGAGGATAAAATTTGGAATAAAAGAGAATAACTTCTTTAATAGATTGGCCATTCTTTAGCAGCTTATACCATTCCTTAGCTCTTCCTTTCAATGATAACGAGAATAACTTCTTTTTAACTTGATATATTGTAATACATGCGCACTTGAACAATCCGCACAATTCGTGTATAAAAAGCAAATGATCACCGGGATGGACAGTTCCATCTCCAAAATAGTAGTTATACATAACATGATCAACAATTTTTGTAGGTATTTTAAAGGTATCATTTTCAACAAGTGGTGGTTCATCTACTACCTTAGCAGTGGTAGTAGCATTACGAAATAAGAAACTAAGTGAACTATCCATATTGAGAATAAAGTAACAAACATAAATAAATAATACATACAGTAGAAGTTTCCTTTACCAGTTCCACTCTTCAATAGCGTTTCACTCCCCGATAACGGCGCCAGAAATTAGTCTTGATGACATACAAGTATAGATGGTGTATCGCAGTATTTTCGATAAGTAAGAGTGTCGAACCCAACAAGGAGCAGAAGGTGTTGACAAGTGGTTTGGATCAGGAATTCTCTGTAAATACTTAGCAAACGAATTTTTAGGGGTTTTTGATAATGCAGATAAATAAAGTACAAGTAAATAAAAGACAATAATAATAATTGCAGCAAGTGGCCCAATCCTTTGTTTAGCAAAGGACAAACCGATTGTATTACTTAAGATGACCAAACGTTCTCAAGGATACATGGGAATATTGTCAAGTGCTTTTGCTTCATAAAGTTGATTAATCTTCTTTGGTTACATAAGTGTTGTGTGGGTGAACTTATGCTAATGTACTGACCTTCCTAGGACTAATACATACTTGTGATTATACCCCTTGCAAGCATCCGCAACTATTAGAAAGTAATTAAGATAAAAACCTAACCATAGCCTTAAACTTTGAGATCCTACACTCTCTGTGCAAAGGTTTCCTATCGGGGGTTCAGGTTTCTGTCACTCCGGCAACCCCACGATTAGTAGCCAAATACACAATGCATTCCCCTAGGTCCATAAAGGTAAAGTATCATGTAGTCGACGTTCACATAACACCACTAGAAGAATAACACCACAACTTAATTATCAAACCATTAAATCTTTCTCAACATAATTCTACTACTAACAATATGACTTCTCCCATGTCCTCAAGAACTAAACAAACTACTCACGAGACATCATATGGATCAAGATCAGAGATGAAATAATGATAAGTAAAAATCTGAACATAAACGATAATTCAATGGTTCCACTCAATAGCATCAACTACAACGAGTAATCAACACCAGGAAAGTTTCCCCTAAGAAATATGCAAGATTCAACACAATTGTTACAGTGGTACGGAGTGGTGGTGATAGTGCTAGTGGATATGATGGTGGAGATGATGATGATCTCTATGAAGTCTAGCTTGATGATGGTGTTGATGGCGACGATCTCCCCTCTCCGGGAAGGAATTTCCCCGATAGATTTCTGCCTGCCAGAGAGCTCTTTCTCTCTGTAGTTTCCGCCCCGCAGAGGCGGCGGAACCTTTCTGTGGTCCCTTCCCCAGTCTTAGGGTTTCGAGGGGAATATATACGCGGAAGGACGATGCTGGAGGTAGGCCAGGGTGGCCACACCACTTGGTGGCGCGGCCAGGGGTGGCCCACGCCAGGGGGTGGTTTGGGCCCCATGTGGCCCATCTCCACTCCTTCTTCTGGCCTCCTTCGTCTTCTGGCAAAATAGGAATTTCTGTATATTTTCTGGGATTTCTGATCTTCGCCAATTTTGCACCTAGGCAGTGTCTTTTCCATCAGAATCCTGACTTCAGTGGTTCATCCTCCAAAAGTCATCAACCATACAAAAATAGATGAAATAACATAAGTATCATCTCTTTATATGAAATATATCAATGAATAATAGTAAATTATGATATTGAATAGTGATGCAAAATGGACATATCAAATTCCATGCCGCTCACGGCTCATGATGATGGACCATATATATAAATAGAGAACGTGGTATTGGAGGAGATAAAGATCTCGATTGGTTCTCCATGATTGCTAGATTGATGGGATCAGCAGACGGGCGAGATGCTCCACACCACGGATCGATGATGTGGAGTTGGCGATCTAGCTAAATTAACCATTCGAAGAGGCGTGAGATGCGTTGTGAATAACGGGGATAGTAGATTAATGTGCATGCGGTGCTATGATCAATTAATTAACACGTATATTACACGTAGGGTTACGAAGCGGCACCCGATTCGATCCACCCCGCTTCGTAGCCAAAATTTATTAGTCTAGATCAAAAAAATTCATCAAAATTTCTCTAGTTTGAAATAAATTTTGCTTTCGCGGACTCTCCCGGGTTACCGCTTCACAACCCTAGTTACGCATTGTGCTAAGATAATTGTAGACATTTTCATTTTTTTAAGTCAAAGCGGATTAGGCACTTTGTTAGAGTGTTAGAGTGAATGATGGGCCGAGTATTAATAAAAGGGTGGTGTTATGCGTTTCACGGGTCCTCCTGCTGACACTTTGTCCTTCTAATGCCGCATTTGCTACACTAAATCCCGCTTTTGCTACATAATGTCCGGGTTTGTTACAGTAGCAAACAACGGTTTGCGCAAAAACAGAACAAAAAAGACAACCCTCACCGGAGACCTCGCCGAAGACTTTGTAGCAAAAAAAGTACTAATGTAGCAAAACCGACTTCGCTGAGAAATATCACTGAAGGCTCGCCAGAAAAAACCTCGTCGGAGACCTCGTAGCAAAAAAAAATTACGCTATTATAGCAAAACCATAAAACGGTGGTAGCAAACAAAATGTGATAATGTAGCAAAAAAAGTTTCGCCGGAGACCTTGTAGAAAAAAGTTGCTACCTAGCAAAACGACTTCTCCGGAGTCTATTGTCGGTCATTCTCTTATTTTATAATGTGCAAAAGATCACACTTTTATGGTGAAATCAAAAAATAATATGTCGTTACCATGATTAGAGTGACATATTTTTTTAAAGACATGTACAATAGGCTGACGTCGGTCTTCTCTTAGAACTGACACATAGAATTATGCTTAGTTAGAGAAGGGAGAATAAAAAAAATTGAAGCTTGTCTTTCCTTACCTAAGTAATGATCTCTTAGAAAAGAGGTATATACACTTTTAGTCCCACATCTTGCACCCTCCGAGCATTTCAGTCCTACATCTTGCAAAGTGAGCAGGAATAGTCCCACAACTTGCAACCTAGGAGCATTTTAGTCTAATTCGATCTAATTTTATACGATTTTTAACCAAATTCGTTCACCTATGACGTCACAATTTTTTCAAAAGAACCCCTATATATTTTTCTCTAACATTGATGTCCTTAGCAGGACTGACAAACGGACCCACCTGTACAAGTACAAATAAAAAAACAGTTAGAATTCCGAGCGTGAATGGTATTTGAACTCAATACCTTTGAGAAGGTGCACAACTAGACAAGCCAATACGCCAAGACATTCTATTGTTTACACAGGAGGACGTAATTGCTTATATACGACGAAAGCACACAAGCATGTAAAAATACAAATCAAAGTATAAAAACACTTTCAAAAAATATGTACATGTGAGCAATCAAGTAAGCATTTTCTTGGTACAAAATTTTAGCCCGGACTGATTTGTATTGTGGCTAAAAAAATACGATTCTAACAGGATTTGAAGGTGCACGGGTTGCACACCTATAGATCTCTAATTTTGGATTAAAAATTTATATCACCGCCACAGCCATGACCTTCGCCGGTAGCGGCTCCATGAGCCACACTTTGTGTTGGTCCTGATGCTGCTGCAGGGCCACACCATCCCCATGGCAGACATGGCGTGCCTATTGGCCGAGTGTGGCGCGCAAGTCGGCTTCATCACCACGCTAGTGAACGCCGCCAGGTTGGCGGGCTTCGACGCCGACGTGGCGGCAGGGGGCCTGGCGGTCCATCTAAGATACCAATTACACCCAATCGCTCCCGCCCATCTTAGACGGCCGGGCGCCGCCACCACCGCCGGGATCGACATCGGTGACGGCCGGGACATCACACCTTTGAGTCGGCGACGGCTAGGGTTTGGGGACCTCCGGAGCCGTCCGTGCGGGCGACCCGGGAGGGAGTTGCAGGCCAGAACAAACCAACAAAAAATCTAACAAAAACAATGGCAACTAGGCATGGTTGCGCCGAGAACGAGAACATGGACATGGTCCAGGGAAAGGATTTGCGCTTCAACTTCATGGAGGCATGCGCCTTGCTCCGGGGGCCACTCAAGGCATACCTCCGACATTCGCCTCCATGCTACAAATCGCTGAGGAAGTCGTTGTCAGACACTTTTATGTAACCCAGAACACAAATTATTTCGGATTAAAAATTATATTTTTTGAATATTTCATAACTTTAGAATAGTATTTTTGACTGTCTAAAATAAAAGCTTACATGTAGCTTAGATGTGTACTCCATCAATTAAGTTTCACTTCACTCGTTAGTATGCTCTAGTATACATAATTTTCTTTCCATGTTTCATGTATTGAGCCAGTAAGCGCTAGGTAACCTGTTGCTTGATACGTGACCCTTTCTTTAGGTGCTTCATGTTGTGTAGCCGAGTTAGGACGCATTAACCTCAATATAATACTCCCTCCGTCTCAATTTACTCTGCGTTCTGGGTTTAGTCAAAGTCAAACTTTATAAACTTTGACTGTGTATATCAAAAAATATATAAATATCTAAAATATGTAATAAATATAATTAGACTTACCATAAAACATACTTTTATATTGTATGCAATTGATTTTATAAATGTTGGTATTTTATAGAATATGCTTAGACAAGTTTTAATATGTTTGACTTTGACTAAACCTAAAATGCAGAGTAATTTGGGACAGAGGGAGTATATAATAATATAGAATGGATCTTGAAATAACACGTCCTCTTGTCTACTGCAGTGGCAGGCTTCTATTTCTTACGTAGCACTCAGGTCGGGAGTTCAATTCCCTATGCCAACCTGGATGTTTTCTTAGTTTACAACCAGCCAAGGTTACAAGCCATACAGAAATAATGTATAGGGTCATTTTGTAAAAATTGTGGTGCCACATGTCAATTTCAAAATGAGTTTTGATCCACTCGTGAACGAATTTGGTTAAAATCTCATAAATTCGATCGAATTGGACTAAAATGCTCCAAGGTTGCAAGTTGTGAAACTAGTCTTGCTCACTTTGCAAGTCGTGTGACTAAAATACTCTCAGGGTGCAAGATATGGACTAAAAATGTATATACCTCCTTAGAAAATAACAGAAGATTGTTTTCTAGATTGTACCATATTGCCTTTCCTTAAAAACAAAATTTCCTACTAAATTTTAACTGATTCTCATTAATTACTAGGAATAACAGTAAGAATTAGTGCAATGTATAACTAATAGTATCTATTACTTTCTCTAGATGATGTGGATGTCTAAGAAAAGACATGTGGCTCTACCGTTGTACATGTGCCTAAGGTTAATCGACTTGTATGGCCTGTTGTGCTTCTCCATGCCAGCAGATCTCACAGATTCCAGTCGCATCGCAGATCTGCAGTGCAGGCCTGATTGCCTGAACATGTCACCCCTGGAAGGAGATGGTTCACGTGAGTACTCTCCCGCAAAATTAAGAAAGCAAAGTCTTCTTTAAGAACACGAGTACACGACCCGTCGACCGGACAGAGCTAGGAGCAGCAAGTGGAGTAGCAACTAGGACGTTCATGGGGTACGGCTGCGCAGGTCCGTACGACCAAGTAGCTTCTCGTTTATTAGACGAAATCTAGCTAGCTAGCTAGCTTCTTTTTTTCTGTGTTAGAACTTATATTTTACCTTGCTCATGAGTTAATTGGATAAAACTATTACAATTGGGGCTGTCGGGACGAGTCAGTACTACTTTCGGTAATTTTTGTAAGTCAGTACCAGTTCTGAGTCATAGCGTTGCAAACTGCACTAGATTTTATCTAACAGCATTTTAACACGCTTTCTCATGGCTCGGGCCTAGCTGTAAGTGCCGAGTTGGCAGCACGTGTCTAGGAGGAGCTGAGGTGGAAGTGGGGCCCACCTGACAGACATATGTTATGTTATTTTTTATTTTTCTCTCCTATTTTACTCTTTACCGCCCGTGGGTCCCACCCGTCAGCCTCCCTATTCCCCCACCTACCTTCTTCTTCCTCCATCAGCCAGCGGGAAACTGTAGGCGTGAGGCGGAGCTAGGGCGCAGCAGGCGGCTGGAGGCAGAGCGGCAACCATGGCGGCCCCCGATACCACCTATCCCGCGATCCCCAATCCCATCACGCCTCCCTCTGAGCGTCGCCGCCAACCTCGACCGCGGTCGCCTCGCCTCCCACCTGCAACCTTCTCGCCGTATCTGCATCGCGTGGCCACCGCCAGCCCACAGCGTCGTCGTGCTTGCCGCTCTGTGCCCTCGCCGGCACCCTTGACGGCGCCGCACCATCACCGACCACCACGTCCTCGCCGGCCGCGCGCGCGACCCTGCAGCAACTCGCCACCCCCGCGTGAGCGCCGACCCTGCAGAAGCTCGCCGCCCTCGTCAGCCCCACGCCCTTGCCGCCCAGCACCCTCGATAGCGTCGCGCTATCACCGGCCACCGCGTCCTCGCTGCCCCGCGCCCTCTTCGCCCAGCACCCTCGATGGCGCCGCGCTATCACCGGCCACCGCGTCCTCGCCGGCCACCACCCTTGCTCGCTACCAGATGGAGGAAGAAGAAGGTGGGTAGGAAAAATAGGGAGGATGACGGGTGGGACCCACTAACGATAAATAAAGGAGAGAAAAATAAAAAATAACATAAGATATGTCTGACAGGTGGGCCCCACTTCCACCTCAGCTCCTCCTAGACACGTGCCGCCAACTCAACACTTACAGCTGGGCCCGAGCCGTCAGAAAGCGTGTTAAAGTGTTGTTAGACGAAATTTAGTACAGTTTGCAACGCTATGACTCAGAATTGGTACTGACTTGCAAAAATTATCGAAAGTGGTACTGACTCGTCCCGACAGCCCTAATTGTGATAGTTTTATCCAATTAACTCCCTGCTCACAACTCACAACCAGTTCCTCCGTTGAACTTTAGTATTACCTGACCCTAGGGACAACTGCTCTTTCACCACACAAGCCCTACGGAATTGAATCAACAGAATAACGATGGGTACGACAGGCAACAGCGCGGAGGAGGAGGAGGATGATAAAAGGGACACAGTTGCATGTGAAGTTGTGAACATAATTTGGAGAGGACGGTCGAAAAGCAACTATACAGCACAGTTACCTGCCCTGAATCCCTCTCTCTATCTCTCTCTCTCTAAATTTAGCTTGTAGGTCCATCAGCCATAGCACCCTGTGTAGCCCGTCTAAGGACAGACGACATCTCATTTCAGCCCTTCACCAACCTTGCATGCAAATGGATTTACGTCGAGAATTAATCCTGAAATGTGACTAGCGTGTGCTTGTCTAACAAATGAAACGCGACCAATCCAAGATACACAGCCGGCCGGCTACAAACATCCGAAGCTTCTCGAGGGAAAGCTCGACAGGGAGACCCATGCATGCACGCACCGATTCGGCTCAGCTTTTGGCGTGCAGATTACGGACAGCAAATGATGAGGTGACGTGCATGGAACCTTGTTCACCAATTGAGCCGCCCGTCGCCTTTTAGCACGTCCCTTCGATCAATCGATCGTCGATCGAAGTGATCGATGTGAACGCGCTCCTACGGTACATCATCACCGGCTAACTCCTGTGGACTGGTTGGAGATAGCTATAGGCGATGGCAAATACTCCCTCCCTATTAAAACAGATGTCGAAATCTATCTATGACATCTATTTTGGGACGGAGGGAGTTAACTAAATTAACCGAGAAATTACAGCTGCAGAAGTGGTAGCTCAAGGAGTAGCTAGCCACACATGACAGCTGATCGCCAATTTGCCGGCGGTGGTTAATTTTGAGTCCTCTGGCGCACTTTACAGAAGGCTACACCTACACTGGATAGATATATCATGCATGTCCGTGTGGAACATAGGCATTTGACATTTGTAGCGGCTCGGATTTATGGGGTAAATCAGTGTACCAAATACCGTGTTTACGAAAGAGTAAATTCCAGTTTTTACTCCTAGTTGATTATTATTGACACTAATTACCCCCATTTAGCACATTTTCATCCTAATTATCCCATTTAGTGAAAGTTTTGCCAAATTTTACCCTTCCTAATGAATTTTGCCATAGAAAAGTCCTACGAACGTACCTCTCTAGGATCCATGGATACATGCACTCCACCTAGACGTGCTCTATATGTACGCAATAATCTATTGCTTATTTTTACGCGGACGAATCTATTGCTGATTAGAGGATTAGAGGTAGTATGTGTTCATTAATCTGTACGAATGATGTAGGCGTGGCTCAGCCAAAAACTAAACGGTTCAGCTCGTGTAATTAGCCATGTTCATGCACAAAATCTAACAGAGAAAAAACTAGGATGTGTCGGACCTGACAGACTAGACTCACATGTTGAAACACGATAAAAAACTTAGAAGGGGTAAAAGTTGGCAAAACTTGCACTAAATGGGGTAACTTGGATGAAAAATTGTTAAATAGGGTAATTAGTGTCACAAAAGATTGTTAACTTGGCCGGCGGTGGTTAATTTTGAGTCCTCTGGTGCACTGTAAAGAAGGCTACACCTACACTGGATAGATATATCATGCATGTCCGTGTAGAACATAGGCATTTGACATTTGTAGCGGCTCGGATTTATTGGGTAAATCAGTGTACCAAATAGCGTGTTTACGAAACGTAATCTTGAATCTTTATCTCATTCTCATCTCGTTAATAAAATGAAAAACCTATATCAGTCTGAGTCGCGATAGATTTCGGTAAATTTCGGTTACCCATATAAAATTATCGATATAAAAATTCATGTTTGAGAACCAACATGTGTTTTAATGACCGTTAGGACAGTTGTTGCACCTCCAGCTCACCGAGGATCAAATCCTAGGTTAGAAGCCATGTGTGTCTCTTCAAAGTGCAATAAGTGTGTTTTAATGACCGTTTCGTCGGGCAGAGCGATTATATAAGTGTGTACTTACTATCTCTTATGAAGGAGAGTATGCATGTAGTTGGAAGGCATGAGGGACGCATCCAGTTCTCGCAAGGGTGAGGAACTCTCGTTGCTTCCTAGTCGGAAAACATTCACTCTCCCAGCCTTAGCCCTCTGGATGGACAAAAAGTATTCTAGAAAACCCGTTATTAACCATAATTAGCACCACCCATCCAGGAACGAAGCCAATTCTCAACAAGATCCTCTCCAGAACACACCACTCCATCCTATCATAAGCTTTGTGCATATCGAGTTGTATCGCACAAGTTCCTTACTTCCCTGTTTTCTTGTTCTTGGTGGCATGATAAGACTCATATGCAATAAGAATATTGTCAGTGATTAGACGCCCAGGTACGAAGACGCTTTGCGGAAAAAATGTTTTGAGTCTAAATCGGGTAAAATAAGTGGCCACTGTGGCCTTCACAGAAACAAATATGGAGGGAACTCCTTTGGATCTGTAGCCCATGAATGTTGGACCCTAGAGCCCACCAAAACAGGTATCATTACCACTTAATGGGCCTACCAAAAAAACGACCTAGTTTTCTAGGGTTAGGGCGACTCGGCGGCGATTCTTTGCCAGCGAGGTTCTGGACACCGATCTACGTCGCGATCGCCATTGTTGCTCCTGCTCGGGTTGATCAAGGGGTTGTCTCGCACAACTACCCGGCCTTGGCGGGCAACGGTGTGCTTTTTGGCCGGCGGTAGATCGGTTTTTCTGCTGAGCGGTTGATGGCGACGGACCCGTCTGGAGTTCGGAAGGGGGCGAGCATGGAGGACCTCCTCTAGAGTCTGAAGCTGAGCGATGTGGAGAAGGAGGGTGTTTTTTTGGCCAAGGAAGAACGGGGGAGCTTGCCGGAGGTCAAGTGGATGACCGTTGGGAAGCTGCTGACGAGGGAGAGTTTCAGCGAGGAGTCGTTGAGGCGGACGATGATGGCTGCTTGGAACACGGGTAGGGAGGTTACTTTCCGGGCTACGGAGAGGAATTTGTTCACAATACAGGCACACTGTCTGGGGATTGGAAGAGGATCATGGAGGAGGGTCCGTGGCTGTTTCGGGATTGTGCTTTGATGGTGGAAGAGTATGATGGCGCGACGACGACACCATCGGTGATCCCGAGGAAGGTCCAAGCTTGGATTCAGATCCATAAAATTCCCCCTCTATACCAAACTGAAGCAATTCTTAGGCAATTGGCCTCGAAGGTGGGGGAGGTGGTCAAGGTGGAGATGTAGGTGATTTTCTTTGGGAGTGGAGAATTCCATAGAGTCTGAGTCAAGCTTGATTCGGAGAAACCACTGATGCGTGTGGTGAGCCTGTCATCGGAAGGATGTGGTAGCATCTTCATGCAAGTGTTGTTTGAGAAGGCTCCGAAGTTTTGTGATCACTTTGGTCTGATGGGTCATTCGGTGCTTGAGTGTGGATCGGGAGAATTCTCTGAAGAAGAGCTTCAATTTGGAGACTGGATGTTAGCACCGATGGCTACCTAGCACCCGGAGACACCTCGTGTGCGTGTCGGGTTTGCAAGGGAGAGAGATGGACCGGGAGGGGGTCAAGGCAGGGCCGGAAGCATGGGCGGCGAGGGTGTTGGAGGTCACTCTGGTGGTCGGATGGGGGCGATCTTTTGGCAGTGGCCGTGGCCGGGCCACGGGCGCTCGTGGTGGAGGACATGAAGGAGTGTGGAAGGAAAAACAAATGGCGGTGGTGGAAAATAGTTCGAGGAAGAGGACCTCGGGTGATGCTGGGGTTGAGGGGGTGAAGGAGAGTGAGCTGGTGGACATGGCGACCAGCCCCATGAAATCGGTAGACGAAGGGGATGGTCGGCAGGGGGCTGGGACCAAGGCAAAGGTGCAACTGCAGCTAACGTTCGCGGAAGTCAACTCTATGGTAGGGGAGGGTATTCCTCCTCCCCCGTCGGAGTATATTCCGCCAATGGAGCTCAAGAAGCAGAGGAGGATAGGCAAAGGGGGTAGCGATCTCAGTGCTCAAGCAAATTTTGAGGCGGGCTCCGGTTTGGAGCATCGCCCACAACAATGAGTTGCGCAAGCTAGAACGGCCGTGGTGTTGGCACCGCTGCGACCGTAAAGGCATTTCGTGATTTCGCGAAGGCGTATGCCCCTACTGTGCTCTGTGTTGTCGAAACTCAGGTTCATATAGCACGGGCAGAAGGTTTAAGAGGTACTTTAGGTTATGATAATGCCTTTGCGGTCAGTAGTGCTGGGCGGAAGGGTGGTATTGTAATCTTTTGGAATAATGAAACAAGGGTGGAAATTTTACCGTATTCACAGTATCATATAGATGCAATTGTCACGGAGAGCGGAGGCGAGCCATGGAGACTTACGTGTGTTTACGGGGAGGCACAAACGCATTTGCGGTTCAAAACTTGGGACATGTTGAAATTTATCAAGTCATCAAATTCTCTTCCTTGGATGTGCATTGGTGACTTCAACAAAGTTTTACATCAATCGGAGCATGAAGGGGTGCAAGAGCGCAGTTTGGCGCAAATCGATGGGTTCCGAGAGAGGGTGGATGTATGTGGTCTTCGTGACCTGGGGTTTGAAGGACATCAGTGGACGTATGAGAAGAAGGTGGTGGGGGGATCCTACTGCCGGGTTCGCCTAGACCAGGTGATACGTCCAAAACGTATCTACTTTCCCGAACACTTTTGCTATTGTTTTTCCTCTAAACTTGTGTGATTTGTATACAACTAACACGGACTGACGCTGTTTTCAGCAGAATTACCTTGGTGTCTAGTTTTTATGTAGAAAATCAACTATTAGGAAAAATCCCGGAAAATAAGCCAAACATCCTATTTCACCAGAATACTCACGGAGCCAGAAGACGAGACGGAGTAGGGCCACGAAGGGCCCACACCACCTGGCCGCGTGGGCCAGGCCAGGCCGCGCCTGGGGGATGTGTGGCCGCCTCGGCTGCCCCCTCGGCCACCCTCTTCACCTATAAGTTGCCTCTTGACCTAAAAACCAAGGGGGTTCGACGTTTTTTCAGAAAGAGTTCCGCTACACCGCCACCACCAAATTCCGCGATTCGGAACCAGAAACTCCGTTCTGCCACCCTGCCAGGACGGGGAATTGGAGGAGATCATCGCCATCATCATCACCATCGCTTCTCGATCGACCATCCATGTTCCCCCGCTGTAGGCTATGGGGATGGTAGGGATTGGATGAGATTGTTCATGTAATGGTATCAGATTGTTAGGGCATGGTGCCTACTATCTATTATTAGTGCTTTTTGACTTTGTTGCAACTTGTTATGCTTAATGCTTATCACTAGGACCCGAGTGCCATGATTTCAGATCTGAACATGTTATTGATTTATTATGATAGTATTGTTTATGTTCTTACATGCAAGTTGTTTACACATATTGTTGTCCAGAACCAAAGGCCCCGAAGTGACAACAATCGGGATAACCGGGGGGGGTGGCTTTGATGTGAGGATCACTTGTGTTCACGGAGTGTTAATGCTTTGCTCCGGTGCTCTATTAAAATGATCACCTTAATTGCTAGTAGTTCCCTTGAGGCCCCGCTGCAAACGGGCTGGCAGGACAAAAGATGTTGTACAATTTCTCATTGCGAGCACGTATGACTATATATGGAACACATGCCTATGATTATTTAGTACTTGGATGCTTTATCTTATTTATCTGCAAATGCCCTATGTCTTGATTGCCATATGAATAATATTGTCCATGCAACGCCCGTCCATCTATCCCTATGCCTACCGCGCTTTAACCCTATTGTTTACTGCAATTGTTACTACTGTCTTTACTTTTACTACTGCTATTACTTTACTATTGCTACTACAAAACTATTGCTACTGATAAACTGCTATGAGCAAGATTGTTTTGAGGTGCAGCTGAATTGACAACTCAGTTGTTAAGGCTTATAAATATTCTTTGGCTCCCCTTGTGTCGAATCAATAAATTGGGTTTCACTTCCTTCGAAAATACTGCGATACACCCCCTATACTTGTGGGTCATCAAGACTATTTTCTGGTACCGTTGCCGGAGAGCATAGCTTTATTTATCAATTTCACTTGGAATCACTAATGTTCGCTGCCATCCATCTATCATGGGTAAGTCTCGTGATGGCAAGGTCCCTATTTTACCATCCACTACAAGGAGAGGTACGGTTCTGAACACCTATGTTGCTCTTGATTCACCATCTGTTATGAGTAAGTTCCTTACACCACCACATGCACATGCTACACACACTACTACTTTTGTTGAATCTGAAACTTCTGATACTTATGATGCTACTTCTGCTGTGCTTGATAAAAGTGGTTCATTAGGTCCTTTCCTAGATGCTACGATTGCTAGAACTATAGCTAGAAATACTGAAACTCCTAATGAAGACACTACTACACCTGTCAGTTCACCTGAGTCTAGAGAGAGCTATGATGTTGAAGACGGTTATATAGAGATGACCGATGAATTTATTAAAGAATGTCAAAACATCCATGATAGGAGTGTTATTAAAAGTCTCCTTGAGAGGCGTACTATAAAACCCAAATTGTCTCCTAATGCTAAGTTTGCTGCATCTCCCATAAACATTAAAGATAAGGGTTATGATTTCTCTCTTGATCTTTCTTACATAGTTATTGTTGAGAAAGAACCTTTTTGTGGGAGTAAGAATGAAAGTGCGGTAGCACATATGACTAAGATTTCTACCATGAGTGGCTTATTTTCCGATGATATTAAGATGCGCACCTACTTTGTCGCTAAAATTTTCCCTTTTTCACTCAAAGGAGAAGCTAAAACTTGGTTTAATAATTTACCTCATGGATCTATTGATAGCCATGATTGCTTGATTAGTACTTTCCTGCAGAAATATTTTCCTCCTAGTGCTAGACATGCTATTTTGCAGGAACTTTTTGATTTTAAACAGGGAGAAATCGAGATATTGCCTGAATCATGGGCAAGGTTTTGTGCTTTGATTCATGCACAGGCTGGATGTCCATTACCTAAGAATGAGCTTCTTGATATATTTTATAATGGACTAACTGAAGAATCTAGGACATACCTGGATAGTTGTGCTGATTGTGTTTTCAGGAATAGGACTCCCAAGGAATCTGAGGAATTAATGGCTAAAATAAGCAAGAATTATGAAGACTAGACTCCTCCTAAACCAGCTATACCTGAAACAATTATACCTGAAGCAGCTATACCTGTGCCTATACCAACATCTAAGAAGAGGGGAGTTATTGAACTAAATAATGAGGTGATGAAGGAAGCTAAGAAGTGTCTTAAGGAGAAGGGTATTAAATCTGAAGATGTGAAGAATTTACCTCCTATAGAAGAACTATGTAAGCCTATCTCCCAATCATCCACTATCGAGGTACACTCTCTCCAACATTTTGATGAAGGTGATATCCCTTACTCTAAACCTCCTGATCAATGCTTAGAAGAATTCGTTATTTTTATTATTAAGTAAGATAATTTTAATAAAAGGGTGCAAAATCATTTAATGGAAAACACAAGAGCTATTGTTGAGTTGAAGGATATTGTGGAAAGAACCTCTAATGATGCTAAAATGCTTGTTAAACATTTTCAAATGGTTCAGACTCAAATTGATCAACTTATTAAAGTACAAAAAGACTTGCTAGTTAATGTCGCCAAAGAAAAACATGCTTATGAGATTAGAACTAGAAGTGGTGCTGCTACCCAGGATCCTCTATATCCTGAGGGGCATCCTAAAAGAATTGAGCAAGATTCTCAACAAGCTGAAAATAGTGGTACTACTCCTAAGAAAAGAAAGAAGAAACATAAAACTATTGTAGAACCTTCTGAATCTGCTAAAGATCCTAATAGTATATCTGTCTCTGATGCTGAAACTGAAAGTGGTAATGAAGAAAATGATGTTCCTGATAAAGAAAAAGTTGAAGAAGAACCTGAAAGGCACACTAAGAATACTAAATACACTAAAGAAGATTTTGTTGCTAAGAAACATGGTAGTGAAAGAGAGCCTTGGGTCTAAAAAACCTATTTCTTTCCCTGATAAGAAACACAAGTCAAACGAAGATGAACACTATAATAAGTTTTGTGAGTGTATGAAACCTTTATTCTTGCAAATTCCTTTGACTGATGCTATTAAATTGCCTCCTTATTCAAAGTATATGAAGGATATTGTCTCGAATAAGAGGAAGATCCCTAATGAAGAAATTTCTACTTTTCTTGCTAATTATTCCTTTAATGGTAAGGTCCCAAAAAAACTTGGAGACCTAGGGATTCCAACTATTTCGTGTTCTATTAAATACAGTTATGTTAGAACTGCTTTGTGTGATTTGGGAGCAAGAGTTAGTGTTATGCCTTTTTCTCTCTACAAGAGACTTCAACTTGAAAACTAATACCAACTGATATATCTTTGCAAATGGCTGATCAATCTACTACTATTCCTGTTGGTATATGTGAGGATGTACCTGTTCAAGTGGCTCATAATTGCTTGATATTAACTGATTTTGTTGTGCTTGAAATGCCTAAAGATGATAATATGTCTATTATTCTTGGGAGACCTTTTCTTAATACTAAAGGAACTGTTATTAATTGTAATCAAGGAAAGGTGACTTTTAATGTTAATGGGAAGGAGCATACTATGTATTTCCCCAAGAAGATTGATAGGATGTATGGTTTGAATTCAATTGAACATGTTGAGGGCATTCAAGTTGGAGAAATATATTGTCCCATACCAAGAGAAAAATACGAAACTATTATGATTGGGACCATTGCTATCAAGGTTGAGGTAACATAATCATTAATGGAATACAAAGTTTTGTTTCATATAAAATTGTTTTGATGACAAGACCTGATCAACCTTGTTAACAAAGGGATTATAATGAACAAAACAATGTTTCCACCATGATTATCCCCGCTTACTTTTATTTTATCCATTTTAGTTTTTGCTTTCATTTAGTTTACTTTTCTTTTGCTAGTTGCTTGCATATTAGAGTGTCTTAGAACTTCTGAAGTTTTAGTTTTGTTTTGTCATTGCGTCATTCCAGAAACTTCTTTGTGTCAGAAAATTATTCATCTATACCTGAAAATTTCTCAAAAATAAAGTGTCTCGAAAAATTCTAGAAAATTCATATTAATTTTTTACGTGAAAAAGGGGGCAGAGAAGTGCCTGGAGAGTACCAGGGGAGCCAACCAGGTAGGCACACCACCTGGTGGCGTGACCAGCCTAGGGGCGCGCCTGGCCATGGTGTGGGCCACCCCTGGCCCTCCACTCACTCTCTCACTTCCCACTTCTTTCTCTCTCCCGAGAAAACATCACTTCTTTGCTCGAAATCGTGTTCTTGCTGTTCTTGCCCATGATTTTTTAATCTCCTTGCTTAGCCCATCTTTGCTGCTGAAATTTGGAGCATTTGTTCTCCGGTATGTGACTCCTCCGCTTGTCCAAGTAGATTTATGTTTACTGGTTAATATCTTGAGTATTTTACTGCTGTAAGTGACAGGTTATGAGAGCTTGTAAGCTTGTTCAATGCTTAGAGATATTGTTCTGATGCATGTTTAGGCCTCTTACAAGTCCCCATGAGTAGTGCCCTTCATTATATATTCACTTTGCAATCACTTGTGTAATGGATGTTTAAATTTCAGAATAGAAGATGAATGAACATCAACTCAACCAACATGAACTAAGGGTGCCTGAGGTTATGAAGGTTCATCGAGATGAGGAAGTTTTTCCTTCCATCTATCCATGCTTCGAATTCATGAGGGCTGTAGGAATTTCCCAGGACTTCCATACTTTGGTTGCTAATGCAGGATTGGAGCACTTTGTGGAGGATGAACCTTGTCAATTTGTGAAACTAATTATGTCTATAGTGTAGGACTTTTGATTTAGTTACTCTTTCCCTAACCCCTTGGTTCACTACAAAATTTACAATATAGATGTCGACCTTCCTCTTGATGACTTTTGTGCAGCTATTAAGGTACTGTAGTGGGGATCGTATGGAAGGATTAAAGAGTGACCTGCACCACTCATGGACTTGTATGCGGAGATTTTCCAAGGGAGCAGCTTCTTGAAGGAGAGCGGGAAAATCCGTAACATTCATCTCCCATCTATTCGCTACTTTGCTTACTTTATTGCCAAGTGTTTTCTTGCTAGGAAAACTGCTAATAAGTTATCCTCGTATGATCTAGCATTCATCTCAGCAGCTTTAAAACGAGATAGGACTTATAACTTGGGTGTCTTGATAGCTTTCCGTCTTGCTGCTTGATACGTCCAAAACGTATCTACTTTCCCAAACACTTTTGCTATTGTTTTTCCTCTAAACTTGTGTGATTTAGATACAACTAACACGGACTGACGTTGTTTTTAGCAAAATTACCTTGGTGTCTAGTTTTTGTGCAGAAAAACAACTATCAGGAAAAATCCCGGAAAATATGCCAAAAATCCTATTTCACCAGAAGCTCAAGGAGCCAAAATACGAGACGGAGAGGGGCTGGGGCCCAACCACACCACCTGGCCACGCCAGGGGGTGGTCTGGCCGCCCTAGGCACCCCCTCGGTCTCCCTCTTCGCCTATAAGTTGCCTTCTAACCTAAAAACCCAGGGGGTCGTTGTTTTTCCAGAAAGAGTTCCACTCCGCCGCCACCACCAGATTCCGCGATTCGGAACCAGAAACTCCGTTCTGGCACCCTGCCGGGATAGGGAATTGGAGGAGATCATCGCCATCATCATCACCATCGCTTCTCCATCGTCCATCCATGTTTCCCCATCCATGAGTGATTAATCCCCCGATGTAGGCTATGGGGATGGTAGGGATTGGATGAGATCGTTCATGTAAAGGCATCAGATTGTTAGGGCATGGTGCCTAGTATCTATTATTAGTGCTATTTGACTTTGTTAAGACTTGTTATGCTTAATGCTTGTCACTAGGGCCCGAGTGCCATGATTTTAGATCTGAACATGTTATTGATTCATTATGATAGTATTGTTTATGGTCTTACCTGCAAGTTGTATACACACGTTGTTGTCTAGAACCAATGGCCCCAAAGTGACAGAAATCAGGATAACCAGAGGGAATGGCTTTGATATGAGGATCACATCTGTTCACGGAATGTTAATGCTTTGCTATGGTGCTCTATTAAAAGGAGCACCTTAATTGTCAGTAGTTCCCTTGAGGCCCCGCTGCAAACGGGCTAGCAGGACAAAAGATGTTGTGCAAGTTCTCATTGCGAGCACGTATGACTATATATGGCACACATGCGTATGATTATCTAGTACTTGGATGCTTTATCTTATTTATCTGCAAATGCCCTATGTTCTGATTGCTATGTGAATTGTCTTGTCCATGCAACGCTCGTCCATTCATCCCTATGCCTACCGCGCTCTAATCCTACTGTTTACTGCAATTGTTACTGTTGTCTTTACTTTTACTACTACTATTGCTTTACTATTGCTACTACAAAACTGTTGCTACTGATAAACTGCTGTGAGCAAGATTGTTTCCAGGTGCAGCTGAATTGACAACTCAGTTGTTAAGGCTTATAAATATTCTTTGGCTCCCCTTGTGTCGAATCAATAAATTGGGTTTCACTTCCCTCGAAAATACTGCGATACACCCCCTATACTTGTGGGTCATCAAGACTGTTTTCTGGCGTTGTTGTTGGGGAGCATAGCTTTATTTATCAAGTCCACTTGGAATCACTATTGTTCGCTGCCATTCATCCACCATGCGTAAGTCTCGTGATGGCAAGGTTCCTATTTTACCATCCACTACAAGAAGAGGTACGATTCTGAACACCTCTGTTGCTCTTGATTCACCGTCTGTTATGAGTAAGTTCCTTACACCACCACATACACATGCTATACACACTGCTACTACTGCTGAATCTAAAACTTCTGATGTTGCTTCTACTGTGCTTGATAAGAGTGGTTCATTAGGTCCTTTCCTAGATGCTACGATTACTAGAACTATAGCTAGAAATACTGAAACTCCTGATGAAGACACTACTACACATGTTAGTTCATGTGAGTCTAGAGAGAGCTATGATATTGAAGATGGTTATATTGAGATGACCGATGAATTTATTAAAGAATGTCAAAACACCCATGATAGGAGTGTCGTTAAGAGTCTCCTTGAGAGGCGTACTATAAAACCTAAATTGTCTCCCAATGCTAAGTTTGTTGCATCTCCCATAAACATTAAAGATAAGGACTATGATTTCTCTCTTGATCTATCCTACATAGCTATTGTTGAGAAAGAACCTTTTTTGGGACTAAGAATGAAAGTGTGGTAGCACATATGACTGAGCTTTCTACCATGAGTGGCCTATTTTCTGATGATATTAAGATGCGCACCTACTTTGTTGCTAAAATTTTCCCTTTTTCAATGAAAGGAGAAGCTAAAACTTGGTTTAATAATTTACCTCCTAGATCTATTGATAGCCCTGATTGCTTCAGTAGTACTTTCCTGCAGAAATATTTTCCTCCTAGCGCTAGACATGCTATTTTGCAGAAACTTTTTGATTTTAAACAAGGAGAAAAAGAGATATTGTCTGAATCATGGGCAAGGTTTTGTGCTTTGATTCATGCACAGGTTAGATGTCCATTACCTAAGAATGAGCTTCTTGATATATTTTATAATGGACTAACGGAAGAATCTTGGACATACCTGGATAGTTGTGCTGATTGTGTTTTCAGGAATAGGACTCCCAAGGAAGCTGAGGAATTAATGGTCAAAATAAGCAAGAATTATGAAGACTGGACTCCTCCTGAACCAGCTATACCCAAAACAATTATACCTGAACCAGCTATACATGCGCCTATACCATCATCTAAGAAGAGGGGAGTTATTGAACTAAATGATGAAGTGATGAAGGAAGCTAAGAAATGTCTTAAGGAGAAGGGATTAAAGCTGCAGATGTCAAGAATTTACCTCCTATAGAAGAATTATGTAAGCCAATTCCCCACTCATCCACTATTGACGTACACTCTCTCCAACATTTTGATGAAGGTGATATCCCTTACTCTAAACCTCCTGATCAATGCTTAGAAGAATTCGATATTTTTATTATTAAGCAAATATAGTTTTAATAAAAGGGTGCAAAATCATTTAATGGAAAACTCTAGAGTTATTGTTGAGTTAAAAGATATTGTGGAAAGAACCTCTGATTATGTTAAAATGCTTGTTAAACATTTTCAAATGGTTCAAACTCAAATTGATCAGCTTATTAAGGTACAAAAAGACTTGCTAGTTAATGCTGCTAAAGAAAAACATGCTTATGAAATTAGAACTAGAAGTGGTGCTGCTACCCAAGATCCTCTATATCCTGAAGGGCATCCTAAAAGAATCGAGTAGGATTCTCAACAAGCTGAAAATAGTGGTACTACTCGTAAGAAAAGAAAAAAGAAACATAAAACTATTGTAGAACCCTCTGACCTGCTAAAGATCCTAATAGTTAATCTGTCTCTGATACTGAAACTGAAAGTGGTAATGAATAAAATGATGTTCCTAATAAAGAAAAAGTTGAAGAAGAACCTGAAAAGCACACTAAGAATACTAAATACACTAAAGAAGATTTTGTTGCTAAGAAACATGGTGGTGAAAGAGAGCCTTGGGTCCAAAAACCTATGCCTTTCCCTGATAAGAAACACAAGTCAAAGGAAGATGAACACTATAATAAGTTTTGTGAGTGGATGAAACCTTTATTCTTGCAAATTCCTTTGACTGATGCTATTAAATTGCCTCCCTATTCAAAGTATATGAAGGATATTGTCTCGAATAAAAGGAAGATTCCTAATGAAGAAATTTAAACTTTGCTTGCTAATTATTCCTTTAATGGTAAGGTTCCAAAGAAACTTGGAGACCCAGGGATTCCAACTATTCCTTGCTCTATTAAAAATAGTTATGTTAGAACTGCTTTGTGTGATTTGGGAGCAAGAGTTAGTGTCGTGCCTTTTTCTCTTTACAAGAGACTTCAACTAGAAAAACTAATACCAACTAATATATCTTTGCAAATGGCTGATAAATCTACTACTATTCATGTGGGTATATGTGAGGCTGTACCTGTTCAAGTGGCTCATAATTGCTTGATATTAACTGATTTTGTTGTGCTTGAAATGCTTGAAGATGATAATATGTCTATTATTCTTGGGAGACCTTTTCTTAACACTGTAGGAGCTGTTCTTAATTGTAATCAAGGAAAGGTGACCTTTAATGTTAATGACAAAGAGCATACTGTCTATTTCTCCAAGAAGATTGATAGGACTTATGGTTTAAATTCAATTGAACATGTTGAGGGCATTCAAGTTGGAGAAATATATTGTCCCATACTAAGAGAAAAATTTGAAACTATTATGATTGGGACCATTGCTATCAAGGTTGAGGTAACATAATCATTAGTGGAATACAAAATTTTGTTTCATATAAAATTGTTTTGGTAACAAGACCTGATCAACCTTGTTAACAAAGGGATTTTAAAGAACAAAACAATGTTTTCACCATGATTATCTCCGCTTATTTCTATTCTATCCATTTTAGTTTTTTGCTTTCGTTTAGTTTACTTTTCTGTTGTTAGTTGCTTGCATGTTAAAGTGTCTTAGAAATTCTGAAGTTTTAGCCTTGTTTTGTCATTGCATCATTCCAGAAACTTTTTTCTGTCATAAAATCATTCTTCTATACCTGAAAATTGCTCAAAAATAAAGTGTCTCGAAAAATTCCAGAAAAATCATATTAAATTTTTACGTGAAAAAAGGGGTAGAGGAGTGCTTATAAGGTACCAGGGGACCCACCAGGAAGGCACACCACCTGGTGGCGCGGCCAGCCCAGGGGCGCGCCTGGCCATGGTGTGGGCCACCCCTGGCCCTCCACTCACTCTCTCACTTCCCACTTTCTTCTCTCTCCCAAGAAAACATTAGTTCATTGCTCAAAATCGCGTTCTTGCTGTTCTTGCCCTCGATTTTTCGATCTCCTTGCTAAGCCCATCTTTGCTGCTAAAATTTGGAGCATTTGTTCTCTAGTATGTGACTCCTCCGCTTGTCCAAGTAGATTTGTGTTTAGTGGTTTATATATTGAGTATTTTGCTACTGTAGGTGATAGGTTATGAAAGCTTGTAAGCTTGTTCAATGCTTAGAGATATAGTTTTGATGCATGTTTAGTCCTCTACAAGTCCCTATGAGTAGTGCCCTCCATTATATCCACTTTGCAACCACTTGTTTAATAGATGTTTAAATTTCAGAATATCAAAGATGAACAACCACACCTTTGGAGAAATATTTGAGAGGGACACACCTAGGAGGTCAAGTCCCTCAAGATCAACCTCTCAGTTTAGGCCTTCATACAACAAACATCTCATTGCACCTCGCTTTGGTAATGAAGGAGATGATGGGGATGCTCACCCATCTACTTTTCCTTGTTATACCTTCTTACAAGCTGCAGGGATTCTCGATGATTTCTTGCTACTAATTTAGAGGGTTGGTTTAACCTCATACATGCAATATGAGAGTGAGCAATACGCTATGCTCACCCAAACTTTTGTTGAGAGTTTCGTTTTCACTAACACCCCCTATCAGTCAACTGTTTCTTTTAGAATTTATAATCTGCCCTTTACCATGCCATTGGAAAGATTTTGCAGCATTATAGGTGTAGGCATGACAGGGACTGTGAAGAAGATTCAAGGGCGACCCGCTGATTTGTTGGAGCTCTATCGAGGTGTGACCAATGACGATGATCGCGTAGCCTGGCGCGGGAAGATAAGAAACATCCAACTCCCAGCTCTTAGATACTTTGCCTATTATCTTGCTACTAGCATTCTTGGTAGGGATAATACGAGTAATATCTCCAACTATCATTTAGCCTTCCTTGCTGCTACGCTTAACAATGATACTCGGTACAATCTTGGCTCTCTTATTGCTCGCCGCCTAGCTGCTAGGGGACCTATTTATGGGGGCATCATCGCTTCACGTATGGTCAATGCATTAGAGATTTTTGTGGATCCAAATGATACTATATTGGCACCACAAAGGCTTGACCTTGCTACCATGAAAACACATCACTTCGTCACTACTGACTCCGACATGGACAGTTAAGTATACAGGATGTTGTTTACTGACAGGGATGAAAATCAGATTCCTTTGCCGCAATCTACTTTGTTTAGTGTTCACAGGAGGCCGTGGTCGCGCTCCAAGGAGGAGGTGGACGAGCAGCTCCGCTTGCTTGGTTTCCACAGGTAGCACCAGGATGATGTGCCCTCCTACGATTACTCTGCACACTACGGTGGGGCGTCCTCGAGCTCGCACCAGGACGAGGGTACCTCCTCACCGTACTACGGAGGCACTCCATTTTGGCCAGCTTGGGATTGACACCCACTTAGGCCAAAAGCCTAAGCTTGGGGGGAGGTACACCGACATCACACTCATCTCCATATCATGTTTCGTCGGTACTTTGTATATTCATGTTTCGTTCTCTTTTTAGTTTTCGTTCTCTCTTTGTTTTCGCTTCCTAAAACACAAAAATACCAAAAATATTTTTGTTGTTTCTATTTGTTTGCTTCTTCTTCTTTTTTCCTTGGTTTGCTTTTCCCTTTTTGCTTTGTTTGAATTATCCGAAAAAACCAAAAAGATCTTGCTTTGCTTGTTCTTCCTTTTTGGTTCTTGTTTTTAAAAATCGAAAACACCAAAAATATTTGTTGTTCTTCTTTGGTTTTGTGAGTTTGTTGCAGGGTTCAGTAGTCCTCGGTGGAATTTGGTTTCATGTTATTATTCAAGCCACACAAGTGAAGGGCAATAATGAGGATTAATGACAACTTGAGGTGTGGTAAGAGGCTGGTAACGAACTCTATTTGTTTTCATTTTTGTACATATACTCATCATTATGGGCATGCTTAGTCTATTCGTGTAGGGTGTATGTTATTTATGGATGCTTAGTAGTTCTTGGTTTATTTTGATTAGCTCCATCTCGCTAATAATTTGTAGCATGTCATATGAATGTTCGCTTGCATTGTTCTATTCATAACTTGGTATGATATTGTGGTGTCCTCCTCTGAGTGTTTCACTTGAATTGACTTGGCACATGCTCATGCATGCATATGAATGAAACAATAATCAATTAAGCCTCGATGAACTATTTTGCCTCAGGGGTCTTGAATCACTTTCATGCCATGATTAGTCATGTTTTGTTGCAAGCATGATTATGACAATTATTGCTCTCTCGTTTGTCGCTCCCTTACTATTGCTAGCCTTCACTTACACTGAGCATAAGTTTTACTCGTGTTTCCAACTCCCCAAAACCAATATTGCCAAAAAGTGTCCACCATACCTACCTATTAGCACATTTGCTATTTCCGTGCATATTCAATATGCCTTGTTTTCTTCCGAATAAAATGTTTGTTTGTTATGGGAAATTTAGTTAGTACATCTCTCACGAACTTGATGGCATACTTTACTTTCTTGCACTTAATAATCTTGAACCATTGCGTCCATCTTTGTTACGTATATGCTTGCGCTTTATAAGTTGAAGTTAGTAGAACCATGTATCATGGGGAACTTTCAACATTGCACGGGTACTTTGTACCCCGTTGATATCATGATTTTTTTGCTTATGGATCCTGGCGGTGTGAAATAAAAGGGGAACTTGTAAGATCATGGAGTTTGTATATGTGTTAGAGAAACGCCTGGGCCGCTAGCCTAAGCCATGCCTAATCATGGTGGAAACTTGCAGCATAACCATAATGAGCATTCTATGAAGCATCCTCAATAAAAACCTATGCAAATAGCAAATAAAAAGATCGCTGAGATGCTAATTGTCTGCTTGCCTTGTCTTTTGATTATGGGATAGCTCTTGTATCATGTGCAAGGGGTATCCCGTTGGCGGTTCTCTATGATACATATGTACTTACAATGACAAGAGCTTACTTGTGACTGAAGTTGAGTAGCATGAGGTCCGGTACTCGTAAGTAAGGGGCATGAGATTTTAGCTTATAACTTGTCAAGCATATACTCTTAGTTGTGTCACTTTAACCTTAACCATTTAAAGATGCTTATGATAGGGGCAATGAGAGCTCAAAGCTAACGAGTACCATACTTTCAGCATTTGGAACCCTTTCAAATTATTCAAAACCTTTTCATTTCTTTGTTGAGTCTCCACATATTCTATAAGCACTTGATTGAGAGCATAGTTGTCATTCTTAGTGTAATATGCTTGTCTCAAAACTTGATTATTTGCGTTATGACTTTGATGCTTGTATCTTTGATATCTTTACTTCTAGTCTTCACTTGAACTTCAGAGGTGCCTTCGCATTTATGTTTTCTCTACAATCAAAGGCAAGCGAGATACCACTCTTTCATACCTTTTTATGAGCATTGCAATGTTGCTTATGTTCATGCTTCATGCTACTTACTATTTTTGAGTTGGAATATCTTCATAGCTTGCAATGACTATTAAGTAAACTTAGTTGCATACTCTTTATTATGAATTGCCTGAGTAGTTGATCATATGCTAAGAATATATACATCTTATGAAGCAAATGTGTTCGTGAAAGTTTCTTTTATCGCACTCAGTTTTCAACTGAATTGCTTGAGGACAAGCAATAAGCTAAGCTTGGGGGGAGTTGATACATCCAAAACGTATCTACTTTCCCGAACACTTTTGCTATTGTTTTTCCTCTAAACTTGTGTGATTTGGATACAACTAACATGGACTGATGCTGGTTTCAGCCTAATTACCTTGGTGTCTAGTTTTTTTGCAGAAAATCAACTATCAGGAAAAATCCCGGAAAATATGCCAAAAATCCTATTTCACCAGAAGACTCAAGTAGCCAGAATACGAGACGGAGAGGGTTTGGGGCCCAGCCAGACCACCTGGCCGCGCCAGGGGGTGGTGTGGCTGCCTCGGCTGCCCCCTCGGCCTCCCTCTTTGCCTATAAGTTGCCTCTTGACCTAAAAACCAAGGGGGTTCGACGTTTTTCCAGAAAGAGTTCCGCTATGGCGCCACCATCAAATTCCGCGATTTGGAACCAGAAACTCCGTTTTGGCACCCTGCCGGGACGAGGAATTGGAGGAGATCATCGCCATCATCATCACCATCGCTTCTCCATCGACCATCCATGTTTCCCCCATCTATGAGTACCGGACCTCATGCTACTCAACCAGAGCAAAGCATTAAGACTCCGTGAACACATGTGATCCTCACATCAAGGCCATTCCCTCCGGTTATCTCGATTTCTGTCACTTCGGGGCCATTGGTTCCGGACAACAACGTGTGTAAACAACTTGCATGTAAGACCATAAACAATACTATCATAATGAATCAATAACATGTTCAGATCTGAGATCATGGCACTCGGGCCCTAGTGACAAGCATTAAGCAAAACAAGTCACAACAAAGTCATAAAGCACTAATAGTATATACTAGGCACCATGCCCTAACAATCTGATGCCATTACATGAACGATCTCATCCAATCCCTACCATCCTCATAGCCTACAGCGGGGGATTACTCACTCATAGATGGGGGAAACATGGATGCATTACACCACCCCCAGCTGAGGCATCCACCCTTACTTACGAGTACCGGACCTCATGCTACTCAATCGGAGCAAAGCATTAACACTCCGTGAACACATGTGATCCTCACATCAAAGCCATTCCCTCTGGTTATCCCGATTTCTGTCACTTCAGGGCCTTTTGTTCCGGACAACAACGTGTGTATACAACTTGTTGGTAAGACCATAAACAATACTATCATAATGAATCAATAACATGTTCAGATCTGAAATCATGGCACTCGGGCCCTAGTGACAAGCATTAAGCATAACTAGTTGCAACAAAGTCAAAAAGAACTAATATAAGATACTAGGCACCAAGCCCTAACAATTCGATGCCATTACATGAACGATCTCATCCAATCCCTACCATCCCCATAGCCTACAGCGGGGGATTACTCACTCATAGATGGGGGAAACATGGATGGTCGATGGAGAAGCGATGGTGATGATGATGGCGATGATCTCCTCCAATTCCCCGTCCCGACAGGGTGCCACAACGGAGTTTCTGGTTCCAAATCGTGGAATCTGGTGGTGGCGGCGGAGCGGAACTCTTTCTGTAAAAACGTCGAACCCCCCGAGTTTTTAGGTCAGAAGGCAACTTATAGGCAAAGAGGGAGACCGAGAGGGTGTCTGGGGCGGCCAAACCACCCCCTGGCGTGGCAAGGCCTAGCCCGCGCGGCCAGGTGGTGTGGCCTAGGCCCAGCCCCACTCTGTCTCGTATTCTGGATCCATGAGTATTTTTGGGAAATAGGATTTTTGGCATATTTTCCGGGATTTTTCCTGATAGTTGATTTTCTACACAAAAACCTGACACCAAAGTAATTCTGCTGAAAACAGCGTCAGTCTGTGTTAGTTGCATCCAATTCACACAAGTTTAGAGGAAAAACAATAGCAAAAGTGTTCGGGAAAGTAGATACGTTTTGGACATATCAACTCCCCCCCAAGCTTAGCTTATTGTTTGTCCTCAAGCAATTCAGTTGAAAACTGAGTGCAAGAAAAGAAACTTTCATGAACACATTTGCTTCATATGATGTATATATTCTCAGCATATGATCAACTAATTAGACAATTCATAATAAGGAGTATGCAACTAAGTTTACTTAATAGGCAATGCAAGCTATGAAGGTATTCCAACTCAAAAATAATAAGTTGCATGAAACATAAACATAAGCAACATTACAATGATCATAACAAGATATGATAGAGTGGTATCTCGCTTGCCTTTGATTGTGAATGCCAAGGCACCTCTGAAGTTCAGGTGAAGACTATAAGTAAAGATATCAAAGATACAAGCATCAAAGTCATAACACAAATAATCAAGTTTTGAGACAAGCATATTACACTAAGAATGGCAACTAAGCTCTCAAGCAAGTGCTCATAGAATATGTGGAGACTCAACAAAGAAATGAAAAGGTTTTGAATAATTTGAAAGGGTTCCAAATGCTGAAAGTATGGTACTCGTTAGCTTTGAGCTCTCATTGCCCCTATCATAAGCATCTTTTAAATGTTTAAGGTTAAAGTGACACAACCAAGAGGATATGCTTGACAAGTTATAAACTAAAGTCTCATGCCCCTTACTTACGAGTACCAGACCTCATGCTACTCAACTTTAGTCACAAGTAAGCTCTTGTCATTGTAAGTACATATGTATCATAGAGAACCGCCAACGGGGTACCCCTTGCACATGATACAGGAGCTATCCCATAATCAAAAGACAAGGCAAGTAGACAATTAGCATCTCAGCAATCTTTTTATTTGCTATTTGCATAGTTTTTATTGAGGATGCTTCATAGAATGCTCATTATGGTTATGCTGCAAGTTTCCACCATGATTAGGCATGGTTTAGGCTAGCGGCCCAAGTGTTTCTCTAACACATATACAAACTCCATGATCTTACAAGTTCCCTTTTTATTTCACACCGTCGGGATCGATAAGCAAAAAAATCATGATATCAACGGGGTACAAAGTACCCGTGCAATGTTGAAAGTGTTCCCCATGATACATGGTTCTGCTAACTTCAACTTATAAAGCGCAAGCATATACGCAACAAAGATGGACGCAATGGTTCAAGATTATTAAGTGCAAGAAAGTAAAGTGTGCCATCAAGTTCGTGAGAGCTTTACTAACTAACTTTCCCATAACAAGCAAACATTTTATTGGAAGAAAACAAGGCACACTAAATATGCACGGAACAGCAAATAATGTTAATAGGTAGGTATGGTGGACACTTTCGGCAATATTGGTTTTAGGGAGTTGGAAACACGAGTAAAATTATATTCAGTGCAAGTGAAGGCTAGCAATAGTAAGGGAGCGACAAACGAGAGAGCAGTAATTGTCATAATCATGCTTGCAACAAAATAGGACTAATCATCGCATGAAAGTGATTCAAGACCCCTGAGGCAAAATAGTTCATCAAGGCTTAACTGATTATTGATTCAGCCATATGCATGCGTGAGCATGTGCCAAGTCAATTCAAGTGAAATACTCAGAGGGAGATACCACAGTGTCATACCAAATTATGAATAGAGCAATGCAAACAAACATTCATATGACATGCTACACATTATTAGAAAGTTGGAACTAATCATAAGAAAGCAAGAACTACTAAGCATCCATAAATATCATACACCCTACACGAACAGGCTAAGCATGCCCACAATGATGACTATATGTACAAAAATGAAAACAAATAGAGTTCGTTACCAGCCTCTTACCACACCTCAAGTTGTCATTAATCCTCATTATTGCCCTTCACTTGTGTGGCTTGAATAATAACATGAAACCAAATTCCACTGAGGACTGCTGAATCATGTGTCATGGTGGTGTGACGGCAGATGTCATGGATAGGCTGAAGGTGGGGACTAAATGCACTAGAGGAATCCAGGGAGGGATAGTGTGGTGATTCCACACACAGTTGCTTTGTATTCAATGAGATTCCAAGGTTACAAGTGCTCCTTGAGCTGTCTTGGGGAGAGGAGGAAGAAGATACTCTCTTACTCTCACCACTAGCTAGCTCTCAAGAAAACTAGAACGGAATAAGTCAAGACCAACCCTTTCTACAGAGGCCCTAGACCTCCTTATATAGGGGTAGCTAGGTCTCCAATTAGGGCATACGTGGAGGCATATTCCAGGGAATATGCCTCTTCCCAAAATAGCAAACCGACAGGGTCACTTTTCCCTAGCGTAAGCCATGCAGAGGCTACATGAGCCTCTGCAGCGCCTGCGTCATCCGACATAGGCATCGTCACCCTTGTCGGCCACGCCTCGGTGGTCCTGGCCTCTGTCCGCTTCGCTCACGCTCTACGTACAGTGGCCACCTTTTGACCAGCGAGATACCTTCCTTCTCTTACAAGCCTGATATAACCCGGATCACGCCTGGTTAATCTGGCCACACCTGTACCTGCATACAAGTTAGATATATCCTGCCGACTTACAACATAAGTCGGCTGAGACCCAGTTAGGTGGACATCCCCTGGTCCGGGTTACTCCGTGATTCAGCCTGCCTTGAGGTGACTCGGCCAACACTTGCTTTGACCTGGTCGTACCTCAGCTAACTCGGCCTTTATACCCCGGCGTGACCCTACACGGGGGTATCCCCCCAACATTAGTCCCCAAAGCTGGTGCGGTCTTAGCTGCCTTAGCCGCTAAGGCCACAGCAGGTTCCATTTTACCGAGCCTCTTGCTCCTCTTCCGAGTTATCTCCTATCTCGGATTTCATTGACTATCTTTTCCCTTGGCACATTCCGAGTTTTGACTCGCTGGCCGGGTCGCCTCATACTCATCCGAGTTATTCTTCCTTATCTTGTACGCTTCCCCACGTGGAGAGTAATCATTATCTTGCCTCGTTTTAAGGGCCTACACCATTAACCCCCGCAGTTATTGTCAGATATTACTGTAGCACACGTCACATCGTGTTTGTCTCCTCGTTAACTGTATCATAACGTCGCGTCGTGGGATCTCTTGCGCCCTATGGCCCTTCATGTGGCTCGCTTCTGATTGGTTGATCCGGATTATACACGGCCACACGGTGTGGCCCATCCGCACAGCACAATCCCACTACCCCTCTGGGCGTGGTTAAATAGGGGAGGGACGCGCCCCTTGGGTCTTTTCCCCATCTTTGCGCCCCTCTGCCCCTTCTCCTTCTTCTTCCTCCAGCGACAGCGCCGCCGCCGCCGCACCTGCTTAGCTGCACCGCCACCGCACCGTTCCTCGTGCACCAGCGTCGCCGCCACTCACGCGCATCTCCTCCGCCACGGGTCCGCGCCAGTCCAGGCCACTGCCCCCCACCATCATTAGGGCCAGTGAGGACAGTGACTTAGAGATGAAAGAGGAAGAACTCACCATCGCGGAGCAGGAAATGGAGGAGGAAGCGGGGAACGCCGACCCCGGCGCTTGGGCTGGGTCCTGGGTATGCCAGGACGACCTTGATTGGTTGTACCGCACCCGGCGTATCCCGGAGGGCGTCATCGCCCGCCTCGCCGCCGAGGAACTTGCTCCCTCACCCAATCCGGGTGAGTTTTTAGTATTCCTCTCCCACTTCCAGCGTGGGTTCGACCTCCCTGTCAGCGACTTCTTCCACGACTGGCTTAACAATTACGAGCTTCAGCCGCATCATCTTCCGGCGAACGCCATCACTTCTCTTTTTGCCTTTGCTTCCACCATAGAGGGCTACGCCGGATTGTGGCCCACTAAGGAGCTCTGGATCCGGTGTTTTGGTCTCCGCTGGAATGTAACTCCGAATAGAGAGCTTGACCCGGAGGACAAGCAACTTACGCAGTTCGGCGCTGCATCTATCACTCCTCGGAAGTTGTCCATCTTTCCCCGAGTCACGGCACTTGATTCCTGCAAGGGCTGGGCCCGAACCTTCTTCTATGTCAGAAATGGCACGGATGAAGATCTGATCCGGCTGCGCCCCTACGCTCCGAGTCCTCCTAATCCGGATATGTGGGACCAGATCCCCAAGAAACCCACCGTCCTAGCGAACCAAGTCAACAAACGGTTCCAGGAGCTAAAGGATCCGGGATTGCGCAACGAAGACGCAATGATCACCCTCGTCCGCAACCGGATCTCCCCCCTCCAGAAACGCACACATAAACTTTGCCACATGAGCTGGCGCCTTGACCCCAACCGGACCTCCTCATTTGAGTTGAGCAACACCGAGATTTACCGTCGGGTCAAGGCCCTCTTTACTACCAACAAGAACTTCTCCGCTGAATGGGAGTGGGGGATCAAGCACTTCTACCGAGATAGGCTTCCTCCTACAGTAAGTCTCATGCTCCAATCTTTTTCCGAGTTAAACCATATGTCGGATTTTGTTGTATGTTTGATCCCTTCGCGTTTTCTTTCTTAGATGTTTCTTCAGCAAACTCTTGAGGATGGCACCGAGCCTTCTCTCAAGTGGGCGCCTGATCGAGATACCCTGGACAAGGAGGAACCAGATCAGGAGATGTTCCTGTCGTTCCCTGATGCGACCAAGCGGCACACCGGTAAATTCTCTTCCATTAGAGATTGGCCTGACGATGAAGACGATTCCGACGTTGAGGTGATGGAGGCATTTGACGTTGTCCCCCTTTCTTACGCTTTTCTAGCATCAGCTAACCCTGTTTGGCAGATCCATGAAGATCCTCCCCTTGCCACAGGTGAGCCAGTCCCAGTCGCACCAAAGAAAAGGGGAGCCGCATCCGATGCTTCCTCGAGACTTTCTAAGCCAACCAAAAGGCAAAACAAGTCCCCAGACAAAGCTGTCACCAAGCCTACAACCAAGGCGATAACCCGTAGGGCTCGAATGCCCAAGGAGCCTTTGACCTCGGATGAGTAAGCCATTTCTTCCTTATCCAATTTTCTGTTTCGTGCCTTTATTTTGTTGTAACTTATTGTTTGTCATTTGATTCGGCAGGGCTGCGGTGGAGGTTCCTCAGAGCGGATCTAGTATTGCCTCACCGCTCCGACATAGCCCTTCTCCCCCTCATGGCGATGATTCTCGCCCGATGAGCCCCATTCAAGAGGGTCCAGCGGCTGCTCCGGGTTCTAGCCCACCTCGTCAAGAGGAGGGCAACCTCAGAACAGGGGGAAGTGGTTATGCCGAGGCTGCGGTTGCTCCCAGCTCCTCTTTGGCTTAGCCACAACCAGCTACCACCGAGGTTCCTTTAGCACCCCCGCCAAGATCAACACTAGCGCTAGCATCACCAACTCTTTCTGCCTCGTCCGAGTCTTCCAAGACTCGGCGAGAAGACACATCCAGCACCAAGGCTAACACCAAGGTTGCGCCCAAGGCCGTGCCCAAGGGCAAATCCGCCGCCCAAACCTCAACTTCTTAGCAGCAGCCCAAGGGCAAGAAAGCTTCTGATGCCGCTAGGGCAGCAACTATCGAGGCTGGACAGCGCACGCTCGCGTCCATGCTTCCACAGAACACCCCACCAAAGAAAGACACCTCTGCCGGGTCAGCAGATGCGCAACTTGTCTTGCACACCAGCCCTGCTGTTGCACAAGTTGAGAGAAGGGAGGCCCACGCCAAGGGTCTGGTCGCGCCCCACATGCTCAGCGGAGAACGCTATCCTCCGGCCTTGATCGAGTTCATTAACAACTGGAACAAGGCGGAGTTCGTCCATAATGACGATCTCCCAGAGAAATTCGGGCCCGCCGAGTTTTCTGCACAAATGAACACCGCTACTAAGGCAATCAACCTTGCAGGTCGGATGATGGAGGTACGTTACTTCGCCTTTTCCTTAACATGTACTAGATATTAGTGATATAGCCATTAGTCCCCGAGCCTCTGGGAGAGTAACTTGTTACTCGGCCGGATGCTCCTTAGAGAACTAGCGTAGCTCCTTAGTAACTTCGAATATGCACACACCTAGAGCTGGGTTAAGTTCCACTTGGCCCGGATCTTGTACACTTCGAATATGCACACACCTAGAGTCGGGTTAAGTTCCACTTGGCCCAGATTTTGTACACTTCGAATATGCACACACCTAGAGCTAGGTTAAGTTCCACTTGGCCCGGATTTTGTACACTTCGAATATGCACACACCTAGAGCCGGGTTAAGTTCCACTTGGCCCGGATCTTGTACACTTCGAATATGCACACACCTAGAGTCGGGTTAAGTTCCACTTGGCCCGGATTTTGTACACTTCGAATATGCACACGCCTAGAGCCGGGTTAAGTTCCACTTGGCCTGGATCTTGTACACTTCGAATATGAACACACCTAGAGCTGGGTTAAGTTCCACTTGGCCCAGATTTTGTACACTTCGAATATGCACACACCTAGAGCCGGGTTAAGTTCCACTTGGCCCAGATTTTGTACACTTTGAATATGCACACACCTAGAGTCGGGTTAAGTTCCACTTGGCCCGGATTTTGTACACTTCGAATATGCACACACCTAGAGCCGGGTTAAGTTCCACTTGGCCCGGATTTTGTACACTTCGAATATGCACATGACTAAGCTACCTTTTTGTACTCTTTTCAGGTGACCACCAATCGCCGGAGCGCTGAGTTTCAGCGTCTCTTGGACACCCACAAGATGCTGCGCGCGAAACATTCTACAGTTCTCGCTGAGTTCGAGAAAAGGGGTAAGTTTTCTCCAAAGATTTTTCCACCTTACTTTGTTTTTCTTGCCGTGCTGATCCATCATTCGGATTGCGCAGCTAGAGTGGAGGCCGAGAACATCCTCATGAGGAAAAACTTGGACCAAATAAAGGGTAAGTCATTTTTGCTTAATCTTCCTCTACGCGCTATCTCCTTCTCTCTTTGGCTCGGCAAATATTCATACCTCGGCTTTGCCGGGTCAACAAACTATTTCAGCATCTCTTGAAGATAGTGTGCCCGTGCCTAATATGATGTTGTATTTTCTCGAACAAGCAGGGCAACATCAGGACGAACTCAAGAAGAAAGATCATGAGCTCGCCCTTCTCCGGACCAAGGATGAAGAAATTGCCAAGCTTAAGGCAGACATGAAAAAACTCAAGGCACTCCACAAATCCGAACTTGATAAAGCTGGCCAGAATTTTACTGAAGAACGAGAACATCTCAACCTCCAAATTTCCAAGGACCAAGAACTGCTTAAGGAGGCTGACATTAAGCTTGAGTCGGCGAATGGTGAACTTGTGCAACTCCGGGAGAGGCGTGACACTTGTACCAAGGAGCTGACCCGGATCCACAGCCATATCTCTCGTAAGTTCTTTTTCTTTAGCTGGCATGAATCTTTTCGGGTCAACTTCCCTCACTTATTTCTCTTGTCTTGTTTTTCTAGACAAGTTTCCGGAGGGTGATGCCATTGCATCCAACACCTTCTACCAAGTTCCGCCAGTAGAGGGGTACTCCATCTGGTCCTAGCACCATTCCTCTTGATCTGGAGGACCTGCTGGTCAGCTTGTCTTCTCGTGTTGAAATTATGAAGAACCATGGCAAGGATATCCTAAGCGCAACAATACGGGTCTTCAATGCCGTTCTCCACTACGTGCTTACATGGTACGAGAAAATTAATCTCGGTCTTCTCGAGCGCATGCGCACCGGGTCAAGGTGGTCCACTGATCCGGATTGGGTAGCTCAGCGTAAGGCTTGCACCCATAACCTCATTCAACATGCCCCCATCCATCAATGGAACGAGGGACCAAGCTTTCTCGATGTCGTTGACGACGAATACGTCGAAGATGGTTCGGGTGAAGATGATGAGGGCGAAGCTTCGAACGTCTAAGAAGATGAAGATGATGCTGAAGCCGAGGCTGGAGTTCCACCTGCTGGCGCTGAGTTACCTCCCCCTGATGCTCCTTGATTAAAAACACTTTGCAGTTTATCAGATCCCCGGTATGCCGGGTGCAAATGTATTAAGCACACAAGTTCTATTTTGCTACTAAGTTGCTCATGCCGGATTAACTTTGGCGTAGTCCCCGAGTTTCATTTTCTTGTTTCTCCAATTTCTTGGCTCGGCTCGTGTCTACCTTGGTTCGGTTTTATGACTTACGAGTCCGAGTTTCAAAAATTGACTTAACAATACTTGGAAACTTTAGGATTAGCTCAAAATAATTCAGCATAGTAAACATAAAGTAAGCATAAGGTTAGTCCGAATAACAAATGTCAGCTCGATTAAGTTCCTTTCCTTAGACGTTTTTTGTGTGTTACGCAATTCCAAACTTGTTCTCTTGCTTGCCATGAAGCCAAATCTTGTTGGACAGCAGCAAGTCGAAGAGTTAGGTTTTTGGTGCTCACACACTACTAATCCGGCTTAGGTAGAAGCAACTTACGCCAGCCGACATATAAATAATAAAATAGAGAAAACAAACAATAAATATTACTAAGGCAGTCCCTGAGTTACTGCTCGAGGTGCCAAGATTTCATTGATAAGCTCATTGTCGGCATACATACTGACATATGAGAGACTCAGATACACACACTTCTTTGCTAAGTGTAGAACGGTCGAAGTAAAGCTACATTCCATGGTCGCTTAGATTCCTCGCCGAACCTGTTCGCCTTGTTCTTCTCCTGCGGTTTTGCATCGATGAGATAATACGAGTCGTTGTGCAATGCTTTGCTCACAATGAATGGCCCTTCCCATGGGGGGGGGATAACTTATGCATGCCAGTAGTACGTTGTACCAACCGGAGTACCAAATCACCTTCCCGAAAAATTCGGGGGTTTACTTTCCGGCTATGATAGCGTCGGAGATTTTGCTGATATATGGCGGATCTGGACAATGCCAATTCTCTCGCTTCTTCCAGCAGATCAACATCATTTTGCCGGTCTTCTTGCACTTAGGCTTCTATGTATTGGGTGACCATAGGCGAGTCATGCTCTATGTCGGCTGGTAACACAGCTTCTGCCCCATATACCAGAAAGAATGGCGTATAGCCTGTTGATCGATTCGGAGTTGTTCTTAAACTCCACAGTACCGCTGGTAGTTCTTTTATCTAGCACCCCGCTGATCTTTGCAGTGGCTCAATGAGCCGGGGTTTTATCCTGGATAATACCAATCCGTTGGATCTTTCCACCTGTCCGTTCGATGCGGGGTGAGCTACCGAGGCTACGTCTAGCCGGATCTTCTTATCTCGGCAGAATCGCGCAAATGCTCCTTCAGCAAAATTTGTGCCATTATCTGTTATGATACCGTGAGGATAACCGTATCTCAAGATGATATCTTTGAGGAATGTCACGGCGGTAGCTCCATCACATTTTCTTATTGGCTTCACCTCAATCCATTTTTTAAACTTGTCAACCATGACCAAGATGTGGGTCATGTTCCCTCTTGCTGGTTTGAAGGGGCCAACCATATCCAAACACCATACGGCAAATGGCCAGGTAATTGGTATGGTCTTGAGCTCCGACATTGGAATATGTTCTTTGTAGCATATCTTTGATAGCCATTGCACTTTCTTACCAGATCTTCTGCTTGTTCCAAAGCACTTGGCCAGTAAAACCCGTGTCGGAAAGCTTTTGCTACCAAGGCTCTGGACGAGGCATGATGCCCACATTCCCCTTGATGTATATCTCGGAGGATGTCAAGTCCTTCTTCCGGGTCAACACATCGCTGGAGAACGTTCGTCACACTCCTTTTGTATAGCTCGAAATTGATGATCGCATATGCTTTTTCTCTCCTCTGAGTTTGCCTGGAAAGCGCCTCCTCACCGGGCAAGGTTCCATCTTTCAAGAATTGAAATATGGGCAGCGCCCAAGCTGGTATGGCTTGTACTAGGAACATGTCCTCATCAATCTCCATCTGATCCACCAGCATAACCTCAGCCGGATCACGCTGCACAGTCCCCGGGTCTTGCGAAGCAGTCCCCGGGTTTGCCGAGGCAGTCCCCGGGTCTCGTGAACCACTTCCCACATCAATGTCCATGGGCACAGCTCCTGATTCCGGATTTCCCGGGATAAAAATTGAGTCGGATTCCGGGGATGGCCTGATAGATGGTTTTCAGAGATGCTCTAGTGCTACCCCTGGCGGGATTGCTTGTCGGGTTGATCCGAGCTTCGACAATACGTCGGCAGCCTCATTTTCCACCCGAGGTATATGATGAAATTCGCATCCCTCAAAGTATCCTGATATCTTCTGCACATGAAATCTGTACAGTGCCATGCTTGCATCCAGAGGGTCCCATTGTCCGGAGACTTGCTGGACTACGAGATCCGAATCAGCAAAGCATTGGATCTAATGTATTCCAATTTCTTTTGCCACTTTGAGCCCATGCACAAGTGCCTCATATTCTACAACATTGTTTGATGCTGTGAAGTGGATCTGCAGTACGTATTTCAGCTGGTCCTTCTTGGGCGAGGTAAGCACAACTCCGGCGCCTAACCCGGTTTTTGTTTTTGACCCATCAAAGTAGTTCGGATCTGGCAATGGTGGCTCATATTGCACCTCGGCCCAATCCACAAAAAAGTCAGCCACGGCCTGAGACTTGATTGCTTCTCTCCTGTCATATTGTGGCGCATAAGGGGCTAGCTCAATTGCCCATTTTGCAATCCTGCCACTTGCATCATTGTTCCTCATTATCTCGGATATGGGGGCTTCACATATTACTTTGATGGGGTGCTCTTCAAAATAGTGCTTTAGCTTTTTAGCCGCCATATACACACCATATGCCATCTTCTGATAGTGGGGATAGTTTTGTTTCAAGGTTGATAATACCTCGCTCAGATAATATACCGGCCTTTGCACTGACACCCTCTTCGTCGTGCTCTACCACAATTACTGCACTTACAACTCGGTTGGTTGCGGCTATATAGAGCAACATTGGCTCCTTTGATAGTGGAGAGGCTAACACTGGTGCTGTGGCTAATATCTTCTTTAATTGGATAAAGGCTTCATTGGCTTGCGGCGTCCAAATGAACTTGTCTGACTTTTTCATGAGTTGATAGAGAGGCAGTGCCTTTTCTCCCAACCGACATACAAACCGACTTAAGGATGCCAGGCAACCGGTGAACTTCTGGACATCATTAAGGCACTTCGGCAGTTCCATTCGCTCTATGGCTCGGATTTTAGTTGGATTAACTTCGATACCTCGGCTGGAGACAAGAAATCCGAGTGATTTTCCAGCCGAGACACCGAAGGTACATTCCTTCGGATTAAGCTTCATTCGGAACCTCCTTAGGTTCGCGAATGTCTGCCAGATATTGTCAAGGAGCGTTTTGCTTTTCTTGGTCTTTATAACAACATCATCCACATATACCTGCACATTTTGACCAATTTGGTTGTGTAAACATTTCTGCATACATCTTTGGTACGTTGCCCCTGCATTACGTAAACCAAATGGCATGGTGCGATAGCAATAAGCCTCATACGGGGTGATAAACGCAGTCTTTATTTGATCACTTGGGTTCAAAGGTATCTGGTGGAAACCATAATATGCATCAATGAATGACAACAGTTCACACCCAGCAGTAGAATCTATGACTTGGTCTATCCTTGGTAGCGGGAATGGATCTTTCGGACACGCCTTATTCAGGTTCGTGTAATCGATACACATGCGCCAAACTACTGCCACATTCGGATCATCCTTCTTCTTCTCCACCAGCACCAGATTAGATAGACAATCCGGGTAAAGCACTTCCATGATAAATCCAGCTGCTAGGAGCTGAGCTATCTCATCTCCGATGACCTTTCTCCTGTCTTCGGCGAAGCGGTGGAGAGGTTGCTTCACCGACTTTGCTCCGGGTCTCACATTCAAAGAGTGCTCGGCCAACTCCCTCGGAACACCTTACAAGTCCTGTGTGGACCAAGCAAAAATATCCCAATTCTCACAGAGGAAGTTGACGAGCTCGCTTTCCTATTTTTCATTTAACCTGGCACCAATTGTTACGGTGCGCTCTGGGAACATATCATCAATAGGCACTTTCTTGGTATCCTTCGTCGCTTGGAATGAGACACTACCACGCGGGTTACTCAGCGCCGGCATATATAGCTGCATGGATTGAGCCAATGCCGCCACCTCCTTAATCTTTCTCTTCTCTTGCGCAATCACGAGTGACTCGCCCAGGTTAGACCCGGCTGACGCGCACTCAATGGAACGTCGGAAGTCACCAGCTATGGTGATTACTGTTGGATATATGCCCAAGAGGCAATAATAAAATTGGTTATTATTATATCTTTGTGTTTATGATGAATGTTTACATCCCATGCTATAATTGTATTATTAGGAAACACTAATACTTGTGTGTTTTGTAAACATGTAAGAGTCCCTAGTAAGCCTCTTGTTAAACTAGCTTGTTGATTAATAGATGATCATGGTTTCCTAGTCATGGACATTGGATGTCATTAATAACAAGGTTGTATCATTAGGAGAATGATGTGATGGACACACACCCATAGTAAGCGTAGCATAAGATCAAGTCATTAAGTTCGTATTGCTATAAGCTTTTAAATGCATAGTGACCTAATCCTTCGACCATGAGGTTGTGTTAATCACCATCACCGGATGGGTACTTTGATGACATCAAACACCGCTTCGTAACTGGGTGGTCATAAAGGTGTCGTTGGGTATTCTGAAAGTATGTGTTGAAGCGCATGGACCAAGATTGGGATTTGTCCATCCATACGACGGATAGATATGCTCTGGGCCCTCTCAGTGGAATGTCATCTAGTTAGCTTGCAAGCATGTGACTAGGTCACAAGGGATGACATATCACAGAACTAGTAAAGAGTACTTGTCAGTAACGAGGTAGAACTAGGTATGGAGATACCGATGATCAAACCTCGGATAAGTAGAGTATCACGAGATAAAGGGAATTGGTTTCGTATGTTAATGGTTCAATCGATCACGAAGTCATCGTTGAGTATGTGGGAGCCGTTATGGATCTCCAGATCCCGCTGATGGTTATTGATCGGAGAGGTGTCTCCGTCATGTCTACATATTCACGAACCGTAGGGTGACACACTTAAGGTTCGAAGTTGTTTTAAGTAGATATGGAATGTGCGTTGGAGACCGAATGTTGTTCGGAGTCTCGGATTGGATTCGGGACATCACGAGGAGCTCCGGAATTGTCCGGGGAATAAGATTCATATAATGGGGATCTTTTTTTGAGTTAGGAAATGTTCCGGAGTGTTTGTATGGGGATTCTAGAAGGTTTCGGAATGTTCCGGAAGGTTCTAGAAGATATTTTGGAGTTTATTTGAAAACCAAGATAAGATAAGATAAGGGAAATTTAAAGAGGAGACTTGGGGGGGGAGGACTCCTCCCCCCACCTCCTTGGTGCGCCGGCCCTAAGGGGTGGGCCTAGGGGTGGGAACCCTAGGTCGCGCCCCTCCCTCTATATATAGAGGGGTGGAGGCGCCACCCCTTGGATCCTCCACTCTTGCCCCAAGCCGCCTCCCTCCTCCTCCTTCCTTATGCTCAGGCTTAGGCGAAGCCCTGCAGAATTCTCCACTCCACCACCACCACCACGCCATCGTGCTGCTGGGATTCCGTGGAGAGATCTACTACCTCCGTTGCTCGCACGAACGAGGAGAGGAAGGTCTGCTTCGACTCCGCACATGTGACCGACTGCGGAAGCGCTGCCGGAACGCGGCGCCGGAAGGATCGTCCACTCGATCTTGAGATCGGCAAGTGATCGACTACATCAACCACGAGATCTAATCTCGTAACGCTTTCATGTCTACAAGGGTTAGTACAGATCTATCTCGTTGCACATGTCTAATAGATTAGATCTTGGCTTTTATCTAGATTAGATCTGGGTTTTGTTCGTTCTTGCGATAGAAATTTTTTGTTTTCCATGCTACGAACCCATTAGTGGTATCAGAGCCATGTCTATGCGTAGATCTGTTGCACGAGTAGAACACAATGGTGTTGTGGACGTTGGTACTCGTGCCGTCTTTTGCTTTGTGTACTTTGCATCTTGCGGCATGGTGGGATGAAGCGGCTCGGGCTAACCTTACATGTCATCGCACATGAGACTTGCTCCACGCTTGACACGTAACTTGCTTTGCACAAGTGGCTTTGCGGGTGTCTGTCTCTCCCACCATAGTATAGATCCAATTTACACTTTGCAAATTTTGATAGCACTTGTATCAACGTTGTGGTTCAGTTTCGTAGGTAAGATCCGTTCTTATTCGAAAGCCCCAAACCACGTAAAACATGCAAAGAAAATTAGAGGCGTCTAACTTGTTTTTGCAGGGGTTTGTGATGTGATATGGCCATCATGTGATTGTGATTGTATTTGATATATGCAATGATCCTTGTTGTAATATGGCAACCGGCAGGAGCCTAATGGTTGTCTTTAATTCTGTTAAGGCATGCGTGTCTATTCATCTTGTAATAGCTTTATTCCAAGTAGTTGTAATAGTTGCTAGTGATGATGGACAACCATGAAGCGGCGCCACTGACCTTGAAGCAATGCTGGTGATGATGGAGATCATGTTCGTGCTTTGGAGATGGAGATCAAAGGCGCGAGAAGAAAGGGCCATATCATATCACACTAATTATGAATTGCCTGTGATGTTAATCCTTTATGCATCTTGTATTGCTTAGATCGCGACGGTAGCATTATAAGATGATCCCGCTCACTAAATATCAAGTAATAAAGTGTTCACCCTTAGTTGGCACCATTGCTAAGACTCGTCGTTTCGAAGCATCTCGTGATGATCGGATGTGATAGATTCTACGTGTGCATACAACGGGTGCAAGCCAGATTTGCACATGCGGAAACTAAGGTTATCTTGACGAGCCTAGCATGTACAGACATGGTCTCGGAACACGGAATACCGAAAGGTAGAGCATGAGTCATATAAATGATATGATGAACATGAAGATTGTTCGCCGATGAAACTACATCTTCTCTCGTGAAGATCGGACTTGGTGTAGTGGACTTGGTTCGTGTAATCACTAAGACAATGTGAGGGATGTTGTTTTGAGTGGGAGTTCACCTAGTTAATTTAAGAATTAAATTTGAACTCAATTTATCATAAACTTAGTCTAAACTACTTGCAAATTTGTTGTAGATTATGGCGACCCCCTCCATCAATTTCAATGCATTCCTAGAGAAAGAAAAGCTTAAGAACAATGGAAGCAATTTCAGAGACTAGTTCCGTGGACTGAAGATTGTCCTTAGGGCTGGTCAGTTGACCTATGTGCTCGAAGCACCGCTAGGTGACCCACCTGCAGAAGATGCCACCGATGACGTAAAGAATGTTTACGCCACTCGGAAAAATCATTACTCCACAGTTCAGTGTGCCATCCTATACGGTTTAGAAGCGGAGCTCCAAAAGCGTTTTGAGCACCACGACCCGTTAGAGATCATTAAGGAGCTCAGGCTAATTTTTGAGACTCGCGCGGCCATGGAGAGCTATGAGGCCTCCGAAAAGTTCTTTAACTGTAAGATGGAAGAGGGAAGCTCCGTTAGCGAGCACGTGCTCACCATGTCTGGGTACGCAAACAAGCTCCAAGAGTTGGGGATTTCGATTCCTAATGAGTTGGGGATTCACCGTCTCCTCCAATCACTGCCACCAAGTTACAAGAACTTTGTGATGAACTACAATATGCACTTCATGAACAAGACGTTGCCTGAATTCTCTTCCATGCTGAAAACTGCTGAAGTGGAGATCAAGAAGGAGCACCAAGTGTTGATGGTCAATAAGACCACCAATTTCAAGAGACAGGGCAAGCCTAAGAACAAGGGAAACTTCAAGAAGGACGGCAAGAAAGCTGCCGCACCTGCTAAGAAGCCCAAGGCTGGTCCTAAGCCTGAAACTGAGTGCTTCTACTGCAAGGGTGCTGGTCACTGGAAGCGTAACTGCCCCAAGTACTTGGCGGATCTGAAGAACGGCAACATCAAGAAGAAAGGTATATTTGATATATATGTTATTGATGTGTATCTTACTAGTAATCGTAGTAGTGCCTGGGTATTTGATACTGGTTCGGTTGCTCATATTTGTAACTCGAAACAGGAGCTGCGGAATAAACGAAGACTGGCAAGAGACGAGGTGACGATGCGCGTTGGAAATGGCTCCAAGGTTGATGTGATCCCCGTCGGCACGCTCCCTCTACATCTACCTTCGGGATTAGTTTTAAATTTGAATAATTGTTATTTGGTGCCTGCGTTAAGCATGAACATTATATCTGGATCTTGTTTATTGCGAGACGGTTACTCTTTTAAGTCTGAGAATAAAGGTTGTTCGATTTATATGAGTAATATCTTTTATGGTAATGCACCTGAGATGAATGGTTTATTCTTGTTGAATCTCGATAGTAGTGATACACATGTTCACAACATAGATGCTAAACAAATAAAATTGAATGATAATTCTACATACATGTGGCACTGTCGTCTTGGTCACATTGGAGTGAAGCGTATGAAGAAACTCCATTCTGATGGACTTCTTGAATCACTTGAAAGTTGCGAAGCATGTCTAATGGGAAAAATGACTAAGACTCCATTCTCTGGTACAATGGAGCGAGCTACAGACTTATTGGAAATAATACATACAGATGTGTGCGGTCCAATGAGTGTAGCATCGCGTGGTGGATATCGTTATGTTCTCACTTTCACAGATGACTTAAGTAGATATGGGTATGTCTACTTTATGAAACATAAGTCCGAAACTTTCGAGAAGTTTAAGGAATTTCAAAGTGAAGTGGAAAATCATCGTAACAAGAAGATTAAGTTTCTGCATTCTGACCGCGGAGGTGAATATCTGAGTTATGAGTTTGGCATGCATTTAAAGAAATGTGAAATACTTTCGCAGTTGACACCGCCGGGAACACCACAGTGTAATGGTGTGTCCGAACGTCGTAATCGAACTCTCTTAGATATGGTTCGGTCTATGATGTCTCTTACAGATTTACCGCTATCGTTTTGGGGCTATGCATTAGAGATAGCCGCATTCACTTTAAATAGGGCACCATCTAAATCCGTTGAAACGACACCGTACGAATTGTGGTTTGGTAAGAAACCTAAGTTGTCGTTCCTTAAAGTCTGGGGTTGCGAAGCATATGTAAAGAAGTTACAACCTGAAAAGCTTGAACCCAAAGCGGAGAAATGCGTCTTCATAGGATACCCTAAAGAAACAATTGGGTATACCTTCTATCATAGATCCGAAGGCAAAGTTTTCGTTGCCAAGAATGGATCCTTTCTTGAGAAGGAGTTTCTCTCAAAGGAGGTGACTGGAAGGAAAGTAGAACTCGACGAGGTTATTGAACCTTCTCTCGGATTTGAGAGTAGCGCAGCACCGGAAGATGTTTTTGTGCCGCCTGCACCAATTGGAGAGGAAGCTAATGATAAAGATCATGAAACTTCAGTTGAAGTTGCTGCTGAACCTCGCAGGTCAACGAGGGTTCGTACCACTCCTGATTGGTATGACTCTGCCTTGAACGTCATGTTGGTGGACAACGCTAATGACCCTGCGACGTATGAAGAAGCTATGGTGAGCCCAGATTCCGACAAATGGCTAGAAGCCATGAAATCCGAAATGGGATCCATGTACGAAAACCAAGTGTGGACTTTGGTGGACTTACCGGATGGCCGTAAGGCTGTCGATAACAAATGGATTTTCAAGAGAAAACAGATGCTGATGGTAATGTTACCGTCTATAAAGCTCGACTTGTCGCAAAAGGGTTCCGACAAATTCAAGGAGTTGACTACGATGAGACATTCTCACCAGTAGCGAAGCTAAAGTCTGTGAGGATTTTGTTAGCAATTGTTGCACATTTCGATTATGAGATTTGGCAGATGGATGTCAAAACGGCATTCCTTAATGGTGACATTGAGGAAGAGTTGTATATGGTACAACCCAAGGGTTTTGTCGATCCTAAAGGTGCTGACAAGGTATGCAAACTTCGGCGCTCTATTTATGGACTGAAGCAAGCATCCCGCAGTTGGAATCAACGTTTTGATAAAGTATTCAAAAACTTTGGATTTATACAAACTTATGGAGAAGCTTTTATTTACAAGAAAGTGAGTGGGAGCTCTGTAGCATTCCTAGTACTATATGTAGATGACATATTGTTGATTGGGAATGATATAGAACTTCTTAAAAGTGTCAAAGCCTATTTGAATAATAGTTTTTCAATGAAGGATCTTGGCGAAGCGGCATACATTCTAGGCATCAAGATTTATAGAGATAGATCAAGACGCCTAATAGCGCTTTCACAAAGTAAATACTTAGACAAAGTTCTAAAGAAGTTTAGAATGGAAGAGAGCAAGAAAGGGTTCATGCCCATGTTTTCAGGTAAGACCTTGAGTAAGACTCAAAGTCCAGCTACGGCAGAAGATAGAGTGAAAATGAATAATATTCCCTATGCCTCGGCCATAGGTTCTATCATGTATGCCATGATGTGTACAAGACAGGATATAGCACATGCTATTAGTTTGACTAGCAGATATCAAAGTGATCCTGGAATGGAGCATTGGACAGCGGTCAAGAATATCCTAAAGTACCTGAATAGGACTAAGGATATGGTTCTTTCTTATGGAGGTGATGAACAGCTTGTTGTAAACGGTTACACCGATGCTAGTTGGAACACCGATCCGGATGACTCGAAGTCACAGTCGGGATACGTATTTATTTTGAATTGTGCTGTAGTGAGCTAGAGGAGTGCAAAGCAAAGCGTTGTGGCGAAATCTTCAACTGAATCGGAATACATAGCTGCTTCGGAGGCTACACAAGAAGCCATGTGGATGAAGGAATTCATTACTGAACTTGGCGTGGTTCCCAGTGCGTTGGACCCGATGGCCATCTACTGTGACAACACAGGTGCCATAGCTAATGCACAGGAGCCAAGGTCACATAGCAAGCTGAAGCACATCAAGCTACGTTTCCACGCTATTCGCGAGTATGTCCGAGATGGTGACATAAAGATTTGCAAAGTACAAACTGATCTGAATGTGGCAGATCCATTGACTAAACCTCTCCCTAGGGCAAAGCATGACCAATACCAGAACGCCATGTGTGTTAGGTATATTACCATGTAATCTAGATTATTGACTCTAGTGCAAGTGGGAGACTGTTGGAGATATGCCCAAGAGGCAATAATAAAATTGGTTATTATTATATCTTTGTGTTTATGATGAATGTTTACATCCCATGCTATAATTGTATTATTAGGAAACACTAATACTTGTGTGTTTTGTAAACATGTAAGAGTCCCTAGTAAGCCTCTTGTTAAACTAGCTTGTTGATTAATAGATGATCATGGTTTCCTAGTCATGGACATTGGATGTCATTAATAACAAGGTTGTATCATTAGGAGAATGATGTGATGGACACACACCCATAGTAAGCGTAGCATAAGATCAAGTCATTAAGTTCGTATTGCTATAAGCTTTTAAATGCATAGTGACCTAATCCTTCAACCATGAGGTTGTGTTAATCACCATCACCGGATGGGTACTTTGATGACATCAAACACCGCTTCGTAACTGGGTGGTCATAAAGGTGTCGTTGGGTATTCTGAAAGTATGTGTTGAAGCGCATGGACCAAGATTGGGATTTGTCCATCCATACGACGGATAGATATGCTCTGGGCCCTCTCGGTGGAATGTCATCTAGTTAGCTTGCAAGCATGTGACTAGGTCACAAGGGATGACATATCACGGAACGAGTAAAGAGTACTTGTCAGTAACGAGGTAGAACTAGGTATGGAGATACCGATGATCAAACCTCGGATAAGTAGAGTATCGCGAGACAAAGGGAATTGGTTTCGTATGTTAATGGTTCAATCGATCACGAAGTCATCGTTGAGTATGTGGGAGCCGTTATGGATCTCCAGATCCTGCTGATGGTTATTGATCGGAGAGGTGTCTCCATCATGTCTACATATTCACGAACCGTAGGGTTACACACTTAAGGTTCGAAGTTGTTTTAAGTAGATATGGAATGTGCGTTGGAGACCGAATGTTGTTCGGAGTCTCAGATTGGATTCGGGACATCACGAGGAGCTCCGGAATTGACCGGGGAATAAGATTCATATAATGGGGATCTTTTTCTGAGTTAGGAAATGTTCCGGAGTGTTTGTATGGGGATTCTAGAAGGTTTCGGAATGTTCCGGAAGGTTCTAGAAGATATTTTGGAGTTTATTTGAAAACCAAGATAAGATAAGATAAGGGAAATTTAAAGAGGAGACTTGGGGGGGGGAGGACTCCTCCCCCCACCTCCTTGGTGCGCCGGCCCTAAGGGGTGGGCCTAGGGGTGGGAACCCTGGGCCGCACCCCTCCCTCTATATATAGAGGGGTGGACGCGCCACCCCCCTGGATCCTCCACTCTTGCCCCAAGCCGCCTCCCTCCTCCTCCTTCCTTCTGCTCAGGCTTAGGCGAAGCCCTGCAGAATTCTCCACTCCACCACCACCACCACGCCGTCGTGCTGCTGGGATTCCGTGGAGAGATCTACTACCTCCGCTGCTCGCTGGAACAAGGAGAGGAAGGTCTGCTTCGACTCCGCACGTGTGACCGACTGCGGAAGCGCTGCCGGAACGCGGCGCCAAAAGGATCGTCCACTCGATCTTGAGATTGGCAAGTGATCAACTATATCAACCACGAGATCTAATCTCGTAACGCTTTCGTGTCTACAAGGGTTAGTACAGATCTATCTCGTTGCACATGTCTAATAGATTAGATCTTGGCTTTTATCTAGATTAGATCTGGGTTTTGTTCGTTCTTGCGATAGAATTTTTTTGTTTTCCATGCTACGAACCCATCAATTACCCCATTTGGCCCAGACAGCTTCATCTTTAGGTAGCTGATGTGGCAATGATGTGCTCGACGTTCGACATAGGGCTCGTTGGGAACCCCAAGAGGAAGGTGCGATGAGCACAGCAGGAAGTTTTCCCTCAGTTATGAAACCAAGGTTTAATCGAACCAATAGGAGCAAGGAAACACCCCAAAGGTGTTACTAGCTGAGATTTGGTAGGGCGCACTACCGGTTCTAGTAGCAACGTGGAGACCTGCACAACACAACCACAGAACTTTGTCCCCAACTTGCGATGAGGTTGTCAATCTCACCGTGTTTTGCGGAAAACAAAGGATTAAACGTATCGAATGGAAAGAAGTAAAAGTTTGCAGAAAGTAAACACAAGGCAGTAAAAGATTATAGATTGTATGTAAAGTAAAAGGACCGGGATCCATAGTTCACTAGAGGTGGCTCTCCTTAGATAGATAACATGTTAGGTGAACAAATTACAGTGGGGCAATTGACAAACACCGAGAAAGCAATACATGCATATACTAATCATCTTGACTCCTTTGAGACTTGATTGGGAATTACAACATAATACATAGACCGCCATCCAACTGCATCTATGACTAATAATCCACCTTCAGGTTATCATCCGAACCCCCTCCAGTATTAAGTTGCAAGCAACAGATTATTGCTTTACGAACTACGTGTAAAGTAAACAATACGATTGTTCTATGAACAAAGGATTGTTGTTTTCTCCCTAGTAGCAACAACACATCTAGTACCTTAGAGATTTCTGTCACTTCCCCAGATTACCAGAGGCATGAACCCACTATCGAGCATAAATACTAACTCTTGGAGTTGCTAGCATCTACTTGGCCAAGATATCTACTAACAACGGAAAGCATGCAAGATCACAAATAACAAAGACATGATAGAATCAATAATCAATATGAAATAACATCTCAATATCCATCGGATCCCCGCAAACACAACATGTATGAATTACAAATAGATGATCTTGATCATGAACAGAGCTCACAAGATCTAAATATGAAAGCACAAAGGAGGAGAACCAGCCATCTAGCTACTACATGAATCCGTAGTCCAAGGATGAACTACTCACGCATCACACCGGAGGCTTGCATGGTGATGAAGAAGGCCTCCAGGGTGAATTCCCCTCTCCGGCAGGGTGCCGGGAAGAGCTTCAGATCCCTCCCGATCTAGGGATGGAGATGATGGCGGCTACAGACTCTTTCGTGGATTTTTGATCGGGTACTTAGGGTTTTCGTCCCGAGGGCAATATATAGGCGGAAGGACTGGCCGAGGGGGTGCTGGGAGCCACCACACCACCCCCTGGCCCTTCTCCGTCTCGTATTCTAGCACTTGATGTCTTCTAGAAAAATAGGCACTTTGGCTTTTGTCCCGTCCAATTCCGAGAATATTCATTTTCCGACTTTCCTGGAACCAAAAACAGTAGAAAACAGGCAGTTAGCACCGTGTCTCTTGTTAATAGGTTAGTCCAAGAAATCATATGAAAAGTACTCCAAAGTTGGAACAAAACACAAGAAAGTGGATAAAACCAAGCATGGAACATCAAAAATTATAGATACATTTGCAATGTATCAACATCCCCAAGCTTAACTCCTGCTCGTCCTCGAGTAGGTAAGTGATAAAATAAAGAATAATTTTTGAGGTGACATGCACCATCAAAGACTTGATCAAAGTATTTGCGAAACATTCAAAGCTGGGATCATAGTACTTCAATCATAACATGAAAGACAAAGTTCTAGCAATAAGCAAAGAAACTATGATGCAACCTGAAAAGGCACAAACAAAAGATTCATGAATAACAATGCTTTGCAAGACGTTTGTTTGTTTCACATAAAGAAAACATAGAATAAAAGTATTCAGCTTGTCCCTCAATAGAGTAGCAAATATAAATACATAGGACACCTTCAAAGTTTATAAGAGTGACTAGATACAAATAGTTTAAAACAAGCAATATCAAGGTATGCATCAATCAACAAGTCTTGGGACAATGCATATAGAACTAAGAATGGCCACTATGCTCTCAAAGTAGGTGCATAAAGATAGAAGGTGGAGACTCAATATAATGGTGGAAGAAAGGCCTTTTGTAGAAGGAAGTAGGGATTCAAGTTTCATAAAGAGCTTCCAAAAATTATGGTACTTACTAGCTTTCAGCTCTCATTGCCCCTATCATAAGCATCTTGAAGTGATTAAGGTTAAAGTGAACAAACTAGGTGTACATGCTTGACGAAGTATAAGTCAGAAATCTCATGTCCCTTGTATACGAGGGCCGCTCCTCATGCTACTCAAGTTTAGTCACGGTAAGTTCTTGTCATTGTAAGTACATGTGTATCATAGAGAACCGCCAACGGGCTACCCCTTGCCCGATGATACGGAAGAATCCCCATATCAAAATGACAAGGCAAGCAGACAACGAGCATCTCAGCATTCTTCTTATTTACCATGGGAATATGGTGCTTTTTTCTCTCTTTCCTCTTTTCATAGTATCTCTTTTTTTGTTTTCTCTTTTTTTCTCAATATAGGACTCTTTTTTTATAAGAAGAATACTTCATAGACAGCTCATTATGGTTATGCTGTAGGTTTCTACCATGTCAGCATGGATTAGACCAGCAGCCCAGACGTTTCTCTAACACATATAACTCCATGGACTTACAAGCTCCCCTTTCATTTCACACCGACGACATCCATATACAAAAGAGCATGATATCAACTAGGTACAAGTACCGAGTGCAATGTTGAAAGCGTTCCCCATGAAAGCATGGTTCTGCTAATTCCGAACAAATAAGTGCAAGCATATACAACATAGAAGACACAATGGTTCAAGTTTATTAGAGGCAAAAAGTAAAGTGTGCCATCAAGTTCGTGAGAGCTTTAATCACTGGTTTTCTCATAACAAGTAGAAGGTAAACAAAAGCATGAATGTACTTGGAAAAGCATAAGCTAGTAGGTAGGTATGGTGGACTCTTTGGAATAACTTGGTTTAGGGAGTTGGATGCATGAGTGGAACTCATAGTTTGTTGTGGAGGCTAGCAAAAGACTGGGAGCGACAAACTAAGAGAGCAATAATGGCCTAATCATGCAGAGCGACAAAACATCATTGATCAAAGCATAAAGTGATACTACAAGTTGAAAACTAAAGGATCATAAAGGCTATGGTGACTTTGGATAGTCATAACATGGTGTGAGCATGCGCCAAGTCAACCCAAATAATACTACTATACTATGCTTTAATATGCTAAAACAATGCATGATTCATCCAAGGCACATTAAGAAATCTCAATTGTTTGTAACAATTCATGCTACAACAAAGAATACTAAGCATAAAGCCAGAACTATATCAATCAGGGCATGACAAAGCGTAGGCCACAGTCAAAAACGAGCTCTTTTTACCACATAAGTATGAACTTTCCTACTCTTTTCCAAACCAAACCAAACTATTTGCGAACCAATGTATGAAAGAGGGGGTCCAACCAATTTATTCATAAAACTAAGCAAACTAATTAAACTAAAAACCAAAACGAAAACGAAAAAGAAGACGCACCAAGAAAAACACAACTGTGCATGAAACAATAAAAATGAAGCGTTTGGAAGAAACCTGAGATTTTTATTGTTGAAGAAGGGGATGGCTTGGGAATCCCCAAGCTTTGATGCTTGTACTTCTTGGATATTTCTTGGGGTGACACGCATGGAATCCCCGAGCTTGAGCTTTAGTCCATCCTTCATCTCATTATTCATTCCTTCCATACACCTGAAATTTTTCCTTCATACAAAACTTCACACAATCTCATTAGCAACATTAGTGCACTTAACATAAATAAGTCTCAAGGTTCAGTTCTAATACCAAATAAACTTCCATTAGAACACTAGATACTGTATCACTTCCCTCAAAAAGCTCAATTCCCCAAAAGAACTCAAAAAGGAACCCACAAGAAGCAAATGCAGAAAATGGCAGAAATTTGTCAAAACATACCAGCAGGTAAAGAAGAATTTTTTCGAAGATCTTCTCTTGCTCAAATAGAAATCTGTTGAACTAACGAAAGTTAGATAACAACCTGGGGCAGAAGCAACAAAAATTACAGCTCATTCCGACATACAGAGCTCTCTCAAGAATTTTCATGGTGAAGCACAGAAATCTGTTTCGGGACAGCAACTTTCTCAATCATTACTTCTCTCTCATTAGAGGTTACTCTTGGCACAAAAAGCAAATAAAAAGGATAAGGATAGGTTATTACAGAGGTAATAACTTCCAAGAATCATCTAAAACTTTTGGGTTATCTCCCAATAAGTACTTTTTTAACGCCTTTAAGTTAGGCATAAGAAGCAAACAAAGAATCAAGTGTTCTCAAATGAAGAAGCATTAAGACCAAATTTTGTTTTCATAGGAGAAGCAAAAGAAAAAATTTCTCTCTTTTTAGGGAAGTTTTCTATACCTTTCTTGAGTGGGAGTTGATATTTAATGGTGCCTTCTTTCATATCAATGATGGCACCAATAGTTCTAAGAAAAGGTCTTCCCAAAGTAATAGGACAAGAAGCATTGTATTCAACATCCAAAACATAGAAATCAACGGGGACATAGGAATCGTTAACCATAATAAGAACATCATTAAGACTCCCCATGAGTTTCCTTTTAGCATTAGCATTAAGTGGGACATTCAAATAACAATCTTCAAGAGGAGGCAAATCAAGCATATCATAAATCCTTCTAGGCATAATAGAAACACTACTATCAAGATCACACAAAGCTTTGAAATCAAAGTCATTCACTTTCATATTAATGATGGGTTCCCAACCATCCTCTTATTTTATAGGAATAGAAGCTTTATGTTTCATCTTTTCTTCTTTAATCTTTATGAGACCATCAGTAATGTGTTTTGTAAAAGCCATGTTCATAGCACTAGCATTAGGACTTTTAGCAAGCTTTTGTAGGAACTTAATAACTTCAGAGATGTTGCAACCATCAAGATCAAAATCAACTTTATCATCTAAAGTAGTAAAACTATTACTAGCCTCAACACTAGTTGTGGTGATAGTAGAAACACTAATGTTTCTAGCAATTTTATCTTCTCTTTCCCACTTAGCATGTAATTCAGCTAATAGTCTAACATTTTCATCAATTCTTACTTGTATGGCATTAGTAGCTGCAAAGGGGTTCTCATTAGTTTTAGGTTTAGCAGCCATTTTATTAATCAATGAAGATTGAGCTTCAGACAAAGATGATATACTTCTTTCAGCATTAGAGAGTTTCAATTGTAAACTAGGAATTTCCCTATTTAGACTCTCAAGTTGATGGCTAATGTTCTTCAAAATGATAGATTGTTCCTCCATAGTTTTAGTAAATAGTTTATTTTGCTCATATTGCATTTGCATGAAGTTTTTAGTGGCTCTTTCAACTTCTAAAATTCTTCCTTCACTAGGTAATTCAGGTTTACCATTATAGCCATAAGTATTACTAGGAGGGTAGGGCCTATAGTTGTTGTTACCAAAATTGTTCCTATAAGCATTATTACCATAAGTATTGTTGCCAAAGTTGTTATTTCTTATGAAGTTCACATCAACTTGCTCTTCTTGAGCAACCAAAGAGGCTAAAGGAACATTATTTGGATCAATATGGGCTTTCCCATTAACAAGCATAGACATAATAATATCAATCTTATCACTCAAGGAGGAGGTTTCCTCAACAGAATTTACCTTCTTACCTTGTAGAGCTCTCTCATTGTGCCATTCAGAATAATTAACCATCATATTGTCCAGAAATTTGTTGCAACACCCAAAGTGATGGTCATAAAGGTACCTCCAGCAGCTGAATCCAATAGGTTCCTTGAAGAATAGTTCAATCCTACATAAAAAGTTTGGATGATCATCCAAGCAGTCAGTCCATGAGTGGGATAATTCTTTACTAAAGATTTCATTCTTTCCCAAGCTTGAGCAACATGCTCATTATCAAGTCATTTAAACTTCATTATTTCACTTCTCATGGATATAATCTTAGCAGGAGGATAGTATTTTCCAATAAAAGCATCTTTGCACTTAGTCCAAGAATCAATAATATTCCTAGTTAAGGAATTCAACCATTCTTTAGCTTTTCCTCTCAAAGAGAAAGGAAACAATTTCAGTTTAATAATATCACCATCTATATCCTTATGCTTTTGCATCTCACAAAGTTCAACAAATTTATTTAGATGGGAAGCAGCATCTTCATTACCAATACCAGAAAATTGCTCTCTCATAACAAGATTGAGTAAAGCAGGTTTTATCTCCAAGAAAGTATTTTCAGCCACAGGTGGAGCAATAGGTGTGCTCATAAAATCATTGTTGTTGGTGCTAGTGAAGTCACACAACTTAGTGTTTTCAAGAGTAGTCATTTTTTTTGGGTTTTCAAATAAGAAAGCAAACTTGTAAAACTAATTTATTTTGTGTTTTTGAAGAACAAAACAAGCAAACAAAGCAAAAAGAAAACTAAGCAAAACAAAAACAACAGAGTAAAGAGATTAGTTATGAGGGACTCCCCTTGTGAAGATGTCCTTGACTCCTCGGCAACGGCGCCAAAAAAATCTTGATGTGCTCGGCGTTCGACGTAGAGCTCGTTGGAACCCCAAGAGGAAGGTGCGATGAGCACAGCAGTAAGTTTTCCCTCAGTTATGAAACCAAGGTTTAATCGAACCAGTAGGAGCAAGGAAACACCCCAAAGGTGTTACTAGCTGAGCTTTGGCAGGGCGCACTACCGGTGCTAGTAACAATGTGGAGACCTGCACAACACAACCATAGAACTTTGTCCCCAACTTGCGATGAGGTTGTCAATCTCACCGTGTTTTGCGGAAAACAAAGGATTAAACGTATCGAATGGAAAGAAGTAAAAGTTTGCAGAAAGTAAACACAAGGCAGTAAAAGATTGTAGATTGTATGTAAACTAAAAGGACCGGGATCCATAGTTCACTAGAGGTGGCTCTCCTTAGACAGATAACATGCTGGGTGAACAAATTATAGCGGGGCAATTGACAATCACCGAGAAAGCAATACATGCATATACTAATCATCTTGAATCCTCTGAGACTTGATTGGGCATTACAACATAATACATAGACCGCCATCCAACTGCATCTATGACTAATAATCCACCTTCAGGTTATCATCCGAACCCCCTCCAGTATTAAGTTGCAAGCAACAGATTATTGCTTTACGAACTGTGTGTAAAGTAAACAATACGATTGTTCTATGAACAAAGGATTGTTGTTTTCTCCCTAGTAGCAACATCACATCTAGTACCTTAGAGATTTCTGTCACTTCCCCAGATTACCAGAGGCATGAACCTACTATCGAGCATAAATACTAACTCTTGGAGTTTCTAGCATCTACTTGGCCAAGATAGCTACTAACAACGGAAAGCATGCACGATCACAAATAACAAAGACATGATAGAATCAATAATCAATCTGAAATAGCATCTCAATATCCATCAGATCCCCGCAAACACAACATGTATGAATTACAAATAGATGATCTTGATCATGAATAGAGCTCACAATATCTAAACATGAAAGCACAAAGGAGGAGAACCAGCCATCTAGCTATTACATGGATCCGTAGTCCAAGGATGAACTACTCACGCATCACACCGGAGGCTTGCATGGTGATGAAGAAGGCCTCCAGGGTGAATTCCCCTCTCCGGCAGGGTGCCGGCAAGAGCTTCAGATCCCTCCCGATCTAGGGATGGAGATGACGGCGGCTACAGACTCTTTCGTGGATTTTTGATCGGGTACTTAGGGTTTTCGTCCCGAGGGCAATATATAGGCAGAAGGAGAGGCCGAGAGGGTGCCGGGAGCCACCACACCACCCCCTGGCGTGGGCCCAGCCTGGCTGCGTGGCCAGGTGGTGTGGTTGGCCCCCGGCCCTTCTCCGTCTCGTATTCTAGCACTTGATGTCTTCCGGAAAAATAGGCACTTTGGCTTTTGTCCCGTCCAATTCCGAGAATATTCATTTTCTAACTTTCCTGGAACCAAAAACAGCAGAAAACAGGCAGCTCGCATTGTTTCTCTTGTTAATAGGTTAGTCCAAGAAATCATATGAAAAGTACTCCAAAGTTGGAACAAAACACAAGAAAGTGGATAAAACCAAGCATGGAACATCAAAAATTATAGATACATTTGCAATGTATCAGGCAACTCGCCATGAACTTGTTCAGGGCTGGCCTGCTGAGCAACGCGTGATATGCGCTCTCCAAATTGACAACCTCGAATTCCAAATTCTCAGGCCGGCAGTTATCTCTCGTGCCGAACAACACGTCAATCCAGACCTTGCCAATGGGTTCACAGGAAATGCCTGGCACAATGCCATGGAATGTTGTCCTTGTAGCTTGGAGCATGTTCTCCGAGATACCCAACTTGCGCATCGTGTCCAAGTACGTGATGTTTATGTTGCTGCCATTATCAATCAGCATCTTTGAGAACCTCACATTGATGTTTGGCCCAATGAATGTTGGGTCCAACACTAGCGCATACGATCCAGGACATGGCATAAGCTTGGGATGATCTTTGATGCTCTAGGTAATTTCCTGGTCCGACCAAGGCATATACCTCGTCACCGCTGGCATTACTGCATTAACTTCAATGTGTCCGTGCTGCAAGCTCTCTCTGTCTGTCTTTTCTGTGGTGAACACACAGTAACTCTGATGATGCTCTCTGTACTCATTTCTCCCCTCATTTCCGGGGTACCTTTGATCTGGTTGATGCTGGTCTTCCACTTGATGCACTGCATCCCTTCTCTCATGGTTTTCATACCTCGGCGGAGGGGGAGGCAACATTAACTGTTGCGTGTTCGCTCCGAGTAGCAATTGCTGCCGGGGTAACTCCTGCCGAGGTTGATCATTCCGAGGTGCCTTAGCATTCGCCGAACTACTTTGTTCTATCTTTCGCATCCACTCACACTGCCTGGTTGTGTGACCCGCTGGGTTACTCGGATTTGGCGTGTGAAATTTACACGGCTGATCCAGCATAGCCTGATATGTATACCTCGGACGGTCCTTCTTTTCTTGCCACTATTTCTTCTGCTATGGCGTCCAAGTTTTCTTGCCATCATTTCTTGGAGTCCATTGTTGTCCTCCAGTTTTCTGACGTTGGTTGCTTCCTGCTTCGGGTTGATCTTGATTCACAGCAGCAACTTGTTGCGAACTGTACCAGTAATCCGGTTTATCATCTCTTCTTTTACCCCGGTAATCATTCCTCCGAGATGATCTGGCCCCATCTCGCTGATAGCACTCCTCGCTTGACTCGTTTGACATGAGCCTGGGCTGAGTCGGATCACCGAACGCGTACGAATCAGCAATCCGGATTGTTTCTGCCAATGTAGTTGGCATATCCCTTTGCAACCTTTGCCATAGCATGCTGGCATACCTGCAACCTTGCGCAAACCAAGCTATGGCCTGTGACTCAATCACACCCTCACATAAGTTTTGCATTGTGCACCAGCGGGTTAAGAATTCCCGGTATGTCTCATTCGGTCTCTGCTTGCACATTGCCAGGGTCTGTGGTCTCTTGGGCCTCTGATACATGCTTGAGAAATTACTAACAAACATTTCCTCAAAGTCGATCCAACAGTTAATACTTCCGGGCGGCAAATTGTTTAGCCATACCCTCGCTGGCCCCTCCAGCATCTGAGGTACATATCTCACAGCCCATCTCAAGTTGCCTGTAGCAATTTTTACAGCTGTTGCATAGTTAATCAACCAATCCTCCGGCTTTGTGCTGTCGTCATATGTCTTAGTGCCTCTAGGTAACTGGAAGTTAGGTACTGGAGGCTCCTTCATGATCCGGGGCCCAAAACACGCTGGACCCGGAGGACCTTGACATTCAATTTGCTCCGACCTATAAAGTCGATCCAGTTTTAACCTGGCGTCATCAGGCATCAAGTTCCTGCTTCCCAATCTTGACCCTATCATGTGATAGTCCGGCCTAGGATACCCAGCGTTCACCATTTCCGATCACCATCATTGTACCTATCTTGCTCTTGTGGAGCTGCTCTCTGTTGCATACCTTGGCCGGCACTGCGCTCTTGCCGTGGTATATTTCGCTGCTGCGGTTGCCCGACACCTGCCGAATTGCGCTGTCCGGCTTTGCCGTTCACAGCGTTCCCCTGACCGGCATTGCCTTGGTCGCGGTTACCGCGGCCAGCTTCACCTCGGCTCACACTTCGTCGATCCTCATTTCTCTATACTTCTTTTCCTTTCCCTGCCCTTGCCGGGTCATATGGGACTATTTGTTTGTTCCTCCTGGCCGAGGTTACCACCTCTTCTCTCCTAGGACCACCATGAGGAGACGATGCAGATCCAGCTGATTTCTCCGGGTTACATACCGCCGAATAAACGATCTTGGAGGCCCCAACTCTTTCCGGGTTAGCCCTGAGCAGCTCCTCATTTTGCCTGTTTGCGATCCGAACTAACTCATTAACCCTTTCCTGCTGTCTCTGCCAGGCTTCACCCGTCAAACCCTCTAACTCGGATGCAGCTGCATCTGCTGCTCTAAGGTTCTTTGTCGGGGTACTATACTTCGGCAGCCCCACAGACAGACAGTTCTCTGATTCCTCAATCCTAGTATCACCCTCTTTGTTCATTTCACTCATGAGGTTTCTCCCCTTCACTTTTATAGCATCAACCTTATTTGCCTTTGGGTACTCACGCAATGTCATGTTCAATGATTGCTGAGCCGCGGCTATCTTTTTCGCACCCTCTAGTGTTTTTTGCCTAGAATTCTATAACTCGGCCTGTGCCTGAGCCGGATCTACCACTGCTGCTATGGGGCTTGCCAAGCTATCTATTGCCTGCTGCAGCACATTCTCTGGCCTCTCTAGAGGAGGACCTCTACTTTTCCTCGGTGCCTTAGGCGTTACCTCTGGATCTGGTGCTAGATCCTTGCTCGCGCCAGCGCCTGGCGCAGTCATCATCACCTCGGCGTGGTCAGGGGAGCGAGTGATACACGCCCCACGAGCCGCGCTAAGGGGTGGCTCGCCTCCTTCGACGACGTGCCGCGGGTGAACGCACGACACATCGACAGCGACGTAGATCTTGTGTGCGCCAAGCTTGACGAAGAGGCCGTTGCGCAGAAGAGGATGCTTGCCAAAGCAGCCAGCGTTGTCGCTGACGAAGCCCAGCGCTCCAAAGTGCTGAACGAGCCCGGAGACGATGTGTTCGCCGGTGTCGATGAGGTTTCCCGTCCGGATCTTCACCCCTGCTAGCGCCACTAGCCCTACGGTGGGCGCCAACTGTCGTGGTGGTGTCACGGCAGATGCCATGGATAGGCTAAAGGTGGGGACTAAATGCACTAGAGGAATCCAGGGAGGGATAGTGTGGTGATTCCACACAGAGTTGCTTTGTATTCAATGAGATTCCAAGGTTACAAGTGCTCCTTGAGCTGTCTTGGGGAGAGGAGGAAGAAGAAACTCTCTCACTCTCACCACTAGCTAGCTCTCAGGAAAACTAGAACTGAACAAGTCAAGACCAACCCTTTCTACAGAGGCCCTAGCCCTCCTTATATCGGGGTATCTAGGTCTCCAATTAGGGCATACGTGGAGGCATATTCCCTGGAATATGCCTCTTGCCAAAATAGCAAACCGACCGGGTCACTTTTCCCCAACGTAAGCCATGCAGAGGCTACGTGAGCCTCTGCGGTGCCTGCGTCATCCGACATAGGCATCGTCACCCTTGTCGGCCACGCCTCGGTGGTCCTGGCCTCTATCCGCTTTGCTCACGCTCTGCGTACAGTGGCCACCTTTTGACCAGCGAGATACCTTCCTTCTCTTGCAAGCCTGATATAACCCGGATACGCCTGGTTAATCCGGCCACACCTGTACCTACATACAAGTTAGATATATCCTGCCGACTTACAACATAAGTTGGCTGAGACCCAGTTAGGTGAACATCCCCTGGTCCGGGTTACTTCGTGATTCGGCCTGCCTTGAGGTGACTCGGCCGGCACTTGCTTTGACCTTGTCGTACCTCGGCTAACTCGGCCTTTATACCCCGGCGTGACCTGATGACCCACAAGTATATGGGGTGTATCGCAGTATTTTCGAGGGAAGTGAAACCCAATTTATTGATTCGACACAAGGGGAGTCAAAGAATATTTATAAGCCTTAACAACTGGGTTGTCAATTTAGTTGCACCTGGAAACAATCTGGCTCATAGCAGTTTATCAGTAGCAATAGTTTTGTAGTAGGAATAGTAAAGTAACAGCAGTAGTAAAGCAAAGACAGTAGTAACAAAAGCAGTAAACAGTGGGATTCGGGTGCGGTAGGCATAGGGATGGATGGACGGGCGTTGCATGGACAAGACAATTCAAATAGCAAGCAGAACATAGGGCAATTGCAGATAAATAAGATAAAGCATCCAAGTACTAGACAATCCTAGGCATGTGTTCCATATATAGTCATACATGCTCGCAATGAGAACTTGCACAACATCTTTTGTCCTGCCAGCCCGTTTGCAGCGGGGCCTCAAGGGAACTACTGGCAATTAAGGTGCTCCTTTTATTAGAGCACAGGAGCAAAGCATTAACACTCTGTGAACACATGTGATCCTCACATCAAAGCCTTTCCCTTCCGGTTATCCCGATTTCTGTCACTTCGGGGCCATTGGTTCTGGACAACAACGTGTGTATACAACTTGTAGATAAGACCAAAAACAATACTATCATAATGAATCAATAACATGTTCAGATCTGAAATCATGGCATTCGGGCCCTAGTGACAAGCATTAAGCACAACAAGTTGCAACAAAGTCATAAAGCACTAATAAAAGATACTAGGCACCATGCCCTAACAATCTGATGCCATTACATGAACGATCTCATCCAATCCCTACCATCCCCATAGCCTACAATAGGGGATTACTCAGTTATAGATGGGGGAATCATGGATGGTCGATGGAGAAGCAATGGTGATGATGATGGCGATGATCTCCTCCAATTCCCTGTCTCGACAGGGTGCCAGAACGGAGTTTCTGGTGATGTTTCGTGGAATCTGGTGGTGGCGGCGGAGCGGAACTCCTTCTGGAAAAACGTCGAACCCCCCGAAGTTTTTAGGTCAGAAGGCTCCTTATAGGCGAAGAGAGAGGCCGAGGGGGTGCCTGGGGGGCCCACACCACCCCCTGGCGTGGCCTGGCCTGGCCCGCGCCAGCAGGTGGTGTGGCCACCCCTGGCTCTTCTCCGTCTCGTATTCTGGCTCCTGGAGTCTTCGGGTGAAATAGGATTTTTGACATATTTTCCGGGATTTTTCCTGATAGTTGATTTTCTGCACAAAAAGTAGAAACCAAGGCAATTCTGCTGAAAACAGCATCAGTCCGCATTAGTTGCATCCAAATCACACAAGTATAGAGGAGAAACAATAGCAAAAGTGTTCGGGAAAGTAGATACGTTTTGGACGTATCATCTCCCCCCAAGCTTAGCTTATTGCTTGTCCTTAAGCAATTCATTTGAAAACTGAGTGTGATAAAAGAACTTTCACGAACACATTTGCTTCATAAGATGTAAATATTCTCAACAATGCGATCAACTACTTAAACAGTTCATAATAAAGAGTATGCAACTGAGTCTACTTAATAGTCATTGCAAGCTATGAAGAGATTCCAACTCAAGAATAATAAGTAGCATGAGGCACAAACATAAGCAACATTATAATGCTCATAGAAAGGTATGATAGAGTGGTATCTCGCTTGCCTTTGATTATGAATATCAAGGCACCTCTGAAGTTCAAGTGATGACTAGAAGTAAAGATATCAAGGATACAAGCATCAAAGTCATAACGCAAATAATCAAGTAATGGAACAAACACAAAGAATGACAACTATGCTCACAAGAAGGTGCTCAAAGAATAAATGGAGACCCAACAAGTAAAGAAAAAGGTTTTGAATAATTTTGAAAAGCTTCCAAATGCCGAAAGTATGGTACTCATTAGCTTTGAGCTCTCATTGCCCCTATCATAAGCATCTTTAAATGGTTAAGGTTAAAGTGACACAACTAAGAGGATATGCTTGACAAGTTATAAATCGAAGTCTCATGCCCCTTACTTATGAAGACGATCCTCATGCTACTCAACTTCAGTCACAAGTAAGCTCTTGTCATTGTAAGTATATACGTATCATAGAGAACCGCCAATGGGGTACCCCTTGCACATGACACGGGAGCTATCCCATAATCAAAATAACAAGGCAAGCAGACAATGAGCATCTCGGCGATCTTTTTATTTACTATGTGCATAATTTTTTATTGAGGATGCTTCATAGAATGCTCATTATGGTTATGTTGCAAGTTTCCACCATGATTAGGCATGGCTTAGGCTAGCGGCCCAGACGTTTCTCTAACATACATACAAACTCCATGATCTTACAAGCTCCACTTTTATTTCACACCGCTGGGATCCATAAGCAAAAGAACATGATATCAACTAGGTACAAAGTACCTATGAAGCGTTGAAAGCGGTCCCCATGATACATGGTTCTGCTAACTTCAACTCATAAAGCGCAAGCATATGCGCAACAAAGAAGGACGCAATGGTTTAGGTTTATTAAGTGCAAGAAAATAAAGTGTGCCATCAAGTTCGTGAGAGCTTTACTAACTAACTTTCTCATAACAAGCAAACATTTTATTCGAAAGAAAACAAGGCATATTGAATATGCACGGAGGTAGCAAATGATGCTAATGGGTAGGTATGGTGGACACTTTGGAAATATTTGGTTTAAGGAGTTGGGAACTTGAGTAAAACATACTCAGTGAAAGTGAAGGCTAGCAATAGTAAGGGAGCGACAAACGAGAGAGCAATAGCTGTCATTATCATGCTTGCAACAAAACAGGACTACTCATGGCATGAAAGTGATTCAAGATCCTCAAGGCAAAATAATTCATCAAGGCTTAACTGATTATCACAGTCATGTGCATGCGTGAGCATGTGCCAAGTTAATTCAAATGAAACATTCAGAGGAGGATACCGCGGTGTCATACCAATTTATGAATAGAGCAATGCAAGCAAACATTCATAAGACATGCTACAAACTATTAGCGAGTTGGAGCTAATCATAAGAAAGCAAGAACTACTAAGCATCCAAAGATAACATACACCCTACTTGAACGGACTAAGTAAGCCCACAGTGATGAGTATATGTATAAAAAATGAAAACAAATAGAGTTCGTTACCAGCCTCTTACCACGCCTCAAGTTGTTATTAATCCTCATTATTGCTCTTCACTTGTGTGGCTTGAATAATAATATGAAACCAATATTCTACTGATAACTGCTGAACCCCTATAGCAAACTCACAAAACCAAAGAAGAACGACAAATATTTTTGGTGTTTTCGATTTTTTTAAACAAGAACCAAAAGGGAAAAACAAGCAAAGCAAAATCTTTTGGGGTTTTTCGAAAGCAAAAGCAAAGAAAGGGAACGAAAACTAAAAAGAGAACGAAAACATGAATATACAAAGTACCGACGCAACATGATATGGAGACGAGTGCGGTGTCGGCGTACCTCCCCCCAAGCTTAGGCTTTTGGCCTAAGTGGGTATCAATCCATGTACGGATAGGGGTTCCAAGCGGGTGGATCTTGGTAAGAATGGTCGTAGCTGGGCCCATGAGAAGAAGAAGAAGCTCCCCAATCATAAGCGAGCTACTGATATGAAGACTCTCCCTCATTCGAGGGCTGGACCGAATCATCCGTAACCTCCCTTCTTGTGTCCTGCTCCTGTTGGGAGAGCTCTCCAAAGTACGTGTCAAGCTCCTCCTCAGTGAGGGACCATCCTTCCCTGTTATCAAGGTTAACCAAAACAGGTGCAGGCAAAATAACAACACGCTCGGACTTGCTCTTTCTCCAACCAGCTTTGAGAAAGGTTATTTCATAAGATAACTCACTCATACTAGCCCACGAGGAAACAAATTTATGCTGTATCATGGAATTAAGATCAAGCCTTTCTATGGGAAACTGTAGGTCTAGATGATGAGGCACTAAACCATGCAATGCTAGTAAACGAGAAGCAATGAGGCTTCCACAAATTCCACCTTTCTCACGGTTAGCAGCAAGACGGAAAGCTATCAAGGCACCCAAGTTATAAGTCCTATCTCGTTTAAGAGCGGCAGAGATGAATGCTAGATCATATGAAGATAACTTATTGGCAGTTTTCCTAGCAAGAACACACTTGGCAATAAAGTAGGCAAAGTAGCGAATGGAGGGAAAATGAATGTTACGGATTTTTTCACTCTCCTTAGAGAAGCTACTCCCTTGGAAAATTTCTGCGTATAAATCCATGAGTGGTACAGGTCTCTCCTTAATCTTTCTACATGATCCCCATTGAGGTACCTTAATAGGTGCACAAAAATCATCAAGAGAAAGGTCGACAGCTATATTGTAAATTTTGTAATGGACCATGGGGTTAGGAAAAGAGTGACTAAATTGGAAGACCATGGGGTTAGGAAAAGAGTGACTAAATTGGAAGTCCTGCACCACAGACATGGTTAGCTTCACAAATTGACAAGGTTCGTCTTCCAAAAAGTGCTCTAACCATGCATTAGAAACAAGAGTGTGGAAATCTTGTAGAATTCCTGCAGCTCTCATAAACTCAGAGCATGGATAAATGGAGGGAAAAACTTCCTCCTCCCAGTGGACCTTCATGACCTCAGGTACCCAAAGCTCATGTTGGTTTAGGTGGTGTTCACTCATCTTCTATTCTGAAATTTAAACACCTATTAAACAAGTGATTGCAAAGTAAATATAATGAAAGATTCTACTCATAGGGACTTGCAAGAGGCCTAAACATGCATCAAAACTATATCTCTAAGCATCAAACAAGCTTACAAGCTCTCATAACCAGTCACCTACAGCAGCAAAATACTCAATATATAATCCACTAAACACAAATCTACTTGGACAAGGGGAGGAGTCACATACCAGGGAACAAATGCTCCAAGTTTCAGCAAGAAAGATGGGCTGAGCAAGGAGATCGAAAAAATCAAGAGCAAGCACAGCAAGAACGCGATTTTTAGCAATGAACTGAAGCTTACTCGGGAGAGAGAAGAAAGTGGCAGGTGAGAGAGTTAGTGGGGGCCAGGGGTGGCCCACACCAGGGCATGACGCCACCCAAGGCTGGCCACACCACCATGTGGTGTGCCTGCTTGGTGCCCCCCCGGTACCTCCCAGGTACTCCTCTGCCCCTTTTTCACGTAAAAATTTAATATGAATTTTCTGGAATTTTTCGAGACACTTTATTTTTGGGCATTTTTCAGAAATAGAAGAATGATTTTTCTGATAGACAATTTTTTTCTTTCTTTTGGAAACATGATGCAAGGACAAAACAAGGCTAGAACTACAGAAGTTCTAACATGCAAGCAACTAACAACAAAAAGAAACTAAACGAAACCAAAACTAAAATGCAAAGGATAGAAATAAACGGAGATAATCATAATGAAAACATTGTTTTGTTCAATGGAATCCTTTTGTTAACAAGGTTGATCAAGTATTGCTACCAAAACAATTGCATATGAGACAAAACTTTGTACTCCACTAATGATTATGTTACCTCAACCTTGATAGCAATGGTCCCAATCATAATAGTTTCAAATTTTTCTCTTGGTACGGGACAATATATTTCTCCAACTTGAATGCCTTCAACATGTTCAATTGAATTCAAACCATAAGTCCTTTCAATCTTCTTGGGGAAATAGACAGTATGTTCCTTTTCATTAACATTGAAGGTCACCTTTCCTTGATTACAATTAATAATAGCTCCTGCAGTATTAAGAAAAGGTCTCCCGAGAATAATAGACATATTATCATCTTCGGGCATTTCAAGCACAACAAAATCAGTTAATATCAAGCAATTGTGAGCCACCTGAACAGGTACATCCTCACATATACCCACAGGAATAGTGTTAGATTTATCAGCCATTTGCAAAGATATATCAGTTGGTATTAATTTTTCAAGTTGAAGCCTCTTATAGAGAGATAAAGGCATAACACTAACTCCAGCTCCCAAATCACACAAAGAAGTTCTAACATAACTGTTCTTAATAGAGCAAGGGATAGTTGGAATCCCTGGGTCTCCAAGTTTTTTAGGAACCTTACCATTGAAGGAATAATTAGCAAGCAAAGTAGAAATTTCTTCATTAGGGATCTTCCTTTTATTCGAGACAATGTCCTTCATATACTTTGAGTAAGGAGGCAATTTAATAGCATCAGTCAAAGGAATTTGCAAGAATAAAGGCTTCATCCACTCACAAAACTTATTATAGTGTTCATCTTCCTTTGACTTGTGTTTCTTATCAGGGAAAGGCATAGGTTTTTGGACCCAAGGTTCTCTTTCACTACCATGTTTCTTAGCAATAAAATCTTCTTTGGTGTATTTAGTATTCTTAGTGTGGTTTTCAGGTTCTTCTTCAACTTTTTCTTCATTAGGAACAACATTTTCTTCGTTACCACTTTCAGTTTCAGCATCAGAGATAGATATACTATTAGAATCTATAGCAGGTTTAGAGGGTTCTACAACAGTTTTATGTTTCTTTTTCCTTTTCTTACGAGTAGAACCACTATTTTCATCTTGTTGAGAATCATGCTCAATTCTTTTGGGATGCCCCTCAGGATATAGAGGATCCTGGGTAGCAGCACCACTTCTAGTTCTAATTTCATAATCATGTTTTTCTTTATCAGCATTAACTAGCAAGTCGTTTTGCACTTTAACGAGTTGATCTATTTGAGTTTGAACCATTTGAAAGTGTTTAACAATCATTTTAACATCATTAGAGGTTCTTTCCACAATATCTTTCAACTCAACAATTGCTCTAGTGTTTTCCATTAGATGACTTTGCACCCTTTTATAAAGTTATCTTGCTTAACAATAAAGATATCAAATTCTTCTAAGCATTGGAGTAAGGGATATCACCTTCATCAAAGTGTTGGAGAGAGTGTACCTCAATAGTGGATGAGTAGGTAATAGGCTTACATAATTCTTCTATAGGAGGTAAATTCTTGACATCTGCAGCTTTAATTCCCTTCTCCTTAAGACATTTCTTAGCTTCGTTCATCACTTCATCATTTAATTCAATAATTCCCCTCTTCTTTGATGTTGGAATATGCACGAGAATAGATGGTTCGGGTACAATGACTTCTGGTATAGCTTGTTTTGGAGGAGTCCAATCTTCATAATTCTTGCTTATTTTAGCCATTAATTCCTCAGCTTCCTTAGGAGTCCTATTCCTGAAAACACAATCAGCACAACTATCTAGGTATGTCCTAGATTCTTCGGTTAGTCCATTATAAAATATATCAAGAAGCTCATTCTTAGGTAATGGACTTCCAGCCTGTGCATGAATCAAAGCACAAAACCTTGCCCTAGATTCGGGCAATACCTCTTTTTCTCCCTGTTTAAAATCAAAAAGTTCCTGCAAAATAGCATGTCTAGCACTGGGAGGAAAATATTTCTACAGGAAAGTACTAATCAAGCACTCAGGGCTATCAATAGATCCAGGAGGTAAATTACTAAACCAAGTTTTAGCTTCTCCTTTTAGTGAAAAAGGGAAAATCTTAGCAACAAAGTAAGTACGCATCTTAATATCATCAGAAAACAAGCCACTAATGGTAGAAAGTTCATTCATATGTGCTACCGCATTTTCATTCTTAGTCCCACAAAAAGGATCTTTCTCTACAATAGCATTGTAAGATAGATCGAGAGAGAAATCATAATCTTCATCTGTAATGTTTATGGGAGAAGCAGCAAACTTAGCAATAGGAGACAATTTGGGTCTAATAGTACGCCTCTCAAGGAGACTCTTAGCAGCGCTCCTATCATGGGTGTTCTTACATTCTTTAATAAACTCATCGGTCATCTCAACATAACCATCTTCAATATCATAACTCTCACTAGACTCAGGTGAGCTAACAGGTGTGGTAGTGTCTTCATTAGGAGTTTCGGCATTTCCAGCTATAGTTCTAGCAATCGTAGCATCTAGGAAAGGACCTAATGAACCACTCTTATCAAGCACAGTAGAAGCAGCATCATAAGCATCAGAAGTTTCAGATTCAGCAGTAGTAGCAGTGTGTGTAGCATGTGTATGTGGTGGTGTAAGGAACTTACTCATAACAGACGGTGAATCAAGAGCAGTAGAGGTGTTCAGAATCGTACCTCTTCTTGTAGTGGATGGTAAAATAGGAACCTTGCCATCACGAGACTTACCCATGATGGATGGATAGCAGCGAACACTAGAGAATCCAAGTGAACTTGATAAATAAAGCTATGCTCCTCGGCAACGGCGCTAGAAAATAGTCTTGATGACCCACAAGTATAGGGGGTGTATCGCAGTATTTTCAAGGGAAGTGAAACCCAATTTATTGATTCGACATAAGGGAGCCAAAGAATATTTATAAGCCTTAACAACTGAGTTGTCAATTCAGCTGCACCTGGAAACAATATTTCTCACAACAGTTTATCAGTAGCAACAGTTTTATAGTAGGAATAGTAAAGTAACAGCAGTAGTAAAGCAAAAACAGTAGTAACAAAAGCAGTAAACAGTGAGATTCGAGTGCGGTAGGCATAGGGATGGATGGACGGGCGTTGCATGGACAAGACAATTCAAATAGCAATCAGAACATAGGGCAATTGCAGATAAATAAGATAAAGCATCCAAGTACTAGACAATCCTAGGCATGTGTTCCATATATAGTCGTACGTGCTCGCAATGAGAACTTGCACAACATCTTTTGTCCTGCCAGCCCGTTTGCAGCGGGGCCTCAAGGGAACTGCTGGCAATTAAGGTGCTCCTTTTAATAGAGCACCGGAGCAAAGCATTAACACTCCATGAACACATGTGATCCTCACATCAAAGCCTTTCCCTTCCGGTTATCCCGATTTCTTTCACTTCGGGGCCATTGGTTCCGGACAACAACGTGTGTATACAACTTGTAGATAAGACCAAAAACAATACTATCATAATGAATCAATAACATGTTCAGATCTGAAATCATGGCACTCGGGCCCTTATGACAAGCATTAAGCACAACAAGTTGCAACAAAGTCATAAAGCACTAATAAAAGATACTAGGCACCATGCCCTAACAATCTGATGCCATTACATGAACAATCTCATCCAATCCCTACCATCCCTATAGCCTACAACGAGGTATTACTCACTCATAGATGGGGGAAACATGGATGGTCGATGGAGAAGCGATGGTGATGATGATGGCGATGATCTCCTCCAATTCCCTGTCCTGGTAGGGTGCCAGAACGGAGTTTCTAGTGCTGTTTTGTGGAATCTGGTGGTGGCGGCGGAGCGGAACTCCTTCTGGAAAAACGTTGAACCCCCAAAGTTTTTAGGTTAGAAGGCTCCTTATAGGCGAAGAGAGAGGCCGAGGGGGTGCCTGGGGGGCCCACACCACCCCTGGCGCGGCCTGGCCTGGCCCGCGCCTGCAGGTGGTGTGGCCACCCCCTGGCTCTTCTCTGTCTCATATTCTGGCTCCTGGAGTCTTCGGGTGAAATAGGATTTTTGACATATTTTCCGGGATTTTTCCTGATAGTTGATTTTCTGCACAAAAAGTAGACACCAAGGCAATTCTGCTGAAAATAGCGTCAGTCCGCATTAGTTGTATCCAAATCACACAAGTGTAGAGGAGAAACAATAGCAAAAGTGTTCGGGAAAGTAGATACGTTTTGGACGTATCATGACCCTACCCGGGGGTATCCCCCAACATCCTGCAACAAACTCACAAAACCAAAGAAGAACAACAAATATTTTTGGTGTTTTCGATTTTTAAAAACAAGAACCAAAAAGGAAGACCAAGCAAATAAAAATCTTTTTGGGTTTTTTGAATAGTTTAAACAAAGCAAAAAGGGAAAAGCAAACCAAGGCAATCAGAAGAAGAAGCAAACAAAGAGAAACAATAGAAATATTTTTGGTCTTTTTGTGTTTTAGAAAGCAAAAGCAAAGAAAGAACAAAAACTAAAAAGAGAACGAACCATGAATATACAAAGTACCGACGAAACATGATATGGAGATGAGTATGATGTCGGTGTACCTCCCCCCAAGTTTAGGCTTTTGGCCTAAGTGGGTATCAATCCAAATACGAGTAAGGGTTCCAAGCAGGCGGGTCATTGTAAGAATGATCGTAGTTAGGCCCTTGGAAAGAAGAAGAATCTCCCCAGTCATAGGTAGGCCGCTGATATGAAGACTCCCCCTCATTCGAGGGCTAGACCGAATCATCTGTGACCTCCCTTCTAGTATCATGCTCATGTTGAGAGAGCTCTCCCAAGTACGTATCAAGCTCCTCCTCCATGAGGGACCATCCTACCCAGTTATCAAGGTTAAACAAAACAGGTGCAGGCAAAAGAACAACTCGCTCGGACTTGCTCCTTCTCCACCCCGCCTTGAGAAAAATTATTTCATAAGACAACTCACTCAGATTAGCCCAAGGAGAAACAAATTTATGCTGCATCATGGAATTAAGATCAAGCCTTTCTATGGGAAACTGTAGGTCTAGATGATGGGACACTAAACCATGCAACGCTAATAAACGAGAAGCAATGAGGCCTCCACAAAATCCACCTTTCTCGCGGTTAGCAGCAAGACGAAAAGCTATCAAGGCACCCAAGTTATAAGTCCTATCTCGTTTAAGAGCGGCAAAGATGAATGCTAGATCATATGAAGATAACTTATTGGCAGTTTTCCTAGCAAGAACACACTTGGCAATAAAGTAAGAAAAGTAGCGAATAGAGGGGAGATGAATGTTACGGATTTTCCCACTCTCCTTCGAGAAGCTGCTCCCTTGCTAAATCTCTACGTACAAGTCCATGAGTGGTGCATGTCACTCTTTAATCCTTCCACATGATCCCCACCGAGGCACCTTAATAGTTGTACAAAAGTCATCGAGAGAAAGGTCGACAGCTATATTGTAAATTTTGTAGTGGACCATGGGGTTAGGCAATGAGAAACTAAATTGAAAGTCTTACACTACAGACATTGTTAGTTTCACAAATTGACAAGGTTCATCTTCCAAAAAGTACTCCAATCCTGCATTAGCAACCAAAGTATGGAAGTCTTGGGAAATTCCTGCAGCCCTCATGAATTCGGAACATGGATAGATGGAAGGAAAAACTTCCTCCTCTCGATGAACCTTCATAACCTTAGGCACCCTTAGTTAATGTTGGGTGAGTTGATGCTCATTCATCTTCTATTCTGAAATTTAAACATCTATTAAACAAGTGATTGCAAAGTGAATATATAATGAAGGGCACTACTCATAGGGACTTGCAGAGGCCTAAACATGCATCAAAATTGTATCTCTAAGCATTGAACAAGCTTACAAGCTCTCATAACTTGTCACCTACAACAGCAAAATACTCAAGATATAAACCACTAAACAAAAATCTACTTGGACAAGCGGAGGAGTCACATACCGGAGAACAAATGCTCCAAATTTTAGCAGCAATGATGGGCTGAGCAAGGAGATCGAAAAATCGAGGGCAAGAACAGCAAGAACGCGATTTCGAGCAATGAACTGGTGTTTTCTCAGGAGAGAGAAGAAAGTGGCAAGTGAGAGAGTGAGTGGAGGGCCAGGGTGGCCCACACCATGGCCAGGCGCGCCCCTGGGCTGGCCGCGCCACCAGGTGGTGTGCCTGCCTGGTGGGCCCCCCTAGTACCTTCCAGGCACTTCTCTGCCCCTTTTTTCACGTAAAAATTTAATATGAATTTTCTGGAATTTTTCGAGACACTTTATTTTTGAGCAATTTTTAGGCATAGATGAATGATTTTCTGATAGAAAAAAGTTTCTGGAATGATGCAAAGACAAAACAAGGCTAGGACTTCAGAAGTTCTAAGACACTCTAACATGCAAGCAGTAACAACAGAAAAGTAAACTAAACGAAAGCAAAAACTAAAATGGATGGAATATAAGTAAACAGAGATAATCATGGTGAAAACATTGTTTTGTTCAATGAAATCCTTTTGTTAACAAGGTTGATCAGGTCTTGTTACCAAAACAATTTTATATGAAACAAAACTTTGTATTCCACTAATGATTATGTTACCTCAACTTTGATAGCAATGGTCCCAATCATAATAGTTTTAAATTTTTCTCTTGGTATGGAACAATATATCTCTCCAGCTTGAATGCCCTCAACATGTTCAATTGAATTTAAACCATAAGTCCTATCAATCTTCTTGGGGAAATAGATAGTATGCTCCTTGTCATTAACATTAAAGGTCACCTTTCCTTGATTACAATTAATAACAGCTCCTGTAGTATTAAGAAAAGGTCTCCCAAGAATAATAGACATATTATCATCCTCAGGCATTTCAAGCACAACAAAATCAGTTAATACCAAGCAATTATGAGCCACTTGAACAAGTACATCCTCACATATACCAACATGAATAGTGGTAGATTTATCAGCCATTTGCAAAGATATATCAGTTGGTATTAGTTTTTCCAGTTGAAGTCTCTTGTAGAGAGAAAAAGGCATAACACTAACTCCTGCTCCCAAATCACACAAAGCAGTTCTAACATAACTATTCTTAATAGAGCAAGGAATAGTCGGAATCCTTGGGTCTCCAAGTTTCTTTGGGACCTTACCATTAAAGGAATAACTAGCAAGCAAAGTAGAAATTTCTTCATTAGGGATATTCCTTTTATTCGAGACAATATCCTTCATATACTTTGAATAAGGAGGTAATTTAATAGCATCAGTCAAAGGAATTTGCAAGAATAAAGGTTTCATCCACTCACAAAACTTATTATAGTGTCCATCCTCCTTTGACTTGTGTTTCTTATCAGGGAAAGGCATAGGTTTTTGGACCCAAGGCTCTTTTTCACTACCGTGTTTCTTAGCAACAAAATCTTCTTTAGTGTATTTAGTATTCTTAGTGTGCTTTTTAGGTTCTTCTTCAACTTTTTCTTTATCAGGAACATCATTTTCTTCATTACCACTTTCAGTTTTAGCATCAGAGATAAATATACTATTAGGATCTTTAGCAGGTTCAGAGGGTTCTATAATAGTTTTATGTTTCTTTTTTCTTTTCTTCTGAGTAGTACCACTATTTTCAGCTTGTTGAGAATCCTCCTCAATTCTTTTGGGATGCCCCTCAGGACATAGAGGATCCTGGGTAGCAGCACCACTTCTAGTTCTAATTTCATAAGCATATTTTTCTTTAGCAACATTAACTAGCAAGTCTTTTTGCACTTTAATAAGTTGATCTATTTGAGTTTGAACCATTTGAAAATGTTTAACAAGCATTTTAACATCATTAGAGGTTCTTTCCACAATATCTTTTAACTCAACAATAGCTCTAGTGTTTTCCATTAGATAGTTTTGCACCCTTTTATTAAAATTATCTTGCTTAACAATAAAAACATCGAATTCTTCTAAGCATTGATCAGGAGGTTTAGAGTAAGGGATATCACCTTCATCGAAGTGTTGGAGAGAGTGTACCTCAATAGTGGATGAGTGGGGGATAGGGTTACGTAATTCTTCTATAGGAGGTAAATTCTTGACATGTACATCTTTAATTCCCTTCTCCTTAAGACATTTCTTAGCTTCCTTCATCACTTCATCATTCAATGCAGTAACTCCCCTCTTCTTAGATGATGGTATAGGCACCGGTATAGCTGGTTCAGGTATAATTGTTTCAGGTATAGCTGGTTCAGGAGTAGTCCAATCTTCATAGTTCTTGCTTATTTTAGCCATTAATTCCTCAGCTTCCTTGGGAGTTCTATTCCTGAAAACACAATCAGCACAACTATCCAGGTATGTCCTAGATTCTTCAGTTAGTCCATTATAAAATATATCAAGAAGCTCATTCTTGGGTAATGGACATCAAGCCTGTGCATGAATCAAAGCACAAAATCTTGCCCATGATTCAGTCAGTATCTCTTTTTCTCCCTGTTTAAAATCAAAAAGTTCCTGCAAAATAGCATGTCTAGCACTAGGAGGAAAATATTTCTGCAGGAAAGTACTAATCAAGCAATCAGGGCTAACAATAGATCCAGGAGGTAAATTATTAAACCAAGTTTTAGCTTCTCCTTTTAGTGAAAAGGGGAAAATCTTAGCAACAAAGTAGGTGTGCATCTTAATATCACCAGAAAACAGGCCACTCATGGTAGAAAGCTTAGTCATATGTGCTACCGCACTTTCATTCTTAGTCCCACAAAAAGGTTCTTTCTAAACAATTACTATGTAAGATAGATCAAGAGAGAAATCATAATCTTTATCTTTAATGTTTATGGGAGATACAACAAACTTAGCATTAGGAGACAATTTGGGTTTAATAGTACGCCTCTCAATGAGACTCTTAGCAGCACTCCTATCATGGATGTTTTGACATTCTTTAATAAATTCATCGGTAATCTCAATATAACCGTCTTCAATATCATAACTCTCTCTAGACTCAGGCGAACTAACAGGTGTAGTAGTGTCTTCATTAGGAGTTTCAGTATTTCCAGGTATAGTTCTAGCAATCGTGGCATCTAGGAAAGGACCTAATGAACCACTCTTATCAAGCACAGTAGAAGCAACATCATAAGTATCTGAAGTTTCAGATTCAGCAGTAGTAGCACTGTGTATCATGTGTATGTGGTGGTGTAAGGAACTTACTCATAATAGATGGTGAATCAAGAGCAACAGAGGTGTTCAGAACCGTACCTCTTCTTGTAGTGGATGGTAAAATAGAACCTTGCCATCACGAGACTTACCCATGATGGATGGATGGCAGCGAACAATAATGATTCCAAGTGGACTTGACAAATAAAGCTATGCTCCCCGACAACGGCGCCAGAAAATAGTCTTGATGACCCACAAGTATAGGGGGTGTATCGTACTATTTTCGAGGGAAGTGAAACCCAATTTATTGATTCGACACAAGGGGAGCCAAAGAATATTTATAAGCCTTAACAACTGAGTTGTCAATTCAGCTGCACCTGGAAACAATATTTCTCACAACAGTTTATCAGTAGCAACAGTTCTGTAGTATGAATAGTAAAGTAATAGCAGTAGTAAAGTAAAGACTGTAGTAGCAATTCCAGCAAACAGTAAGATTGGAGCGCGGTAGGCACAGGGATGGATGGACGGGCGTTGCAAGGACAAGACAATTCACATGGAAATCAGAACATAGGGCATTTGCAGAAAAATGAGATAAAGCATCTAAGTACTAGATAATCATAGGCATGTGTTCCATATATAGTCATACGTGCTCGCAATGAGAACTTGCACAACATCTTTTGTCCTGCCAGCCCGTTTGCAGCAGGGCCTCAAGAGAACTACTGGCAATTAAGGTGCTCCTTTTAATAGAGCACCGGAGCAAAGCATTAACACTCCGTGAACACATGTGATCCTCACATCAAAGCCATTCCCTCTGGTTATCCCGATTTCTGTCACTTTGGGGCCTTTGGTTTCGGACAACAACGTGTGTATACAACTTGCAGGTAAGACCATAAATAATATTATCATAATGAATCAATAACATGTTCAGATCTAAAATCGTGGCACTCGGGCCCTAGTGACAAGCATTAAGCATAACAAGTTGCCACAAAGTCAAAAAGCACTAATAGAAGATACTAGGCACCAAGCCCTAACAATCCGATGCCATTACATGAACGATCTCATCCAATCCCTACCATCCCCATAGCCTATAGCGAGGGATTACTCACTCATAGATGGGGGAAACATGGATGGTCGATGGAGAAGCGATGGTGATGATGGCGGCGATGATCTCCTCCAATTCCCTATCCTGGCAGGGTGCCAGGATGGAGTTTCTGGTTCCGAATCGTGGAATCTGGTGGTGGCGGCAGAGCGCAACTCTTTCTGGAAAAAACGTCGAACCCCCAGAGTTTTAGGTGAGAAGGCAACTTATAGGCGAAGAGGGAGTCTGGGGGGGTTCTAGGGCAGCCAGACCACCCCCTGGCGCGGCCAGGCCTAGCCCGCGTGGCCAGGTGGTGTGGCCTGGGCCCAGCCCCACTCCGTCTTGTATTCTGGCTCCGTGAGTCTTCTGGCGAAATAGAATTTTTGGCATATTTTCCAGGATTTTTCCTGATAGTTGATTTTGTGCACAAAAACTTGACACCAAAGTAATTCTGCTGAAAACAGCATCAGTCCATGTTAGTTGCATCCAATTCACACAAGTTTAGAGGAAAAACAATAGCAAAAGTGTTCGGAAAAGTAGATACGTTTTGGACGTATCACGCACCACCAGGTGGTGTGGGCCCCTCAGGCCTCCACCGACCTTGCCCCTTCGCCTATAAGAAGCCTCCGATGCAAAAACCCTACATCGAACAGCCTCCAGCCACGAAAAGTTTCTTCGCACCACCGCCGGCGCCGCCGCCGCCTCTTCACCATCTTCACCGCCATCTCCATCGATCTCCACCACCACCTCCATCGCTGTTGCTGATTCCCATGATGATGAGGGAGTAGTTCTTCCTCGAGGCTAAGGGTTCTATCGGTAGGTATGTGTTCATATCTCTCTCTATGCATGATCTTATTGAGATCATGAGCTTTGTAATCAAGCAGATCTACCTTGCTACTCAAGTGCTTTAATAGATCTCCGCTCTCCCCATGTGTGTGAAAGTGACAGCATGCACACCATGGTGGCACTTAGGCTAGAGAATACAAATACTTGTTATGATTTATGTTTGGAGTTGGATGTCTCTATGAAATTGTGGTGTTTGTTGGAACCATCTAGCGCTCAAGGTGACAGTGTGGGGTTATCTAGATGGGGAAAGCGAACTTTGAGGTGTGTTGTTATAGCCATTAGAGTGTCCAACCGCAGAGTAGTTCAGAGTAGTATCATGAAGAGAAGATATTTATATGAGAGTGTTCACTAGTGAAAGTATGATCCTTAGGCCTTGTTTCTAAACATTGAAACACCGTTTGCAACTAGATCTATTACATGTTTGTTTGCTTCCATCTTTATTTCAGTTTTCCTTTAGTCTCTTCCACACCATCAAGTTATTTTATAGCACCGTTGTCTTATATCCATACCACTTGTATTTCACTATCTCTTCTCCGAACTAGTGCACCTATACACCTGACAAGTGTATTGGGTGTGTTGGGGACACAAGAGACTTATTGTATCTTGATTGCAGGGTTGCTTGAGAGGGAATGCCTTTGACCACTTCCTCCCTGAGTTCGATAAACCTTGGGTAATCCACTTAAGGGAAACTTGCTGCTGTTCTACAAACCTCTGCACTTAGAGGCCCAACAACTGTCTGCAAGAATAGAAGTGCGTAGACATCAAGATTGAAGTTATTTCCTTTAGATTCTGCAATTTTGTCTTTTTGTTTCTTGTTTTCACTAGTTAGGCTTAATGGAAAAAAAATAGAGAGCTTTATAGTATTTACCTTGAGTTAGGACATGAAGTATTTGAAGAGAAAATTAAAAAACCCATGGAACTTTATTTGCATGCTAATAGCTTGTTAGTATGAATTCTTTGGACACCATTATTGCTAATGTTATGGAAAAGTCTAAGCTTGGGGAAGCTAGTTTTTATGAAAATGATCTTTTTAGTTCCCCGGCTTTGGAAGATAGCTATTCTATTGCTTATGATGATACCAAACCTCCAATATATGATGATTACAATGATGAATATGATATTTCTAGTCCACCTAATATTGAGGAGAAAATTAATTATAATTACAATATGCCTCCTCTATTTGATGATTATGGTGATGAGAATAATAATGATAACTATTTTGTTGAATTTGCTCCCACCATAATTAATAAGAATGAGTATGCTTCTGTGGATAGTAATAATCATTTTATGCATGTGGCTCATGATACGAATGTTTTATATGATAGTTATATTGTTAATTTTATTCATTATGCTACTAAAAGTTATTATAAGAGAGGGAAACATGGTTTTATGTATCTCAACAATATTAAGTTTCCCCTCTTTATGTTGAAAGTCTTGAAGTTGCACTTGTTTTGCTTTACTATGCTTGTTGCTTTGTGCTTTCATGACTTGTTTCTTTATAAGATTCCTATGCATAGTAAGTGGGTTAGACTTAAATGTGCTTTTAATTTTCTTCTTGATGCTCTCTTTTACTTCAATTCATATTTCTTATGTGAGCATCTTCTCAAACTATCATGCCTAACTTAAAGGCGTTAAAGAAAAATACTTATTGGGAGATAACCCAAAGTTTTAGATGAGTCTTGGAAGTTATTACCTCTATAATAACCGCTCCTTATCCTTTTTATTTACTTTTTGTGCCAAAAGTAACCTCTAATGAGAGAGAAGTAATGCTTGGGAAAGTTGCTGTCCCGAAACAGATTTTTGTGCTTCACTATAAAAATTCGTGTAAAATATATGTACGTTCTTTTGAGGCTTGAATTTTTGTGCTTCTTCCCCAGGTTGTTATATAACTTTTGTTAGTTCAACACTTTTCTATTTGAGCAACATAAGGTCTTCGAAAAAAATGGTTTTTACCTGCTGGTCTGTTTTGACAGATTTCTGCCATTATTTGCATTTGCTTCTTGTTGATTCCTTTTTGGGTTCTTTTTGGGGAATTGAGATTTTTGAGGGAAGTGCTACAGTAGCTTGTGTTTTAATGGAAGTTTTACTTATATTGGAACTGAACCCAAAGACTTATTATCTTGAGTGCACTAATGTTGCTAATGAAGATTGTGTGAAGTTTTGTATGAAGGAAAATTTTCAGGTGTAATGGAAGAATGATGTAATGAGATGAAGAATTGACTAAAGCTCAAGCTTGGGGATGCCACGCGTGTCACCCCAAGAAATATCCAAGAAATACAAGCGTCAAAGCTTGGGGATGCCCAAGGCACCCCCTTCTTCATTAATAAAAATCTCAGGTTTCTTCCAAACACTTCATTTTCATTGTTTCATACACAGTTGTGTTGTTCTTGGAGCGTCTTTGTTTTTGTTTTTGGTTTTATTTTGCTTGGTTTTCTTTAATAAATTGGTTGGACCCCCTCTTTCATGCATTAGTTTTCAAATAAGATTGGTTTGGATTGGAAAAGAGTAGGAAAAGTTCATGCTTAAGTGGTAAGAAGAGCTTGTTTTCTTACTGTGACCTATGCTTTGTAATGTCATGCTTGATATTGTTTTGGCTTTATGCTTAGTGATTTTTGATGTATCATGACATGTTATAAACAATTGAGATTGCTTAATGCGCCTTGAAAGAATCATGCGTTGTTTTATCATATTAAAAGCATAATATTGTGGTATTCTCCTTTAAATGCTTTATTTGGGTTGACTTGGCGCATACTCACACCATGTTAAGACTATACCAAGTCACCATAGCCTCTATGATCATTTAGTTTCCGACTTGTAATATCACTTTATGCTTTAATTAATGATGTTTTGTCGCTTTGCATGATTATGTCCATTATTGCTCTCTTAGTTGGTCGCTCCCAATCTTTTGCTAGCCTCCATAACCAAATATGAGTTCCACTCATGCATCCAACTCCAAATAAAACAAAGTTATTCCAAAGAGTCCACCGTACCTACCTATTAGCATTTGCTATTCCAAGTATATTCATGTTTTTATCTACCTCCCGAATTAAACTTGTTATGTGAAAACTAGTGATTAAAGCTCTCAAGAACTTGATGGCAGACTTTACTTTCTTGCATTTAATAATCTTGAACCATTGAGTCCATCTTTGCTGCGTATATGCTTGCGCTTTATAAGTTGAAGTTAGCAAAACCATGTATCATGGGGAACGCTTTCAGCATTGCACTTATTATTCCGTTAATATCATGATTCTTTTGCTTATGGATCCCGGCGGTGTGAAATGGAAGGGGAACTTGTAAGATCATGGAGTTTGTATGTGTGTTAGAGAAACGCCTGGGCCGCTAGCCTAAGCCATGCCTAATCATGGTGGAAACTTACAGCATAACCATAATGAGCATTTTATGAAGCATCCTCAATAAAAACCTATGCAAATAGCAAATAAAAAGATCGCTGAGATGCTCATTGTCTGCTTGCCTTGTCATTTTGATTATGGGATAGCTCCTATACAATGTGCAAGGGGTACCTCGTTGGCGGTTCTCTACGATACATATGTACTTACAATGACAAGAGCTTACTTGTGACCGATGTTGAGTAGCATGAGGTTCCGTACTCGTAAGTAAGGGGCATGAGATTTCAACTTATAACTTGTCAAGTATATCCTCTTAGTTGTGTCACTTTAACCTTAATCACCTAAAGATGCTTATGATAGGGGCAATAAGAGCTGAAAGCTAATAAGTACCATAATTTTTGGAAGCTCTTTATGAGACTTGAATCCCTGCTTCCTTCTATGAAGGCCTTTCTTTTACTTTTATATTGAGTCTCTATCTTCTATCCTTAGGCACCAATTAAGAGAGCATAGTTTTCATTCTTAGTTCTATGTGCATTGTCCCAAGACTTGTTGATTGATCATAACTTTGATATTGCTTGTTCTTAAACTATTTGTATCTAGTCACCCTTATAAACTTTGAAGGTGTCCTATACATTTATGTTTTGCTACTCCATGAGGGACAAGCTGAATACCATTCTCATTATGCTTAACAAACAAACGTCTTGCAAAGCATTGTTATTCATGAATCTTTTGTTTGTGTGTTTTCATGTTACAACATAGTTGTTATGTCTTATTGTTAGAACTATATCTTTCATGCTACGTTAAAGTACTATGATCCCAGCTATCCATGTTTTGCAAATACTTTGATCAAGTCTATGATGGTGCATGTCACCTCAAAAATTATTCTTTCTTTTTATCACTACCTACTCGAGGATGAGCAGGAGTTAAGCTTGGGGATGTAGATATGTTGCTAACGTATCTATAATTTTTGATGTTCCATGCTTGTTTTATATCTACTTTCTTATGTTTTGTCCATACTTTGGAGTATTTTTATACACTTTCTGGGACTAACCTATTAACAAGATGATACAGTGTCAGTTGCCTGTTTTCTTCTGTTTTTGGTTCTAGAAAAGTCAAAAAATGAATATTCTTGGAATTGGACGGGACAAAAGCCAAAGTCGATATTTTACCGGAAGAATTACGGAGCCAGAAGACGAGACGGAGGAGGGCCAGGGCCTGGCCACACCATATGGTGGCGTGGGTCACCCCTAGCCGCGCCACCAGGTGGTGTGGCCCCCTCAGGCCTCCACCGACCTTGCCCCTTCGCCTATAAGAAGCCTCCGATGCAAAAACCCTAAATCGAATAGCCTCCAGCCACAAAAAGTTCCTCCGCGCCGCCGGCGCCACCACCGCTTCTTCACCATCTTCACCGCCATCTCCATCGATCTCCACCACCATCTCCATCGCCGTTGCTGATTCCCATGATGATGAGGGGGTAGTTCTTCCTCGAGGCTAAGGGTTCTACCGATAGCTATGTGTTCATCTCTCTCTCTATGCATGATCTTATTGAGATTATGAGCTTTGTAATCAAGTAGATCTACCTTGCTACTCAAGTGCTTTAATAGATCTCTGCTCTCCCCATGTGTGTGAAAGTGATAGCGTGCACACCATGGTGGCACTTAGGCTAGAGATTATAAATACTTGTTATGAGTTATATTTGGAGTTGGATGTCTCTATGAAATTGTGATGTTTGTTGGAACCATCTAGCACTCAAGGTGACAGTGTGGGGTTATCTAGATAGGGAAAGCGAACTTTGAGGTGTGCTGTTATAGCCCTACCATGGATTAGAGTGTCCAACCGGAGAGTAGTTCAGAGTAGTATCATGAAGAGAAGATATTTATATGAGAGTGTTCACTAGCGAAAGTATGATCCTTAGGCCTTGTTTCTAAACATTGAAACACCGTTTGCAACTAGATCTGTTGCATGTTTATTTGCTTTCATCTTTATTTCAGTTTGCCTTTAGTCCCTTCCACGCCATCAAGCTATTTTCTAGCACCGTTGTCTTATATCCATACCACTTGTATTTGACTATCTCTTCGCCGAACTAGTGCACCTATACACCTGACAAGTGTATTGGGTGTGTTGAGGACACAAGAGACTTCTTATATCTTGATTGCAGGGTTGCTTGAGAGGGAATACCTTTGACCACTTCCTCCCTGAGTTCGATAAACCTTGGGTAATCCACTTAAGGGAAACTTGTTGCTGTTCTACAAACCTCTGCACTTGGAGGCCCAACAACTATCTACAAGAATAGAAGTGCGTAGACATCAACATGCGATACCTACCTATTCCATGGCATGCTTCAGATTGCCTAGGGGGCTTTGTGAACATATAAATAGCCTTCTGCAGAATTTCTGGTGGGGATGTAAGGAAGGGAAACGGCGCACCTGCTGGATGGCGTGGGAGGATATGACACAGCCGAAACATATGGGTGGACTAGGTTTCCGCGATATTGAGTTGTTTAACCTAGCTTTACTGGCCAAGCAAGCTTGGAGGCTACTACAGGAACCGAGTTCCTTGAGTGCACGGATTCTTAAAGCCGTGTATTTCCCTAACGAGGATTTCCTGGAGGCGGAGCTAGGGGTGTCGCCCTCTAAGATTTGGCGATCAATTCTTGATGGCCGTCATGTGTTGAAGCTAGGAGTGATTAAAAGAATCGGTACTGGAGAGGACACTAAAATTTGGAGTTCAAATTGGATTCCGAGAGACGGCTTGCTACGGCCGGTCACATGCGTTATGGATGCTAACACCCAGGAACCGCCCATCCTTGTGAGCGAACTGATCGATCAGTCTACTATGGCTTGGAACATTCTGCTGCATGAAGCATTCTTACCGATGGATTATGAGATCATTGAGAATATTCCATTGAGTACCCGGAGACATACTGGTTTTTGGGCTTGGCATTATGATCGGAAGGGGATTTTTTTTCCGTCAAATCGGCCTACAAACTACTGGTGCAGACCAGGGAGAACCGAACTGCATGGCTGGACGGGACATCTTCTTCTTCGAATATAAAGGAGGAAGAGAAGAGTTGAACCTCTCCGTGGAGGGTCAAGGTTCCATCTAAACTAAAGGTATTTCTGTGGAGATTGGAGAGACAATCACTACCTACCGCCGATGTGTTAAACCACCGAAACATGGCTAAACATAGTACTTGTGTTGTCTGTGGGGAGCAAGATTCTTGGAGACATTCTTTGGTGGAATGTCATCAAGCAAGAAGTGTATGGGTTTTGGCACCAGAAGAACTGAATGATTATGTCATAAATCTTCAGGAACCTCACGCTCGAGCGTGGCTCAATTTGGTGCTAAATGATCTGTCAAAGGAAGAATCAACCAGGGTAGTGGTGACTCTCTGGGAACTTTGGTACGCTCGGAGGAAAATAATTTATGAAGGGGAATACCAGAGCCCATTATCCACACATTGCTTCGTGGAGAGATTTTTGAGTGATCTGGATATCACTAACTCTGAACCTGTGGCGACCCAGGCTAGCAAGGCGGTGGATCCGAAGTGGATTGCACCACCAGTGGGGATGTCTAAGATAAATGTTGATGCGGCCTTATCCAAAAACACTGGGCACAGTGCCCTGGCGGCAGTTGCCCGCTTGACGAAAGGGGCTTTCTTGGGCGCATCAGTGGTGGTTATCCAGGGTTGCTCTGACCCGGAGGTGCTGGAGGCATTGGTGTGCCGAGAAGGACTGACTCTTGCATCGGATCTCCTCTTAACAAAATTCAGAGTTGCATCTGATTGCCTAAATGTGATCAAGAGTTTGGAGGGTGAAGGATGGGGTTTATATGGCCACATCTTGAAAGAACTAAAGGCTCGGGCGGGTGACTTTGTTACCGCTCGAAGGAAGAAGGACGAACGGCGACACACATAGGATGGCGAGAGGCTCGATTGCTCAAGATACTAGGCGCTATGTGTGGTTCTTAGCTCCACCCGAAGGTGTCTGTAATAACTATATGACAGACGAATAAAGTGGGTGTGAGTTCTTAAAAAGAGAGAGTTAATGGGCCTACCAGGACAGCTTTCTATAGCTCCCGCTTCCTCTCCAACCCCACCACCCCCGCCATTGCCAAGCCACCCAAGCGCCGCCCATGTCGAGGTTCTGGAGACCGGGGTCGGAGAAGCCAAGCGCCTCGCTCGTCGACGACGAGGAGGGTGGCGTCCTCTTCCTCCCGACCAACATCGGCTCTTCCTCCTCCGGGTGCGCTCCCCAAACCCTAGACCTTCTAACTCTCTCCTCTCCGTTCGCGCTCCCTACTTGCGGTTCCTAAACCTGTGTCTGGGTGCTACTGCTTTGTAACATGTTGCGGTTGGTGTAGGTTTGGGTACGCATCCTTGGAGAGGCTCAGGCAGCGGCTGCCGGTGTACAAGTACCGCAAGGCCATCCTCTACCTAGTCGAGCGGCATGCCACGACCATTATCGTCGGCGAGACCGGTAGCGGCAAGTCTACGCAGATCCCTCAGGTAAGCTGGTCCCTACATAATTTCAGAGTTTGCTGTCCTCTGTCGCCAGGGAGTGGGGGGTGGGGGTGTGGGCGCATTTGGCCGAACAGCTGCCGTGCACGTGAAGTGCTCAACCGACTGTGTGTATCATTGCTGTTGTATTTGGTCATTGTTTTCTGTTTTCATTAGAACAAAACCTCACTTTCACTACGCTCTGTATTCTTGACTGGATGAGACCGCGGGATTATATGTTTAGTTGGTTTCTTCTTTCTGCATTTGATTGAGGCCTCTACGTAGTATGCACTATTTGTATGACCGTCCACATATTATCTGTATTGTGCTGCCACAAGCTAGCTATAGACATAAAGACTAAATCTCACGGTAACATGCACAAATTGCCTACAGACCACCTACAGGCATAATGGTGAGGGAAATAAAAGTTACAGAATAAAAGTAGCAAGTGGCGAAAACCTGTTTAGGTAGTTGTCTGCCTTTTTAACGTCAGCAAAGTACTTTTTTACCTATCATTATTCAAGCAATCTATTGCTTGTATGAAGTTTACACCGAGTTGCACTTAAACTCCCGCTCATTATCTTGGATGCCAAAACTTAATACTCATTATTTTGGACTCCCATAACTTGGTACAAAAATGGGTTCTTCACTCTCCAACAGAAGTTCTGCTTATTCTCAAGTTACCATGTTGTGGCAGATAAAATTTATTTGTCTGATGTGTTGGCATTCTTCCTGTTTATGACTTATTTGACAACTTTTGTATTGTTATGTGTTCATAGGGACTTAGGGAGAACATATCAATGCAATGCAAACTCCATGTTAGGGAAAACCATGCAAACCCATTTTTCCAGCGCTAATCACACAAAAAGTTACTGAAAGAGTTATTCAGAGTCTTTAGGGTGCTGTAGCACCTGGTAAATTTTCATGTTAACTTCTTATATAATTTGAGAGGGAAAAAATAAATTTCCTGTGTGAACAGTAGCTTACACTTCATATCTAATTCTATTTGTGCCCTAACAAACATTCAATTTGGCTCCAAAATTTGTACAAAGGTAGGCTGAAGTGGGATCATTTTTGTACTTATTCTGGATATCGTTTCACATTGATATCTGACTGCATGCTGAAACCAATGTTTTGCTTCGTTGCACCTATATCTGAATTGATATGTGCTGCGGTTTTTGATTTTCAATGTACATACTTGATGGTTGAATGAAAAGTTTAGTTTTATTTGTTGAGATGCTAATTTTATAACCTTCAAAACAAGATAAGCATAAAGCTGTAAACAACAAAATTATGCTGATTGCCTAACTCATCATCTTACTTGCAAATGATCATTTCTAACTGCATTGTATTTTGAACCAGTATCTTAAGGAGGCTGGTTGGGCTGAAGGTGGTCGACTTATAGGTTGCACCCAGCCAAGACGATTAGCTGTGCAGGTATCAAATGCATGTTTAAATCTTCATTCAGTTGTGCATCCTTCTGTAGATACTATATGCAACCAGGTCTCTCTTTACTGTTTGATAGCATGCACCAGATTATTCTTTTCGGCATGTCCCTAGCCGTGGCACATAAGGCTCTTAGCCGTGAGAACAACATATGTAGCAACCGAAGACATCCAACATTGAAAGCATTCTGCTGAAAACTTATTCATGTGGTCCTATTGTGATTTCTGGCATCCTGTTTCAGAGTAGTCAGCCAACAGAATCATATCCGTGCTGCTTAAAGGATGGTTGCCTAGTGTCTCGTATTTTTTTTAATGTTCATGTTCCAAAATTTCTTTCCCGTTCTTAGGCTTCATTTGCAGATGCTTATCTTTTATGATCAATTTCCCTTTTTAACCCATCTTAATAATTTGAACAGACTGTTGCATCAAGAGTAGCTGAAGAAATTGGTGTGAAACTTGGGGAAGAAGTAGGTTATACGATCCGATTCGAGGATCAAACAAACCCGGTATGATCAATTCTTTGTCCTTCAGTGTTTCTTTATCTGAATTATGCATCGTGGAACACATTTGTCGGTGTATTGGCTCTATATTTTCTGCTTATACCCTACATCATTTGACAGGGTATGACCATGATCAAATTTCTCACAGATGGGGTACTGATTAGAGAAATGATGGATGATCCTCTTTTGACCAAATATAGGTACCATCTTATGACTCTCAATATTAGTATGACCTTAAATGGCAGTACAAACTGTCACATGTCTATTTGTCATCATTACTCAACCATGTGATCAAATTGTATATCCTTATTGTGATTATACATTTGTGGTGGTAATCATAGTGGAGTAAAAACACCTTTCTCAGTTGGATGGTTCCTTACTGATTTACTTGATTCACATTCCAATTCATGTTTTTGTTTTATTAGTGTAATTATGATAGATGAAGCTCATGAACGATCCATTTCAACCGACATATTGCTGGGACTCTTGAAAAAGGTTTGCAATTCTGAACATGCAGGTCAGATTTCTCTTCAAGTTGTCTGTGAATAATATTCTGTTTCTGTTTCTGTTTTGCATGTTTCGTACATGAATTCACCAGATTCAACGCCGTCGGCCGGAGTTGCGTTTAATCATTTCCTCTGCAACTATTGAAGCAAGATCAATGTCAACCTTTTTCAGCCCTAGGTGATTCCCTGTCTAGTAAGAACTAGTTTCGTATCTTTGTACCTCATTTCTTTTTGTATGCAACATTCCCAAGATGTGCAGTGCAACTACCAGGGAATCATCAACAAAGTATTTGCCATAAAGATGATCTATGTAAAGGAGTGAAATTGCCTTTTAACTATAGTAAAGTTTATATGATATCTTCATCAGCCATGGACCATGCTAGCAAATTATTCCCAATTCTGGGTAACCTTATTGCTCACAGTGTTCATGTGTTAACATTAGGATGCAATTGTTATACTGATATATTGGTTTCTTGTCCTTAAATGTGATACACACCCCATTTGCGCTAGCTAGTTACTGATGGTCTGATCTTTGAATTTTCGTTCATGTTCATGCGCAGGCGGAAGAATTCCTTGCTCGAGTCTAGTGATGGTTTGCCCAATCCAGAACCTGCTATACTTTCTGTTGAAGTATGTTTTGCTTGTTGCTGAAATATACATGGTGAAGGGGTCTCTTCCTTATTGATGTGTGAGTATAGTCTGGTTCTGCAGGGTAGAGGGTACACAGTGGAAACTCATTATGTGGAAGAGCCTATCTCAGACTACTTGCAGGCTGCTGTGAATACTGTTCTTATTATTCATGACAAGGTTAGTTATTTTGTGTTGTGTAGCAAACAATAGATTCAATGTAGGTAGGTTATCATGTGTCTTAAAATGTTTTAATCATTTTGGAACATTTGGTTTCCTCAATATCGGAGATTACACTTGAGTTTTCTGGTCCATCGCTTCATTGCTTTATGCCACTCGATAGTTTTTATTATTTATTTTTCGTAGGCTATTCTTAATGAAACAAATTTCAAGTGTATTAAAATTTAGATGCTGTGCTGCAGCTTATATAACTTAACTACCGCTGAACTATATGTGTGGATGTCAATTGTTCGCTGCTCGATGAGTAGCAGGTCTCATGAGCAATTACATGCTCATTCTTGTAAGCATTGAAGCTCAAATTATACATATCAGCTTCAATTGCACTGCATTTCTACCCATAAAAATTGAAATAGAAACTATAAACATCGAAATTAAAATGATTGTTATTCAATGTTGATTAAGAGACATTATTCCCTGCAAAAAAAGATTAAGAGACATTATCACATAATTCTTAACATACTTATGGAGGAACAAATTTGACAAAACGTACAGAAGTGCTTTTGAAGCGGAGAGTAAATACAAATTTGTTTTGTCAAATTGGAGATATGTTGGTCGAATCATGAGTTTGCACTGTCAATATATTCCTTATAATTTGGATGGAGCTAGTAAGAGAGATTTGTAGCCATATTCACCTTACACAGTAAGCATCTCGTCTGCCTCACTTCTCAACATTAGTTTATAAGATCTGTAAGCACATTTACCTTACAAAGTAAGCATCTAATCTGTAGGCATATTTACCTTACACAGTAAGCATTTCGTCTGCCTCACTTTTCAGCATTAGTTTATTATTATCAAACAAAGTGGTTAAATGAAGGCAAAGCTGATAGGATCAATGTCCATCAGATAAACAGACACATTTTTTTTGGATAATATTCTAGTCTTTGAGGTAAATTTGGAGCTATCATTGGTTATCTTTGTAGTATTTTGGTGGTGTGTATTCCTGTAATTTTCTTTCCTGAAGCACCAGTGAATAGTGGGATTCTAAAGGGTAGCAAAAATACTAAGAGGGGCAGGGGGCACCAAAGTTGACATGGGAACAGGCGGTAAAAAGGGACTTGAAGGATTGGAATGTACCGATTTAGCACTTGATAGGACTGCAGTATTGCAAGGAAATCAGCAATCCATGTGCCGGAATGTTAATTTACTTTGTTGGAATTTGTTTACTTTTCTCTTTTCTCTCTTCACTCTTTTGGTTGCCATAGGTTTTTGTTGGGTTTCATCTCTAGCCTGTTATTTTCTATTTTACTCTTTTGAATCATTCAATACCAGATAAATTTCTTTTATTATCCTTTCTACAGGAACCACCAGGGGATATTTTGGTCTTTTTAACTGGCCAGGATGACATAGAGGCTGCTCTTAGGTTGCTAAATGATGAAATTCAACACCTTGGGAAACACTATTTTGGTAACACTTTTTGCTGCATGTTTATGATAGAATAGGTTGCTCTTGAAATGGATGTCTGATCCTTGCAAAAAAAGAAAATATTAGCTTGCGGTAGTAAATTATAATGCATTCATAATTTCTTTGTTTCTCAGATTTGGTGATTTTGCCCTTGTACTCTGGCCTTCCGCGGGGAGACCAAGTAAGTGGTCCTCACTCAATAGTGTTATGGTAAAAATATGTTCTCATTAGTTGCCGCTCCATGTTGACACTATTTAGTATTTGTTATCTTTCTAGGATCTCATTTTTGCTCCTACTTCAAAAGGGAAAAGGAAAGTTGTTATATCAACCAACATTGCTGAGACGTCATTGACTCTGGAGGTACTGCATGTCTTCCTAACAGATATGATGTTGATTGTGAGTTTCTGACTGATTCTCAATATTGTGTAGGGCATGGTGTATGTTGTTGATAGTGGATTTTCTAAGCAGAAGTGTTATAACCCGGTACATTCTATCTGTTCTTTTCCAGTACTTTGGGCTGATCTAGATATATAACTTTACTATTGTTTCTTTTTCATAAGTTTTCTGAAATCCTGAAATTTGAATGCCAGCTGCTTTAATGATCTTGAATAATGCCTTGTTCATCAATCAGAAAAAATCCTTGATTTGGTAATCCAGTAACTGACCTATATCTGTAAAAGCAATCCAGAAGAGTTAATTTAGGACCACTCTCTTTATTTACTTACGGAACTGTTAATATTTCACTGTTATTTATGAAATACTTAGGCGCTGACATATTCAGGCATTCCCGGTGACATTTACCCCCACCCCTCTTTAAGCTAAAGGGCAATTAAATCTGAGATAGAAAAATTTCTGTAGTTTTTTTCCGCGTTTAGTCTTCTTTGTTGTAGGTTAACTCTACTTTTTTGTGCAGATTTCTGACCTCGAGAGTTTAGTTGTCGCACCAATATCCAAAGCTTCTGCAAGGCAACGAGCAGGCAGAGCTGGAAGGGTGCGACCTGGGAAATGCTTTAGGTATGTTGAGCAGTTTTGTTATTGAAGTACTGGGATTGGTGATGACCTCTTTTATGTCAGTTCTTGATTTATTTATGCTGGTCTATTTTTATTCTTAAATCCTAGTTCTTAACTCTATTTTTGTTTAATGGATGCCTTCGTATCTACTTTTTCTTTTTTCCACCCTTAGTTTTCAATGTTTTAAAAGCCAAACTTTCATGTATTAAATTCTGTAGATCCAGTATTCTGTGGACTGTAATATTTTTCACCTTGGTGTGAAATACTTTACCTTTTTGTGCATCTCATAAGCTTATATCTCCTGCAGGCTTTATACAGAGGAATATTACCTAAATGAAATGCAGTCAGATGGCATTCCAGAAATGCAAAGGTCTAACCTTGTTTCCTGCATAATACAGGTATCTTGGCGTACCATTTTCACAATTCTTTTTGTTGTATTGCAGAGATAGTAAATACCATATTGCTATAATTTTCAGTTATTAATTTGTAGTATTCCGTAGTGCTTCAAAGAGAATGTTTTTTGCTGAATGTTATAATCACCCTACCTTTTGGTTGTGCTGTACAAGGGAACTTCTGTCAGTTTCTGGCCTTATAAGCGGGTCAACTAATTATACATCACAAAATGACATGCATGGCATCTTGTTTCAGCCGAGCGGAATAAATAATCTTTACACATGTACTTTACTTTATACATACCAATTGGCAGTTTCCAAAGTAAATTACCAGTCAGTGTTGAAAGTTTCTTATTACAACTAGAAAATTAGCCCATGGAAGACACTAAATACAGGTTTACTAATTTAGTACATAATAAATACTCCCTCCGTTCCATAATATAAGATGTTTTATGTCGGGGATATGCTAAATGGGTATCACCATAGCATGTCCATAATCCGGATAACCCGGGTGGCCCACAGTTGGTAGCATGGCCTATGGCCTGCTGGGCGGCCCAGTTAGATGGATCCAGAAGGGAGGCCCATGCCGGATGAAGGAAGGCTACGCAGGAGTCACCGACGTACTCGGAGCCTTGGAGTGCAAGACACGAAAGACTAGTTAGTATTAGTGTAGGACTCCTTACCTTGTCCAGCAAGGTCCTTTCCCTGTAACCCTAGGTTCTGGTGCCTTTATAAACCGGACCTATGGGAGCCTTTAGGACACAACTCATCAGATTGCTACATACAACGTGCAACACCTCGCACAGGGAACCTATCTCTGTAACTCGGCGTATTGCCATTATAGTGATTTATAGCAGGAGTAGAGTTACCTCGTACCCGCCAACTCTCCGCCTTACCCCACGTCTCTAAACACGCATCGTGAGGACCCCTCCATGGCGTACTCGTCAGCAATACCACGAAATTTTAGTTTTTGTGAAACGAGTGTATCTAGACGTCTTTTAGTTTGTGGTTCACTCCGAACGTACACACTAAAAATGTCTAGATACATTTGTTTCACAAAGCTAAAACATCTTATATTTTGAAATGGAAGGAGTATATATTAGTATATCTCATGCTCATCAGCATATTAGTGTAGGGCTTTTCTTCACATCACTAAACCAATGGTGATTCGTTCTAAAAAATATAACACATAGATATAATTATGCAATTTGTTCGATAACTTTTCGGCAATCCTTGGGCGTCTGACTTATAACTACTGTGTCAATTTCCTGCATCATGCATAGTTGATGTACTTTGACAACGAAGTATAATTCATTCTGCAGTTGACTTGCTGATTCATGGAACTTGGAAAATGCCCTAGCTGCCCACAAAAGTAGTACTCCCTCCGATCCATATTACTTGTCGTTGAAATGGATGTATCTAGCACTAAAACATGTCTAGATACATCCAGTTTAGTGACAAGTAATTTGGATCGGAGGGAGTAGTAATTAGTAAGAGATACTCTAAGAGTATTAGGCATAATTTCCTTGGAAAGTATGAACTGAAGCATGTCTACATTGAATATGAGTAATTTAATTTCCTGAGATATATATGCTGTAAAGTGTTCTTGAAGTTTTCGCACATAGTATAAGATTTATGAGTAATATATAACACATTACTTATTATGTTCTGGATGACAGTTAAAAGCGCTAGGCATAGACAACATTTTGGGGTTTGATTGGCCAGCTTCTCCATCACCGGAGGCAATGATCCGGGCTCTTGAAATTCTATTTTCACTAGGAATCCTTGATGAAGATGCCAAACTAACAGTTCCTATTGGTTTCCAAGTTGCTGAGATGCCTCTGGTATGTGTATATTAATACTTTAATTTCCGATATTGTACCTATTCTTGTTTCTTCAGACGTATTACAGTTGGCTACTTAATTAGTTCCAGGGGCAAACCACGTTTGTTGTGTACTGAGTACTGACTAATGAGCCCTGTCATGACAGCTGAGTCAAATTGAATCATTCCTGAGTACGGGACGTGCGGATATTTTTTGTCTGTCTATCTCCGAATATCAGAATTTAATTATATACTTCTAATGAAAAACTGAATTCTTATAAAATCTTGCGAGAAATCTCAAATTCCGACTAGTGACATACATTTCCCACCCAGAAATTGGTACAACCCATTTGACGGTAACTGCAGTTGCTCAGGAATTTGGACATGTGGTTTACGTTTACCAAAATCATGTAGCGAGTATCTAGAGTGCCGCTAGATCAAAGTCTACAAGTATAGCATGGTGATAAATTAATTATGAGCTGAATGATTTTTTCAAGTCGTATATGATGAAAGATACTCAAATTAATGAACCCCAATAGTAAGAAAAAAAAATGCATGATAGTCTATTTCAGAATAGTACTACCTCCATCCGGAAATAAGTGACTTGGATTTATCTAGATTGACATGTATCTAGACGCGTTTTAGTGTATAGATACATGCGAATCTAGACAAATGCAAGTCACTTATTTCCAGACAGAGGGAGTACTAGCATATCGCTGGTATATTTTTACCTTGCTGTTGGTTCAAATAGTAGTTTTAATGTTTAAACTTTGAAGTACTCCCTCCGAGGTCCTGAAAGGGATGTCGCGGATTTGTCTAAATTCGAATGTATCTAGACACTATAGTATATAGATTCATCCAAATTTAGAAAAATCTGCGACATCCTTTTCAGGACGGAGGGAGTATATCTTATTCATGTTTGTGTCACGGACTGCTACTATCTAAGGTTCATTACCTGGAGGTTTAGTTATTGTGCCGCTTGTTTGATGAATTTTATCTACGCTCCTATGATGCTTGATTAATGTACATAACCATCAGGCATGCAGTGTTACTCTGCTGAACGTGGTTGATACTTTCTGATAGCATGCGAAACTACACTGCTATATTGGCCGTTCCCTTGCAGGATTTTTTTTTGTACTTGTACCAGCATATACTATTGTACTTGTATGGGTTTTTACCGACATTTTTGGTGAATGAAGTTCTCTTCTCAAGTCAAAAGGTTGTTAACAATACTTTTTGATTCTCTGCAGGATCCCATGATCTCAAAAATGATCTTGTCATCCAATGATTTTGGATGCTCTGATGAGATATTGACTATAGCAGCATTTCTATCTGTTCAGGTTAGGATTTGTCTCTCATAGCCCTTCATTATATGTGCTATTTTATTCTTTAATTGTTCTGACACCTGCCTATTTAGTCTGTGTGGGTTTCTATGAGGGGAGTGAAGAAGGAATTTGATGAGGCCAAACTTCGGTTTGCTGCTGCTGAGGTTTGCACAATAATTAATTGTTTACTCAGGAACCCTGATTTATTATGCTGTTTTTACAGTATACTTAGCTGTTAATATTGACATTCTTTTTGGTGCTTAGTGTGGCCAACTGCTATGTGACACCCATAGACCATAGTAGAGGAATATCATGTTAATATACCATCATCTAGCAATATCAAGTCAAAAGCCAAAAATAAGCCCAACCAAACAACCCCTAAGAGCATCTCTAGCAGACCCCTTAAAAACGCGGCCTTTAAAATGCATATAAGGGCTGCGAAAACCTGTTTTACGGTGCCATTTGGGCTCGGACGGAACAGAAACGGCAAGTGCAGACTGTAAAACCGAATATTTGAAGCATTTTTTTTCTTGCTGGTCTTCTTCCTCACCGTCGCCTCCACCGCCCAGGCTCTGCTGCCCGGTGCGCCCCAGCCCCTTGTCCCCGTGCCGCTGTAGCTGCTGTAACACACACACCTTGTTGGGGGGATACCCCCGGGTAGGGTCACGCTGGGGTATAAAGGCCGAGTTAGCCGAGGTTCGGCAAGGCTAAAGCGGGTGCTGGCCGGGTCACTTCAAGGCAGGCCGAATCACGGGGTAACCCGGACCGGGGGACGTCCACCTAATTAGGTCTCAACCGACTTAAGCTGTAAGTCGGAAAGGTATATCTAACTTGTATGCAGGAACGGGTGTGGCCGGATCAACTATGATCCGGGTCATATCTAGTTTCTAGGAGAAGGAAGGAATCTCGCTGGTCAAAAGAAGCCCCGGTACGCACTGCATGAGCGAAGCGCACAAGGGCAGGACCACCGAGGCGTGGCCGACAAGGGTGACGACGCCCGTGTCGGCTGACGCAGGCGCCGCAGAGGCTCACGTAGCCTCTGCTTGTGTGACGCAGGGGAAAAGCAACCCGGTCGGCTTACTATTTTGGGAGAAGGCATATTCTCAGGAATATGCCTCCACGTATGCCCTAAGTGGAGACCTAGCCACCCCTATATAAGGAGGGCTAGGGCCTCTGTAGAAGGGGTTCCGCTATTCTGATTAGTTTTAGAGTTCTAAGGGTTAATCTCTAGTTGGTTCTGTACGGGTTAACTGTGGGTGAGAGTAAGAGAGCTCCTTCTTCCTCCTCTCGCCAATACAGCTCTAGGAGCACTTGTAATCTTGGAAGCGAAGCAAATACAAACTTCTATGTGAGGAATCACCTCACTATCCCTCCCTGGATTCCCCTAGCGTGTATTAGTCCCCACCTTTAGCCTATCCATGGCATCTGCCGTGACACCACCACGACACACCTACACACCTTGGCAGAATCGATCAAGTAGCACCACAGCTAGGAGCTAATCGATCTGGATGGATGGATTGCAACACACGCGCATGCAAATCACGAGCAAGGGGATTGGAGCTGGTTGAACAAATCACGTGTCGCGGGGACTTTTTATCATGGTAGCTATTCCAGGACACGCGCATGACCTGCGAGAGGCCTGCCGAGCAAACTGTCTCTTTTGTCTTCTGCCGTGACGGCGTGCGAGGGGCGCAGCCCATGTCCCCTGAATTGGCCCGCCCGTCCTGCGCTGCCCAGCTGGGTAGGGTTCTGCCCTTCCCCGAGTGCAGGATTTTGCCAGGAGCTGGGAGAAATTGACGGCTGGAGACTGAAGGTACGGACGGTGGTGCGCGGTAGAGGGCGGCGGAATCGGCCAGTTCGCGGCCTGTATATCACCCTTGGATCCGTAGAAATATGGGTTGGAGGCTCGCGTTTTCGGTGCCCTTTAAAATGTTTAAGCGTCCGCGGACTTTTACGGCGTCTGTTCTGAACAAAAAAATGGCCCAAAACCGTAAACTCGCCGGAATTTTACAGGTTTGGGCTTTTTAAGGGGTCTGCTAGAGATGCTCTAAGTATATCCTAGTCTTCATTTCAGTTAACTTGCGATCAAGTTCCTAAAGTAGACACAAGACTGGACTAGTAGGAACGCTAGGTGCTAGGACTTGTGATTTCGGGGCACTGTGTTGCCTTACTTGTAGGGATTAATACACAAACTTTGAGAAATTAAAGGTTTTTTAAAAATAATTGTGATGTCAGTTGACTAGCACTGCCACTTGACTGGACAGTTGCTCTTGTTTTCACATTTCAGCAAAATCCTCAACCTGTATTCTGCTTAAAAGATTTCATGCACTGATCATTATGGGCTTGTGACCATTACTGGTTAGTTCTAGAACACATGATTTTGGATAACTCAGTATCGGTGTTGTGAAACAAAACTTGAAAACTTAATCATGCAAATGCATATGACCAGCACCATTCCTATTTAGGAGCCTCCTTCTCTGTATGCTGCACATGCTTTTGCAAATTGTCAGAACTATGAATGCTAATTATACTTGCTCTTGGCCACTTTTTCATCTTAGCCAATGCTCTTGACTCTTGTGTTTATATTGTACCGCAGGGTGATCATGTAACGTTCCTGAATATTTATAAAGGATTTCACCAGTCTGGAAAATCGAGTCAGTGGTGTTACAAGAACTTTTTGAATCACCAAGCACTGGTCTGTGTTTATTGCATAAGGATATTAAAAAATACGAATATGTGCATATCGAAAAGCTATGTTATCTTTCTTTGCTGCACACATTCATTTTGAACAGCATTTTTTGTTCTTTGCTGCAGAAGAAGGTAATTGAAATCAGGGCACAGCTTGTCAGGGTAATGAAGAGGTTTGGCATACCGCTGAAATCATGCGACAGAGATATGCAGGTAGGATCTTTCCAATTAGTTTTTTCTCAAACACACATCAACATGCGTGTCATTTTGTATTACTCGAAGCATGCGTAGAAGGCGCGAAAACTTACAGGCAAACGGGAAATTAAATAAACAAAACTACTGAAACAAAAGCCTAGGCTACCAAAACAAAACCTATCCTAAGCCACGGAAACATAAATAAGAAGCAAAAAGAGCAAGGCGCTATGGTGTGTCCAACATGTCTGGAAGCCTAGAATGAAGCTGCAGCCTCCTCAAGGCCTTTGCCGTGGCCAGCTTCCATCGCTTGTCCTCAAGCAAGATGTTTTCCGCAAGTGTATAGGGGGCTGGGCGTGCCCCATCGAAGGCGCAAGTTTTTTTTTCAGTTTCAATTATTTTTTCTTTGATACTTATGGCACAAGTTCTCTGTGCATACCAGAGCAACTTCAAGTGTTGCAATTTTAAACAACAATCTTTTAGTAAATATTAGCAACTAGTTGTTTTCAGTATCTGCTTCGTTTTGTTCCTACCCGTGCGAAGTACTGCTGCAAATCCTTAAAACTTCCTGGCTGAATCAATTCTTTATGAACTACTGCTATAATGCCCACTGGTTATTTAACCTTTCATGCACATATTATGCTAACTGTATTATTATCTTGATATTCTGCAGGCAGTTAGAAAGGCAATTATTGCTGGTTCATTTGCTAATTCATGCCATCTCGAGGTATTTACTTACATATTACATTATACATCAGATTTCATGTTATCATGTATTTCTAACAGGTAGCATATGCGACTAGGAGCTGCAAATTTTCCTTGGTTCATCAGTAAACTGTTGTACATGACCATACTAGCCCAAATATTGAAAATGGAACTACCTGCAGCCGTCATCCTAAGATTTTTTATGACATATCTCGCATTCCAAAAGAGCATGCCAGTCTTCAATGAAATATTAGACCCTTGAAAGTGGTAAGTTACAGATGAGAATCCCAACGAGCACGTAAAGGGGCAAATGCCCTAGGATGGCCACACTTCTATCTAAGAACTTATCAACTAAATTTATCTTTTTGTGGTTGACGTGCCTGTGCACATTTTTTCTTCATTTATCCTCAGTAAGTGCAGCTATCAGCCGCATGCAGTTCACATGTAAGTTACCAGTGACCCTACTAACTTCCTCTGCTACATAGGAATATGGCCAGAATGGAATGTATAAAACAATTAGGACATCACAAGAAGTTTACATTCATCCATCTTCCGTGCTCTTTCGGTGAGTTTATTTATTTTTACTATATTCGTTATTTCTTTGGGTGTTGTTGTGGTATAGCTCCTTATGCACCTCATGACATTGCACTGACGTTTCAGGGTTAATCCAAAATGGGTCGTGTACCAGTCTCTTGTTTCAACTGACAAGCACTACATGCGTAATGTTATTGCCATTGAACCATCATGGCTCACTGAAGCTGCACCACATTTTTATCAGTTCCGGACACCCAATCCTGCTCCGCACTAACTTTATTGTGGTAATTTCGTACTCAACAGTGTTTTCCTTCCGTTTATCCATTGTAACAATGTTGTGAAGTTTCATATGTTATGTTGATTGCAGACAGTGGAATGTCACATTAATGGCAAGAGTACTAAGGTATTTCACCTTTTGCTCTTTGGCTAGTGCACTAAGGTTGGCTGAGGTGTTACCTTTTCCATCAGTGGCATTGCCTTCTGAAAATACGATATTCATTATCGTGTACCATGACACAACCAATCCTGGAAGCGGCTCGTCTGTCTCCGGACGAGATTCAGCCATTCCCACCAAATCAAACATCGCGGTGTAGTGGCACCGAGATTAATGGACCTTGGGCCTTGTCTGCTATGTAATATCAAATGCTTCTAGTGTCGAAGACATACACACAGATGATTTCCTGTGATCATGAAGACTTGACAAGTAGTAGAGGAGTTACATTCTGGAGTTCTTTGAGAAGTTAAAAAAAAACTGCAACTGTGTTTTGATCTAGAGCAGAAGGGTGCATCATGTGCGAATGAAATGCTCTTGTATTGCACATAGCTTAAGTTTTTGATCTTTTGAGACATCGAATAGCAATAGCAGTAGCATGAAGTACTTACCTTTTTTGGTGTGTATGTAGTCTTTAGATATTCTTGTACTGCACATGACTTCAGTTTGTTTGGTCTTTGGGGACACGGATTAGAGTACTGTATATCTATCAGTGAGCACCTGCTGGTATATTAATATAGCGGGGCGAAAGCCTATTTCGAGAACACCTGCTGGTATGGTGCATCATTTGTTTACCAGCCAATATGAATTTCAGTTTGCAGTATACTCCGGGTTGCTTTAGTTGTTATTCAATGATCATGGGCCTAACATTACTGATCAAGTGGAGTGTCAAGGTCTAGTCATTCAGCTGGCACATTTACCAATCCACGGGCACCTCTGCTTTTTTTATGGTAGATGACAGGGTATGTTCATCAGGTTCTGTTTCGTTCATCCTGGTGATCGAAACATCCGCCTTGGATACCAGTTCCTACTGCCTGCTTCTCTCAGGTGATCCTTGTTATGTTCCATGTATCATAACCACCAGATACTTTGTCACTTTGGTAAGTATAAGCAAAGCATCGAGGTAAGGCGTTTGTGTTTCCCAAAAAGTTGTGGTGTGTTACTTCCGCCGTCATCCGAAAGTGGAGAATCCGGCAGACAGTTCAAGAGTACCATGTCTTGAGCATAACGCAAAGAACAGTTAGATTTGGCAGGTCCTTAAATCTAAGGAGTCGAATCGCATCTAGTGCAGTAGTGCTTTGCTGATTCCCTTTTGCTGAAAACGGAAAGGAGTGCAGAGTTGCTTCAAACCCGATTCCATCCATAGTAGTATAGTAGTGCTGTATGTAGGCGTAGGTGTCTACTGTCGCCCCTTTGGGCGGGTTTCCCTTGTCTCATGAAGCAAGCTTTGTAAGTAGTAGGAGCACTAAATGTTTGTAACTACTCCAGTTGTTTTAAGTATCTACTCTGCTTTCTTCAGCTTAAGGTTACGAACAGTTTAGCTTTGGTAGGTCCTCAAACCTACACGAGTCAGCAGTCCGCGTTGTATCTAACCCTAATCCTCTTTGTGCTTTAGAATTACACTTGCTGAAAAGGGAGTGGGTGACAAAAGCAGCCTGAAATCAGTCTACCGTAGCTAGGACTTGGATCTCCACTTTGTCCTGCCAGCAAGCCATCTCTTTTCCTCTGGTTGTATTTGGAATTCTGCTTGGTTCCTTTCTCCTTGGATCTCAAACATACTACCGTGGTACTGTACTATGAACTGGAGCACCAAGCAATCCGTTGCAGAAAAGCAAACGACATCTTAAAAGCTTCCGCATGCCTACTCTATGGAATGCTTTGCAAATTTATTCATGGAATGCTTTGCAAATTTATTCATGGAATGCTTTGGCCAGTTCATCAGTTAGTATTTTACAATCCGTCAGGATTGCATGACCCTGCTGGCTATTTTCCACACAATAAATTTGTCGGAAAGTGATCTGCTGCTGTATACGTGTACTATGTTTTTTTTTCGAAAGTCTGCGTACGTGTATGTTAGGATGGCGTGGACCAATCGAAAGTCTCTGAGGCGATTCGGTTTACATGTCCGTGCGAGCACGGTACGGTCAGTGTGCCCCCGGTGACGTTGACACCTGGCCACGTCTCCCCCCGGGCGCGTACATCCCGCGGGCCAAGCACCAAGACAGACGCGGTGTCCGTTTCCCGCGGCGCACACGCGTTAAGGAAGCAGCTGAGCCCCCTTGATTCATCTTCCGCCCTGAAAGGGAGAGGGCGTGATTAGGACACAATTCCAAGCAAAAATAAATAAAATTATTACAAGCAAGGATTAGTACTGGTCACTGCCGACAGAACACGTATCCATCTCCTGTCTTTTTAGGTGAGGGGCCGGGTAGATCTCTTTTTCCTGCAGCGGTGGAGGATAATCTTGTATTTGTGGGGAGCTGTGACTGTTCTATGTTCTTTCCGGATCGGGGGCGATCAAAGACCGGCCACTTGGCCACTTGTGCTGTCGTATTCGGAAATCTATCGTCTGGACGGAGTCCCCGATCGACCTCCAAATCATGCTCGCGTGGCCTGCCTCCCCCCAGATACTACTACACTAGCTGTAAAAATACTACTGGTACTCCTAATTAGTTTTCATGGATTAATTAAACTTAAACAGATTCTAGTACTCTCCGATCTATACTACCTCTGTCTCAAGCCTTAAGGCTTATAATTTTTTGAAAAATTCAAACCATGTAAAATTTGACCAATTTTTTTAAATATTAATATTTACAATATGAAAATATATACCCTTGGATACATCATAAAACATATTTTCACGTGGTATCTATATAATATCATAGTTCTTGATATATTTTTTTTAAATTTAATCAAACTTTCCACAACTTGACTTTTCAAAAAAAATATAGGCCTTAAGCTTGGAACGGAGGAAGTAATAATTATCATTAAGGTTGTAGTACTAAATCAGCGGCACTTATTATGAATCGGAGGGAGTAACATTTTGTCTGAAATTATGCTCTCTCTGTGGGCGACAATATACATAGCACTACCTGTAAAAATGCCACACTGCCTCTGATCCAAATTAGTTATCATATTCATTGATCCTACACAGATTTTAGGGAACATCTCGACTAAATCTGTGACAATTTACAAGACATGGTACAAATTTCATGGAGAAAACGCGGGCATTCCGCGGAGCCAACGCTTATTAGTAACGTTTGACAATCCGCGCGCCGTATCCTAATCTTCTCTGCCGCTTCTTTTCTTCTACAATTCTAGGCAATTTTTACGGGTACCTTTTACTACTCTTCAAATGTGACTAGTATAATCTGATCTAACGACTGAGATAGATTTAGCCCAATCGGCCCAACTAATAATTTTGTAAATTTTTTTTGATCAAAACGACCGATCCTGCAACAAACATGACCACCGGAGCATAGAACATAGGCGCCGCTGCCACCGCCACTCAAAAAAAAGGCGCCGCCGCCACCGCATCTCCCCGGACATGACACGCACCGCCGCCATCGCTTGTACACCAGGCTTGTGCCGCCGCCTGCCCGCTCTCGCGCCGCCGTCACCCTTCTCCTCTCTCTCTACACGCCACCAACGCCGTCGCTGCCTCCACGGCCATCCACGCCACCAAATCCTTGCTCCGATCTCCGTGACCCCGGATCCCGTCTCCACGACCACTTCCATACCCATCCGTAAAGCCAAAGTCGACGCCAACCCGCACAACACCGTCTGCATGGTTCATGTTTATGAATTCAATCTAAGGTTCAGATTCTTTTCCGCTTGTCAGAATTGTCCAATTGCTACTGTTTCCAATTTGTATGATATTTAGCCGATCTCTTGTCGGGCGTCGTAGTCACGTGTGGGATCACGCGGTGGACTGTGCACGGTGCGACTCTGTGTCCTGTTACTGCTCGTGGTTGTTTTACTCCATCAATTTTTCTTGATTTCTCATGGTCGCCGCTGCAGTCACAACACCGGGTGTGTTCCTGTTTCCACTTACTAGACTATCAATCAGTCTGTGCATCTGATTTCTGGTCTAAGCTCAATCGAATCAGGGGCTTGATGCATTGAGATGTTTTATTAGACTGAATTTTTCTTGCACCGAGATGTCAGCCAATGATACAATTTCTGACTTGTTATCTTTGACTGAATTTTATTTGCACTAAAACTGGAAATTTTAGTGCATTGTCTTCTCATGTTAAATTGCACTGAAACTGTAGTACTCCACGGAGTATTTCTCAATCCTGACATTCGTTATTAGAATTTGATGTTCCTAAATGTCGCATGTCAAATGCTAATGTCGACATGTCAATATTATCAAGAGTACTCACTACTGAAACTTGCAAGAAATTCTAATGCTATACTAAAACTTGCTTTGTTTACTGCGACTGAATTACTCCACGCAAGTTCTATGTACCAGAAGCAACTTGAAAAATGAAGTGAATTTGTTTCTTAAAGTTACTTGGAAATTGCAGTAGATTATGTTTCAACATAACGAATGGAGAGGGATCATTGTCACGTTATTCTCCTGAAACTATCAAAGGAGTCAAATGCCCAGATCATAGCTCTACTGCCTCTCTCTTGTTGATAAGACTACAAAAAATCAGTTGGATTCCATGGAACAATAAGCTAAGATGGGGTAGGGTAACATATCACACCTGACATCCTGCAGTGTCAAACTACTCATGTGTGATGTGTGCCATGCTATAGAAAATATCAAACTGCACTGGATTAGTACATAAAATGTGTGATGTGTGACATGCTATAGAAAATATCATAGTTGACATCCTGCAAATATAACTTGATTCTCATTTTAGAAGAACATTGGCATCATAATTTGACTGTTTCTCGTAGATTACGTTGGAGCGAATATCTGTACATATTTTTGTATATGTTTCAGTACATAGCAGTTTGTTGGTTGCTGTTTTACCAGAATTTGACTGTTTTAGTTTTGTGTCCATGGCTATTCTGATGAATATTCTGTCCATGGCATGGATAAATGATAAAGGTGATGACATGTGTGCATATTGGTTGTTGTTTAAGTGATGGTCCTCTAATTGTTGTAGTATGTTGGAGACTCAACTGTTAGCCATAGGTTATTCAAAGAAGACGTAACTGTTTATTTTAAGAAGAACTGGAAGGCGAAGAACCTCATTGAGTTTCTTGATATACTATCAGTTATCTACTTTTCCACGATTTTGTGTAACTCTGGTTATTTCATCTGTTGATTCCAAGGACAAGAACAGACCACAATTTGAACATACCATAATTCAGGTATGATTCTTTCTTGCAGATAGGCTTTTTGCATATTTGGAGTAGCAGGAAATACAATTGTCGATTTTACCTGCATTTTGATCTTCTTCAGATATGATTCCTTCTGCAGGTGGACTGAAATTCAGGTCAGGAACAACCATGGCTTGATGATCTGATGTTGTTGTGGACCCGAGGAGGAGAAGATCGTTGATGTTGCTGGGTGAGGCTGGTCGTGGGCGGCGCTGGCAAGTTGGGGCGGCGCTGGCCTGGGCGAGCAGGTCCTAGGCGAGGCTGGTCCTGGGCAAGTTGGGGCGACGCTGGCCCTGGGTGGCGCTAGCCTGGGTGAGCATGTCCTGGGCGACACGGGAAGGGAGGCGAGTCCTAGGCGACTAGCGGATCCTGGGCGACGCGAGGTCTAGGTGAGGCTGGTCATAGGCAACGCCGGGAAGGTGGGCGGCAACGCGGGGAAGAAGGGGATGGAAAGAAGGAGACGGGAACAGATCCCGGTGTATTTCAAAATTCAAATGACCGGGACAATCTTGTACCTTTACTCGATTTCACCTGGTCGGAAAATTCCCTCAGCGTCTTATATTACGGAACAGAGGGAGTATCAACCTAGATTTTGACCATGTCATGTGCAAGATGTGTCAAGCTGTTTATTCTGAAGGACCAGATTATGCGATACTCTTTTTATCAAGTCCGCGATACTCCTTTATTGTTCACGTGAAGTATGGAACTATTTGTAAGATGTGAAGGGCAATCCTGGGAATTATATTTGGTCTCAGTTACAGCTCTGCAAGTTACCTATTTGTGCTACCATTAGGGTTGCGAAACGGCAACCCACGAAATCCCATGAAAGCAAAATTTAGTTCAAACTAGACTAATTTTGCTGAAAAAAATTAAACTAGACTAACAAATTTTGCCTAGGAAGCGGGACGGATTGGGTGCCGCTTCGCAACCTAGCTACCATGTGTTTCTATGTTAGTAGTTTTAGGCGCTCTAACTCTACTTTTTGTACATCACCATAGAACATTTCTTATTCCCCACAGTAGAAATCGTATACGGTGGCGGGAGGGACTGATACGGGAGTGGCACCGGAGCTAAGCATCTGAGATAGTAGACGGCGGTGCTGGAGCTGAGCTATCAAAGGTAGTCAGAGCGACTTGGGCTATATTGGGCCATGCGACGACGAGTACCACCCGGCCATGCGACTTAGGCTATATTAGGCCAAGCCCGTTTATGACATTTTTTTGTCGGGTGCAGATTTTGTCATATTTTTGTGACTAGTATAAATTGTACTAGTCACCATTTTTACACTAGTATAAAACGATATAGGTCTTTAGATGGATGAAAATAAAGGGTTATTATTCATCGGAGGGTACCATAAAACACCTCCTATTCTAAAGCTGCGAGCGACGGGTTAGTTTATTCCAAAGCCTGCCAAGCCTTTTTCGTCGTGCTCGTGCTCACCTGTCTATAGGCTCTGCCAACTAATTCATTAGCGTCAGTCAGAAACGGATTAGCGTCAGCTACGATTTCATTATTACGATTTACAAAGGCGATAAAGACCTCCACCTCTCTCTTTTTTGTTAATTATTAAAGGTGATGAAGAACACTAGGCGATGATGGGAACCCACCACACCATGTGTGATGTGTCCCCAGCTCGCCGATGCAGTCCACTAGTACGTGCTATTTTTATTTTTATTTGGACTGTATGTAAGTTTCCTTCCTTCATATATTTTGTACTGCATGGTTAAAGTGAAATCTTGAAAAATGTATATGTGCCACTGGATTGTGGGCAGAGAGAGTATGTGTACAGTATCAATTTCATAAACCATTTTCTGTCGGAGAATATCTTCATACCATATACAGTGTTCCCTCCGATCCAAATTAGTTGACTTGGATTTTCAGGTGTATTTAGACATGATTTAATATCATATACATCCATATTTGACAACTCTAAGTCAACTAATTTAGGTCTGAGAGAGTAGTAGAAAAAACCAGTCTTGATGTTGTCTGTGTACTAAACAAGAATACATTATTCTGTGGTGCGCAACCGGACGCTCAAAGCATAGCCAGGAGATTGTTAGTCCGTTTCACGTCTCCGCTCAGCGTGTGGGCTCTGGAGGAGGACATGTGACATGCATGATCCAAGATGCCGTGTATTTGTAGACACGCACATGCCTCTGCATAAGGACGCACCCATGTTCCATGGCGCAGGCTATGGCCCTCAAATTACATCAGAGAATACAAAATAAAAACCTCAGTCAATTGAGGGAAGCTAGCGGCATGTTCCCTGCTTGGATCTACATAGATGGCCGCATCGTGTCATTTTGGAAGCATGTGAACTTGTGATCTTAAGTAACCCGTAGATCTATCTACATGTAGGGGATAGGGTGATTTGGAAGCATATGAACTTGTGATCTCGCGCCCAGGCACCGTGTTGAACCAATCAGGTGAAAGACATTTGATCTGGCAAAAGAGGCACTTGTCACGTTTCTGTGCAACTGTCCGCTTCCAACTTGCAAGGGCCATTTATTTCCCATTTGTGAGTTGACATACAGGGACCATGCTCGTGTGTGCCTAGCTAAGAGTTGGTGGTCTGCACACCTTTTTACTCATTATATTATTAACTTTTTGTAATCGCACTTTGTGGTTTACATGTATAACTGTCTCCAAATGTCTATCAAACGGTTAATGGGGCGCATAAACCTACTAACCACACGTCCACACCATATTTCCTTTTCAGCCTATCATCAGTTTAATGAAACTCATACCAAGTCATTAGAGGCGCGTGTTCCCATTTTGTCACATTGCTAGGTATTTGTCGACAAAAGGTTGCATAAAAAAGCTTAGGCCTTGTTTTGTAGACCGGTTTTGTGAACCCCTCGGTTTTGGAAACCCTCTCTCACGCTCGCAGCGTGAAGCTCACGACGGGGGCTGGGTGAGGGAATCGTTTCACCTAATTCCCAGAGGATTAACCCAACTAATCCACTAAAAACACCGGTATAAAACAAGACCTTAGTAATATTTCTGAGTTTAAGAGTTGGAAAACGACATCGTTGTGTCATTACCAACCATTGTTTTCAACACTGCATTTTGATTTTACGTATTCATAGTTTTTACGAGGTACTATTAGAGTATTGTTTGTTGGATGGCATATGTGCTTCCGTTTCATGACATAATGTGGTCGCCAATATGGATTTATTTCTCTGGAAAAAAAGGACAAGCAAAGTGTGATATACTGATCCACCAAAACTATATCTTTAAGTTCATGAGAAATACTCTAAAATATGCACCTACGAAATGTACAAAAAATAAAACTACAATTGCACATAACAAGACCCCGTTCCAAAACAAGATGACCACGAGGGGTTGCACAATAAGACACTCTTTGCTAGAAATTCTCAAATCGTAGAAGGAGAGGGAAAAGGAACACGAGGTCAATTCCAACCACATATGAGGGTATGTTGAGGCATGATTAGAGGATTAAGAGGTGGAGAAGAGGACCATTTCAAGGGAGAAACTGGAGGTCCACAGGTGGTGGACGAGGAAAAATTCGGTGCTATCACCAAGTGAGATTGAGAATCCCTAGTTGTCTGAACTATTGGACAAAAGATGTTTTCGAATTAGTTACGGATAATAATTATTAGGAAGACATGAAACTCTGCTTTTCATCGTACTCTTTTCTAAAGTTCTCAAGGAAAAGGTAAATGTGACTCTTTTCTTTAACATGGCAAGGTATCCATTTTTATTAATTAAGAAGAATGGATTTGCCTAGCTAATCATGAGAAAAAATGGGGCACAAATATGAGATAGATGCTAGAAAATGTCCATCGTGGAACATGAAAGGTAACACTAGGGTAACATCAACCGACTTAAACAAAAAAATAGAGTCCACTTACAATGAAAAGGAGGCAACACATGTTGATGTTGTTAATGGGCATAATAGCTATCACCCTACTGCCCTCCATCCACCGACTCCGAAATCATCGCATATGACCATCATCGACATGATCACCTGAAATAGTTATGCAAAAGCCTCACGTCAGTACAAGACAAGAGTTGGCCACACTCACCAACGACGAGGCAACTCTGATTCTGATGATGATATTCGGGTCCTTGCCGTCTTTATTTCCACACACACACCATCAATGCAAATAGGTTGCTGACGTCCCGAGATGATGGCCCCAAAGATGTTGCCCCAAGAGAGAATCGATGCGAAAGTGTCCGCCCGATCTGCGGATCTAAAGTCCCCCTAGAGGTTCGTGCTGGATTAGAGTATAACATCGCCCTAGAAATGCCTCCCAATAGTTCTCTCGAGTACCACTGACTCCTCCCCTGAAGATTACTTTCACCTCAAACAACCTCGCCTATCTCAAGCCTGAGCCCAAGCCTAGTAGTGAACCAGAAACCCTGGATCTAGAAACCAAGTGACTCAATCTACCCCTGTAGTGAGTCAAGCAGTGACTGCACGTTCTTCATGAGCGGTATCGCCGCATGTTGTTGCTTTTGTATAAAAAACGTTGGAACTCTTCGGAATGGGAGTATCTCTTCATATATTGTCGCAACACAATAATGAGTAGAGGCGTGCACGACAACAAGATGGTGAAGGTCGTTATACACTAACGCTTTTAACATAAGGATTTTTTTGAATAGGTTCAATTGCTTTATTGGAGGGTAAATTAATCCTGTATTACAAAGACACCGAAGGAGGCAAGTGGAGGATTTGGGCCGAACTCGTCTTCCTAAATTTACCATTTTCACCCTTACGCAACGTCAGTCTAAGCCATGCTGTCTGGACTCGTTTTGGAGCACTAGATTTGTTTTAGTTCAAGTGAGAGTAAATAGTTACACATCACATATGGCTATTTATAGCCTGGGGTCCTTAGCAAATTACTAGGACTACCATTGAGATGGTCGGTGGGAGGACTAGTTGAGGCAACCTTTGGTCCACGAATAGGAAAAGTGTGTGGTTTATGCTATTGTGGACTAGCCCATATGTTCATCCACCTAACATGCTTCTTTGCTTTGGCCTTTATATCTTGGCTTCTTCTTTTTTATCTCCCTTATTATTGATTTGACTTGTTGAACATTATTTGTTGTCAGAACTTTTTTTTTTGACTTGGTATGAGACACCCTATGGGATAATTTATTCCTACAATACCGCACATCTTGCATCCTGGCGCTGTCAAGTTCACCTCTCCCCCTCCCACATTCCTGGGCAGCGGGAGTCGGACCACACGTAGATAATTCTCTTCAACCCTTCCTATCACCTCACGGTTGAGGGCTCGGCCCTCCACCAATCAACTACACTGACAAGGAGACATCGTCAAGATCGCCTTCCCAAGCACCAAGGATAACCCCATGAGGTGTACCAGCTAGATCTCTCTCCCACCACCTTTGGGACAAGGCCTATGGTTGAAATTGCCAATGCTTTGGGTAAAGACGACATTAAGGAGCACGGGGCCAGTTTTTGTCGGCTATGGTGTGGCGCCCTAGTTGAGCCGTGTCGGACAACACACTAGCGAGATGGGAAAGAACAAGACTCCTTTGAAGTTTGTATGGAAAGAATGGTACTACCACAGAACATGTATCAAACATGTTGTGATTCAACATACAAGGCACCTTACTTGTGAGCAATGGAATTATTGTGTTTTATGATGCAAGTTTGCAAGGTAAAAATGTAGAAAGGAAAGTAATGGTAGCACAATGCACGCCACAGCTAAGGAAAGAATAATTATTACTTTTAGCTTGTTTAGTTTACCGCGTTGAATTCTTGGAAGGATCCGCCTCTTCCCCGACACAAGCAGCCTCATATATTCCCGCTATGGACCCACGAAAAGGGATATTAAATGGAAATAGAAACTTTACAAAAGGCACGAAATTGTACAGTACGTAATTGAAATATCTCTCAGATCGCACCATATAAGGCTACGGGGCACCCCGCTCTCGCCACCACCACTATCGCACGACGCCCTCCTACCTCTGCCGCCATGGCGATTCGCCGTCAGCGCCGCCCCTTCCCGCTCGTCCCCCTCCTCGTCTCCCTCCTCGCCGTTGCCGCCTACGGCCGCCTCATCTCCGATGGAGCGCCCGCCACCCCGTACTCCTCCGTCCTGGCCTCCCCCTTGTCCTCGGCCGTGCTCCGCCTCAACTCCTCCTCCTCGTCGCCGGCCACCGCCGAGGAGGAGAAGTGCGAGCAGACGTACGGGTTCCTTCCCTGCACCACCACCGTGCTCGGGAACATGTTCCTGGTGCTCACCTACGGCTTCCTCATGTTCAAGGCGGCCACCTTCCTGTCGGCCGGCAGCGAGCTGCTGCTCGAGATCATGGGCCCCGGCCTCGTCGGCGGCCTCCTGCTCCCCATCCTCGGCGCCCTCCCCGACGCGCTGCTTGTGCTCGGTACGCTCTCCTCAGCTTCCTTGCTTAAATTCTTCGATTACCTAGCCGGCACACCTGGCTCAAGAGACTAGGACCTCAGAAAGCAATCCTCTCTTTTTTTTTTCGGCAAAAAAAAAAGCAAATTGTTTCTCTGTTCCCGAGAGGATGATTTTGCTCTTTCTGAAATAGTAGAAGCGGTAGTTTCTTACCCATGAGTAAATAATGCCTGTTGAAAACGAAGCGAAGAGTGAATAGGCGATTCTCGCGTTTATGTTCGCACTTTTCGGTTCTTGTTTTGTTTCAGATCTGAATCCTCTGGTTCGATCTCTGATTGGATCGGAGCATAAGCTCTCGGAGCCTTTTGGTAGACCTTGGGCTCGTGCATTAGCCCGGTTTCTCTTGTTGATCTCACCTTTTCTTCACTACAGGCATGGCTCAAACTTGGGCATATTAAGCCGATCCAAGCCTATTTTGGGACCTTTCGATCAGTAACAGCCAAACCTTAAGCCCCCAACCAACCACAGACGCCCTCAAACAAACGGGGTTTGCAAATTATGCTCTGCTTTCTTTGGAATATGTGCTTTTAGTTCAGTTCCACCCGTGCTTGTGGTCGCTGACCTTTTGACTTTTCCCCCTTTTCAGCTCTAGTTCTTCTGTTGTTATCTTCTTTGCATAATTCACCTCTCTTATGCGATTCACCTAATGGATACCTGCTGCCTGCTGGGTTCGCCCTGCTTTTTTTGGTTGGTTTTCTTGCCTTTGATCACATTTTTTGTATGATAGTAAACAGTGATTCTCCGACGATAAATTTTTCATGACCCATATCTGTGATTAGTTGGCTGATAATCGCCCGGTGTTGTGATCACCAGCAGTTTATAAGGACGGTGTTTTATTAATCTTTCAGTTAAACAGCTAACATGTTGCAGTTGATTGTCTTATCATATTGTGGGGTTGTGTGCATCTTCATATGCAGAGATTGGGGGTAAACTCTTGCAGTTGTATCACTCGATGCGATGATGAGATCAATAAAGCTTCCATCATGGAAAAAAATCTATATGAATGATAAAACTAGATTTGCAGGAATACATGTTTGTTCAGACACACAATGATACAATACTGAATTAATAATAAATAAATTATTGTCTTTACCAAAAATAACTACGAGTGAGTATTGTCATTACCACTACCCATCTGCCTGATGAGTGCGCACTATTTTTCACAACACTTTTTTTAATCTTTGCCAGTTTTGAGTGCCACTTCTTTTCTACATCTATGTCATGATGAGATTTTTAGTTTGTAACTGGATTTTGGCATTGGAGATATGCTTTCTTGGTGCATTATTTTCTTTAAGAGATAGGTGCAATTTTTTTTGTCTGAACTTTAACATTGGGCACACTTCTTATAATTTTGCATTATCTTTGTGCTCATGTAATATCTTGGTTACCCACAAGCATGCAAAATGTTTTGTAAAAACATGGCTGCCCAATTTTCAACATTATTCTCAGTGAGATCTGCATAAGTACTCCTATATTTGATCGCTTGTAATTTCAAGTTTTCGACATCATTACCACTTAAGCCTGATTTTGTTTCCTTTTCTTTCGGTTTCTGTTAATAAAATGATGCACTTATCCTATGCTAACTTCAAAGATTACCTTACTACAATAACTTGCACATTCTTTTTTCTTGGGTATTAGGTGGCATCAAACATTTTTTATGTGATGGAAACTTCATTTATTGTCTCCCATGCTCTGCTCACAACATTGTTATGATGTTCCATATCCCAGAATCATGAAGCTAGTTCATCTCTATGCAGACTCTGATTTATGCACACATTCATACACAGTTCTTATCTGCTTGTTCTGTTGTGTTAACAGTATCTGGTCTTTCGGGGACTAAAGAGACTGCACAAAGTCAGGTCCTCATCGGCATGGGGCTGCTTGCTGGTTCAACGGTCTTTCTTCTCACCCTGCTTTGGGGAACTTGTGTTGTTGTTGGCAAGTGTGATGTTGGGCCAAATGGTCTTGCTATTGATTCAACTGACACTAAAGGCTTCAGCTTGACTGGTAAGTTGTGTTGTATATATGATAATGTTGTTGTAGTCTGGAGGATTTCTGATACTTGGTTATTTGGTAAATTTTGCAGTTAAACAGTGGTCTTTTTTTATATTGAAAAGCAGAAATGCAACAGTTCAATTATTGATTTTTTTCACAATATTTGATATGATTGCACCCTTTTTCAGGTGCTGGTATTACAACTGATGTGCAAACCAGCTACGCAGCACGAATCATGGCCATATCTGTTCTGCCTTTCGTTATTGCTCAGTTCCCCAAAATGTTGAAGACTCACCATGGGGAGCGCCTAGCTATCTTGCTGGCCCTAATTACATCTTTCGCACTTGTACTCGGCTACTGCCTGTATCAGGTAAACATTCACACAGAATGATGAAAAATAGACAAATCTATGCCACAGGATTTTGTTTGACGGTGTTAGATTCTACATTTTGCATCAGGTTTTCCAGCCTTGGATTCAGAAGAGGAAGCTCGCATATGCAAAGCACAAGCATGTGATCTCTGGGATTTTAAAGCATGCCCAAATGCAAGCACTGGGCCGGCTGCTTAACGATGATGGCACACCCAATGAGAACGTCATAAGAAAGTGTGATTCTTAAATCATGTTATTGGTCACAATATGCAAGTAACACAACATTCATGGGCATGAAATGAACCTTGTCTATTCTTACGTGCAGATTGTTCCACAAGATCGACATGGATGAGAGCCGTAATCTGTCCCGAGCAGAGCTCCATGCACTTATTATCGGGATCAACTTTGAGGAGATTGACTTTGACAAGGATGACGCAGTCGGCAAGATCATGGATGACTTCGACACTTCAGGCAACGATACTGTGGAGGAGTCCGAGTTTATCGAAGGAATGAAAGTATGGCTTAATGAGGCCAAGCACAAGGTGCCGGCTAGTGGTGCCTACTCTAATAAGTTTGTCAGTGACTACCACACGGTAAGTTTCTAGTCTCGATCCTTGGTGGACAGAGATAAGGGCAGAACAAATATTTTCATCGTTAGAAAAAAAGGAACACGACATACACTCGGGGAACATGGACATTTATCAAATTGTCTGAATTGTGCAGAGAACAAGGGAGGAGCACGACCAGCTGGTTGACAAATCTGACGAGGCAGTGGAGAGTGTGGAGAACCCTGGCTTGTACATCGCCAAAGCCGTGGGTTACCTGCTTATGGGCAGTGCCATTTGTGCCGCATTTGCAGACCCGCTCGTTGACACGGTCCACAACTTCTCCAACGCCACACACATTCCCTCCTTCTTTATCTCGTTCATTGCCCTCCCACTGGCAACCAACTCCAGCGAGGCTGTCTCTGCCATAATCTTTGCCAGCAGGAAGAAGCAAAGGACCTGCTCACTCACTTTCTCCGAGGTACATCACTGCAGGAGAACCATGAAACTTCTTAGCTTGTAAAACCTCTGTTCTGGACTAAACGACTTCCGTGAACCTAACAACAAATTGTTTGTTTGCAGATATATGGCGGTGCGACCATGAACAACACTCTGTGCTTGGGTGTGTTCTTGGCACTCATCTACTTCAGGGACCTGACGTGGGACTTCTCATCGGAAGTGCTTGTCATTCTGCTCGTCTGTGTCATCATGGGCCTCTTCACAAGCTTCCGGACCAATTTCTCGCTCTGGACCTGCCTAGTGGCATACCTGCTGTACCCTCTGTCGCTCATTGTCGTCTACATCCTCGACTACAAGTTCGGGTGGTCATAGGCTCATGCCTCCGCCCCCTCGCGTTTCAGTGTGTAATTCCTCTGTCGTGATTTTTGACTCGGTGTAATTCATCTGTCTAGACCTTGGGATGTTTATGTGTTTGTACCCACGGTGTTCATTGTGCATGTCTGTATCTATATTAAGGTCTCGTATGGGTGGGTGTGGCATTTCCGTGTGCTATTTTCGTTGGTGCTGGTATTCAGTCCACAAGACATGAACATAATATAGTGGATATTTAGAGCTACATGCTGGAAATGAGCCGAGATTAACATATTTATCCTTTTGTTGCACTTGAAAAACTCGCGTCATAGTTCATTTAGACTTTCTTCTTGGGACCTTTTTGGCACACCCTTTGTCATGTGTGAGAAAATGCCGTTGTGCCACTTGCTAGATCTGCACAGAAGAGGCCCCACGATCTAGCTGTGGTGCCTACCCTTGCACATGTTCTTCTTTCCTTGTTGAAACCAGCACTTCATCATGTACCCACATTTGGCACAAGCTTTACCTGGACCATACACTAGATAAAAAAAGCATCTTGCTTCCATCAGGCACACTGCTTGACTTGGCCAGAAATGAACAGTGTGTGTAACTGTACGTAAGTAACCATCACCAGAAGGTTTATTGGGTGTGGAAAACATCTCCTAAGAAGCAGCTCTGTTTTACATCTCATCTTTACTAATAGTACTTGAACCCATATCTCTACATTTTCCCCTCACAACTCGCCAGCGTTCACTAGAGGTTTTTGATCCCAATGTTCATCAGAAAGCAACAACAGGGGGGAGTATAGGTGATAATATTCAGCCCTTCCATAGTTTCAGCTCCAAGTCGACGCCGCCTTCCGGCGCGTCGCTCTTGCGCTCGGTAGGGGTTCTCTCGCGGCGGCGAACCGGACCGACCGGGAGGAAGGTGTAGAACGGCTGCGGCGGCAACGACGATGACGCTGAAACGCTCCCCTGCTGATCAAGTTTCTCCATCGGTCAGGCCACCACGTTTACACATCTTACAGGGTTCAGACTCAGAGGATACGGTAGAGCACTTGCCTGGGATGGCATGGCGCTGGCGCTGAAGTCATTGTACTCTGGGACGTGCATTGATGGCGCCACGTGAGGCTGCCTGGCGAGGTGCGGAGGCCGCGAGCTCAAGGTGAGCAACGCGGCGTCTCTGCCACGGCCACGGCCGGCTTCCTTGCAGTGAGCCAGCTCTGATGTCCAGTCTGAACAATTTGCGTACGCGCTTGGACTGTTGCAAGGCACAGATCAAGGTGAGAAATCAGAACTATACTGTGAGAAATGCTGGCATCGGAGGGGAAATCATCAGGATTGGATGCTGTTCGTCGGGGCAAATATAGTAAACAGGTTATGCATTTTCTTCTTCTTTGCTTTTCTCAGTACTTGTGCTGTTGGGTCAGAGATAACTCATGCAAACATGTGTAGTAGAATTTCAACAGGAAAATGGAACTGTAAATATTGTGATGTTGGGGTAAAGGATAGGGATGAATGTGACATGCTGAAGAACAGGTACTATTCTGAAAACAATGATGCAGCTGAATTACTTGTGCAGAAAAATGGAAAGCAGGCAGGGCCAAGAAACAGTTTGGGAGTGGCTGCCTAAACCATAACTTTGCTTGAGGCCGAATTAAAACTCGGACAATTGAAACTATAGTGAGCTAAATCTGCAAATGTACCTGAAATAATTAGTTGCTCTGAACTCGTATCTGCTCAGGTCAGGACTAACATCAGGCAACCCAGAATCGCTGGCCGTCCTGAGGGCGAAAGGCGGTGGCGGCAGCGGAGGAGGAGGAAGGGCTTTGCTGGTCGTCCTGAAGGCGGTCATCCCCTCGAACATGAAGGGCCAGTACCTATCCACGCCGGCCGTCTCCTACACTCTACCCAAATCCACATTTAGGGACCATCCATCAGAAACCGCCGAAAGTTGAGGCGGAGCAGTGTGAGACGTACCCTACTCTCTTCCTCGGTCGGCGCCGGCACCGGCACCGGCGCGGCAGGGCTGCTCCTGCTGCTGCTGCTGCTGTACATTTGGTTTGAAGGGGGCTCCGCTGGGTGGCTCGACGGCGCCGTCAGAGACAGGCCCGTGCTCACCTGATCGATCAGTGGAACATTTTTTAGTATGCCATGCACGGCGACATTTGAAGGGCAGGCAGGAACACGACGTACGTACCATCGGGAGTGGAGGAGGCATGCTTCTCTTGTACGGGTTCTTCGCGGGATCCACCGGGCTCCAGAGCACCGGCCGGAAGCCGCAGTGCGCGCCGCCGTCCGCGACCGGCCTCGACAGAACGCTCAGTGGGGGCGCCGGCGGCGGATGATGGTGCAGCGTGGGGAGCTGGCAGAGGCCGCGGCCGCCGTTGAGCGCGTGCGACGACGGCGTGGCCACTGACGGTGCCGGGCTTCCGCCCATCTTCTTCTGCTCCTCGATGCGGAGCTTCTCGAGCTGCGCCACGCCGAGGCCGCGCTGCGGGATCTTCTTGGGCTTGTTCTTCCTGGACGCCCGCGCCACGCCCGTGGCCGCGCCGGTGCCGCTGCCGCCTGTGCCGTACTTGGCCAGCTGCTGTTGCAGGTGGTGGTGGTTGTTGGCGTGTTCCTGCACCATCTCTCCGCGTCGCGTTGGCGAGCCAAATCAACCGAACATGGGAACGAGTCCGGTCGCGCGCACTTGATTCTTCACGCCGGCGCGCGCGCGCCTCGGCGCCTCAGGGAACCAACAAATGGGCGCCGAGGCGCGTGGTTCTTGGCCGGCATCACGAGCTCATGACCGGCCGGAGCCGGAAGAGAACACGGCCGGCCACAAATGCAACCGACGAGGAGGATGGAAAGAAGTAGGTTGATCGAGGAGGCGCGTGTTGGCTGGTGGTGCGGCAGGGAGGGTAGGGTAGGAACCGACCGCAAACGCGGCGCGGGCGCAGCACGGTTCGTGCAGCCTAGCTACCGGATCAAGAAACCTGCGGCTGGCTGTGTGTGTGTGTGTGGGATGGAGGCGCGATGAGCGGGGTATATAGGTGCGCGGGAGCCGAGAAGAGTGTGCGAGCGAGTGGCGAGTGGTGCCAGGCCCGGGAGACTCGGGAGCGGGGAGATCTACAGAGCAGCAGAGGGAGAGAGGTCCGTCGTGAGGGGGGTGATGGGATGGATCGTATCTTGTTGTTTCTTTTGCTCGCCTAATTTGCCGCCCGAATCCTCGCTCCACTTTGCTCCCTATTCTCTCGATCGACTCGCATGACGACACACTCTCTCCTGCTCCGAGGTTGCAGGACACCAGGAGAAAAGGAGCCACGATACTAGGAGCAACATGCGTTCTCCTACCTTTTTTAAAATAAATATATTTTTAACCATTCAAAAAATAATACTACTATATGTTCTCCTCTCAGTGAGGCGAGAGAAAGAGTTCTTCAGGATTGAACGGATGCACGCGAGATCATGGGAATGAAGTTCTCATTGGCAACTGCAAATGTCGATGTTGGCGATTTTTTTTTCCTTTCAGAGAAAAGTTACGGTTTTCTATTTCGTCTCAACATTTTATTACTCAATTATGAGGGTTACACAACTATCAATATGGTGCTAGGTTACCATGGTGCTAGGTTACCATGTTGCTAAGAGCATCTCCACTCGGGGTCCTCAAAACCCCCTAAAGGCCTACGAGGACCGCCATGTACGAGGGGGACGGTCCGTCGCCCGTCAACAACAACGAGTAAGGCTGGTCCGCTGCCCGTCAACAACAACGAGTAGGGCCGCATGCTATGGTGGGGCGCCCGGACTCTTGCCGGAGTGATGGAGCACATAATGGCGGGCGACTATCCCCGCCTCCGGTACCCGCACTTCCAGCGGAAAAAGGGCGGAGGTCGTGTGGTGTTCTGGGATCCTCTTGCCCCGCGCGCGATGCTACGCCTCGCGGAGCCTCAGCCGGAGCCTCGGCCGGAGTGGGTTGTCCCTCCGGAATATGCCGTGGTGGCGCGCCAGCAGAGGCGTCCCGGCGACCCGGAAAAATTTCCGGGCCAGCAAACACTATTGAGCATAAAGAATGAAATAAAAACACAAATGATCAAAAATTTATATCATTCAAGCAAATAAAATAGAGAAGAAAGAATGAGATAACAAACTCCAAAATACAAGGTTTCAACAAATAAAGCAAGCACTTAAAACTTTTCACAGTGGCACAAGGTTCGGAGAAGAAAAATGTTTGTCTTCCACTAAAACACATTTGATAATAATCAAAAACATCATCAAAGAGATGTTCAAAAGCCAAGGAAGACAATGGGATCCACAAATTTTTTTTGGAAATAAAATAAGGTAATAAGAGGTGAAATCCAAGGTCAAGATGATCCACAAATGCTACCTGATACGTTGCAAACGTATCTATAATTTTTGATGTTCCATGCTTGTTTTATATCTATTTTCTTATGTTTTGTCCACACTTTGGAGTATTTTTGCATATTTTCTAGAAATAACCTATTAACAAGATGCCATAGGGCCAGTTGCATATTTTCTGCTGTTTTTAGTTTCAGAAAAGCTAGAAAAAATATTCTCGAAATTGGACTGGACAAAAGTCAAAGTCGATATTTTACCTGAAGACTCACGAAGCCAGAAGATGAGACGTAGAGGGGCTAGGGCTGGCCACACCATAGGGTGGCGCGGGTCCCCCTTGGCCGCGCCACCAGGTGGTGTGGGCCCCTGGTCCACCCTCTAACATCGCCCTTTCGCCTATAAGAAGCCTCTGATGCAGAAACCCTAAATAATCCATCATATATCCACGAAAATTTCCGTAGCGCCGCCGCCACTGAAGGGGAGATTCGAGGGACAGAAGCCTCTGTTCCGGCACCCTGCCGGGATGGGGAAGTGCCACCAGAGCCATCTCCATCGATCTCCACCACCATCTCCATCGCCGTTGCTGATTCCCATGATGAGGAGGGAGTAGTTCTCTCTCGAGGCTAAGGGCTCTACCGGTAGCTATGTGTTCATCTCTCTCTATATGCATGATCTTATTGAGATCATGAGCTTTGTAATCTATAGATCTCTTCTTATCCCCACGTGTGTGAAGTTGATAGTGTGCGCACCCTGTGGCACTTTGGCTAAGGTTACATAAATACTTTTATTTGGAGTTGGATGTCTCTATGAAATTGTGGTGTTTGTTGGAACCATCTAGCGCTCAAGGTGACAGTGTGGGGTTATCTAGATGGGGAAAGCGAACTTTGAGGAGTGCTGTTATAGCCCTACCATGGATTAGAGTGTCCAACCGGAGAGTAGTTCAGAGTAGTATCATAAAGAGAAGATATTTATATGAGAGTGTTCACTAGCGAAAGTATGATCCCTAGGCCTTGTTTCTAAACATTGAAACACCATTTGCAACTAGATCTGTTACATGTTTGCTTGCTTCCATCTTTTTGCCTTTAGTCTCTTCCTACCCGTCAAGCTCTTTTCTGGCACCGTTACCACTTATAATTATCCATACCACTTGTATTTCACTATCTCTTCGCTGAACTAGTGCACCTATACACCTGACAAGTGTATTGGGTGTGCTGAGGACACAAGAGACTTCTTGTATCTTGATTGCAGGGTTGCTTAAGAGGGATACCTTTGACCACTTCCTCCCTGAGTTCGATAAACCTTGGGTAATCCACCTAAGGGAAACTTGCTGCTATTCTACGAACCTTTGCACTTGGAGGCCCAACAACTGTCTACAAGAATAGAAGTGCGTAGACATCACTACCACACACAAGTATATAAATTGTAGAAGACAATGAGTGTATTGGAATTGATTTCTGGTGGTATATTTCATGGATATTAAAATAGGATAGGAATAAAAAGATTAAGCACTATGCAAAGATAGAGATTCTTGATAGCTTCAACTATTCATACAATAATGCAAAGCAATGATTAGAATAACTTGAAGCAAATGATCTCCCAAATAAGATATATAGATATGTATTTGAGGAAGGCTGCACCAAGAATTTATTACTCAAACAAAGACCGAAAAGACAAGCAATAAAATCTTCTAACAAAATAGGACCTTGTTATAGCTAACATGCCACCTAGAAACAAGATAATCAATAATATAAACTCTAAGTGGTACTACCTCATATTTTCACATTTCCTAGGATTGTGATATGCAAAAGAGGCATATTACTCCTCCATAATGTGATATTCATTTTTTATTAATAAGAGGCAAAACAACCTCAACTAGAGATAATTAATGGACATTTAGAATTTGAATTTCTCATGAGTATGACATACCACATAGTGACTAGATAAGCTTTCAATATCAATACTAAGTGGTAGTACTCATGTACACACATTTTAAGGTTTTAGAGATGTGCAAGGCATATCACTCCCCCAAAATGGGATGTTCCATTAACCACTCGAAAAGAGCCAAAGAAGATACCATCAAGATGCATTAGAGGCTCAAAACAAAACACACGAGTAAATGACGTGCCAAACACCTAGACATACTTGAATACACAAAATAAGTAAGCATGAGGCACAACAAATACAAACACATACTTGGTACAAAACCAAAACATGTAAAGGGGCAAGTAACTTACAATATAAAAGATTTGAGTTAGAGCTACCGCAAAGAGGCGCATTGGGTATATGGTAGGGCGATGATAATCCTTATAACTTGGCTTGATCAAATATAATATATGAAGATCCCTTAATTCTTCATGATTTAGCCAAGTATTCAATGCCCTCCACAAACACCTATTGATCAAGTTTGAGCTTGTTGGTACCCAACCAAGTTGGGTCCTAAGAGGTTAGTCACAATAGGCTTGGCAACCCAAATAGTTCTTTTCTTGACACCACTTTGAGTTTCAACAAACTTGGCAAACACATTGCCATCCTTATCCTTCCCAAGAGAATAATCATCATCAACAATGATAAGGTTAGATAAGGTACAGTTTGAACATGAAGAGGTAAAGTGCCCCTTCTCACGACATATGTAGCAACAAGTTCTCCCCTTTCTCTTCTTCATTGATTTCTTGGCTTGGGAAGCCTTATCTTGATTCTTCTTGGGAAGTGGCCTAGATTCAACTTGAGGTTGATATTAGGCTTGACCTTGAACTTGTGGCCGCTTCCCTTGTTGCTTCTCACCAAGTGCCTTTTCTTTCATGGACAAAATCTTACATGATGTCCTACAACCTTGCACTTGAAGCAAATAATCTTGGCCGAATTCTTGACTTGGTCTTGGCCCTTCTTCTTGTTGCTCTTGGACTTGTTCTTGTTGTTGGAGTTGAATCCAAGTCCAATCTTATCATTAGGGGATTTTTGCACACTAAAAATATTATCGAGTGTGGATTTCCCTTCATGACTCTTTTCCAAGTCTTTCTTCAAAGAAGTGACTTGGGCCTTGAGATCTTTGATTTCCTCTACATAGTTAGTAGAAATAGAGGTACTAGAGGAAGTAGAAGCTTCATTGTTAGATCAAAGCTTACTTGGAAATAGATAGAAACAATAATCATGCATAATTGGAATAGTAATATCTAGATGGAGCACGATATGAGTGAATAATTATACAAAATATATGCTTAAAAGTGTTGAAAAAATGCAGTCAACACCTATCACCAAGAGCAACGTCACCCACAGGTGTTGACGCATGTCCCAGGGGACGACGTGTGGCCCACCATTCAGCGACGTGGGGCAGGAAAGGTCGCACGAGCTCTCCCGACAGGGAATCCCGGGTTGTGGGTCCCATCTCCTCGGGAGAGTCGAGATCCACCGCGATTTCCGTGCATGTCCTCTCCAGTGTCCATCCCATGTCTAGAAAGAATCGGGGTTACGTGGATAACAGAATGGGCCGAAACTTTCATGCACTATTATTTACTCTGATATTTGAGCACACTGTTCTTATTGGTAATTGGTGTTGCAGTTAATTTGGTCAGTTCACAGTTGCGACACACTTGTACAATGCTGAAGATGGAAGTTTTATTTGCCGTGGATAGGTTTACCGTGGCACAAATTTTTTGGCACGAAAATTTAGTAGGACTCACATCTCATGGACCTTAAGCTCTCCCTATGCGCCATCCGAATTTTTGTGAAACACTTATCCTGCTGCTTGCCTGATCCCCAATCTTTCCCCATACAAAATCCCTAGCTCCCCCTGCCACCATGTCTGCTCCTGCCGGCCCAATCCACCATCGCCACCCTTATTACATCACACCTCCTTCCCCCTCCCCAAGGGATACCACCTCCCATTGGCTACCTCCGCGTCAACACATAGGGAGAGCATTGTCCCCCACGAGCCGTTGCCCCTTGTCCCCCTTCATGTTAACTCACAGGGAGAGAATTTTTTCCCACTGGCCACCACCTCATTGGCCCCCTCCGTGTCGACCCTTAGGGAGAGCGTTGTTCCCCTTAGTCCAGAACCTCTCCAAGGACACCACCCTTCCGCATCGCCCAAGGTTGTTTTTCCTCTACTTTGATTTTTCCTTGATCTTTAGAAGCCCACAAATGGACAAGAGATGGATGTATTCATTTAGGCACACAACAGAATACAAAGATAGATTGGAAAGGTTTTTGGATTTCGCATTCTCATAGTCAGCAAATGGAGGAAAATCCATTGACCTTGCTATGCATGTGCAAATCTGTATTAGTGTGACCGTGTAATTATTTCTGGCCACTAGAGATGGACCTATGGTCATCACATCAAGGTCTCCAACTTATGCCAAGTTGTCATGGACTCCGAAGGTGAATCCCATTCTCTTTGAGATCCCACTTCCTACCCTATTGAATGGTATACTACTTCATACTTTGTCCTATGACCATGATAGGTTCACACCGACAAGTACAGAGACAAGGGAGGAAGCTCGAGGACTCATGTCCAACAATACGGAGGCTTGGAAGAGGATACGAAAGAAGAAGGCCATTTTGGTGGACAATCCGGCACTACCGGATCCGCCGCATGAATCTCTGGTGCTAGAACTGGCGGACTAGCCCGACCACTAGAATCCCCAGCTCTAGAACCGGCGGACTAGACCCTCCACCAGAAACGGCTTCAGTACACCAAACTGACGACGACCGAAATCACCGGCGACCGTCGGAACTTCCAGCAACAGATCCACCGCTGCCGGACTTACCACCGGAAATCCCCATCTACACACAAATCTGGGTTTGATACCCTGGAATATTTCCTTTACTTACCCTTTTGCCTAAACTACCCCCATTCTAGTGGCTGGCCTATAAATAGAGCCCCCACCTCCTCATGTATCCCTTAGGCATAGATGATAGAATAAAGACAACCTCCTTTATGGAATCTCTAGTTTTTCCTCATCCCCTTTACCAAAGTGGACCGAATATCGTCACCAACCTCGTTGGACTTTGCATAGCGCATCCATCATTGTACAAGGCCTTGGAGTCAATGTTCCTTCTCCAAGACACCAAGATCCTCCCCAAGGTATTCTTCCCTCTTAGCTAGGATTTATGGGAGCACGTTGACTGATCTTTCCTTGCGAGGATTCTATCAGAATGGTGGCTATCGATGGGAGAATTTGGCCTTGTATTGTGTCGTGTTTGCGTGTGTTCATCGTGTTCTTCACGAGGTGTGTGTTCACTTCTGCTACCTTCTCCCTTTCCCCTCGCTTTCCCATCGATTTGACCACGATATCCGTGAAGATCGGGCCACCCTTGAGGTCACCCTTATCATCTGGTATCAGCAGATTTTGGTTACCACGGATTTCACACCGATTTAGTCTTTTCCCCATAAATTCAAAAATTCCACCAAAAATAGCCCCAATTCGTGTTGTGGAGTGATTTTTTTGATTTGAGTGCATTTTGGTAGGTTTTGATCCGTGGATTACTTGCTAAACTTGTTGATCTACCTTCCCCTGCGTTCCCATGGCCTAATTCCTTCATTTGTCCCTTAGATATGAAGTTTTCCATCAAGTTTTTCCGCAGAAATCATGATTTTTGCATTCACGAATTCCGGTGAGAACTAGCCGCCAGAATTTCTAGCGAGAATTCCGGTGCCGCCGGCCCCATCGCCGGAAATTCTGGCGCCAGAACTAGCGCCGCCGATTTTGCCACCAACAGCTTTAGCTCCGCACCATTTTGAGCATAACTTTTCCATTCAAACTCGGATTTTGGTGTTCTTTATCTTGTTTGGAAGAGGACGAGGATATCTAAATAATCATCCATGTTGTCCATGCTATCTACTCCATCCAAATTGCATGAGCAAGGCGGAATCCAACAATAAAGGGTGAAGATCGGCGATGAAAGATATAAAAATTCCACGACTTCTCTCCACTTGCATTCCTTTGTGAGCCACGCTATCTTTGCGAACAACAAAAACCTATTGAGACTAGTTACTCCTATGATTGCTTGGGATATGCACATTTGATACCTTGTAGAATTCCGAGAAAAATTTGTGAGCGTGCTATCTCATATAGTTATCTTGTATAATTGTTGGCAAAAGGAAGAGATACGTGAAAAAGAAAAGAAAATAAAGAAAAAGAAAAAGAAAAAGAAAAGAAAAAGAGAGAAAAAAGAAAAAAAGAAAAAAAGAAAATGAATAAACAAGTGCTTCATAGAATAGGAAGCGCAAACTCGATGAACATCATATAGGTGGTACTTATTGTGCATGTCTTGTAGCCCACCAATTTTATTGAAATCAAACTAGCGTCTCTCCTTGCACTTGTGTGACACGAGCTTATAGTCTTCGCTAGGTAATCATTTGGTTCTTATCTCACTTTCTCCATCGCACAAGTCCCATTTATCCCACCATGTGTGTGTTTCCTTGTACATATTTCCTATATCTTGTGGATTGACTTGTTTTTTATTTGTGATCATCATGGTTCTTTACTTGCCATTAAAACATCTTGATTTTGGATTGTTTCCTTGACATGCCACTTTACATACCCATCCATCTTAAGCTTTGTGTGTGTGTGTTTTTAGTAGTTAGCTGGTTTTGGTGTGCCGCACGAACTTCACTTTACCTGGTTTTTATTGCTCTCAAGTGTGGCCATTTGCAAGATACTATCTTCCAAGGTAAAGTAAGATTTGACGTCGCATACCTAAGACCCTCTACCACTTCCATATACACCACTTGGTCTTGTGAATCATGTCTAGGGACTCTGGAATGGAGGATGATATATATGAAGAATCCATGATGAGACAACATGACTACGACTCCACAAGTATAGATGACATGACAGAGCACTACACCGACATTGGCTCCGCATGCTTTGAGGACTCGGAGCACTACACCTATGATGATTCCACATGCATGGAAGACATGGAGCATGTCATCAACTATGGATCCTCAAGCATGGAAGTCTTGGAGCTCTACATTGGAAATGGCTCCTCATGCATGGAATACATGGAGCACTACACTAGCAATGGCTCCACATGCTTGGGTGATATGGAGTACTACAACAAGAATAACTCCCCAAGAATGGATGACTTTGAGTGCGACATCGACGACGCCTCTCAAAGCATGGAGGATAAGGAGAACTTCATCGGCTTTGATAGCTCTTCCATGAGCCATGAAGAATTCGTCCACCGCCTGGAGATGGAAGACTACTATGCCAAGATAGAGGATGCACATCATCAATAAACCATGACCTTCAAGGCCAAGTGTGCCACCAAAGGGAACCACATACTTCGATGATCCAACTCCAAGGCGTCAAGCGCCCCCACCTACATGGCGTCATGCGCCACCATCTCGAAGGCGTCAACTGCCATTACCTCCAAGACATCAAGCACCACCATCTCCAAGGTGCCAAGCACCACCATCTCCAAGGCATCAAGCACATCTACCTCCAAGGCATCAAGTGCCACCTACTCTAAGAAAAGTGGTGCCCCAACATCATCTTCCACAAGAGGTGCCATGAAGCAAGAATCTCCATCGACACACATACTCGTGTCGTGGTGGTGGCACAACAGATGCCATGTATAGGCTAAAGATGGGGCCAATATGCACTAGAGGAATCTAGGGAGGGATAGCGTGGTGATTCCACGCACAAGTGTTTCTATTTCTCTCTTGTTGACGAAGGATTACAGAGGCTCCTTAAGCTGTTCATGGGAAGGAGACTAGTTCTCTTACTACCCACAACTAATCTCTAGGGCTCTCCCTTAGTAAAAATCGCCGACCCTCTTTATGGAGGTCCTTCCCCTCCTTATATAGGGGGGGGGGGTGCTAGGTTACAATCTAGGGCATACGTGGAGGCATATTCTCCGAATATGCTCCTTGGGTAAAGTAAGATGCCTCTTTTACACTTTAACTGGCTGGTCCGGACTCAGAGCGTAAGCCTCCCTGAGCCCCTCTGCAACGTTGCATCATCCGAGACTGGTGGTGTCAACCGACATTGGCTATGTCATCCTTGTCGGCCACGCCTGGCTAGTCCTTCCCTTTGTCTGCTTCGCTCATGCTACAGTGGATAGGGACCACCTTTTGACCAGCAAGATTCCTTCCTTGCCCTATAAGCCAAGTAGTAACCCGGCTAGCGCCTGGCTAACTCGGCTGGGTACCTGCAAACAAGTTAAAGTGGCCTTGCCGACATATTCTATATGTCGGCCAGGTCAAGGTTAGACGGACATCCTTCATGTCGAGTCATTCCGTAAGTCGGCCTGCCTTGAGGTGACTCGGCCAGCACACACTTTGACCTTGCCCTACCTCGGCTAACACATCCTTTATACTCCGGTGTGACCCTACCCAGGGGTATCCCCCAATATTAGTCCCCGAAGCTAGTGCAATCTTAGCAACTTCAGATGATAAGGCCACAGCAGGTTCAACCCATCAAGTTTTGCGCTCTGTTCACCGAGTCATCTTGTGACTCGGCTCTTGTGACTTGAAATTCCCTTGGCTCATTCCGAGACATTACTCGCTAGCCAGGTTATTTTCTACTCATCCAGGTCATCCTTCCTTCCCTCGTACGCTTCCCCACATCCTACGTGGAGGGTAATCATCGTTTTGCCTCATTTTAAGGGCTTGCATCAGTTACTGTGCTGGTTAATGTATTCACTGTCAGGAATAACTGTTGCAAACGTCACATCATGGCTATCTCCTTGTTAACTATATCACCATGTAGTGTAGTGGGATCTTCTGCTCCCTGTGGCCCACATTTGATTGGTTGACCCAGCAAATACATGGCCACACTGTGTGGCTCTGCCGCAACACTGGATCCCACTACCCCTCCCAGGTGCGTGGTTAAATAGGGGACAAGGGTGCCCCTTGGGGATTTTTCCCCCACATCACCCGCGTGCCTGCTCTTCTTCTTCCTTCTTTCCCACAACAGCGCCGCCGCTACCGCTGCTTCTGCTCCGTGTAGCGCCGCCGCTACCCTTCTCCCTGTAGTTGCGCTGCTGTTTTTACGTAACCTCACCGGCGCGGGGCCTTGCCAATCTCGATCTTTGCGCCCCGTCATCGATTGGGTCTATGAGGGCAGGGACTTGGAGATTGCTGAGGATGAGTTCGCCGTCGTTGAAGAGCACGAGGAGGGCAGCGAGGCCCATCTCGAGCAAAAATGTTGGGACGGTTCCTGGGTCTGCGAGGATGATATCAACTTGCTGTACCGGAGCCGCCGCATCCCCGCCGGAGTCACTTGTGGTCTCCCCTGCCAAGAGATTGCTCCCTTGCCAATTCGGGTGAGATTGTAGTGTTCCTCTTGCACTTCCAGTGCGGCTTTCAGCCTTCCCGTTAGTGATTTCTTCCATGAATTCATTAAGACCTTTGAGCTCCAACCTCATTATCTTCCGGTGAATGCCATCACTTACCTTTCTTCTTTCGCTTTCGGAGTCGAGGGCTACCTTGGCCTCTGGCCCACTGTCCATCTTTGGTTCAAGTTCTTTTATTTTAGAGCCCATGATGTTCCTGATAAGGAAACTGCCCCCACCGACAAATCCTTGACTCAATGCGGAGCAACTTCTATTTCTCCCTGGAAGAACTCTGTCTTCCCCCGACTTACTAGCCTCAAGTCCTGCAAAGGTTGGGCTCAAACCTTCTTCTATGTGAGGAACAACAACGCCAAGGAGGATCTGATTCGGCTCCGCCCTTACCAGATCGGTGTTGTGGACCGAACTCTGTGGGGCCAGATTCCAAGGCAATCCGCTGCCTTGGCGGTTTAGGTGGAGAAACGGATCAAGGAATTGGTCGCATTGAAACTGCACAGCGAAGACATCATGATCACCTTCATTCATAGCCGGATCTCCCCTCTTTAAAAGCGCACACATAAGATTTGCCATATGAGTGGACATCTTGACCCCAACCGGACTTTGTCTTTTGAGCTCAACAACACCGAGATCTACCGGCGGGTCAAAGCTATCTTCAAGGTGGACAAGGAGTTCATCAAAGATTGGGAGTGGGGATTTGAGCATTTCTGCCGAGATAGGCCGCCTCCCGGGGTATGTTTCCTTACTTGATCAACTGTCCGAGTTATATGGTATGTCGGATTGTTTCCCTTACTTGAGCTAATGAGATTTTGTCTTCAGTTATTTACTCAGCAAACAATCGAAGATGACCCCGAGCCATCCCTTAATTAGGGGAAAGATCGCGAGGTTTCAGATGAGATGGAGTCGGATCCTAAGACCTTCCTTCCCACTCCAGATCCGACTTCCAGACGAGCCCCTGGTAAGACCTCTGGTTTAAGGGATTGGACGGACGATGATGAAGACTCTGATATTGAGATTATGGAGGTACTCGCTCCTGTGCCAATCTCATATGCCTTTCCTGTTGATTCGGCTTTAGCGAACCCAGTCGATTAGGTCCACGAGGATCCTCCTCTTGTTGTGGGCGATCCGGTTTCTGCTCCCTCCAAGAAGCGTGCGGCTACCTCGGTTGCTTCTTCCGAGCCAACCCCAGCCAAGAAAAGGCAGAAGAAGCCCGACTTCAAGGGCGCCAACAAACCCGAACCCAAGGTCAAGACCATGGTACGGAGAGTGCCCAGGCCCAAGGAACCTCGAACCTCATCTGAGTAAGTTATTGTCCCTTCCTTGTCCATTTTTGGATTGTACTTCACTATATTCACGTATTTCTTGTTTCTCTTTTTTTGCTATAACTTGTCGTTCTTTGTCTGATTTGGTAGGGCTTCTAGGGAGATCCCCCAGAGTGGTTCCAGCATCGCTTCGCCTATCCGGAGTACCCCATATCCCCCTCGCAACGATGACGTTCGCCCGCTAATCCCTATTCAAGAGAGCTCAACGACCGCTCTGAATCTGAGCCCACATCGTCATGAGGAGGGCAACATTGGTGCGGGGAAAGTGGCACTGCCGAGGACATGACAATGCCGGATCAGCCCAGCTCCTCTTTGACTCAGCCGCAACAAGTTGTTTCCGAGGTGACTATAACCTCGGCACCGTCCCAAGACCAATCTTCACTAGCTCCAGCTCCAACACCAGCGCTAGTATCAGTACCAGCACCAGTGCTAGCACCAGCACCAGTATCGGCACCAACTCCAGTACCAACACCAGCACCATCACCTAAAAAACCTCAGACTACTTCTTCCGGGTCAACTCCTTCTATCAAGGACATATTTCTACCAGCATCTCAGGCTCAGTCTGGAGCGCAAGCCTCGGCTCCTCTGCAACGTCCCAAGTCCGGCGGCAAACGCAAGAAAGTTGTTGAGGTTGCCAAGGACCAAGATTCCAAAGGCATAAACATTGAGTCTGGGCAACATACTCTCGCGTCCATGACAAAGAAGGGGAGTGCCGCCTCCGACCCTGCTGCTTCCGAGTCTGCTGGCAATAAATAGCTCACTCTTCATACTAGTCCAGTTGCTGCCCAGATCACGAGGAAAGAGGCCCATGCTAAAGGCCTGGTGGTGACCCAGATGCTCAGCAGGGAGAGTTACAGTCCGGCGCTCATTGAATATGTTAATAATTGGAATGACGCTGAGTTCATCAACCCCAAAGATGATCTCCCGGAGAAATTTGGTCCGGCTGAGTTCAACACCCAAATGAAGACTGCCACCAAAGCTATTTCTTTTGCTGGCCGAATGATGGAGGTAAACCTTTTTATCATGCCTTTAATATGTGCAAGTACTTAGAGATATATCCACTAGTCCCCGAGCCTCCGGGGGAGTAACTTGTTACTCAGCCAGATGCTCCTAGAAAACTAGCATAGATCCTTAATAGCTTCGAATATTGACACACCTAGAGCCGGGTTAAGTTCCACTTGGCCCGGATCTTGTAAACTTCGAATATTCACACACCTAGAGCCGGGTTAAGTTCCACTTGGCCCGGATCTTGTAAATTTCAAATATTCACATACCTAGAGCCAGGTTAAGTTCCACTTGGACCGGATCTTGTGAACTTCGAATATTCACACACCTAGAGCCGGGTTAAGTTCCACTTGACCCTGATCTTGTAAACTTCAAATATTCACACACCTAGAGCCGGCTTAAGTTCCACTTGGCCTGGATCTTGCAAACTTCAAATATTCACACACCTAGAGCTAGGTTAAGTTCCACTTGGCCCGGATCTTGCAAACTTCGAATATTCACACACCTAGAGCCGGGTTAAGTTCCACTTGGCTCGGATCTTGCAAACTTCAAATATTCCTTCTTATTACTGAACTAACACTTGCCTCTTTAGATCACCACCAATCGCCACACTGCTGAGTTCTAGCATCTTCCGGACACCCACAAGGATCTTCGCTCAAAGCGTATCAAGTTGATTGCTAAGCTAAAGAAGAAATGTAAGTTATTTCCCCTAGTATTTTTGACTTTTATTTCCTCTGTCTTACTTGTCGTCCAAACTAACTTGCTATCTGGATTGCATAGCCGAGGTTGTAGCTGAGAACATCATCATGAGGAAGAACTTGGCTGAGATCACAGGTAACTCATCTTGGTCACTTAGCCTTTGTCCTTTTTATTCCGACTTGGCAGATAATTATACCTCGGCTCTGCCAAGTCAACCAACTATTGCAGTGACACTTCAAGATAGCGTGCCTATGCCTGACATGATGCTTCACTTTCTCGAACAAGAAGGAAAGCATCAGGCCAAACTTAAGAAGAAGGATGATGAGATTGCCAAGATTCTCCTAAAGATGATGAAATAACTCGGCTGAATGCTGAAATCGAGAAGCTCAAAGATCTCCATAAGATTGAGGTGGATAAGGCTGACCAAGACTTCTCCGAAGAAAAAGAGTGCCTGAAGACTCAGCTGGCTAAAGACCAAGATTTGCTGAAGGAGGCCGACACCAAGTTTGCATTACTGAACGTAGAATGTGAAATGCTCAAGCATAGAAACACTACTTCAGTCGCTGAACTGGGTTGGATCCTTGGCCATATTGCTCGTGAGTTTTCCCTCCTTTGCCGTAATTTCTTTGTCCGGTTTGGCTTTTTACTTGTGCTGAAGTATTTTGCTTATCTCATTTTCAAGCGAATTCCCCGAATCTAATGCCCTCGCCTGCATTGCGGTTGATAAGTTTCACATGCAGCGAGGTACTCCGGTTGATCCTTTCGTTGGTCCAATTCCTTATGATATGGAGGACATGGTGGTGAGCCTCGTGGCGTAAGCAGAAGTCATGAAGAACTACGGCACATATATTATGCCTATAGCCGTCCGGATCTTCAATGCCTTGTGGCCCAATGATGATACTCCTAAAGGGTCGAAGGATTTTCTTGAAAAATTTATGGGGTGCGAGACTCAGCTGGACCTCTGGTGAGAATCTGCTGCGCACGCCGGGGTTGATACGACACTGAGCTTCATACTTTCCTGGTATGAGACCTTCAATTTGAAGGTGCTTGACCACATGCACACTGGGTCAAAATGGCTAATGATCCGGAGTGTATCGCTCAACGCAAGGCTTGTGCTTACAATCTCATCCAGTACGCTTTCTGCCATAGCTGGAACAAAGGTCCGAGTTTCCTTGGCCTCATTGACGATGAGTATGTCGAAGATGGCTTGGGCGGCGAAGATGAGGAAGGTTCAAAATTTGCCGAGGAAACTGAAGACCCAGAGGGTGCTGAGGCTAATCCAGATGATGAGGCTCAGACTGAAGCTCCCCCCACGAATTCCGAATTACCTCCTTCTACAGCTGATGGCTCGGATGCTGCTGCTCCTTGAGCAAAAAAACACTTGAAATTCGTTAAATCCTCAGTATGCTGGGTGCAAATGTATCAAGTACAATGGTTATGTTTCATTGCTACTAAGTTTTTAATGTCGGATTAACTTGGGCGGAGTCCCCCCGAGTTTCCTTTTCTTGTTCCCAATTTTATGATTCGACTCACGTCTACCTTGATTTGATGTTTGACTTACGAGTCCAAGGTTCAAAAAATTAACTTAACAATACTTGAAACTTTGGGATTAGCTCAAAATAATTCAACATAACATAAATAAAATAAATACGGGGTTAGTCCGAATAACAAATGTCGGCTCGATTATGTTCCTTTCCTTAGTCGTTTTTCATGTGCTTTGCAATACCAAACTTGTTCCCTTGCTTGCCATGAAGCCAATTCTTGTTGGATGGTAGCAAGTCGAAGAGTTAGGTTTTTGGTGCGTGCACACTACTAACCCGGCTAAGGTGTAAGTTATTTAAGCCAGCCGACATATAGAAAGTAAACAGAGAAAAGACAATTATTAAGGAAGTCCTCGAGTTTTTGCTTGGGGTGCCGAGGTTTCATTGGTAACCTCATTTCCGACATACATACCGACATATGAGAGACTCGGATACATACACTTTTGCTAAGTGTAAAACAGACGAAGTAGAGCTACATTCCATGGATGCTTAGATTCCTCGCTGGACCTGTCTGCCCTGTTCTTCTCCTGTGGCAGTGCATCAATGAGGTAATAGGAACCATTGTGCAATGCTTTGCTTACAATGAATGGTCCTTCCCATGGAGGGGATAACTTATGCATGCCAGCAGTGCACTATACCACCGGAAGTACAAGATCACCTTCCCGGAAGACTCCGGGGTATACTTTTTGGCTATGGGAGCGTCAGAGATTTTGTTGATATATGGCGGATCTGGACAAGGCCAGTTCTGTTGCTTCTTCCAGCAGATCAACATCATTTTTCTGGGCTTCTCGCACTTCGGCTTCTGTGTATTGGGCGACCCTGGGTGAATCATGCTCTATGTCGGCTGGTTGTACAACTTCTACCCCATATACCAGAAAAATGACGTATAGCCTTTTGATCGATTCGGAGTTGTTCTTAGACTCCACAGTACCGCTGGTAGTTCTTCTATCCAGCACCCCGTTGATCTTTGCAGCGGCTCAATGAGCCAGGTTTTATCCTGGACAAAACTAGTCCATTGGATCTTTCCACTTGCCCGTTCGATGCGGGGTGGGATACTGATGCAATATCCAGCCGGATCTTCTTTTCTAGGCAGAACCTCGCAAATGCTCCTTCAGCAAAATTTGTGCCATTATCAGTTATGATACTATGGGGATAGCCATATCTCAATATTATATCTTTGAGGAATGTCACAGTTGTTGCCCCATTGCATTTCCTGATTGGCTTTACCTCAATCCACTTGGTAAATTTGTCTACCATAACCAAGATATGGGTAATGTTTCCTTTTGCTGGCTTAAATGGCCTGACCATATCCAAACACCATACCGCAAATGGCCAAGTGATAGGTATAGTTTTCAGCTCCGACATAGGCATGTGCGTCTTGGTGGCGTACCTCTGACAACCATTGCATTTTCTTACAAGATCATCTGCTTGCTCCAAGGCACTTGGCTAGTAAAATCCATGCCGGAAAGCTTTTGCCACTAATGCTCTGGATGATGCATGATGCCCACATTCCCTCTAATGGATATCTCGGAGAATGTCAAGCCCTTCTTCCGGGTCAACACATCATTGCAGAACACACGTAACACTCCTCTTCTATAGCTCGGCATTGATAATAGTGTATGACTTTGCTCTCCTTTGGATTTGCCTTGCAAGTATCTCATCACTCGGCAAGGTTCCTTCTTTCAAGAACTCAAATATTGGCTTTGACCATGCTGGTATAACTCGAACAGGGAAAAGTTCCTTGTCAATTTCCATTGCTTCTACCGACATAACTCCAGCTGGATCAAGCTGAACAGTCCCCAGGTTCTACGAGGCAGTCCCCGGGTCTGCCAAAGTAGTCCCTGGGTTTGCTGAGGTGCACCCACAATCTATATCCATAGGGATAGCTCCTGATCCGGAGTGATCCGGGACATAGATTGAGTCAGATTCCGGTGAAGGTGTGATAGATGGTTTTATCAAGTGCTCCAAAGCAACGCCTAGCAGGATTGGCTGCCGAGATGACCCCAATTTAGATAATACGTCGGCTGCCTCATTTTCAAGCCGAGGTACATGGTGGAATTCACATCCTTCAAAGAACCCACTTATGTTTTGAACATGGAATCTATAAAGGGCCATGTTTGCATCCAGAGCATCCCAATTGCCAAAAACTTGCTGTACCACCAAATCCGAATCACCAAAGCATAGTATCCGATGTATCCCCACTTCTTTTGCTACCTTAAGTCCATGCACGAGCGCTTCATACTCGGCAACATTGTTCAATGCACTAAAGTGTATCTGGAGGACGTATTTCAGCTGATCTTTCTTGGGCAAGGTAAGTACTACCCCGGCCTCAGTCCTTCCTTTAGCTTTGAACCATAAAAGTGCATCCTCCAATAGTTTGAGTCCGACAAAGGTGGTTCGTATTGCATCTCAGCCCAATCCACGAAGAAATCTGCCACTGTTTGAGATTTAATCGCATCTCTTCTATTAAACTATGGCGCATATGGGGCTAAGTCAATTGCCCATTTTGCAATTTGGCCAATAGCGCCTTTGTTGCTCATTATCTCGGATATGGGCGCTTCGTATATCACTTTGATGGGGTGCTCCTGAAAGTAATGCTTTAGCTTCTTGGCCGCCATATAGATGCCGTATGCCATCTTTTGATAGTGAGGGTAATTCTGCTTCGAAGTTGAAAACACCTCGCTTAGGTAGTACACGGGCTTCTGCACCGACTTACCCTCCTCATCACGCTACACTACTATCACCGCACTTACCACTTGGTTGGTCGCTGCTATATAGAGCAACATCGGTTCTTTAGATAGTGGCGAGGCTAACACTGGTGCAGAAGATAGCATCTTTTTAATTCATGAAACGTGCTATTAGCTTGCGCTGTCCATGTAAATTTATCTGCCTTTTTCATTAGCTGGTAGAGGGGGCTTCTCTCCCAGCCGACTTACAAACCGACTTAACGACGCCAGGCAACCAGTAAACTTCTGCACATCGTTAAGATATTTCGGTAGTTCCATTCTTTCTATGGCTCGGATTTTTGTGGGGTTGGCCTTGATACCTTGGTTGAACATAAGGAAACCGAGTAATATTCCAGCCGGTACGCCAAAAGTACATTTCTCCAGGTTAAGCTTCATTCGGAACCTCCTGAGGTTCGCGAATGTTTGCCGGATATCCTCAAGGAGCGTTTTGCTTTCCTTAGTTTTTATCACAACACCATCCACATAGACTTGGACATTTCGACCAATTTGGTCATGTAGACATTTTTGCATGCAGCGTTAATACGTTGCTCCTGCATTATGTAAACCAAACGACATAGTGCAATAGCAATAAGCCCCATACGGGGTGATAAACACGGTCTTTATTTGATCATCCGGGTTCAAAGGTATCTGGTGGAAGCCAGAATATGCATCTATGAATGATAATATCTCACACCCGGCAGTTGAGTCTATGACCTGGTCTATCCTTAGCAGTGAAATGGATCTTTTGGACATGCCTTATTCAGGTTTGTGTAATCGATACACATATGCCACACCATGGCCACATTTGGATCATCTTTCTTCTTCTCCATGAGCACCGGATTAGAGACCCAATCAAGATAAAGTACTTCCATTTTGAACCCGGCTGTAAGGAGCCGAGCTATCTCATCTCCAATGACTTTTCTCCTGTCTTTGGTGAAGCGGCGGAGAGGTTACTTCACCGGCTTTGCTCCGGGTCTCACATTCAAAGAGTGCTCGGCCAACTCCCTCGGCACACCTTGCAGGTCCTGTGTAAACCAAGCAAAGATATCACGATTCTCACGGAGTAAGTTGACGAGCTCGCTTTCCTATTTATCAGTTAAGCCAACACCAATAGTTACTATGCGCTCTGGGAACTGGTCATCAATAGGCACCTTCTTTGTATCCTTTGTCGCTTGAGATGAGACACTCCCATGCGGGTTAGTCAGAGTCGGCATATGCTGCTGCGTGGACTAAGACAATGCTGCCACTTATTGAATTTTCCTCTTCTCTTGAGAAATCATAAGTGACTCGGCTAGGTTAGACCCGGCTGAGGCACACTTAATGGAACACCTGAAGTCCCCAGCTATGGTGATCACTCCCCTTTGCCCTGACAACTTCATCTTCAAGTAACTGATGTGAGTACTTTCCATAAACTTGTTAAGAGCAAGCCTGCCAAGTAACGCATGATACGCGCTTTCCAAGTTCACAACCTCAAACTCCAAGTTCTCAGTCTGGCAGTTGTCCCTTGTGCCGAATAACACGTCAACTCAGACCTTACCAATGGGCTCACATGAGATACCCGACACGATGCCATGGAAAGTGGTCCTTGTTGCTTGGAGCATATTTTCTGATATTCCCAACTTGTGCATGGTATCCTTGTACATGATGTTAATGCTACTGCCATTGTCTATCAGCGCCTTGGAAAACCTCATGCTGATATTCGGCCCAATGAACATTGGATCCAACACCAGCGCATATGATCCAGGACTCAGCATGAGCCTAGGGTGATCCTTGATGCTCCGGGTGATTTCTTGTTCCGCCCATGGCATATACCTCGTCACAGCTGGCATTACCATGTTCACCTCCATATGTTGGTGCTGCAAGCTCTTCCTATCAGTTTCCTCTATGGCGAACACACAGTAACTTTGGTGATGCTCTCTGTACTCATTCCTACCGTCATTGCCATGATATCCTTGGTCTTGTTGCTGCTGGTTATTCACTTGATGCACTGTATCCCTTCTCTCATGATTCTGATACCTCGATGGAGTGGAGGCAACATTAGTTGCTGTCCATTCCCCCTAGTGAGCTGTTGCTACCAAGGTGCATCGTTCCGAGGTGCCTCGTGCCGAGGTCCATCATGCCGAGGTGCATCGTGCCGAGGTGCCTAAGCATTCCCCGAGCCACTCTGCTCTAGCTTCCTCATCCATTCACATTGTCGGGTTGTATGATTCACCGGGTTATTCAGACTTGGCGTGTGGAACTTGCACGGCTGATCCAGCATAGACTCAAATGTGTATCTCGGCCGATCCTTTTTTTCCTGCCATTGTTTCTTCTGCTCAAGCGTCCAAGGTATCTTTCCTTCACCTTTTTGTTGCCACTATTGCCCTCAAGTTTTTTGACGCTGACTAGCACCGACATTGGGCTGATCCTGAGCCACAACTGCCACTTGCTGCGAGTTGTACCTATAATCCTGCCGACCATCTCTTCTCTTACCCTGGAAGTCATTGCGCCATGATAAACCGACACCCTCTCGGGGGTAATACTCATTGTTGGACTCACTGGACATCATCCGAGGCTGGGTTGGATCACCCAAGGCGTACAAATTCGCAATCTGAATCGTTTCGGCCAATGTGGTTGGCATATCTCTCTGCAATCTTTGCCATAACATACTTGCATACCTGCACCCTTGGGCGAACCACGCAATAGCTTGTGATTCAATTACCCCCTCACATGAATTTCGCACATTACACTAGCGAGTCAAGAACTCCCAATCAGTCTCATTCGGTCTTTGCTTGCATAATGCCAGAGTTTGTGGCCTATTCGGTCTCTTGTATGTGCTTGAGAAGTTGCTAACGAACATGTCCTCAAAGTCTATCCAACAGTTGATACTTCCCTCTGGCAAATTATTCAACCAGACCCTTACTGGCCCCTCTAACATCTGTGGTACATACCTCACAACCCATCTCAAATTTCCTCCGGCTATGTTAACTACAGTAGCATAGTTAATGAGCCAGTGATCTGGCTTAGTTCTACCGTCATACGTCTTTGTTCCTTGGGCCAACTGAAATTTTGGTACTGGCGGCTCCCTCATGATTCGAGGTCCGAAACATGCTAGACCCGGAGGACCTTGCACCTCAATCATTTCTGACCTATAGATCCGGTCCAACTTCAGCCTTGCATCATCCGACTGCAAATTCCTGTTTTCCAATCTCGATCCAATCACATGGTGTTCTGGTCTAGGGTATCCGGCATCAGCCATTGCCGAGTAACCATCATTGTATCTATCTTGACCTGGACGAGCATTTTGCTGCTGCATTGCTGGGCCAGCACTTCTCTCCTGTCGAGGTGCATATTGTTGCTGCTGTTGCCGAGGTACATTTTGCTCTGCTCCCGCCGGATTATAATGTCCATTATTGTCGTTGGTAGCATTTCCTCAACCAGCATTTCCTTGGTCGTGGTTACCCCAGCTAGCTTCACCCCAGCTGGCACTGTGACAATCCTCATCAATTTGCATTGCTTTTCCTTTCCCTGCCCTTACCAGGTCATACGGGACCATCTGTTTGTACTTTCGTCCTGAGGTTACCACTTCCTTTCTTCTAGGGCCATCATGAGGTGACGATGTATCCCTAGCAGACTTTGCCGGGTTATTCCTTGCTGAATGAACTACGTGCGATTCTCCGGGTTGCGCCATGTTTGCCTTGTTTATCTCCTCATTCAGCTGACATGCTACCCTTAGAAAATGGTTAACTCTCTCCTGTTGCCTTTCTCGGGCTTCTTCGGTCAAACCTTCTAACTCGGATGCTGCCGCATTAGTAGCCCTGAGATTTTTCGCCGGGGTGCTATACCTCTCCAGCCCTGCTGAGACTAGTGTAGCAGTCTGACCTGGTTTATGCACATACTCCTTGTCAATCTCAGTAGTCAGGTTTCTACCTCGGATTTTCACTCCATCTATACGGTTTGCTTTCGCATACTCCCACAGAGTAATGTTTAGTGACTGCTGTAACTCAACTACCTTTTTTTCCCCAGCTAACATTTTCTGCCTAGTCTCCTCTAACTCGGCCTATGCCTGAGCCGGATCTACTGCTGGTGCTATGGGTGTTGCCAAGCTATCTATTGCCTGATGCAGTACATTCTCTGGCCTCTCTAGTGGAGGGAATCTAGATCTTGCCTGCTTTGGCGTAGTGTCCGGATCATGACTTCGGCGTAGCTAGCGAGTAATACACGAACCACGAGCCATGCTGAGAGGTGGTTCGCCTCCCTTGACGACATGATGCAGGTGAATGCAGGAGTCGTCGACACCGACGTAGATCTTTTGGGCACCAAGTTTGATGAAGAGGCCGTTGCGCGGAGGAGGACGCCTGCCAAAGCTACCAACGTTGTCGCTGACGTAGTCCAGCGCTCCAAAGCGATGAACATGCCCGGAGATGATGCGTTCTCTGGTGCCGATGATGTTTCCCATACGGATTTTTTCTCCTGCTAGCGCTGCTAGGCCCATAGTGGGCGCCAACTATCGTTGTGGTGGCATGGAAAATTCCATGTATAGGCTAAAGATGGGCCAATGTGCACTAGAGGAATCCAGGGAGGGATAGCGTGGTGATTCCACACACAAGTGTTTGTATTTCTCTCTTGTTGATGAAGGATTACAGAGGCTCCTTGAGCTGTTCATGGGAAGGAGACTAGTTCTCTTACTACCCACAACTAATCTCTAGGGCTCCCCCTTAGTAAAAATGGCCGACCCTCTCTATGGAGGTCCTTCCCCTCCTTATATAGGGGGGTGCTAGGTTACAATCTAGGCATACGTGGAGGCATATTCTCCGAATATGCTCCTTGGTAAAGTAAGATGCCTCTTTTACACTTTAACTGGCTGGTCCGGACTCAGGGCGTAAGCCTGCTTGAGCCCCTCTACGGCGTTGCATCATCCGACACTGGCTACGTCATCTTTGTCGGCCACGCCACGTTGGTCCTTCTCTCTGTCTGCTTCGCTCATGCTATAGTGGATAGAGACCACCTTTTGACCAGCGAGATTCCTTCCTTCTCCTGTAAGCCAAGTAGTAACCCGGCTAGCGCCTGGCTAACTTGGCCATGTGGGTACCTACAAACAAGTTAAAGTGGCCTTGCCGACATATGCTATATGTCGGCCGAGTCAAGGTTATACGGACATACTTTGGGCCGAGTCATTCCGTAAGTCAGCCTGCCTTGAGGTGACTCGGCCAACACATGCTTTGACCTTGCTGTACCTCGGCTAACACGACCTTTATACCCCGGTGTGACCCTACCCGGGGGTATCCCCCCAATATTTCGTGATCATAGCTAACACCAAGAGGATACAAGACGTCATCCAAGGCATGTTCGCCACCTCAAGAGTGCCAAGGTCCAAAATATATTGGAGAAGTTGAAAAGCGACCTTGTCAAGTTCAAGAAGGACATGGACGACAACTTAGCAAAATTTAACGATTCAAAATCAAGAGGGCACCACCTACATCAACCTTTGGGCACGCTGATGGCTATGATTGTACAACACTTTTTGGCAATATAAATTGTGTCATTTGCCCATCATATCATCCTCCATCTAAATATTGCTATGCCTGATATGCATGATTACTTGTTTTTATTAAATTCAATATGAGCTTTGCACATTTAGTAGTTTAGGTAGAATTTTATCCCTCTTCCTTGTCTTTTACATGTGTGTAGTTTGATGATGATTATGGATAAAACAAAGGCAAAATGAACAAAGAGAGCATAGTATGGAGGAGCTGTAGTGACCAGACTTAGCCATTTGAGGTGTTGGAAAAGTGAATTTTTCAACTTCTCAAAATAAAGATCCAAGACCACACGATTGAAGCCCTCGATGATACGAATTCAACGAGCCCAAGAACACCCAAAACGGATATTGTATGAAGAAATGGCGACCAAATTACTAAAGGTTACTTAAGGTTTGACGACCAACTATACGGCGGGAGCAATAATTCCGGCCGTATAGCTCCCACCGTATAGTTGCCAAAAAGGTCACAATAGATGGGACTTCGCCCTCCGAAAACTCCAGAACCTTCCCTAAGTCATATGACGGTATTGGGAGCACCCTAGGGCACCCCAAGGCCTATATAAAGGAGGGAAGAGTCACAGAAGAGAGGGGGAAGCCACCATACACCATATACAAGATCTAGATCCCATCTACCACCTCCACGGTTGCGCTCTGCCGCCGTGCCGCCTCCAAAGCCTCTACAGCTCCACCAAGATCTAGATCTCCATCAACACCATCAAGCCATCCAAGCAAGAAGAGAAGGAGAAGGAGGATGCCGCCATCACCATGCCGACGCCACCATCACCGCGCCGTCATCGCCATCTCTATCGCCGCTACTCCTTCATCCTTCCCCATCATGATCTCCATGATTGGTTGTAACATGGCTTGAACCCCTATTAATGTTATGATGATTTGAGTAATTGAAGTGTGGTGTGTTCTTGTTAATTAATATGTTTATGATTTCTCTTTACATTGTTCTATTCATGATATTATTCTAGTGATTGGAGACGTCCAATCCATTGTTGAGAAATTTACTAGGGATTTACGGAGTGTCACAAAACTTATCATTAGTCTCTTCTCTTCCATTGGGTAGAACTAAGAGGCTATTTTCTATAAGTGATTTTCGGAGGCAATAGCAGCTTAGGATGCACCACCCAGAATTTCATCAAGATCACTCATGATATAGATAGGTATAGTGTTGCGAATTGCTTGACCCCAAAGTGACAGATGGGATATCTTGTGACTAGCACACTTTCTTAGGAGTACGGTTGTCCATAGAACTTAATGCCTTTGCTCTAGTTTACCTTGATTGGTCTTGTTACCTTAATACACTATTCTCTTACGAGATGACCCATGCCGAAGAGGGTGTGGGCAATTGAGTTGTCTAGTTGCCACTTACCAATGGTGGGAGACAACGGTATATGAGGGACCGCCACAATTATAGTTAACAGCTATTCCATAAGCACTTATCATGCACACCGGTATACACTACATTACCTGAGGAATCATAGCATTAATATTTCATCTCATTGCATTCACCTCTTTTCAGTTTTACTTTTGTTCTAGTTTTCTTCCAGTCCTAGTAGTAGTTATTACAAAACATCTTAAATTCATTTATCCTAGCAACTTATAGAATAGGCTATTTCCAAACCACGGTTTGGGTACGAACGTGGTTGCATTGACAACGTGGCTGCGGGGTCATGTTCGCTGAGCTCCCATCGGGACAAACTCTTCAAATATTTGCTGCTACAAGTACATCAATAACCCTATTATTGGTGCAGGAACCCAATCCATCAAATTGGTGCCGTTGCCGGGGAGAAAAGCGTTCAGTTATCTACTCGCACATAGTTTATTTCAGTTGGTGGCTATTATCTTACTGCTTTCTTTTACATTGAAAACAATAAAAAATTACAAAACCAAAAATTTATAAAAACTATTGCTACTAATCATGTCTTCCAAGATAAATTTTGTTCAAGAGATAATACAGGCATTGGAGGAGATAAAGGATTCAAGTTCATCAAGCCTGGTTGCTAGATATGAGCTGATAAAGAAATTGCTGGACCAATTGGAAATGCATTCATTATGGTTGCATGCTAATGATGGATCTTATTGCACAATTTTTATATCAGATGACCACCTTAACTTTCAATGTAAGTGTTCCAACAATCCTACTCTAGCAAATTATAATAGAAATAAATCCTATGCTAGTTTGGAAGTATTAGAATACTTTCTTTTCAAAGGTGCATCTGAAATGGTATTTAGACTAGGAATTATTGATGTTGAAAGTGAAGCACTTGATGGAGTTTTTAATTTAGTATACCTCATATTCCTCTTTTGCGACAATAATTTAAGTATTATATTATTCGAAGCGATCTAAAACCGCCATGGAGAAAGATAACCTTTTGTAGGACTCACTAAAGAGCGAAGAGGAAAAGGAGAACAAGGAGGAAGAACAGATTAATCACCCGCTCACACCTTCGACTCCTACTTTTGATTCTATCATTGCTATTAAAACACTAGTCAGTGAAAAGGAGGAGCAAAAAGGTGAGGTTGACAAAGAGAGTCACACTACAACTTTTGTTTGTGATGCCTCTCACTCTGGTAGTGATTTTATGATGCTAAAACTGTTGATAATTGTTCTGCGGAGGCCTTGTGCCTAGACACTCTTATGGAGAGCATTAATAATGAACTAGAGATAGAACCTTGCTATACTAACATGCAGGGTCTTGACCACTTGCTATGAAGGAAGAATACTATGAAGTGTTCCCCTACACAGGTAACCAAGGTAAAGATTCAAGAATTTTATATGAATCTCAAATCCTCTCATTGCAACTATACACGGAGGCATGTTCACCAAGCTTGGTGCATCGACACTCACTTGAAAGCGAGAACTTGTTCATCTTCATGATGCCGATGCACCGTAAGCGGGTACAACTCCGACCGAACTCTACTTAAAGATGCTCCAAGCTGGTATGTACAACCTCACCTCGAGTCGATATCCCTTGGGATCCAGGTTGGAAATATATGGAGCATCCTAGCCTGGCTTTATGGCTTTAAAGAGAGCGCTTCCCGGGAGGCAATCCAGAAGTCAATAGGTGTCTTTCTTAGTTTTGTGTCTTGAGTCTAGTTGCATTCATGTTGCATTGACACTTTTATTCTTCACATGTCTTGCAATTAGAGTAATCTTGTTGAAGTTTTCAAAAGGTAGAATTTATTGTTACTATGTGTTGCATAAACTCGATTGTACTTAAATCCCATTTTATACATGCTAAATGTTGGTCGAAAATTTAATATGTCATTTTTGTGTCAAAACATGGTGTTTCACTAAGTTTCATGTTAAGAAAGAATCCTCGAAGAAACAGGTAAATTTTGGCGACTCTGGAAGGTTTAATGACCAACTATACGGCGGGAATTAAAATTCTGGCCGTATAGTTGTGGTCGTATAGTTATCGATGCCTTTGTAAAAATTCTTTTCCAGGGTACAAAAGGTTTAACGACCAACTATACAGCGGGACCTTTTTGGTCCGGCCATATAGTTGTAGACATAAAGATATCGACACCATCTACCCTTCGATGTTCAAGATACTGTAAGTTTAACAACCAACTATACGACGGGACCTTTTTGGTCTAGCCGTATGGTTGCGCCCGTATAGTTGGGAAAACCCCTGAAACACCAACTAGAAGGTAACCATTGCTCATAATTTCATTCTTTCTTCTTCCTTCTTCTTCTAAAAACCTCGAAACACCACCTAGGAGCTTCTCCCATGTTTTAGAGAATCCGAGTGTATGTAAACAATAAAGTTCTAACTTAGAAATTTCTTAAGTTGTAATTCTCTTTAGTAGTTCATATTTCCTTTTTGTTTTATTTCATTAGTTGGGTGAATGAACTTCTTTTGTACACCAAACTGTTGTCTTTTATTTTGTGTGTTATTTTCACAGGGACTTAAATCTTGTGTGATGACGTGTATGGTAGTGCCAACCGTGCAAACACTCGCATGAGCCACTTGGTTGCTTCAATTCAATGTTTCAACAATCAGTGTCTGGTAAAACTTTCCAACTCGAACCTCTTTTAAATAAGCACATAGGGGACGCACACTCGTGTTTCATATTTTGTCTCACTTACACTTCATTACAATCTAGGAGAAGTGCACTTCTAGAATTAGTTTGTTGACTTAAGCGTGGTGTTTAGTTTGATGCGACTCAATGGGACTTGTATTTTTTTCACTTGTGAGCTAATCCCGTGTCTTCAAAAACACAAAAATATTTTGTTGTCCTTCTAGTCTTATTCCTACCAGGTTCTTAAGAAAGGCATACACCGGATCATGAAGCATTCATTGAAGCAAAGGTTATTTGTCCATCAAAGTAGAGGTTAAAAGCACCTCAACGGTAAAGTGTGTCACCCTTGCTTTAACTTAAGCTTGGGGAGGTAACCACTTCTTATACTCTCTTTTGATAACTGCATTTTCTCTTTTGTTTTCATGATCTTCTGAAGTTTAGCTTGGGGAGGTTATTTTGCATGTGTAGTCTTGTGCAAAGTTCTTTATCTTAAAAAGTTTTCATGATATTGTGTATATCTCTATTTTTGAATGCTTGCTTAGGTGAGTTTTTATTCATATTTATATAAGGGATATACTTGCTCATGTTAGGCCCCATAGGAGACAAGACATAGCTTTGATGCACCTTGTTCAAATTTTATCTAGCTTGTGAAAAATATTGTGATCCTCTAAATATACATTGCCATGTTCTCTACATTTTGAAAAGAGAAAAATATAATACATAAGTTCTTCGAAACTTGCTAGTTGTCACTGCTCAGAATTGTCTTAAGTGAATGGTTATGGAGTAGCACGACCCCATAGTGTTGGAAATGGTGGTCTTAATAGATGCTTACTAAGTGAGTTGTCAAATAAGAAATGATGTTTCAAAGTTTCGAGATTACATATGCCAAAATTTTGTCTTGAAAATCAAAGTGAGATATTGCTTTATGCGTGTATTGCACCACGGTCGCACAACATGGGATGCTAACAACTCAGCTGGCCTTTGTACAATCCAAAAAGAGGAAACTCTTGGAGTTTGGCTATGAGTGCCCAACATATGTAGCAAAAAATTCTATATTTGGCTATGCATTGGTATTCTCATGGGCCTGCGTTAAAAGCAAAATTCAGAATACTCCTCTAGCCGTTATGAGAAATCATTATACCAAAAAGGGAAACCTTCGTAATGGTCACGAGTGTCCTTCCTAGCCTACACAGTCTCGATTAAACATATACCACTCTTTTTGCATGGTCTTGTTACTAAGAAATATATTTTCTATGAGATCAACAATCAAAGTTTGCAATTGAGAGACTTTAATAGATGGCATGAGTGGGCAACATTGTAAAACTCTATTTCTATTTATGATTGACAACTAACCGTGTTCAGCTTTTCCTTATATAAATAAAAATACAAAAATATAATAAAATGCGTATAGAAGGATCACAAGTTTACTTGCAAGCTAGATTTAACTTTGACATGGGCATAGAAGTTTTTGACTAATCTCTAGTGGTTTGGAATAATATAACTGAGCTTATATTGCCTTGTATGATTATGTGCTCTCTTGCTTTGAGCTTGCAGGAAAAACAAGGATACGGTGCATTGATTTCTAATGATAAGCAAGATCACATCCATTAATTTATCGATCCCTTTTGCTCGAGGACGAGCAAGATCTAGCTTGGGTAAGTTTATGGCTGTGATAATACAACACTTTTTAGAAATATAAATTGTGTCATTTGCCTATCATATCATGCTCCATCTAACTATTGCTATGCCTGATATGCATGATTACTTGTTTTATTAAATTCAATATGAGCTTTGCACATTTAGTAGTTTAGGTAGAATTTTATCCCTCTTCCTTGTCTTTGACATGTGTGTAGGTGTTGATGATGATTATGGATAAAACAAAGCCAAAAGGAACAAAGAGAGCATAGTATGGAGGAGCTGCAGGGACCAGACTTATCCATTTGAGGTGTTGGAAAAGTGAATTTGCCAACTTCTCAAAATAAATATCCAAGACCACAAGGCTGTAGCCCTCGATGATACGAATTCAAAAAGCCCAAGAACACCCAAAACAGAGTTCGTATGAAGAAATGGCGACCAAAATACTAAAGAGTACTTAAGGTTTGACGACCAACTATACGGTGGGAGCAATAATTCCGGCCGTATAGCTCCCGCCGTATAGTTGCCAAAAAGGTCGCAAACGACGAGATTTCGTCCTCCGGAAGCTCCAGAACTTTCCCTAAGTCATATGATGGTATTGGGGGAACCCTAGGGCACCCCCAAGGCCTATATAAAGGAGGGATGAGTCAAAGAAGAGAGGAGGAAGCCACCATACACCATATACAACATCTAGATCCCATCTAACGCCTCCACGGCGGTGCTCTGCCACCGTGCGGCCTCCAAAGCCTCTATAGCTCCACCAAGATCTAGATCTCCATCAACACCATCAAGCCATCCAAGCAAGATGAGGAGGGGAAGGAGGATGCCGCCATCACCACGCCGACGCCACCGTCATCGCGCCGTCATCACCATCTCTATCACCGCTACTCCTTCATCCTTCCCCATCATGATCTCCGTGATGGGTTGTAACATGGCTTGAACCCCCTTTTATTAATGTTATGATGATTTGCGTAATTGAAGTGTGGTGTTTTCTTATTAATTAATATGTTTGTGCTTTATCTTTACATTGTTCTATTGATGATGTTATTCTAGTGATTAGAGACGTCCAATCCATTGTTGAGGAATTTACTAGGGATTTACAGAGTGTCACAAAACTTATCATTAGTCTCTTCTCTTCCATTGGGTAGAACTAATAGGCTATTTTCTATAAGTGATTTGCGGAGGCAATAGCAGCTTAGGATGCACCGCCCAGATTCCATCAAGATCACTCATGATATAGATAGGTATAGTGTTGCGAATTCCTTGACCCCAAAGTGACATATGGGATATCTTGTGACTAGCGCACTTGCTTAGGAGTACAGTTCTCCATAGAACTTAATGCCTTTGCTCTAGTTTATCTTGATTGGTCGTGTTACCTTAATACGCTATTTTCTTACGAGATGACCCATGTTCGAAGAGGGTGTGGACAATTGAGTTGTCTAGTTGCCACTTACCAACAATGGGAGACAACGGTATATGAGGGACCGCCACAATTATAGTTAACAACAATTCCATAAGCACTTATCATGCACACCACTATACACAACATTACATGAGGAATCATAGCATTAATATTTCATCTCATTGCATTCACCTCTTTTCAGTTTTACTTTTGTTCTAGTTTTCTTCCTGTCCTAGTAGTAGTTATTACAAAACATCTTAAATTCATTTATCCTAGCAACTTATAGAATAGGCTATTTCCAAACCACGGTTTGGGTGTGAACGTGGTCACATTGACAACATGGCTGCGGGGTCGTGTTCGCCGAGATCCCATCGGGACAAACTCTTTAAATATTTGTTGCTACAAGTACTGCAATAACCCTGTTATTGGTGCAGGAACCCAGTCCATCACACGCCAATGACCTCCGTCGACACAATCATAGGGCACCTCCAACTACTCGTTCCACCACCAAAATGGCACCAAGAGCAAGCCTTCTTCGATGCCATCAAGCTTCACCACCAAAACTTGACGTCCTAGATGACGCATGCAACTTCATAAATGAGGAGGACAAAGACCTCTACTTAGCCAAGTTGGAAGTACGTCAAGAGGATGTCTACACAAGCCAAGGTGACCACATAAGAGGATGATCAAGCACCAAGTCAAGAGTCTACACTTCAATATGGAGGAAGACAAGGCCACATATGTGATGAAGTCAATCCGAGCACCTCTCTCGACAACAACATGAGCCTACTTCCACCACTACTACAACATGGTGACAAGACGGCCGGGCATGGGATTTTCCCTTCTACCATGGAGGTTAGCGATGCCCATATTATGGCATCCAACTTTGAAGGCGACAAGGTCGAGAATGGTGAGCATGGGATGTTCCCTTCACCAAAGGGGGCGCATGGAGTTGAGCAATCCGAGCATATCTCTATATGATTGATACTGTGGTGCCAATGCCATGTGAGTATGAGAGCCACTTAACCCACTTGAGTGAAATCAAGAGTGAGATGAGCGTCTCCACCATACGTGATATTGAGTGCTTCCACTTGGAGGGCATGAGAGAGACACCGAGTGAGTTGAGAGTGGTAGTTTATAGGTCATGTGAGGCCATTTTGATTTCTAATGACTTACCCTCTACCTCTAGTGTGTTTTATCATGACGTGCAAGACGCGACAAGCTTCGAGCTTATGATGCCTCAAATGGAGAACATGTACATGGTGCATTAAGATGATGCTATACCACGCCTACATCAAGAAGTCGAAGTCGCCCACATTGAGACCAATACTACCACAACACCCACTTGAGATGAGAGGTATGAACAAGGTAAAAATAAGGGTGTTGATGATGCCATGATCCCACTAGTGGACATAATGACTTGTGACGAGATTGTCATGCTATGGATGATTTTGTGATATTGCATATGATTCATTCATATTTCCTTGTGATACTTTGCCTTTGCATAATGTTGAGCATGTGAAATTATTTGATTATGACGATGTTTCCATACACATGCCATGCTATAAACGTTTCGTGTATCCGTCCATTGCTTGCAATATGTTGAACAACTGCTCTTTCATATGTTTTGCTTGCAATGATGTTAAAAATGCTTGTTATGTTGCGACGAACTTGAAGACCAATTTCTCTTTCCATATGGTTGTCGTCAACCATAAAATTGCTTCAGACATGCTTTGTCATGATAGTTATCTAATTTCTCCCATTGCTTGCAATAAGATGAATATTTTCTCTTTGACTTGTTTTGCTTGTAACAATAATTCTCATATGGTTTCTATGAGATTGCCTCATATCTTTCTCAACTTTTAGAGATTTTGATGATTGACATGATAAGCATGTTCCCCACTTGCATACTCACCATGCACCTATTTTACATTTGATTGACATTAATGTGATGTGCACAAGAAGGGATACGTCATGATGGATGATGTGTTTCTCTACCATACACACATGTTCTTCCTTTTGCGTATGATGTGTATAGGTACCCACACTAGAATGTCAACCTCAGTTGAGCACGAGTTGACAAAAAGATCTCTAGAGAGCATCCGCAAAGTGAGTTCAAGATTGAACCTAGCTCTGGTACCTTTTGCATGCTTTGCATATTTCATGTTGAAAATTTGCTCTTTCCTATGGTTTGATTGCAAGCATGTTAATGGTATTATTTCACCTTGTGATAATCATGTTTCGTTGTTATTAGATATTGATGCTTTGTGTGTTGCAACAAAAATGTTGAACAATTTCTCTTTCCAATGTTTTGTGTGCAACCATAATTCCTTTATGAGCATGTATTGTCATGAGAGCTTCCGACTATCTCGTATAGTTGTTGCAACAAACATAAGGTATAAGGACCACTTGCTCTTTCATATAGTTTGTTTGCAAACATGTTGTTTTTGCTTCCACTCATGATACACATACTTCCATGATCTTTGCTTTGGATGATTTGTGTGTGGCATCCAACATATTGAACAATTTCTCTTTCAAATGGTTGGTTTGCAAACATAATGATGTTGTCTTGGATATCCTTCCTCATGTGTTTTTGCCGAATTATCCTAATCTTGCATCAAAGATGTTGATCAAAATTTTAGTCCAATGCTTTGTGTGCCACACTACGATGTTCTATGGAGTTTTTGTGTTCCCACATTTGGATGATGTTTAAACAAATTACATGCACTTTGACCTTGCATATGCACCCCATTTGCTATACATGTATTGTGTTAATATTGTGAATAAGAATGGAAATGCCACAAATGACATGCTCCTCTATCACGCACAAAAATATATTTCTTGGTCTTTGTTGTTTGAAGGTACAATTGCGTACACGTCAACCTCTACCAACCATGAGTTGACAAGACGAACCGTAGAGAGTTACCTATGGCTGCTCTTGTAGCACCCCGGGGAAACCGCTACTAGAAAATCGCTTGTTATTTCTATTTTGTGCATCATCATGATAGCATGCTCATGTCATCATGCCACATTGCATTTGAGCATCATCATGACATCATCATGCATATTACTGTTTCCTAAAACTTTCCCTAAAAGCCTATCTTTGTTTTCTAAATATCCCCTATCTTTATTATGACTTATAAAACTCTGGTCCCTTCTAGATCTTTTGTTTTGTCTAAAAGGTATTTAAAAAATATATTAAAACCAAATTCCCCAAGCTTAGACTTTTCCATAGCATTAGCAATAATGGTGTCCAAAGAATTCATACTAACAACATTGCTATTAGCATGCAAATAAAGTTCCATAGGTTTTTTAATTTTCTCTTCAAACACTTCATGTCCTAACTAAAGATAAATACTATAAAGCTCTCTAATTTTTTGTGGTTTTCCATAAATCCTAACTAGTGAAAACAAGAAACAAAAAGACAAAATTGCAGAATCTAAAGGAAATAACTTCGAGCACTCACACACCAGAGGATGTGAGTACCTTTTACCTTACGTCCCCGGCAACGACGCCATAAATATAGCTTGATGTCTACGCACTTCTATTCTTGTAGACAGTTATTGGCCCTCCATGTGTAGAGGTTTGTAGAACAGGAACAAGTTTTCCCTTAAGTGGATCACCCAAGGTTTATCGAACACAGGGAGGAAGTGGTCAAAGGTATCCCCTCTCAAGCAACCCTGCAATCAAGATACAAGATGTCTCTTGTGTCCCCAACACACCCAATACACTTGTCAGGTGTATAGGTGCACTAGTTCGGCGAAGAGATAGTGAAATACAAGTGGTATGGATATAAGACAATGGTGCTAGAAAATACTTTGATGGCATAGAAGAGACTAAAGGCAAACTGAAATAAAGATGGAAGCAAGCAAACATGTAATAGATCTAATTGCAAACGGTGTTTCAATGTTTAGAAACAAGGACTAGGGATCATACTTTCACTAGTGAACACTCTCATATAAATATATTATTCTTTATGATACTATGCTGAACTACTCTCCGGTTGGACACTCTAATCATTGGTAGGGCTATAACAACACACCTCAAAGTTCATCTTTCCCATCTAGATAACCCCACACTATCACCTTGAGTACTAGATGGATCCAACAAACACCACAATTTCATAAAGACCCACGCCACGGGGTGGTTTGGCCACCCTTCATCTCTCCTTCTAGCTTCGTGAATCTTCCGGGAAAATAACGACTTTGGCTTTTGTCCGGTCCAATTCCGAGAATATTCATTTTCTGACTTTCTGGAACCAAAAACAGCAGAAAACAGGCAACTGGCACTGTGGCTCTTGTTAATAGGTTAGTCCAAGAAATCATATGAAAAGTACTCCAAAGTGTGGACAAAACATAAGAAAGTAGATAAAACCAAGCATGGAACATCAAAAATTATGGATACGTTTGCAACATATCAGTCGTGTACTGGCCTCGGTACTGACCGCTCCCTTTTCCTTTGCCCTTTGTCAACACCCCTTTTGTTTTAACAGGTATAAGTTCGACAATGCTAGCAAGGTTACCCTTCCGGATTATCCTGGGCAGGGTTATGGACACCATTCGTTATTCTTCAGTGCTCTTAGCTCAATTTGCTTCTTATCCGTACTCAAATGTTGTATCGTTTTCAAGGTGATTTGGACCTGTATAATGTATATCTTTATCCTTGACTCGTTGAGTTGTTGTTGTATATATATATACGTTCTGTGGGTTCCATCGTGAACTATTGTGTAATGGTATTACTTCGCTTTCCACCCGCACGCAAGTGCCTGGTGGGCATCTTTGAATCGTTTATATGTAGGTTTGGCGGGAAGCGCTAAAATCTGCATAGGGCCGACTCGAGGGTGTTACAGCCCTTCAACGAGATATCTCTACATCCTAAGGTGACTTCACTCTACTTGAGGACTCATGCTATAATCTTCATGAATTGGCTACTCTTTGAGTGTTGCTTCGCTTTTGTGGTGAGCTTTGTAGGCTTCATGGAAGGTGAAGGAACATTGAACTGTTGTCAAGTCAATCTTCCCGAGGACGACTATATGGTGAACCCTAGGATCAAGAATGTCTCTCGACCTCTTTGACTTTGTGATGAGCACATAGAGTCAAGGACGACTCCTTTTGAAGGGGGGAGCTGATGTAGCCCGACCTACGGTCGTTACCACATCAAGGTCTCCTACTTATGCCAAGTCATCATGGACTCCAAAGGTGAATCCTATCCTCTTGGAGATCCCACTTCATACCCTATTGAATGGTATACTACTTCATACTCCGTCCTATGACCATGATAGGTTCACATTGACAAGTACGGAGCCAAGGGAGGAAGCCCGCGGACTCATGCCCGACAAGATGGAGGCTTGGAAGAGGAGACAGAAGAAGAAGGCCATTTCAGCGGACAATCTAGTGCCGCCGGACCCACCATTAGAATCTCCGGTGCTAGAACCGACGGACCAGCCCCACCGCCGGAATCCCTGGTGTTAGAACCGATGGACCAGACCCACCACCGGAAATGGATTCAGTACACCAAACCGGCGACGACCAGAATCACCGGCGATCGCTGGAACTTCCGACGATAGATCTGGTGCCACTGGACTTACCACCGGAAATCCCCGTCGGTGCATAGATCTAGGTTTTATTCCCTAGAATATTCCCTTTACTTGCCCTTTTGCCTAAACTACCCCCATTCTAGTGGTTGGCCTATAGATAGAGCCCCACCCTCTCATTTATCCCTTAGGCATAGATGATAGACTAAAGACAACCCCTTTGTGGAATCTCTAGTTTTGCCTCATCCCCTTTACCAAAGGGGACCGAATATCATCACCAACCTCATTGGACCTTGCATAGTGCATCCATCATTGTACAAGGCCTTGGAGCCAGTGTTCCTTTTCCAAGACGTCAAGATCCTTCCCATGGTGTTCTTCCCTCTCCACTTGGGATTGACGGGAGCACGTTGACCGATCTTCCCTTCTGAGGATTCTATCGGATCGGTGGCTACCGTCAGGAGCAATTGGCCGTGTATCATGTCGTGTTTGCGTGTGTTCATCGTGTTCTTTGTGAGGTGTGTATTCTCTTCCGCTACCTTCTCCCTTTCCCCTCGTGTTCCCATTGATTTGAGCATGAGATTCATGAAGATCGAGCCACCCTTGAGGTCACCCCTTATCAAGTTTTCTACCAAGATATATGCACTAGCTGCATTCATTATTAGGCTCTCGAAAATAAAAAATTGTGGTGAACAGACAATGGGTTTGAGGAAATTCTCTAGTTATTAGGTGAAGCATTCCCTAAAGGAAATCAAATACCCAAGAACTGTTATGAGTCCAATAAGTTTGTGAAATATGCATGCAGTGGGTATAACAACATATATGCTACTCCATGATAGTTTCCCCACTTGTAGCACTAAAAGTGGAAGGCCATGAGGGAGGATGGAAAGCATCATCACAAAGTTGCTACTAAGGTTATCAGGAATTTTCCTCTGAAAAGAAGGCTGTACATGATTTTTTATGTCTAAAAAGATGGCAACTGATGCAAGATGGCATGCAAATGAGCATATAGATAATGTATGCTCCGGTATCCTGCTGATGCTAGGAATTGGAAAAACCCTAGATTGGTTGCATCCACTGATTAAAAACGATCCTCGTAACATCGGGTTGGGATTGGCTACAGATGGCTTCAACCCATTTGGTGAAGCTAGCACATCTCATCGAACTTGGCATGTGATTGTGATTCCATACAACTTCCCACCATGGATATGCATGAAGCCTTTTTTTTATATTGTCCATGTTGATCCCTAGTCCTAAATCTCATGGAAATAATATAGATGTTTACCTGGAGCTCTTAGTTCAAGAACTTAAAGAGTCGTATGACACATGTGCTAGAACATATTATGCAACCACATGTGACTATTTCACCCTCTATGTTGCATTAGTAGGGACTATTTGTGATTACCATAGTAATGCAATGGCATCTAGTAGAAAAACCAACAAGAATGTTCTGTATGCTACTTGTTTCCTTCATACTGATAGCTACAGAATAAAGCATGGGAAAAATACTTGTTATAGTGGACACTGTAGGTTCCTACCTTTTGATCACCCGTATAGGACCGAGACATATGATTTTTATACACATGCTTAGGATAGAGGACCTACAATACCAATTAATGGATATGGCATTGATGAGGAAACTACTAGTTTGAACATAGTCTTTGGAAATTTAGAAGATCAAAATCGTGCAAAGGTGGCTGCAAAGAGAAAACGTGACATCATTATGGAGGACAACCCATGCATGTGGCATAAGATACCATGCTTTTTCAGACTTAAGTACTGGAAGGACCTTCGTGCACAACATAATATGGATGTAAAGCATATTAGAAACATTGTTGACAAGGTTGGAAACACTCTGCTAGATGTGAAAAATAAAAAAAAGGATAACCTTGCATCTAGGATAGATATGCATATCCTTGAAATGAAGGAAACACTTCACGCAAAGGAGGTTAAAGATCTTTGAGATGACACACTAGTCAAAACACATATGAGAGCAGCATACTACAACTTGGACACAAGCAACAAAAGAAGTTTATGTCAAGTCATGAGAAGTGCCTATTCCCACATGGGTGTGCATCATGTTTAGCCAGTAAGGTGCAAGTAGAAAAAATGAAACTATTTGGTCTGAAGAGTCATGAATACCATGTCATAATACAATAGTTGTTGGGGATATTCTAAATGGGTATCACCATTGCATGTCTCTAATCCGGCTAACCTGGGTGGCCCATAGTTGGTAGCAAGGCCCATGGCCTACTAGGTGGCCCAGTTAGACGGATCCAGAAGGGAATCCCATGCCGGATAAAGGCAGGCTACGTCGTAGTCACTTACCTACACAGAGCCTTGGAGTACAAGACATGAAGACTAGTTAGTATTAGTGTAGGACTCTGTAACCTGTCTGGCAAGGTATTTTCCCTATAACCCTAGGTTCTGATGCCTTTATAATTCGGACAACATACAATGATTTGTAACACCTCGCACAGCGAACCAATCCCTGTAACTCGGCGTATTGCCATTATAGTTGATTTATAGCAGAAGTAGAGTTCCGCCACCATCGCGGGACTTGAACCTGGGTAAGTTATGTTACCTCGTACCCGTCAAATCACCGCATTCCCCCACCTCTCTAAACACGCTCTGTGAGGACCCCTCCATGGCGTACTCATCAGCAATACCACAACATTTGGCGCCCACCGTGGGGCAAGAGGCGCTTTGAGCTCTACACCGGGCGAGGTCCAATCTCTTCGCGGGAATTAGCGACACCGTAGCCATTGGGCGCATCCTCTTCTCCGGCAACGTTCTGATCATCCCTTTGGGTGAGTTCTGGATCCCGGTGAAGATGAACCCCACTCGCTGCTCCATTGTCCTAGTCGGGGACATCCACATCTTCATTGGCGAAACTGACTTGGGTCCTAGCTCCTAGGAAGTTGAAAACTCGTCAAGGCCTGCATGGACCGCCTCCATCCAGGACACATTCACGAAAGGATCTGGCCCGGATCTCTCTTCGTAGTTTGCTGGCTCAGATCGGAAAAATTCAAAGCCCACCCAAACCGCCCATGTGTAGGATATAACGGTGGAAGGACCCCGCATATCCGCTTGGATTCCTCGAGCATTCAAAAAGCAAAGGTCACACTTTGTCGGTGTCGTCACCATATTCAATCTAGCTAGATGCATTCAGAGGGATAGAGAATCCCCTCGTGAATACCTTGCTAGATGATTAAGGGTGAGGGAAACCCTAGATGGTGACCGCACTGATGAACTAGTCTACCACTTTGTGGAAGGGCTGATGCCCGAAACACTCCTCCGGCATATGCTTAGGAGGCGACAGGCTGCCGGCTTGTTACCCTCAATGAGATGATCACAACTGTTAACAGTTTTGCTGACGCCAACGAGGAAGCCGAGTCCTACATCACTGTTGCAACCGGAGGAGGCAACAAAAACAATGGCCCAGCACCGTCCCCCTCCAGCTCCGCCGTCGAAAACACTAAAATCAACTCCAACTCGGTGCTTGATGCACTCTACGCTGGCATCAACATGGATGGCGGCAGCTCTGACGCCAACTCAGAGGAATACAATGCTGCTATGAGGGAGATCGAGAAGGAGATCCAGAGGGAGGAGCTCGCCGAGAAGGATGTTACTTCCCGCCACGTACTGGTGGCCATCGGGAACATGATATAAGAAGACCAGTAGAACTAGATGACCAAAAAAGCTCCACTAGTTGCGGTAGAGGCGGGAGCTGTGGCAGCAAAGTCTAAGAAAGCCGCCAATCCTCCGGGTCCGGCTAAGGCTATGCGGCCTTCGGCTATCCCCCGCAGCAGCCGCGAGAACTCACTACCGGACCTAGTGTTGCGAACACAGCAAACATACCACCACCTCCATCCATGTCAGCAGCTGGCAATCCCTTGGTTACCCCCGCTGATAGGGTGATGTACGACCTACTCCTCGTCGAGCCAATAACCATCACCCATATACAGAGCGTTACAAAGCTCGATGATAAGTGCACGGAGATCCTCACGGAGGCCAAGTGCATCGTGGAACAGGGCACCCAACTGGACAATGATTTGTCCAAGGCACAACAATCGATCAAAGCAGCAAGATCAGTGGAGGCTGAGTACAAGCAGTTGCTATTGAAGCACAAAGAAAAGAAAGCCCCGGCTCATGTCGTCAGAGATCCAGGCGTCCGACGCAATTTGGGGTGGGCTCCATCTAAACCGGCAAAAGCTACCCCTTACATTGACTCAGACAGGAAGCAAGTCATGCCAACCCCCACCCTCAATATGGTCGTCTCCAAGAACTTACTCGAGCAGGACAGGTCACCTACGACAGTTGATCAGGTCTACAACCTTGTATCCAAGGCTTGCTTGCAGTAGGAGAAGGCCACCTCACAAAGGCTTGAGTCCAATCCAGAGCTTTGTCAATCAAGCATGAACAACCGCCGAAGACCAAGATCTCCTCATGATGAAGGATCCCACACGGGCTCCATGGAACATAGGTGGAGGGATCCGCGCAACAGGACTGATGCTATCTCAGTATCCTCCAGTAACAGAGACAAAGCTCATCCTCATCGTTCGTCGCCACCCCCGTGCTCCCGGCATCGCGAAGAACCACAGCCGCGCCACCGTACAAGCATGCCACCTCCTAGGCGTCCCTAGGTTGGCATCATCATACGCGACCAAGGGGAGCAGCCCCGACATGACGAAGAGCACAACGACAACAAAGGACACATGAGAAGATCCCACAAGGAAGCCCTGCGTCCAACAAGCAACCACGACAGGCGTCAGGATTCACATGGAGGAAGTAGCAAAAAGGCTAACCCACCACCATCACCACCACCGTTGCCACCCAGTAACCACCATGGCGGAGGATCGCGTAGATCCTGTGGCTCGCGAGGAGACTCCCCTCCCTATGGCGGAGAGAAAGATAAACAACAACCGGAGTGGTACAATGCACGCTCATGACTTAACAATATCCAAGAAGCCCGGGAAGAGCCGTACTTAGGGCCACATTGTTTTGGACCAGTCATCCGGGTCACAACTTACACTAAGGGCCTCCGGGTTGACAAGACTATCAAGCCCTATAACGGCACTGCCAGGCCATTCATGTGGTTGCAAGACTACTGCAAAGCGATCCAAATCATAGGGGGAAACCCCAATGTCGCCCTCAAGTACCTCCCACTCATGCTCACCGGAACGGCCTGGCAATTGATCGATGACTTGCCGAAGAAATCAATCTGCAATTGGTTGGACATGCATGAAGCGTTCACTAAGAACTTTGAGGGTACGTACAAGCATCCCTATACCATTGGTGACCTACAATGGTGTGTGCAAGAAAAGGACGAATCTTCTCGTGCCTACCTATCTCGTTGGCTTGACATGAAAAACTCATGCACGAGAGTACACGATAAAACTACTATGGTTGCCTTCATCGACGACCTGGAAAAGGGAACATTTCTCTGACATATGCTGAAGCGCCATTAGTACAACGACAAGCTCAACCTCAACTTGATGATTTCCATGGCTAGTGAATTTGCCACCACCGATGACGATGCTCGCGGGTCGTTGCCGGTGCTGGACATCCCTACCTAGACCAAGAAGAACAATAACAGCAAGCGGAAGAATCTGCCAGAAGAAAAGCAGACATCCGACATGGTTGCCACAACATTCGCTGGTAGACGCGATGGCGGACAACGTGGACATGGTCGGGGGCTAGCCGTGGGCAGCAACGGAGTGACTCTACACCGACAACGCCTTGCATTCCCTAGACGTACAAGGAGTACCGCGACATGCCGTGTTTCGTCCACCTCGATGCAAATGGCAAGGCCACCCACACCAACTGCCAGTGCAAGTTTGTCAATGACCTCAAGGAAGACCCTGAATCCAGCTACAAGCGAAGTCAGAAGAACATACCCCGTGGAAAGGGAAAAGGGAAGAAGAAGGAGGAAGAGTCCAAGGATTTAGATGAGGCCCTCATTCACGGACTTCATGTAGCCAAGGATATTGGCATCAAGCGCATAGTTTGTTGTGGAGATCCGACTTGGTTGCCTAGCAGGTGGCTGGAACCTAGAACGTGTGGAACCCTATGATGGCGGCATATCGGGACAAAGTAGACGAGATAGCCAAGTGCTTCGACGGCTACGAAGTCAAGTACGTCAAAAGGAAGGACAATGAAGCGGTAGTCTGTTGTCTAAGCTTGGATCAGCTTGCCGACCAATTCCGCCAGGCGTTTTCCTGGAGCATTTGTGGACCCCATCCATGAAAGGAGTGGACCCTGACAACCCAGATAGAGTCGACTCATTTGTTAACGCAGTAACAGTGACCTCTTCGGCTTGGATGAAACCGTTCATGGACTATCTTCAAGACGGAACGCTGCCCGCCGAAGAAGTCGAAAGCTAGCAGATAGTACGCATATCAAAGGGCTATGTCATCATTGACGGCTAGATATACAAAATAAGTACCACGGGAGTTTTCCTATGGTGCGTCTCCCAGTAGCAAGGTATGGATATCCTTAGTGAGATACATCTCGGAGATTGCGGACATCACAGGCCGCTCCCTGATCGCTGATGGCAAAAGCTTTCCGGCAAGGATTCTACTGGTTGGCCACCAAGGAGGACACCGACAGGCTGGTACGGACCTGTATTGGGTGCCCGTACTATGCACGGCAACCACATGTCCCAGCTAAAGAATTGTGAACAATACCAATTACTTGGCCATTTGCAGTCTGGGGGCTTGACATGGTTGGGCCTTTGCAAACAACACCCTGTGGATTCACGCATCTGCTAGTAGCAGTTGCTAAGTTCACAAAATGGATTGAAGATAAACCCGTTAGAAAGCTCAATGGGACAAAAACCCTAAAATTTGTCCGGGATTTAGTGGTGAGATTCGGTCTCCCACATAACATCATCACTGACAATGGCAGAAATTTGTCTCTCGGAGAATTTAAGGACTATTGTCATGACAAAGGCATCTAGCTTGACCTAGCTTCTGTGGCACATGCATGGTCAAATGGGCAATTCGAGCGAGCCAATGGATTAATTCTACAAGGAATCAAGCCTTGCTTAGAGGCACCGCTACATAGAGCAACTGGAGCCTAGGCAGAGGAACTGCCATATGTATTGTGGAGTTACAAACAACACCTAATAGGTCTACCAACTTAACTCCTTTCTTCATGGTTTATGGAGCATAAGCTATCCTGCCATCTGTCATCCTCCACAATGCACCAAGAGTCGCCGCCTATGACGAAGATGACACTGAAGAATCCAGACGCTTATCTGTGGACCTACTCGAGGAGGAGCACGTGCTGGCATGCCAGAGATCCGCCATCTACCAGCAGAAGCTACATGGCTACCATAGTCGCCGTGTTAGGCATCGCTCGTTTAAAGAAGGGGGTCTAGTGCTTATACTCAAGAAGGAAAAATTACACAAACTGTCCCCGCCATGTGAAGGACCGTTCGTCATAAGCAAAGCATTGCTCAATGGTTCCTATTACCTCGTCGATATTCACGAGTCGAAAGATAGGACAAAAAGAGCAAGCGCAAGGAATGTGACTCCGATGATGATTTGCCGGAGATAGATCGGCCATGGAACATAGCACAGCTACATCCCTTTTACACTTAGCACATCTATATTATGTGATAAGTACCTTATATGATCGATGAAATAAAGCATTTGGTTCACTCATATTTTCTGAGTCTTTTACCTCCTTTAGTTGTTCATTTTTGGATCATATAAACCTTTTATGCGCAAGTTTGAATTTGCACTTGTGAAAATTACTCCTACGGCATTAGCTTAAGTTTTCTGGTCTACACGTTTTTTGATGTTTTATGTGGATTCTGGAGTAGTGACTTTTCGGCACTCAAATCCGGCAATTTTGCTCTTAGGTTTTTTACGATGCTATAAAGCATCATCACCTGAGAGCATGGTTCTGTGCTACGAGTCTTCCGTCTCACGAAAGGTCAAGCATACGAACAAGAATAATGGATAAGCCAGCACTTGCTTAAAAAAATATATACATGCTGGACCTAGATAAGTAGCAGGAGGCTTGCAGCCAGGTTTTCCGCCTTACATCTACAAAAGTTTTTTCGCATACACAATATAGAGACACATTTAATACAACAATGTTTTGCATGGCTCTGTTGTAAGGGGCTTCGAAACTGCATCATTAGTAGCAGGAGAGCCAGGCCTAGAAAGATCAACAAACTCAGAGGATCGTGAGATAGACTCTGAAGACACTAGGTAGTCGCCCATCTCTTCGACAGGCACGAAGATGACCGCCTTGACCATCTTGGCAACCTTGGTGTTGTAGCCAGTGAGGGAGTTCCATATAGCATCGCTATTGATTTCATTCCCTTCCTCGTCAAACTTTGGCATACTAGAAGGCACTAGGTTCATGTCGGCATCGTCATAGTGTGCCTTGACCAAGGGCAAGGCCATCCTTGCACCAGCCTGGATGCAAGAAGCTTTCCAGCTCTTGACTTTCTCGAGGGCTTGGCGCAGGATTTTCGAGTACTTGGCCATAGATTCTGCCGCCTTGATGGTGATGTCCAGTGGTTCGGCTATCTCCTTGACCTGGGTGATGGCACTGTTGATGAAGTTGCCAGCAAGAATCATGCATTCCTTTGAATCCAGAGAACCTTCACCCATATTGGTTAAACCAATGGGAGCTGTGTTTTTGTTAGAGGCAAAGGTCATGAGTATAACAATACATTTTGACTGACTTACATAATGGAAAAAATATGGAGGAAAGTTACCAAAGATGCTCATCTTAGCTTGATGGCAGGTCTCCGCCAAGATGTCATGCTCCTTCTGAAGCTTCTTGTACATCTCAAGGCCCCAAGTATTTTTCTTTTTGGCAGCTTGGTTCTGCTCCTTGAGTTGTTCAATCTCCTTCTTCAGGCGCTGAATCTTGGTGTTAGCAGATTCTTGCATCACCTTCATCACCTCCTCATGGCCCTTGATGGCATCAGCCAGGTCTTTCTTAAAAAATTTGTTCTCATTGTGGAGCTCCTAGATAGACTTGGATTGCTCGACGATTCTCTTTGCCTTGGCAATGGTCTCTTTAAGATGGAACAACTACAACATTGTGAGAATTCGGATGAAATGGTTCCAAGCAAAAAATTGGGAGTTGTTGGAGGAAAACAAACGCTTGTTATTTGTGATATGTTCCTTCAGAAAGGCTGTTTCACCCTTTTCAATGTCCAGTGCATCCTACAGCTTGGCATATTTCTCATTGACAGCTTTCCTTTGGGAATTCTCATTCTGCAAAGAGATGAAGTGCTTAGTTTCTCTAGAGCATCTAGTCGGAACTTCCCGGTTTCAATTAAATGCTTGGGGCCTACGGTACAAGATTTTAATTCAGGTGTGTTCTCTCTAATAGTATCTAGTTGGAATTATTTATTCTAACCAGAGACTCGGGGGCTACACTATCAATTTTTACACTTAGTTCTTTGGAGCACTTAGGCCAATAACCACTGGTTTTCTGCCTAAGAGCTCGGGGGCTATAATGGGATATGTTATGAAGTACAAGAGTAAAGTTCAAAGACTTACAATGGCAATAACCCTCAGATTGTCGTCCAAGTTGGCATATGCGCCGTGGAAGGTCCAGACATTCTTATAAATAATATTTGCCTGTTGAATAAGATCATCCAGGCCCTGTGTCTGAGGAGTTGGAGGCAGAGGAGTTGTAAAAGCCGGAGGCATGGATGAAGCCCTGGCTACCTCCTGCGCAATAATAGAAGTTGAAGGCATAGTGGCTCCTGGCTTGACCGTTGCTATTGCTGCTACTACTTCTTCTCCCTCCGCCAGGTGCTTGCCTTTCTCGGTGGCATCCTTAGCCAGAGCTTCAGCCACTTTAGAGGAAGTACTCTCCTGTGTCGCCTGACCGCTGGGAGCAAGGTCCATGCTGGCAGAGCCTGAGACATCCGGTGTTGGATTGATGTCAATCTCCATGGCAGAGGTCTCAGGGATGACGGGGGACAAAGTTCTGGTGGAGCCCGTTGCAGGCTTGGCGGTAGGGGTTTTGGGAGCAGCAGCAGGGGATGACTTGGAGAACATGTCACGAATATTCATTTAACCTCCAACATCTTTGGAGGTCCGCCTCAAACCAGCATCAGATTTCTTCCTGAAACATACACAGTATAAGTACAGGAATTGAATAGGTGTAAAACAAAATAAAGCCGGAGAATGAATATACTTACACTACGGTAGGTGCCTTAGCTAAAGGGATGCTGATGGATTTATTCTTCTCCGCCTCCAGGGAGGCAGTGGCTTTTTTGGAGACTCCACTCTTTGTTTTCGTCTTCTTCTTGCCCGCGGCAGTAGCGTCAGAGGTGGAGCTCTTCCGCTTTCGCACTGCCAGAGCTGGATGATCCTTGGAGGCATCATCATCGGACACGACCTGCACATCCTTCGGTCTGGAATCATAGACTTGGGAGTCCATGTCTTCCTCCATTAAGGTCACCAACTGAGGATATGAAGCAATGTTAGATGACTAATAAATTCAAGTCAGAAGCCTTAGAGTATATATAACAAGCAACAAAGGAAACATGGTTACCTCTGGGGATTTGCCACACTCAAACATGTCGAAGGTGATAGTGAAGCCATGCTTCCTGTCCTTCACCTTGACGACGTCCTTTAGCCAGAGTTTGATGGAGTCCTTGGAGAAGTTATCCTTAGAGATCCACATGGGATCTTTCCGCTCCTTGGAGTACTTGTGTATCAACTCGGCGCGGTGCTGTAGAGGTTGGATCCGCCTTATAAACTAGCACATGCCTAGGTCCAGGATGGTTAGACCTCCATCTACCAGCCACTTGATCCGCCTAACAGCATGGGAGGCTTCGCCGTCGCACGGGAGGGGGCCTTGGGATCTCCAGGTAGGGGCCTCGGCGGAGGCTCCATCGACAAAGTCAGGTTACGATTCTTGACGGCCAGCTCGAAGGATATCTGGGTTGTAGAAGTATGTTTGTTGCCAATTCTTTCAAGAGTCATGGCCAACAATGTCGGGGAACCACCGGTTAGGACGGATCTTGAAGCTAATGGATCCATAGTTCCGTAGTTCATCCCTGGACTCTACAGACTCTCTCTTGATGGTAAAGAAGTAGATAAACAGATCTACATAGGTTTGATTCCTAGGTATCCTTCACACAAAGCTACATAGTTGCTAAGTACGAGGATATTGTTGGGAGAAAGATTGTGGGGAAGAACCCAGAAGTGCTAGAGGATTTTGAGGAAGAAGGCTGAGACTAGGAGGCTTAAGCCACGTACCACTTGGGATTTGAGGTAGACCTTCTCTCTGGCTTGGGGAGAGGGGACCACTTCACCGGTCGGTGCTGGTCGCCAGATTTATCCCTCAGTCGCCGGAAGATACCCTTCGGTGATGAGTTCTTGCAGATGCTCGGCTAAGAGGTCCGAACCCCTCCACACTCCCTTGTGGGAGTCAGCATCCTCCTCTACAGCGTCAGGCGGCGCCCTTTTCTGGTCACCGCTGGTGGATTCCACCCCGACGGAGAAAGGAATCACCAATCCCTCCGATGGGATGGATACTCCCTGTGACAGCTCAACTGAAGCCTCGGGAGCCGCCGCCATTGAAGGAGTCTTGCTGCTGTTGGCCATTGCATGGATAGGTGAGGTATGGGAGGAAGAAAAGGCTCTGGCTAGGGTTTTTTGCTGAGGAGCTCGAACGGTCGTGCGGCAGGAGGAAGAAGAAGATGTGGGTGAAAAGTAATATTCTGGCCTCAATTAACATTTATAGACCCAGGCATCAAGATTCGTGCATGAAAGATCTAATGACTAAAGCGTTGACAACATGTGGATGAATGTGCGCAGTAATTTCGCCATGTCCCCCGATTTGCCGCTTAACGTTTCGGATTTTGCACACGCAAAAATAGCTAATGATTAAATCACTGTTATATATGAGTTTCGAGGTAGCATAGGATGTAGCTTATGTCATCCCTATGACCGTTGCAGTGGAAGAGTCACATGTGAAGATTCCATGGAAGATGAAAACTATCCGACTCTGGAAGAAAGGACTTGTAGAATCTCCGGCTTACACGATGACGACGAAGAGGATTGCAGGGTTATTTTGGAGACCTTTGAGATATTGCTTGACGGATTGTCGGCATCACCTAGACAGAGCATTCAAGAATAAAAGGCAAGATAGCCCAAGATCTCAAAGTCCTCCAGGGGCTACTATTATGGATATGCTAAATGGGTATCACCATTGCATGTCTCTAATCCGGCTAACCCGAGTAGCACACAATTGGTAGCTGGTGGCTCAATACACGGCGCCTAGAAAAATGCTTGATGGCGGTGTTGATGTAGAGCTCGTTGGGAACCCCAAGAGGAAGGTATGATGAGCACAGCAGCAAGTTTCCCTCAGTTATGAAACCAAGGTTTAATCGAACCAGTAGGAGCAAGGAAACACCCCAAAGGTGTTACTAGCTGAGCTTTGGCAGGGCGCACTACCGGTGCTAGTAGCAACATGGAGACCTGCACAACACAACCACAGAACTTTGTCCCCAACTTGCGATGAGGTTGTCAATCTCATCGTGTTTTGCGGAAAACAAAGGATTAAACGTATCGAATGGAAAGAAGTAAAAGTTTGCAGAAAGTAAACACAAAGCAGTAAACAGTTGTAGATTGTATGTAAAGAAAAAGGACCGGGCTCCATAGTTCACTAGAGGTGGCTTTCCTTAAGATAGATAACATGCTGGGTGAACATATTACAGCGGGGCAATTGACAAACACCGAGAAAGCAATACATGCATATACTAATCATCTTGACTCCTTTGAGACTTGATTGGGCATTACAACATTATACATAGACCGCCATCCAACTGCATCTATGACTAATAATCCACCTTCAGGTTATCATCCGAACCCCCTCCAGTATTAAGTTGCAAGCAACAGATTGTTGCTTTATGAACTGCGTGTAAAGTAAACAATATGATTGTTCTATGAACAAGGGATTGTTGTTTTCTCCCTAGTAGCAACAACACATCTAGTACCTTAGAGATTTCTGTCACTTCCCAAGATTACCAGAGGCATGAACCCACTATCGAGCATAAATACTAACTCTTGGAGTTGCTAGCATCTACTTGGCCAAGATAGCTACTAACAACGGAAATCATGCAAGATCACAAATAACAAAGACATGATAGAATCAATAATCAATCTAAAATAGCATCTCAATATCCATCGGATCCCCGCAAACACAACATGCAGAATTACATATAGATGATCTTGATCATGAACGGAGCTCACAAGATCTAAGCATGAAAGCACGAAGGAGGAGAACCAGGCATCTAACTACTACATGGATCCGTAGTCTAAGGATGAACTACTCACGCATCACACCAGAGGCTTGCATGGTGATGAAGAAGGCCTCCAGGGTGAATTCCCCTCTCCGGCAGGGTGCCGGGAAGAGCTTCAGATCCCTCCCGTCCAATTTCGAGAATATTCATTTTCTGACTTTCCTGGAACCAAAAACAGCAGAAAGCAGGCAGCTGGCACTGTGGCTCTTGTTAATAGTTTAGTCCAAGAAATCATATGAAAAGTACTCCAAAGTTGGAACAAAACACAAGAAAGTGGATAAAACCAAGCATGGAACATCAAAAACTATAGATACATTTGCAATGTATCAACATCCCCAAGCTTAACTCCTGCTCGTCCTCGAGTAGGTAAGTGATAAAAAGAATGAATAATTTTTGAGGTGACATGCACCATCAAAGACTTGATCAAAGTAATTTCAAAACATTCAAAGCTAGGATCATAGTACTTCAATCATAACATGAAAGACAAAGTTCTAGCAATAAGACAAAGAAACTATGATGCAACATGAAAAGGCACAAACAAAAGATTCATGAATAACAATGCTTGGCAAGACGTTTTTTTGTTTCACATAAAGAAAACATAGCATAATAGTATTCAGCTTGTCCCTCAATAGAGTAGCAAATATAAATGCATAGGACACCTTCAAAGTTCATAAGAGTGACTAGATACAATAGTTTAAAACAAGCAATAACAAGTTATGCATCAATCAACTAGTCTTGGGACAATGCACATAGAACTAAGAATGGCCACTATGCTCTCAAAGTAGGTGCATAAAGATAGAAGGTGGAGGCTCAATGTAATGGTGGAAGAAAAGCCTTTGTAAAAGGAAGTAGGGATTCAAGTATCATAAAGAGCTTCCAAAAATTATGGTACTTATAGCTTTCAGCTCTCATTGCCCCTATCATAAGCATCTTTAAGGTGATTAAGGTTAAAGTGACACAACTAAGAGGATACGCTTGGCAAGTTATAAACCGAAATCTCATGCCCCTTACTTACGAAGACCAATCCTCATGCTACTCAACTTCAGTCACGAGTAAGCTCTTTTCACTGTAAGTATGTGTGTATCTTTGAGAACCGCCAACGGGGTACCCCTTGCACATGAGACAGGAGCTTTCCCATAATCAAAATGACAAGGCAAGCATACAATGAGCATCTCAGCGATCTTTTTATTTGCTATTTGCATAGGTTTTTATTGAGGATGCTTCATAGAGTGCTCATTATAGTGATGCTGCAAGTTTCCACCATGATTAGGCATGGCTTAGGCTAGCGGCCCAGGCGTTTCTCTAACATATATACATCCATGATCTTACAAGTTCCACTTTTATTTCACACCGCTGGGATCCGTAAGCAAAAGAACATGATATCAACGGGGTACAAAGTACAAGTGCAATGTTTGAAAGCGTTCCCCATGAAACATGGTTCTGCTAATTTCAACTTATAAAGCGCAAGCATATACGCAACAAAGAAGGACCCAATGGTTCAAGTTTATTAGATGCAAAAAGTAAAGTGCGCCATCAAGTTCGTGAGAGCTTTAATCACTAGTTTTCTCATAACAAGTTTAATTTGGAAGGTAAAAAAAGCATGAATATACTTGGAATAGCATAAGCTAGTAGGTAGGTATGGTGGACTCTTTGGAATAACTTGGCTTAGGGAGTTGGATGCATGAGTGGAACTCATACTTTGTTGTGGAGGCTAGCAAAAGACTGGGAGCGACAAACCAAGAGAGCAATAATGGCCATAATCATGCAGAGCGACAAAACATCACTGATCAAAGCATAAAGTGATACTACAAGTTGAAAACTAAAGGATCATAAAGGCTATGGTGACTTGAGATAGTCATAACATGGTGTGAGCATGCGCCAAGTCAACCCAAATGAAGCATCAAAGGAGAATACCACTATACTATGCTTTAATATGCTAAAACAACGCATGATTCATCCAAGGCACATTAAGCAATCTCAATTGTTTATAAAAAGTCATGCTACAGCAAAGAATACTAAGCATAAAGCCAAAACAATATCAAGCATGGCATGACAAAGCATAGGCCACAGTCAAAAACGAGCTCTTTTTACCACATAAGTATGAACTTTCCTACTCTTTTCCAAATCAAACCAAACTATTTGCAAACCAATGTATGAAAGAGGGGTTACAACCAATTTATTCAGAAAACTAAGCAAACCAAGCAAAATAAAAACCAAAATGGAAACGAAAAAGAAGACGCTCCAAGAAAAACACAACTGTGCATGAAACAATAAAAATAAAGCGTTTGGAAGAAACCTGGGATTTTTATTGATGAAGAAGGGGATGCCTTGGGCATCCCCAAGCTTTGATGCTTGTACTTCTTGGATATTTCTTGGGGTGACACGCGTGAAATCCCCAAGCTTGAGATTTAGTCCATTTTTCATCTCATTACTCATTCCTTCCATACACCTGAAATTTTCCTTCATACAAAACTTCACACAATCTTTATTAGCAACATTAGTGCACTGAAGATAAATAAGTCTTAAGGTTCAGTTCTAACACCAAATAAACTTCCATTAGAACAATAGATACTGTAGCACTTCCCTCAAAAAGCTCAATTCCCCAAAAGAACTCAAAAAGGAACCCACAAGAAACAAATGCAGAAAATGGCAGAAATCTGTCAAAACAGACCAGCAGGTAAATACGAATTTTTTCGAAGACCTTTTGTTGCTCAAATCGAAAAGTGTTGAACTAACTAAAGTTAGATAACAGCCTGGGGCAGAAGCACAAACAATTACAGCTCAATCCGACATACAGAGATCTCTCACGAATTTTTACGGTGAAGCACGGAAATCTGTTTCGGGACAGCAACTTTCCCAATCATTACTTCTCTCTCATTAGAGGTTAATCTTGGCATAAAAAGCAAATAAAAAGGATAAGGAGAGGTTATTACAGAGGTAATAACTTCCAAGACTCATCTAAAACTTTTGGGTTATCTCCCAATATGTACTTTTCTTTAACGCCTTTAAGTTAGGCATAAGAAGCAAAGAAAGAATCAAGTGTTCTCAAATGAAGAAGCATTAAAACCAAATTTTGTTTTCATAGGAGAAGCAAAAGAAATCTTTTATCTCTTTTTAGGGAAGTGTTCTATACCTTTCTTGAGTGGGAGTTGATATTTAATGGTGCCTTCTTTCATATCAATGATGGCACCAACAGTTCTAAGAAAAGGTCTTCCCAAACTAATAGGACAAGAAGCATTGTATTCAACATCCAAAACATAGAAATCAACAGGGACATAGGCATTGTTAACCATAATAAGAACTGTCATCGGATGGAGGACAAGTACGCCATGAGGGGGTCCTCGAGGCGTGCGGAAGAGAGAGGTGTGAGACGTACGGTGTTCCGGGACGGTGAGCACACAAGTTTATCCAGGTTCGAATCCGCCGGCTTTGGACAGATCCTACTCCTGCTAGCAATCCAGTAATACGGCAGAGCCGGAATATGGGTTACAAGGGTTTCGCATGTGCGAGTTGAGGGTCTAAAGTATTGGGTGTTTCCCTAAAGGCTCTCCCTAGGACGGCTTATATAGATATCCGGCCTAGGGTTTACAGGAGAGATCTATCCGGCTACGACTAAGAGTCGGTTACAGAGTACATCTTGAACTACAAGTAACATTATGGGCCTAAGTTGGTAAGTCTTCTGGGCCTTCCCGTAGCCGGATTGGACTCCGTATTTCTCCCTGACTGGGCCGCCCGTGAAGCAAAGCTCTAACCCAAAGTGGGCCACCCTGGTCAGTGAGGAACTGTGAGGATACCCGGAAAGTATATCCCCAACAGCAGCCCCCGGAAGCCTGCAAGATCCAAAGTCGGATTCATCATCGTCTAGCTTGATCTTCGGCTTGCAGAATCTTGAAGGGTTCCTGAAACTTCACAACAAAAAATACGATCCGGGTCTTTAAAAAATAAGTCGGACCTATCAACAGGTTACTCGGATTTTCCAACTTGATTTCAAACTAAGCCGGAACTTGGTTCCTAATGCCACCTAACACAAGTCATGGTCAAGTCACGTCATCTGGCAGACATTCCGTCAGCACGACCGTTGGTGGGTCCGCGGTTCGCGGAACCGAGGCGCCGTTTCAATACGTGCGTGGAGATCGAGGCGATGTAATCATCGCGTGGGTCCTTCCCAGTACGTTCCACGATGTGTGGCGGTTACACTGTAGCATTTGCACGAATCTTGGCACAGTTAGGTGGATATAAGGGGTTAGGATTTTCTCCTTCTCCTTCCACCAGTCCTTTGCCTTTTCCTCTCCTCCCCATCTCCCTGCGCACACAGAGCTCCCTGTTCCTCCCCCATAGAACTCCCAGCGCCGCCCCTTTTAGGTCAACTGCTCGCCGGAGAAATGGCTTCATCTTCTTCCTCCAGCTTGGCGGCAGCGGCGGCGGCGACGGCAGAAGCGGTGGCGGAGAAAGAGAACTTTCGTGGGCTCTGGATTCCCTGCGCACTCAACAAGGAGGGCCTCAAGAACGTGGAGAAGTAGGGGCTTTTCGCCGCCGGCAACTGGTAGAGCAGCTTCGAGGAAACCGTCCCCAACCTGCGTGACGGCAAGCGGGTCCACTTCGGCACCCACCTCGGCAGAGGTTTGTCGTTTCCTCCCTCGGAGTTCTTCTCCGAGGTGATTGATCATTACGGAGTTCAACTCCATAATCTTCCTCCCAACTCTCTCTTAGAGATGAGCGCATACGCTTCGTTGTGTGAGGGCTTTCTCGGCATTAGGCCAAGTTTGACTCTTTTCCGGTACTATTTTCATGTCCGGAGAAACTCCATTACCGCCGGTGTTCCTTACATGACCGGCCCTATCAGTTTTTCGCTTAGACGCGAGCGCGCGTATCCCAAAATTCTAGCTAGTGACTCGGTCAAACAATGGCCAGCCACGTTTTTCTATCATAGGGATATTCCGGCTCCCGGCAAAGCCACTGCTTTGCCGGCTTTTGTTGAAGGAGCTGCCACGGCCCAACCTTCTTGGGACGAGGCTGCTCCGGCTCTTTCCGACGATCTGATCCTCGCTAAGAGGCGGATCGAATACTTGATCAAACACAAGGGACTGAAGGGATCCGACTTGGTCCAATGCTGGGTCTCACACCGGATCCAGCCCCTTCAGTACCATGGGGATCAACTGATGCACTCCATCACGTCATCCAAGAAAGATTCCCTCTGCATCAGCCCCAAAGCCTACACGACCCAGGGCTATATAAGCCATATTAAGTGGTTGATCAAGGAGCGGATCGAGAGGAGAATCCCGGAGGTTTCTCTGGATATGCACACGGCGGAAAACCCCATAGTGCCGATAAGCTTCCATCTGTACACTTTTTATGTGTTTCAATCTTCGAGTTATACTGCAATACTGATATGTTTTCTTATTTTCAGCTTGCTGACCTCCCCGAGTCGGAACTTGCTCCGCTCGAAGGATATCCTCCTGAGTTTTCTCAGGAGACAGAAGTGGTCCCATTGCCGGACCTTGCGCTCAAGAAGCGCAAAGCTCCAACAGTGGCTGTTGGCACAAAGGAGGTGCCTGTTGTAAAGAGGTAACTTTCAATCACAATTTCCGCCTTTGTACCTTACTCGAATTTCTTTCCGAGATGTAATGTTTTTGACTTTATTACATTCTCAGAGCAAAACCGCTCGTCAAGGGCAAAGGGAAAGGGATTCCTTCGAAGCTGCTGCGACAGACGAAGCTTACCATAGCTTCTCCTGCCGTGGCTCCTCTAACTCCTACCCCTCAACCTTTCACAACACCAGTGATCTCCCCGGACGCCGCCAAAGATCCGGCTCCTTCAACGGAGCCTGTGAACCTTGAGTCGCAAACTGACGTCACCATGGGTGAGTCGGATTTAGATAAGGGTGAACCCTCTTTGGGTAATGATCCCTCGGCAGAAACCTTTGCCGAAAACCTTATCAGCAATCTAGGACTTGCCAAATTTAGCCTATCCCGGAAATCTGCAGAAGAGATCCAGCGGCTAGCCAGGCAATGCCTGGAGAACAGAAACTTATCTACCGAAGAAGAAGCGCAAGAAGCAGAGGACGTCAAGTTCTCCGACCTTCTCGCTCAGGTGCGCCTTCGCGACGAGAGGATTAGGACTGGTGAGCTCCCAACAACCCCAGTAATCCCTCTGACTCTCGCCGAAAAGGTGGCCGCTGAAGTGAACGCGGGTTTGGATAAACTCACCCACGAGCAATATGTAAGTCGGAATTCCAACTCCTATTTTTCCATTATTTTATACCATATCCTCTAGCCCCCAAGCATGAAGTAGGATATATAATTCGGGTTTATGCTTTATTAGGATGCCAAAGAATGAACTAGTGTAGCCCCTAAGGGGGCTTGTTCGTCTGTGGTACCAAAGTTGGCAGGCCAGCGCATGGCGGTACCTAACTTTCCTGAAATCACCGTTTTTCAAAAAGTTGGGCCGCCAACTACCGAGAGGGGCCATTTCGAGGCAAACTCATCTCACCCCTGCCAAATACAAACATTCCGTTAAACCGCCCCGTGAAGTAGAAGGTCGGGACCCACATGTCGGTTATCTGTCTGTGACACGGGCGCCAACGCGGCAACCTCTTAGGCAAATCGAGCAGCTAAGAGATGCGTTGACCAATTTCACAAATCCATTCCTAGCTTTCCCCTAGGACCCGGCGGCGTCGGAATCCACCCTCTAGGCAGGACGATCCCTTTGGACATTTGACTTCCGGGGCCAAGTTGCTGCGCCTAGTTGCTGCGTCCAGTAGCTGATACCGAGCTCCAATGGCGCATGTCGTAGCTGCCGTTGCGAGGCTCTAGCCCGCCTCCGCCGCCGATGAGATGAGCAGCTCGGAGGATGGCAGATCCTACTATCAAGAAAGAAGAAGTTTTGTCTACAAGCGGGTGATGTACCCTTCTCTTTGCTATTCGCACTAGTTACAACTGCTAGCTGGCTACTGAACCTCAAATTGTTTGTTAGCCCATCGCTGACAAACATATTTTGTCCATAGTTTTTGCGTGGACCCCCTTGCCTGGTTACAGTAGTCCTCTATAGGTACGACTCTAAGGGCAACAGGTATGGACACCATTGTTTCACGATGGAAGAAGCGCCTGCGCAGATCTGCACTATATCTGGTATGGTTGCTGCTCTGCGTAATCATGTTGAATTATGGACGAAGCAGACTGCAATGTTCAGCTTCACGGATGAACGTGGCATCATGGTTCCTATAACGTGTGACAGTTAGCTAATTGGGTTGATGAAAAGGTATACTTCGGCTGCCATGTTTGAGCTGAAATGTGATGTATTGGATGTGGAAGCTGCTGCAACTAGGAGTCGCCCTTCTATTCTTGGACAGGGTGGTTGCTCGAACGCAATTAGCTCCTGGTAAGCAAAGGTCACTTGGGGTTCGCATGTTTGTGCTGAATTGTAATTTTCGTTTTATTTACTCTGTAGATATTGGGCAGTTATGCAATAGTCTTGTTTCTTTGACAGGAAGCGCCGCAAGGTTAGAAACATGACTGCCGGGTCAGTCATTTTGCTGCCCGGAGAAATTAAAAACGAGTGGAAAGATGATGCTGGTCACGATTCTGGTGCCCATTGTCCCGGCGATGCAGAGTACGTGAAGCTAAGAAAATTGGCACCGAGGAAGAGGAAGAAGGCAGGAAATGAAGAAACCATTGGACGTGAAGGCTTGGCACATAGGCTGCGGAAGAAGGCTGCTAGCAATGAAGATGCATAGTAATGTGTTGAACTTGAACCTATATATGTAATTCTGTTAAATTTCGATCGCTCTGTGTGTGGCACGTTGCTGGGCGAAACAATCTACCCACGTTCTCTGAGTAAAATGTACTGCAACTTAGGGTTTGGAAACGCCCGAGTCGGTAGTTGAAGCCGAAATTGTGATTGTGCCACTGCTATCTGAAAACAATGATCCCCGGTTCCACGATTGCTGAGGGGCAGGAGGTCTCCAAATACGACGAAATGTAAGTGGCACATAAATAAATTATTTAAGCTGCCACACTCCACGAAGCAGCAACTTATTTCAGATGCTGCAAAACGATGTGGCAACATAAACAGCAATGTTCTCACCGATAATGCCCAGATGAGAAGGAAATGGGTACCACTTTCTGGCCTAATCTTGAGCCCGTCTATCTCACTGCCTCTCTGCTCCTGCATCCCCTGCATCTGGCAAAGCTCCCGGATCTCCATGTAACCGGGTGTACGTGCTTCCACTTTATAAATTGTGGTTGTGCCATTTGCATGCGGCACAATCCACGTAGATTACGTATAAACAAACCACCAGTGTCAGAATACACTAGTAGAAATGGTGTCTTTGGTCCACGGTTACGTTCCCAATCCGGGACAGAGATCTAAATCGAGGCAGAAATTGATCTAAATCACAAATTCTTCCACAAATTAATGCGGGGTCAGAGCAATTTTTTCCTCCCTGGAATCCGGGACCAATAGTTCAGACCGCTAGGTCAACAAGTACAAATATTACAACTTAAAAAGGCACGGAGCTTAAGCTAAATAGAACTAGTTATCACACATCTCCTTGATCTTCCTAATCTTGGCCCGATGCGCATCTTCCTGCGAGAGCAAGGATCGAATTGTCTGCTCCTTCCTTTTAGCATCTTCCTTGCACAGCTTCAATTGTTTCTCTGCATTTTTCCTCATGCACTTGTCAATACTCGTAGTTGTGTACTGCAGGACTTTGGCCTGGTGGAGATCATTCCTTGCTTGAGTCAGTTCTTGCTCTACTTTAGCCTTCATGGCCAACGCCGTGTCCCTCTCCTTCTCGACTTTGATAACCTTGTCTTGCACCCACCTGAGATCTCGCTTATGCTTGGTCGTGTCAACTGGTTCCCATAGATTCATCTAACCACTGTCAAGAAGTGAGCTGAATACGGATTCTTTCAACTCGACAGTCATTTCCCATAGTTTGTCCAGCGTTTTCTGCATCGATTTGGGCCACTCTGGATCTACCCATTTGACAACACCGCAACTTCCGCCTTGCATCATTGTCCTTGACACCGTAGAAACCTCCTGCCTGCGTTTCGTCCTTCGAAGGCTACAAATTTAGCGGGCACATATCCATGTTTCATACCAGAGGACTGTCTTCATCCTCTAAACCGTGATAGTCGGAGTCATACATCGTCTAGTTGGCCTAACACACCATACGCGCATGAGTAAACAAATTAGATCTAGCTCAAAAAATAGATAACTGGCCACAGATGATAGAAATAGAGATGAGACGGCTCACATCAAAAGCACCGTCCCTGTCGTCACGACGCGTTTCCTCGCCGTATCCCCTTGAACCCATGGCGAGAGGGGTGGGGGTGGCTGCCAGAGAGGGGATTGGGATGGAGACGCCGTCGGCTAGCGGCTACAGCATGATGGGGGTGAAGTGGGGAAAGTGGCTTCGAGGGTAAGGAAGAGAAGTACGGGGAGGAAGAGAAGTAATGGGGACGTGACACTGGGATGTGGCCCACTGAACTCGTGAGACGCGACACTCGAAACAGGGGAGGGCCCGGTGTTGCCAGTTTGTCCAAAGCAAGCGTGGCCAATCATGCCGCAGAACAGCCTACTCGCGGATCGCTCTCACGAAGAGCATCCCAATCGTCCAAGCGCCCCAATCGAACGGTATGTAACAATCGCCAAGCAGAACAACTGTGTTATGGCGTGCCTTCTAGAAGACTCGGTCTAACGGCTACCCATGCCATGACAATGGGTGTGGTTTATGGAAGGAACGGACATGTAATAACACTGGCTGTGATTCATGAAAAGAACAGACATGCAATGACACTGGTGGATCCTTATGTGGTTCATGAAAAGAACAGACAGGCAATGACACTGATGGATCCTTATGTGGTTTGTTTAGAAGAACACACATGCAATAACACTGGGTGTGGTTCATGAGAAGAAAACACACGCAATGACACGAGTGGATCCTTGTGTGGTTTATTTAGAGGAACAGACACACAATGACACCGGTGGATCCACGTGTGGTTTATGGAAGTAAAAGACATGCAAGTACACTGGTAGATCCTTATGTGGTTCATGAAAAGAACAGACATGCAGTGAAACTGGGTGTGGTTCATGAATAGAACAGACATGCACTGACACTGGGTGTGGTTCATGAAAAGAACAGACATGCAATGACACTGGTGGTCCCATCCTTATGTGGTTCATGAAAGGACCAGACATGCAGTGAAACTTTTGGATCCTTATGTGGTTTGTATAGAGGAACAGACATGCAATGACAATGGTGGATCCACATGTGGTTTATGGAAGTAACACACATGCAATGACACTAGGTGTGGTTCATGAAAAGAACAGGCATGCAATGACACTGGTAGATCCTTATGTGGTTCATGAAAAGAACAGACATGCAATGACACTGGTGGATCCTTATGTGGTTTGTTTAGAGGAACATACATGCAATGACTCTAGCCGTGGTTCATGAAAAGAACAGACATGCAATGACACCGGGTGTGGTTCATGAAAAGAACAGACATGCAATGACTTATGTGGTTTGTTTAGAATAACACACATGCAATGGCACTAGGTGTGGTTCATGAAAAGAACATATAGGCAATGACACTGGTGGATCCTTATGTGGTTTGTTTAGAAGAACACGCATGCAATGACACTTGGTGTGGTTCATGAAAAGAACAGACACACAATGACACTGGTGGATCCTTATGTGGTTTGTTTAGAGGAACATACATGCAATCACACTAGGTGGATCCATATGTGGTTTATGGAAGTAAACGACATGCAATGACACTGGCTGTGATTCATGAAAAGAACAGACATGCAATCACACTGGTGGATCCTTATGTGGTTCATGAAAAGAACAGACAGGCAATGACACTGGTGGATCCTTATGTGGTTTCTTTAGAAGAACACACATGCAATGACACTGGGTGTGGTTCATGAGAAGAACACACACGCAATGACACTGGTGGATCCTTATGTGGTTTGTTTAGAGGAATAGACACGCAATGACACCGGTGGATCCACATGTGGTTTATGGAAGTAAAAGACATGCAATGCCACTGGTTGTGATTCATGAAAAGAACAGACATGCAATGACACTGGGTGTGGTTCATGAATAGAACAAACATGCACTGACACTGGGTGTGGTTCATGAAAAGAACAGACATGCAATGACACTGGTGGGCCCATCCTTATGTGGTTCATGAAAAGAACAGACATGTAGTGACACTGGTGGATCCTTATGTGGTTTGTTTAGAGGAACAGACATGCAATGACACCGGTGGATCCACATGTGGTTTATGGAAGTAACACACATGCAATGACACTTGGTGTGGTTCATGAAAAGAACAGACATGCAATGACACTTGTAGATCCTTATGTGGTTCATGAAAAGAACAGACATGCAATGACACTGGTGGATCCTTATGTGGTTTGTTTAGAGGAACATACATGCAATGACTCTAGCCGTGGTTCATGAAAAGAACAGACATGCAATGACACCGGGTGTGGTTCATGAAAAGAACAGACATGCAATGACTTATGTGATTTGTTTAGAATAACACACATGCAATGACACTTGGTGTGGTTCATGAAAAGAACATATAGGCAATGACACTGGTGGTGGTTCATGAAAAGAACATATAGGCAATGACACTGGTGGATCCTTATGTGGTTTGTTTAGAAGAACACGCATGCAATGACACTGGGTGTGGTTCATGAAAAGAACAGACACACAATGACACTGGTGGATCCTTACGTGGTTTGTTTAGAGGAACATACATGATATCACACTAGGTGGATCCATATGTGGTTTATGGAAGTAAAATACATGCAATGCCACTGGTAGATCCTAATGTGGTTCATGGAAAGAACAAACATGCAGTGAAACTGGGTGTGGTTCATGAATAGAACAGACATGCACTGACACTGGGTGTAGTTCATAAAAAGAACAAACATGCAGTGAAACTGGGTGTGGTTCATGAATAGAACAGACATGCACTGACACTGGGTGTGCTACCCATGCCATGACAATGGGTGTGGTTTATGGAAGGAACAGACATGTAATAACACTGGCTGTGATTCATGAAAAGAACAGACATGCAATGACACTGGTGGATCCTTATGTGGTTCATGAAAAGAACAGACATGCAATGACATTGGCTGATCCTTATGTGGTTTGTTTAGAAGAGCACACATGCAATGACACTGGGTGTAGTTCATGAGAAGAACACACACGCAATGACACTGGTGGATCCTTATGTGGTTTGTTTAGAGGAACAAACATGCAATGACACCGGTGGATCCACATGTGGTTTATGGAAGTAAAAGACATGCAATGACACTGGTAGATCCTAATGTGGTTCATGAAAAGAACAAACATGCAGTGAAACTGGGTGTGGTTCATGAATAGAACAGACATGCACTGACACTGGGTGTGGTTCATAAAAAGAACAGACATGCAATGACACTAGTGGGCCCATCCTTATGTGGTTCATGAAAAGAACAGACATGAAGTGACACTGGTGGATCCTTATGTGGTTTGTATAGAGGAACAAACATGCAATGACACCGATGGATCCACATGTGGTTTATGGAAGTAACACACATGCAATGACACTAGCTGTGGTTCATGAAAAGAACAGGCATGCAATGACACTGGTAGATCCTTATGTGGTTCATGAAAAGAACAGACATGCAATGACACTGGTGGATCCTTATGTGGTTTGTTTAGAGGAACATACATGCAATGACTCTAGCCGTGGTTCATGAAAAGAACAGACATGCAATGACACCGGGTGTGGTTCATGAAAAGAACAGACATGCAATGACTTATGTGGTTTGTTTAGAATAACACACATGCAATGGCACTAGGTGTGGTTCATGAAAAGAACATATAGGCAATGACACTGGTGGATCCTTATGTGGTTTGTTTAGAAGAACACGCATGCAATGACACTTGGTGTGGTTCATGAAAAGAACAGACACACAATGACACTGGTGGATCCTTATGTGGTTTTTTTAGAGGAACATACATGCAATCACACTAGGTGGATCCATATGTGGTTTATGGAAGTAAACGACATGCAATGACACTGGCTGTGATTCATGAAAAGAACAGACATGCAATCACACTGGTGGATCCTTATGTGGTTCATGAAAAGAACAGACAGGCAATGACACTGGTGGATCCTTATGTGGTTTCTTTAGAAGAACACACATGCAATGACACTGGGTGTGGTTCATGAGAAGAACACACACGCAATGACACTGGTGGATCCTTATGTGGTTTGTTTAGAGGAATAGACACGCAATGACACCGGTGGATCCACATGTGGTTTATGGAAGTAAAAGACATGCAATGCCACTGGTTGTGATTCATGAAAAGAACAGACATGCAATGACACTAGGTGTGGTTCATGAATAGAACAAACATGCACTGACACTGGGTGTGGTTCATGAAAAGAACAGACATGCAATGACACTGGTGGGCCCATCCTTATGTGGTTCATGAAAAGAACAGACATGTAGTGACACTGGTGGATCCTTATGTGGTTTGTTTAGAGGAACAGACATGCAATGACACCGGTGGATCCACATGTGGTTTATGGAAGTAACACACATGCAATGACACTTGGTGTGGTTCATGAAAAGAACAGACATGCAATGACACTGGTAGATCCTTATGTGGTTCATGAAAAGAACAGACATGCAATGACACTGGTGGATCCTTATGTGGTTTGTTTAGAGGAACATACATGCAATGACTCTAGCCGTGGTTCATGAAAAGAACAGACATGCAATGACACCGGGTGTGGTTCATGAAAAAAACAGACATGCAATGACTTATGTGGTTTGTTTAGAATAACACACATGCAATGACACTTGGTGTGGTTCATGAAAAGAACATATAGGCAATGACACTTGTGGATCCTTATGTGGTTTGTTTAGAAGAACACGCTTGCAATGACACTGGGTGTGGTTCATGAAAAGAACAGACACACAATGACACTGGTGGATCCTTACGTGGTTTGTTTAGAGGAACATACATGATATCACACTAGGTGGATCCATATGTGGTTTATGGAAGTAAAATACATGCAATGCCACTGGTTGTGATTCATGAAAAGAACAGACATGCAATGACACTGGTGGATCCTTATGTGGTTCATGAAAAGAACAGACAGGCAATGCCACTGGTGGATCCTTATGTGGTTTGTTTAGAAGAACACACATGCAACGACACTGGGTGTGGTTCATGAGAAGAACACAGACGCAATGACACTGGTGGATCCTTATGTGGTTTCTTTAGAGGAATAGACATGCAATGACACCAGTGGATCCACATGTGGTTTATGGAAGTAAAAGACATGCAATGACACTGGTAGATCCTTATGTGGTTCATGAAAAGAACAGACATGCAGTGAAACTGGGTGTGGTTCATTTATAGAACAGACATGCACTGACACTGGGTATGGTTCATGAAAAGAACAGACATGCAATGACACTGGTGGACCCATCCTTATGTGGTTCATGAGAAGAACAGACAGGAAATGACACTGGTGGATCCTTATGTGGTTTGTTTAGAGAAACACACATGCAATGACACCTGTGGATCCACATGTGGTTTATGGAAGTATAAGACATGCAATGATACTGGTAGATCCTTATGTGGTTCATGAAAAGAATAGACATGCAGTGAAACTAGGTGTGGTTCATGAATAGAACAGACATGCTGTGAAACTAGGTGTGGTTCATGAATAGAATAGACATGCATTAAAACTGGTGGGCCCATCCTTATGTGGTTCATGAAAAGAACAGACATGCAATGACACTGGTGGATCCTTATGTGGTTTGTTTAGAGGAACATACATGCAATGACTCTAGCTGTGGTTCATGAGAAGAACAGACATGCAATTACACCGGGTGTGGTTGGTTCATGAGAAGAACAGACATGCAATGACACCGAGTGTGGTTCATGAAAAGAACAGACATGCAATGACTTATGTGGTTTGTTTAGAATAACACACATGCAATGACACTGGGTGTGGTTCATGAAAAGAACATATAGGCAATGACACTGGTGGATCCTTATGTTGTTTGTTTAGAAGAACACGATGCAATGACACTGGGTGTGGTTCATGAAAAGAACAGACACGCAATGACACTGGTGGATCCTTATGTGGTTTGTTTAGAGGAACATACATGCAATCACAGTAGGTGGATCCATATGTGGTTTATGGAAGTAAAAGACATGCAATGACACTGGTAGATCCTTATGTGGTTCATGAAAAGAACATACATGCAATGACACTGGGTTTGGTTCATGAATAGAACAGACATGCACTGACACTGGGTAAGGTTCATGAAAAGAAAAGACATGCAATGACACTGGTGGGCCCATCCTTATGTGGTTCATGAGAAGAACAGACAGGCAATGACACTGGTGGATCCTTATGTGGTTTGTTTAGAGGAACAGACACGCAATGACACCGGTGGATCCACATGTGGTTTATGGAAGTAAAAGACATGCAATGACACTGGTAGATCCTTATGTGGTTCATGAAAAGAATAGACATGCAGTGGAACTGGGTGTGGTTCATGAATAGAACAGACATGCACTGACACTGGGTGTGGTTCATGAAAAGAACAGACATGCAATGGCACTGGTGGGCCCATCCTTATGTGGTTCACGAAAAGAATAGACATGCAGTGACACTGGTGGATCCTTATGTGGTTTGTTTAGAGGAACAGACATGCAATGACATCGGTGGATCCACATGTGGTTTATGGAAGTAACACACATGCAATGACACTGGGTGTGGTTCATAAAAAGAACAGACATGCAATGACACTGGTAGATCCTTATGTGGTTCATGAAAAGAACAGACATGCAATGACACTGGTGGATCCTTATGTGGTTTGTTTAGAGGAACATACATGCAATGACTCTAGCCGTGGTTCATGAAAAGAACAAACATGCAATGACACCGGGTGTGGTTCATGAAAAGAACAGACATGCAATGAATTATGTGGTTTGTTTAGAATAACACACATGCAATGACACTTGGTGTGGTTCATGAAAAGAACATATAGGCAATGACACTGGTGGATCCTTATGTGGTTTGTTTAGAAGAACACACATGCAATGACACTGGGTGTGGTTCATGAAAAGAACAGACACGCAATGACACTGGTGGATCCTTATGTGGTTTGTTTAGAGGAACATACATGCAATCACACTAGGTGGATCCATATGTGGTTTATGGAAGTAAAAGACATGCAATGCCACTGGTTGTGATTCATGAAAAGAACAGACATGCAATGACACTGGTGGATCCTTATGTGGTTCATGAAAAGAATAGACAGGCAATGACACTGGTGGATCCTTATGTGGTTTGTTTGGAAGAACACACATGCAATGACACTGGGTGTGGTTTATGAGAAGAACACACACGCAATGACACTGGTGGATCCTTATGTGGTTTGTTTAGAGGAACAAACATGCAATGACACCGGTGGATCCACATGTGGTTTATGGAAGTAAAAGACATGCAATGACACTGGTAGATCCTTATGTGGTTCATGAAAAGAACAGACATGCAGTGAAACTGGGTGTGGTTCATTTATAGAACAGACATGAACTGACACTGGGTATGGTTCATGAAAAGAACAAACATGCAATGACACTGGTGGACCCATCCTTATGTGGTTCATGAGAAGAACAGACAGGCAATGACACTGGTGGATCCTTATGTGGTTTGTTTAGAGGAACACACATGCAATGACACATGTGGATCCACATGTGGTTTATGGAAGTATAAGACATGCAATGATACTGGTAGATCCTTATGTGGTTCATGAAAAGAATAGACATGTAGTGAAACTGGGTGTGGTTCATGAATAGAACAGACATGCTGTGAAACTAGGTGTGGTTCATGAATAGAATAGACATGCACTGAAACTGGTGGGCCCATCCTTATGTGGTTCATGAAAAGAACAGACATGCAATGACACTGGTGGATCCTTATGTGGTTTGTTTAGAGGAACATACATGCAATGACTATAGCTGTGGTTCATGAAAAGAACAGACATGCAATGACACCGGGTGTGGTTCATGAAAAGAACAGACATGCAATGACTTATGTGGTTTGTTTAGAATAACACACATGCAATGACACTGGGTGTGGTTCATGAAAAGAACATATAGGCAATGACACTGGTGGATCCTTATGTTGTTTGTTTAGAAGAACACGATGCAATGACACTGGGTGTGGTTCATGAAAAGAACAGACACGCAATGACACTGGTGGATCCTTATGTGGTTTGTTTAGAGGAACATACATGCAATCACAGTAGGTGGATCCATATGTGGTTTATGGAAGTAAAAGACATGCAATGACACTGGTAGATCCTTATGTGGTTCATGAAAAGAACATACATGCAATGACACTGGGTTTGGTTCATGAATAGAACAGACATGCACTGACACTGGGTAAGGTTCATGAAAAGAAAAGACATGCAATGACACTGGTGGGCCCATCCTTATGTGGTTCATGAGAAGAACAGACAGGCAATGACACTGGTGGATCCTTATGTGGTTTGTTTAGAGGAACAGACACGCAATGACACCGGTGGATCCACATGTGGTTTATGGAAGTAAAAGACATGCAATGACACTGGTAGATCCTTATGTGGTTCATGAAAAGAATAGACATGCAGTGGAACTGGGTGTGGTTCATGAATAGAACAGACATGCACTGACACTGGGTGTGGTTCATGAAAAGAACAGACATGCAATGGCACTGGTGGGCCCATCCTTATGTGGTTCACGAAAAGAATAGACATGCAGTGACACTGGTGGATCCTTATGTGGTTTGTTTAGAGGAACAGACATGCAATGACATCGGTGGATCCACATGTGGTTTATGGAAGTAACACACATGCAATGACACTGGGTGTGGTTCATAAAAAGAACAGACATGCAATGACACTGGTAGATCCTTATGTGGTTCATGAAAAGAACAGACATGCAATGACACTGGTGGATCCTTATGTGGTTTGTTTAGAGGAACATACATGCAATGACTCTAGCCGTGGTTCATGAAAAGAACAAACATGCAATGACACCGGGTGTGGTTCATGAAAAGAACAGACATGCAATGAATTATGTGGTTTGTTTAGAATAACACACATGCAATGACACTTGGTGTGGTTCATGAAAAGAACATATAGGCAATGACACTGGTGGATCCTTATGTGGTTTGTTTAGAAGAACACACATGCAATGACACTGGGTGTGGTTCATGAAAAGAACAGACACGCAATGACACTGGTGGATCCTTATGTGGTTTGTTTAGAGGAACATACATGCAATCACACTAGGTGGATCCATATGTGGTTTATGGAAGTAAAAGACATGCAATGCCACTGGTTGTGATTCATGAAAAGAACAGACATGCAATGACACTGGTGGATCCTTATGTGGTTCATGAAAAGAATAGACAGGCAATGACACTGGTGGATCCTTATGTGGTTTGTTTGGAAGAACACACATGCAATGACACTGGGTGTGGTTTATGAGAAGAACACACACGCAATGACACTGGTGGATCCTTATGTGGTTTGTTTAGAGGAACAAACATGCAATGACACCGGTGGATCCACATGTGGTTTATGGAAGTAAAAGACATGCAATGACACTGGTAGATCCTTATGTGGTTCATGAAAAGAACAGACATGCAGTGAAACTGGGTGTGGTTCATTTATAGAACAGACATGAACTGACACTGGGTATGGTTCATGAAAAGAACAAACATGCAATGACACTGGTGGACCCATCCTTATGTGGTTCATGAGAAGAACAGACAGGCAATGACACTGGTGGATCCTTATGTGGTTTGTTTAGAGGAACACACATGCAATGACACATGTGGATCCACATGTGGTTTATGGAAGTATAAGACATGCAATGATACTGGTAGATCCTTATGTGGTTCATGAAAAGAATAGACATGTAGTGAAACTGGGTGTGGTTCATGAATAGAACAGACATGCTGTGAAACTAGGTGTGGTTCATGAATAGAATAGACATGCACTGAAACTGGTGGGCCCATCCTTATGTGGTTCATGAAAAGAACAGACATGCAATGACACTGGTGGATCCTTATGTGGTTTGTTTAGAGGAACATACATGCAATGACTATAGCTGTGGTTCATGAAAAGAACAGACATGCAATGACACCGGGTGTGGTTCATGAAAAGAACAGACATGCAATGACTTATGTGGTTTGTTTAGAATAACACACATGCAATGACACTGGGTGTGGTTCATGAAAAGAACATATAGGCAATGACACTGGTGGATCCTTATGTTGTTTGTTTAGAAGAACACGCATGCAATGACACTGGGTGTGGTTCATGAAAAGAACAGACACGCAATGACACTGGTGGATCCTTATGTGGTTTGTTTAGAGGAACAGACATGCAATCACACTAGGTGGATCCATATGTGGTTTATGGAAGTAAAAGACATGCAATGACACTGGTAGATCCTTATGTGGTTCATGAAAAGAACATACATGCAATGACACTGGGTGTGGTTCATGAATAGAACAGACATGCACTGACACTGGGTATGGTTCATGAAAAGAACAGACATGCAATGACACTGGTGGGCCCATCCTTATGTGGTTCATGACAAGAACAGATAGGCAATGACACTTGTGGATCCTTATGTGGTTTGTTTAGAGGAACACACATGCAATGACACCGGTGCATCCACATGTGGTTTATGGAAGTAAAAGACATGCACTGACACTGGTAGTTCCTTATGTGGTTCATGAAAAGAACAGTCATGTAGTGAAAATGGGTGTGGTTCATGAATAGAACAGACATGCAGTGAAACTAGGTGTGGTTCATGAATAAAACAAACATGCATTGACACTGGTGGGCCCATCCTTATGTGGTTCATGAAAAGAACAGACATGCAATGACACTGGTGGATCCTCATGTGGTTAGTTTAGAGGAACATACATGCGATGACTCTAGCTGTGATTCATGAAAATAACAGACATGTAATGACACCGGGTGTGGTTCATGAAAAGAATAGACATGCAATGACTTATGTGGTTTGTTTAGAATAACACACATGCAACGACACTTGGTGTGGTTCATGAAAAGAACATATAGGCAATGACACTGGTGGATCGTTATGTGGTTTGTTTAGAAGAACACGCATGCAATGACACTGGGTTTGGTTCATGAAAATAACAGACACACAATGGCACTGGTGGATCCTTATGTGGTTTGTTTAGAGGAACAGACATGCAATCACATTGGGTGGATCCATATGTGGTTTATGGAAGTAAAAGACATGCAATGACACTGGCTGTGATTCATGAAAAGAACAGACATGCAATGACACTGGGTGTGATTCATGAAAAGAACAGACATGCAATGACACTGGTGGATCCTTATGTGGTTCATGAAAAGAACAGACAGGCAATGACACTGATGGATCCTTATGTGGTTTGTTTAGAAGAACACACATGCAATAACACTGGGTGTGGTTCATGAGAAGAACACACACAATGACACGAGTGGATCCTTGTGTGGTTTATTTAGAGGAACAGACACACAATGACACCGGTGGATCCACGTGTGGTTTATGGAAGTAAAAGACATGCAAGTACACTGGTAGATCCTTATGTGGTTCATGAAAAGAACAGACATGCAGTGAAACTGGGTGTGGTTCATGAATAGAACAGACATGCACTGACACTGGGTGTGGTTCATGAAAAGAACAGACATGCAATGACACTGGTGGTCCCATCCTTATGTGGTTCATGAAAGGACCAGACATGCAGTGAAACTTTTGGATCCTTATGTGGTTTGTATAGAGGAACAGACATGCAATGACAATGGTGGATCCACATGTGGTTTATGGAAGTAACACACATGCAATGACACTGGGTGTGGTTCATGAAAAGAACAGACATGCAATGACACTGGTAGATCCTTGTGTGGTTCATGAAAAGAACAGACATGCAGTGAAACTGGGTGTGGTTTATGAATAGAATAGACATGCACTGACACTGGGTATGGTTCATGAAAAGAACAGACATGCAATGTGACTGGTGGGCCCATCCTTATGTGGTTCATGAGAAGAACAGACAGGCAATGATACTGGTGGATCCTTATGTGGTTTGGTTAGAGGAACACACATGCAATGACACCGGTGGATCCACATGTGGTTTATGGAAGTAAAAGACATGCAATGACACTGGTAGATCCTTATGTGGTTCATGAAAAGAACATACATGCAGTGAAACTAGGTGTGGTTCATGAATAGAACAGACATGCACTGAAACTGGTGGGCCCATCCTTATGTGGTTCATGAAAAGAACAGACATGCAATGACAATGGTGGATTCTTATGTGGTTTGTTTAGGAGAACACACATGCAATGACACTGGGTGTGGTTCATGAAAAGAACACACACGCAATGACAATGGTGGATCCTTATGTGGTTTGTTTAGAGGAACAGACATGCAATGACACCGGTGGATCCATGTGTGGTTCATGAGAAGAACACACATCCAATGACTCTGGTAGATCCTTATGTGGTTCGTGAAAATAACTGACATGCACTGACACTGGGTGTGGTTCATGAAAAGAACAGACATGCACTGACACTAGGAGTGGTTCATGAAAAGAACAGACAGGCAATGACACTGGTGGATCCTTATGTGGTTTATGGAAGGCACAAACATGCAATGACACTGGCTGTGATTCATGAAAAGAACAGACATGCAATGACACTGGTGGATCCTTATGTGGTTCATGAAAAGAATAGACAGGCAATGAAACGGGTGGATCCTTATGTGGTTTGTTTAGAAGAACACACATGCAAAGACACTAGGTGTGGTTCATGAGAAGAACACACACGCAATGACACTCGTGGATCCTTATGTGGTTTGTTTAGAGGAACAGACACGCAATAACACCGGTGGATCCACATGTGGTTTATGGAAGTAAAAGACATGCAATGACACTGGTAGATCCAACGATTCAATTTTTCCCCAAAATAGTGCAAGGGCATCTGATGGTCTTGTTTTCTTAGGGATGGTTAGTGGCCCTGAGGAAGCAATGCACATAAACAATATAGGTTGTGCTGTTGGTATTTTGGTTCTCCGACTCCATCGCTGAAAAAAATGAGGCCCTATTTTTTCTCTCATATGGAACCTAAATATATAATATTTGTATTGTTTCTGATCTATGAATGCGTTGTATGATGCATTTGTATATCCTTGAATATTGTTTGGTACGATTACATTTCAATATCTTATTGTGGCCTATGATTCAAATTTGCCGCAAAGAGATGCAGACACATTGGTGTCAAATTTTTACAGGGATGAGTGAGCGAACCTGGGGCCATGTACAAGATCAATATAAGCTGTGCAATTGTTACTTGGTTCGCTTACGCCATCTTTGTTGAAACTTATGAGGCTGCAATCTTTATTCTACATTCATAGAACTATGATATTTGAATTATCTATTCCATGCATTCATAGTGTATAAGAATTACATTTTAGTTTGTCACCGAGGCCGATGATTGAAATTTTCCCCAAAAGAGTTCAAGTGGAGACACGTATGATGGTGTCGTGTTTTAGGGATGGGTTGGTGAACCTGAGGCAGCAATGCACACAAACAATATAGGTTGTGTTGTTGGTACTTTGGTTCCCCAACTCCATCTCTGAAATAAATTTTGAGGCCCTAGATTTATTCTCATGTGGAACTCCATATATGATCCTTGAATTGTTTTTGATCTTTTAATGATTGGTACGATGCATATGTATATGAATGGTTTTGATCATGAGTATTTTTAACATGCACCTGAAGATTAATTGTTTGGTTTTTTATTTATAATTACAATATTTAGGCTTGTTTTTGTACCTGACTATGTATATCCCTGAATAATGTTTTGTATGATTACATTTCAATTTCTTATTATGGCCAATGATTCAAATTTTCCCCAAAAGAGAGGCAGACACACTGGTGTCAGATTTTTTTAGGGACGAGTTAGTGAACCTGGGGCAATGTACAACAACAATATAGGCTGTGCAATTGTTACTTGGTTCACTCACGCCATCCCTGAATAATCTTATGAGGTCGCAATCTTTATTCTACATTCATAAAACTTTGATATTCAAATTATCTATTCCATGCATTCATAGTGTATAAGAATTACATTTTAGTTTGTCACCGAGGCCGATGATTGAAATTTGCCCCAAAAGAGTTCAAGGGGAGACACGTATGATGGTGTCGTGTTTTAGGATGGGTTGGTGAACCTGAGGCAGCAATGCACACAAACAATATAGGTTGTGCTGTTGGTACTTTGGTTCGCCTACTCCATCTCTAAAACAAATTATGAGGCCCTAGATTTATTCTTATGTGGAACTACATATATGATCCTTGAATTGTTTATGATCTTTTAATGATTGGTATGATGCATATGTATATGAATGGTTTTGATCATAAGTATTTTTAACATGCACCTGAGGATTAATTGTTTGGTTTTTTTTATAATTACAATATTTAGGCTTGTTTTTGTACCTGACTATGTATATCACTTAATAATATTTTGTACGATTACATTTCAATTTCTTATTGTGGCCAATGATTCAAATTGTCCCAAAAGGGAGGCACACACATTGGTGTCAGATTTTTTCAGGGACGAGTTAGTGAACCTGGGGCGATGTACAACAATAATATAGGTTGTGCAATTGTTACTTGGTTCACTCACGCCATCCCTGAATAACTTATGAGGCCACAATCTTTATTCTACATTCATAGAACTATGATATTCAAATTATCTATTCCATGCATTCATAGTGTATAAGAATTACATTTTAGTTTGTCACCGAGGCCGATGATTGAAATTTGCCCCAAAAGAGTTCAAGGGCAGGCACGTATGATGGTGTCGTGTTTTAGGGATGGGTTGGTGAACTGAGGCAGCAATGCACACAAACAATATAGGTTGTGCTGTTGGTACTTTGGTTCGCCTACTCCATCTCTAAAACAAATTATGAGGCCCTAGATTTATTCTCATGTGGAACTACATATATGATCCTTGAATTGTTTATGATCTTTTAATGATTGGTATGATGCATATGTATATGAATGGTTTTGATCATAAGTATTTTTAACATGCACCTGAGGATTTTTTTTTATAATTACAATATTTAGGCTTGTTTTTGTACCTGACTATGTATATCCCTGAATAATGTTTTGTACGATTACATTTCAATTTCTTATTGTGTCCAATGATTCAAATTTATCCCAAAAGAGAGGCAGACACATTGGTGTCAGATTTTTTCAGGGACGAGTTAGTGAACCTGGGGCGATGTACAACAATAATATAGGCTGTGCAATTGTTACTTGGTTCACTCACGCCATCCCTAAATAAACTTATGAGGCCGCAATCTTTATTCTACATTCATAGAACTATGATATTCAAATTATCTATTCCATGAATTCATAGTGTATAAGAATTACATTTTAGTTTGTCACCGAGGCCGATGATTGAAATTTTCCCCAAAAGAGTTCAAGGGCAGGCATGTATGATGGTGTCGTGTTTTAGGGATGGGTTGGTGAACCTGAGGCAGCAATGCACACAAACAATATAGGTTGTGCTGTTGGTACTTTGGTTCGCCTACTCCATCTCTAAAACAAATTATGAGGCTTTAGATTTATTCTCATGTGGAACTACATATATGATCCTTGAATTGTTTCTGATCTTTTAATGATTGGTATGATGCATATGTATATGAATGGTTTTGATCATAAGTATTTTTAACATGCACCTGAGGATTAATTGTTTGGTTTTTTATTTATAATTACAATATTTAGGCTTGTTTTTGTACCTGACTATGTATATCCCTGAATAATGTTTTGTACGATTACATTTCAATTTCTTATTGTGGCCAATGATTCAAATTTGTCCTAAAAGACAGGTAGACACATTGGTGTCAGATTTTTTCAGGGACAAGTTAGTGAACCTGGGGCGATGTACAACAACAATACAGGCTGTGCAATTGTTACTTGGCTCACTCACGTCGTCCCTGAATAAACTTATGAGGCCGCAATCTGATGCAATTATTTGTCATTGTGTTGAGATGAAATGATATATGAACCGATCAAACTATTGCTGAGATGCTTTATCTTTGATATCCATGGATATATTGTCTTACATATACATGTTGTCAATTCTTGAGTTGTAATACAATTCAATCATATGTATGAGTTCTATGTTATGTTCTTAAAAATCAACAGGAGGATGATGATGAAGTGGACGATATTAAGGAATCTAGGGACAACAAGAGCCGCTACGTGCTGAGGCGGTTACGGTGTGGGCTAATCCGTTTCCACCGTAGGGGGAGACTGTTTTGCCCATTCTGTGGCAGAGCAATCAACGTGGACTTCGACAGCATGATCCAGCACGTGGAGGGCGTTGGCAGAGGCGGAGGCAGGCATAAGGCGATTACCTTGGCGCGACACGCAGCCTACGGCAAATTCCTCCGGGAGTATGTCAGGACTAGCCTGTATCTCATCGACTAGGCTGTCGCTGCCTCCTGATGATAAACCCCTGCCCTGCTAGGCGTCTCCGTGTCCTGGCCTCCTGCTGCAGCCCCTGCTTCTATTTTGTTCTAGTTAATTATTACCTGTGTGTGGCATGTAAGACAATATATCCGTGGTGTCTCTGGTGAACCTTATATATTAATCTACTCCTTTATATGGAGTGCCTTAAAGTTTCTAGTGTTAAATTATATTTACTGATCATGCTCATGCACACTACAAAATATTTCTAGTGCTCGATTATATTATAATTGTCAAGAAATACATCAACAAGTTAAATTGGTTCAAATTTTGTATTGAAGTAACTAAATGTATCACACACATAATAAACTAGAAACTAAAATCTAGTTCAAACACATAATGTATCACCACCACTTGTTGTCGTCCTTGACTTGCTTCCCCTTCAGTCGTGGTGCCATGGGCAGGGACCAAGTGGGTCTCTGTTCTGCGTTTCCCATCGTCCATGCCTGCAAGGAAATGGGTGAAAGGAACTTCCTGCAAGGAACTGCCTTCGAGAGGAAGAAGAAGATGAACCGATGGTTCCAGAACAGAGGAAGAAGAAGTGCCCAGGAAAAACTGCAGAGGAATGACTGAGGAAGAGGAATGACTACAGAAGAAACGTGGTAACTGCAACTTTCGGTTCGAGAACTCACCGTGGTTACGTGGAGATCGTGGCAGTGCCGCCGGTTTAACAAGTGGGGGCCAGTTCCTGCGAGAATATGAAATTAGTTGTGCATTTTTCTATGCAAGAAATTGAGAGAAGTCATTTATATTTTGTCTTTCATAATTAAACACAATGAAGTTGGTACAGCCCAAGAGATTTGAACAAACTAGATTTGCTAGTTTAACATACAACAACACTTACATGCCCAACATGGAAGAACTTGGAGAGCCCCAGAACTTGAGCTACCACAGAGACCTCGGCAGAGGTGGCAGAATTGGTGCGGGTGCAACCACGGCGACGGCGAGCTCAGATTCTAGAGGAGGAAAACAGAACCGAGCATGGTCGACAAGGTGAGAGATCTCACCGGGAACCAATTCTCGTCCCCGACCATGACATGGGTGCGTCCATGGTGAGGGCAAGCTCCGACTCGGGATGGGGAGGAGAGCGGGACCGAGCAGCTTCATCACTTCCCAGCTCTGCGCCATGGTCGTGACCACAGATTGCCGCTCCGAGGAAGAAGACGAGTAATGGAGGCGCCAACGCTGCAAGCCTACAGGGAGGAGAGCTGGGCCGAGCAGGTTCGACCATGTCCCAGCTCTGTGCCATGGCTGCGAGGCCCCATAGATTGCCGCTCCGGGGAAGAAGAAGACGCGTAATGGATGCATGCGCCAACGCTGCAAGCTTAATTGACACCTAAGCGACAGGAGTGACAGGAGCGACATAACGGCGAGAACTAACAGGGGGGCCCAACTTGACGGCCGTTAGCCTGATTTTTTGTATTGAAAAATAAAGTTGAATTCGTGCCGAAAAAGACCCTCTGAGTATTTGGCACGCCAACTATAGTCATCGCGGATGATATCAGGGAACTCGGGTACCATGTTGCCTGGACACCCCAACTTTCGGGCCGCAAAATTATATTCTCCCCCCAAGGCTCATGCTGATATTAGCAAAAATATTAGCCCGAGTCTTAAGTAGCTTTCTGACTTTGGGTATTCTGACTTACAGAAAGTATGTTCCTATAACCAGGATTTATTGAAGAATGTCTGTGATAAGCAGAGAGAGATCAAAGATCTCCGGCTTAAAAATGCTAAACTTAAAGTTGCCAAGGATGAAGCCGAAGGTAATCATTCCGAGATTCATGTTGGGTCCGCAGCATAGAAAACAAAAAAAATTCCTACGATGAGAACTATACGCCAAGATCTATCTACTAGATACAGAGCAACAGGTGGACATACATCCATGGAAAACTTACCCTCGAAGACAACGAGTTTTGTTAACGAGTAGGAACTCGTGGTTGATGTAGTCATACGCTTGCCGATCTCAAGATCGTGTGGAAGTACGAGTGCCGCAAATCAGCAGCGCATCCGTCCTCGCACACACGTTCAAGCCACCGGACAACCTCCACCTCCTCACTCCAGTGAATCAGCGGAAGCAGCAACTCCTTCCAGATGCAAGGCCACCGGGAACATGTATCTCGCTAATCCAAGACCATGGGGAATATCTAGAGGGGGAGAGAGATCCTTCACGTGGAGGTGTCGTTTGTGAGAGGGGAGAGGGGGGCTTTATATAGGAGGGAGGGACACCCCTCCCCTCCCATAGCCGGCGCATGAGGGGGGGGACTCCTCCCCTCCTTCATTCATGTGGTGAACCTCCACTCACATAAACATGGCCTCCACCCAAAATCCCACTCACATGTATTTAATTTCCACCAAATTAAATGCAACTCTCAATTAATAAAACTCTTTTATTTATTTTATTCAGAATTTTGTTAATTACTTTAATTAACAAACATTCACATAAAACCCCTTGCAACATTTCAATATCACATGCAGAACCACTTTCTGCAATTTCACCCGAAACAATTCTGGTTTCTATTGAAACAATTCCTGTTTCTATCGAAACATTTCTTGCGCTTTGCAAACCTTTTGTCTGGAACATATGTGCTCCTAAATGGTGTACGGCAACCCTTAAGTGTGTCACCCTATGGTTCGCGAATAATACAGACATGATTGAGACTCCTCTCAGATCAATAATCAGAAGCGGGACCTGGAGATCCATACTGACTCCTGCATATTCAACGATGACTTCTGTGATTGTCAGAACCTTTAACATCAGCAATTTAATCCCTTTGTCTCATGATATAATACATGTCCGAGATTCGATCATCGGTATCCAAATACCTAGTTTGATGTCGTTACCGACATGCACTCTTTTCTCGTTCCCGTGATATAACATTCTAGTGATCACATCACTTGCTCGCAAGCTATCTTAATGTGATATCATCGAGAGGGCCCAGAGTATATCTATCCGTCATCGGGATTGACAAATTCCACTCTTGATCCATGTGCCTCAACATAACACCTTCATAGCACTGAACCCACCTTTATGGTCACCCTGTTACAGTGTGACGTTTGATGTTATCAAGATACTCTTCCGGTGTTAGCAATTAACATGATCTCATGGTCTAAGGACTAAGACTACTTTGTATGATGTTATAGCAATATAAACATAATGACTTGATCGTAATGCTATACTTCGGATGAATGTTCATCACATCATTTCACAAATGTTGTGACCTTGTTATTAACAACATCCAATGTCCATGATCAGGAAACCTTGATCATCTTGTTAATCAACAAGCTAGTTTATAAGAGAGGCATAACTAGGAACCCTTTTTGTTTATTAGACACACATGTATTGATGTTTCCTATCAATACAATTATAGCATGCAAAATAAACATCTATCATATACAAGGAATACATAATAACAACTTTATTATTGCCTCTCAGGGCATATTTCCTTCAGTCTCCCACTTGCACTAGAGACAATAATCTAGTTTACATAGTGATAAATCTAACACCCATGGAGTTCTGGTGTTGATCATGTTTTTCCCTAGGGAGTACTTTAGTCAACGGATCTGCTACATTCAGGTCCGTGGGCACTTTAAAAATATTTATATCTCCATCCTTGACATGCTCGCGGATGGAGTGAAACCGGCGCTTAATATGCTTGGAATTCTTGTGAGACCTTGGTTCCTTGGCGTTGACTATGGCTCCATTGTTGTCACAATAGATCACCATTGGGTCCAACGCACTAGGAACCACACCTAGTTCAGTTATGAAGTCCTTCATCCAAACCGCTTCCTGTGCCGCTTCTGAAGCAGCATATTCCGCCTCCGTCGTTGATCCAGCCACCACAGGTTGTTTGGAGCTCCTCCAACTAACTGCTGCTCCTTTCAAGAGAAATACGTATCCGGATTGAGACTTAGAGTCATCTGGATCAGTGTCAAAGCTAGCATCGACATAACACTTAGCGACTAGCTCTTCTTCACCTCCGTATACAAGAACCATATCCTTAGTTCTTCTCAAGTACTTAAGGATATTCTTGACCGCTATCCAGTGTTCTGAACCTGGATCAGATTGGTACCTACTAGTCAAACTAATAGCATGTGCCACATCCGGTCTTGTACATAGCATGGCATACATTATAGAGCCTATGGCTGAGGCATAGGGGATCTTATCCATTATCTCTCTTTCTTCCGCCGAAGCCGGACTTTGAGTCTTACTCAATGTCTTGCCTTGCAACATAGGTAAGTACCCCTTCTTACTTCCGCCCATATTAAACTTCTTTAATATCTTATCAAGGTATGTACTCTGCGATAGCCCAATTAGGTGTCTTGATCTATCTCTATAGATTTTAATGCCTAATATATATGAAGCTTCACCAAGGTCCTTCATCGAAAATTTGTTGTTTAGATAACTTTCAACACTGTTTAAAAGATCTATATCATTTCCAATCAATAATATGTCATCCACATATAATATCAGAAATGCCACATTGCTCCCGATCACTTTCTTGTAAATACAAGCCTCTCCATAAGTTTGGACAAATCCAAACTCTTTGATCACCTCATCAAAGCGGAGATTCCAACTCCGGGATGCTTGCTTTAGTCCATAGATGGATCGCTGAAGTTTGCACACCTTATCAGCATCCTTAGGATCGACAAAACCCTCAGGTTGTATCATATACAACTCTTCTTCAATATTACCATTGAGGAACGCAGTTTTGACATCCATCTGCCATATTTCATAATCGAAATATGCAGCAATTGCTAACATAATCCTAACCGACTTAAGCATTGCTACGGGAGAGAATGTCTCATCGTAGTCAACTCCTTGAATTTGTCGAAACCCCTTTGCGACAAGTCGAGCCTTATAGATGGTTACATTACCATCAGCATCAGTTTTTCTTTTGAAAATCCATTTATTCTCAACGGCCTTTCGATCGTGAGGTAAGTCCACCAAGGTCCAAACCTGGTTTTCGTACATGGATTCCATCTCGGATTTCATGGCTTCTAGCCATTTGTTGGAATCAGGGCTCATCATCGCTTCTTCATACGTCACAGGGTCATCTATTTCATCAATCATGAAATTCATAACAGGATTGCCGTACAGTTCAGGAGCTGCACGTGTCCTGCTTGACCTGCGAGGTTCGGTAGTGTCCTCTTTCGGAGTTTTATGATCAATATCATTAGCTCTCTCTTCATTAGGTGAAGTCAACTCCGAAAAAACTTCCGGTGCTGCGCTACTCGCCATTTCATGAAGAGAAGGTTCAATAACCTCTTCGAGTTCTACCTTCCGACTACTCACACCTTTCGCGAGAAACTCCTTCTCAAGAAAGGATCCATTCTTGGCAACAAAGACCTTGCCCTCGGATCTGTGATAGAAGGTATACCCAATCATTTCCTTAGGGTATCCTATGAAGACGCATTTTTCCGCTTTGGGTTCGAGTTTATCCGGTTGAAGTTTCTTCACATAAACATCGCATCCCCAAACTTTGAGAAATGACAGCTTAGGTTTGTTTCCAAACCATATTTCATACGGTGTCTTTTCAACGGATTTAGATGGTGCCCTATTTAAAGTGAATGTAGTGGTTTCCAGTGCATAACCCCAAAATGACAGTGGCAAGTCAGTCAGAGACATCATAGATCGAACCATATCCAATAAAGTACGATTACGACATTCCGACACACCATTACGTTGTGGTGTTCCGGCAGGCGTGAGTTGTGAAACTATTCCACAGTCTTTCATATGTGTGCTAAACTCGTAACTAAGATACTCTCCTCCACGGCCGGACCGCAGAAATTTGATCTTTCTGTTACGATGATTTTCCACTTCATTCTGAAATTCTTTGAACTTTTCAAAGGTTTCAGACTTATGTTTCATCAAATAGATATACCCGTATCTACTCAAATCATCCGTGAAAGTAACAAAATAACGATATCCACCTCGCGCCGACACACTCATTGGTCCACACACATCAGTATGTATGATTTCCAATAAATCTGTCGCCCGTTCCATTTTGAACCAGAAAACGGCGTTCTAGTCATATTTCCCATAAGGCATGGCTCACATGTATCAAATGATTCAAAGTCAAGTGATTCCAAAAGTCCATCAGAATGGAGTTTCTTCATGCGTTTAACACCAATATGACCTAGACGGCAGTGCCACATATATGCAGATATATCATTATCAAGTTTAATCCTTTTAGCATCAACATTATGAATATGTGTAATACTACTATCGAGATCCAACAGAAATAAACCATTCAACATAGGTGCATGACCATAAAAGATATTATTCATATAAATCGAACAACCATTATTTTCAGACTTAAACGAATAACCACTTTGCATCAAACATGGTCCGGATACAATGTTCATGCTTAGTGTAGGCACCAAATAACAATTATTCAGGTTTATAACTAATCCCGACGGCATATGGAGAGGCAGCGTTCCGACGGCGATCACATCAACTCTTGATCCATTGCCGACCCGCATCGTGACCTCATCCCTTGCTAGTTGTCGCTTGTTCCGCAGCCCCTGAACCGAGTTACATATATTAGCAACCGATCCCGTATCAAATACCCAGGTGCTACTACGAGTACTAGTCAAGTACACATCAATAACATGTATATCACATATACCTTTGTTTGCCTTGCCGGCCTTCTTGTCCGCCAAATACTTGGGGTAGTTGCGCTTCCAATGGCCAGTCCCCTTGCAATAGTAGCACTCGGTGTCAGACTTAGGGCCAGCCCGGGGTTTCTTTTCAGGCGCGGCAACAGAGTTGCCGCCCTTCTTTCCTTTCTGCTTGCCTTTCTTGTCCTTCTTGAAACCGGTGGTCTTATTGATCATCAACACTTGATGTTCTTTCCTAATCTCCACTTCTGCAGTCTTAAGCATTGACAGAAGCTCGGGAAGAGACTTCTTCATGGCCTGCATATTATAGTTCATCACGAAGCTCTTGTAGCTAGGTGGCAGAGATTGGAGAACACGATGTATGCCTAATTCATTGGGAATTGTTATTCCCAAGGACACAAGCTTATCGGCGTACCCAGACATTTTGAGTACGTGCTCACTAACGGAGCTGTTCTCTTCCATCATGTAGCTAAAGAACTTTTCAGAAGCATTATAACTCTCTACGGCAGCATGGGTATCGAAAATCATTTTCAATTCTCCCGTGGTATCAAAGGCATTGCCATTTTCGAAACGTTTTCGAAGTTCTGGCTCTAGCCCATACAGTATGCCGCAATGAACTAAGTTGTGGTCCTCCTGACGAGTTATATAAACGTTCTTTTCCTCGTCAGGGGCATCAGGAGCTGGTGGGGGGCCTAGCGGCGCCTCTAGCACATATTGCTTTTGTGCAGCAGTGAGGAGAATCCTCAAATTCATAGCCCAGTTGGTGAAGTTGCTACCATTCGCAGCAAGCTTCTCTTTCTCCATGAACACATTGAAATTAAAAGCAGGTGGTGCCATCTACGAACATAATTTGTAAAATATATTTAGACTAAGTTTATGATAGATTGAGTTCAACTAATCCAAATTACTAATGAACTCCCACTCAAAATCGACATCCCTCGTGTCCTTTTGGTGATTACATGAACCAAATCCACTACACCAAGTCCGATCATCACGTGAGTCAGTGTAGCTTCAAAGGCGAGCATCTATATGGGCATCATATCAACTATATGACTCATGCTTAACCTTTCGGTCCGTGTTCCGAGGCCATGTCTGTACATGCTAGGCTCGTCAAGTAAGACCCTTAGTATTCGCGTGTGTAAAACTGTCTTACACCCGTTGTAGGAAAGCGTAGAGTCGAGAACACCCGATCATCACGTGATGCCTCAAAACACGATCCACAAAATGGTGCATACTTAAGGAAGAACACATTTTATCTTGATATCTAAATGAGGGATCATCTTATAATGCTACCAGAAGCGCTAAACTAGCAATATAAGATGCTAACATCTAATGTGTGAAGTGAGGTGATATGGTCCATGCATTTGATCTCTATCATTTGCATCGTGGTATGATCTCTATCATTCCTTTATGTGTAAAGCCAAGGTTTATGGAACTTACACGTTAAGTGAGTTGTAAGAGTATCTATCATACATCTACTTACAACAATACCATATCAAGACACTAGCCCAGCAACGATCTAAACTAGACGCCTCTAATTTATCAATTGCAAGTTTTACGTGGCTTAGGGCTTTCGGAGATAGAACCGGTCTTACCTACGAACATGAACCACAACGAGGATAACCAAGTTATTATAAACTCGTTGTAAATCAGATATTGACTATATTAGGAGAGACAAACACCCGCCAGCCACTTATGCAAAACTAGTTGCATGTCAGTCGTGGAACCGGTCTCATGTACGATGACATGTAAGGTTGGTCCGGGCCGCTTCATCCCACTATGCCACCAATATCCAAAGTACATAGAAGATGCAATAACATGATCATCATCGCCCACATATAAACATATGTGTACTACCCGTGCAAAGCACCTACGCATAGATCAGGCTCTGCTACCACTGTTGGGTCCGCAACATAGAAAACAAAAAAATTTCCTACGATGAGAACTATACGCCAAGATCTATCTACTAGATACAGAGCAACAGGTGGACATACATCCATGGAGAACTTACCCTCGAAGACAACGAGTTTTGTTAACGAGTAGGAACTCGTGGTTGATGTAGTCGTACGCTTGCCGATCTCAAGATCGTGTGGAAGTTCGAGCGCCGCAAATCAGCAGCGCATTCGTCCTCGCACACACGTTCAAGCCACCGGACAACCTCCACCTCCTCGCTCCAGCGAATCAGCGGAAGCAACAACTCCTTCCAGACGCAAGGCCACCGGGAACATGTATCTCTCTAATCCGAGACCATGGGGAATATCTAGAGGGGGAGAGAGATCCTTCATGAGGAGGTGTCGTTTGTGAGAGGGGAGAGGGGGGCTTTATATAGGAGGGAGGGAGACCCCTCCCCTCCCATAGCCGGCGCATGAGGGGGGGGGGGACTCCTCCCCTCCTTCATTCATGTGGTGAACCTCCACTCACATACACATGGCCTCCACCCAAAATCCCACTCACATGTATTTAATTTCCACCAAATTAAATGCAACTCTCAATTAATAAAACTCTTTTATTTATTTTATTCAGAATTTTGTTAATTACTTTAATTAACAAACATTCACATAAAACCCCTTGCAACATTTCAATATCACATGCAGAACCACTTTCTGCAATTTCACCCGAAACAATTCCGGTTTCTATCGAAACAATTCCTGTTTCTATCGAAACATTTCTTGCGCTTTGCAAACCTTTTGTCTGGAACATATGTGCTCCTAAATGGTGTCCGGCAACCCTTAAGTGTGTCACCCTATGGTTCGCGAATAATACAGACATGATTGAGACTCCTCTCAGATCAATAATCAGAAGCGGGACCTGGAGATTCATACTGACTCCTGCATATTCAACGATGACTTCTGTGATCGTGAGAACCTTTAACGTCAGCATTTTAATCCCTTTGTCTCATGATATAATACATGTCCGAGATTCGATCATCGGTATCCAAATACCTAGTTTGATCTCGTTACCGACATGCACTCTTTTCTCGTTCCCGTGATATAACATTCTAGTGATCACATCACTTGCTTGCAAGCTATCTTAATGTGATATCACCGAGAGGGCCCAGAGTATATCTATCCGTCATCGGGATTGACAAATTCCACTCTTGATCCATGTGCCTCAACATAACACCTTCATAGCACTGAACCCACCTTTATGGTCACCCTGTTACGGTGTGACGTTTGATGTTATCAAGATACTCTTCCGGTGTTAGCAATTAACATGATCTCATGGTCTAAGGACTAAGACTACTTTGTATGATGTTATAGCAATATAAACATAATGACTTGATCGTAATTCTATACTTCGGATGAATGTTCATCACATCATTTCACAAATTCTGTGACCTTGTTATTAACAACATCCAATGTCCATGATCAGGAAACCTTGATCATCTTGTTAATCAACAAGCTAGTTTATAAGAGAGGCATAACTAGGAACCCTTTTTGTTTATTAAACACACATGTATTGATGTTTCCTATCAATACAATTATAGCATGCAAAATAAACATCTATCATATACAAGGAATACATAATAACAACTTTATTATAAACCTTGTCTTTGTTATTTTCAATGTCGAATTTTTCTGAACTGGTGTTCTTTTTGACTTACAGCGCTGGTAAAACAATCCTGCGCCATGATTGAAGAGGCCGAGAACCTCAAGACCTTGGTGGTGGAGAACAAGGAGCTTCGCCAAGAGCTGGATAAGCTCAAGGTGGATCATAAAAAGAGCATTGCTGAAGTCCGTGAATCCTCCTCCATGGCTACTGAAGAGCGTGATCGCAAGATCTCTGCTCAAGATAAAACAATCTTGGACCTCAAGAATGAGCTTAGCAGAGAGAGGGACCTTTCCCAGGTGCTCCGGACTGAACTCCAGAGTCTCCGGGAGGAGAAGACCAAAATTGACGACGTCATTTTCGGTTGGTTCCATCTTTGTGGCTTATCTTTTTCTTCGACTTCTATCAATGTCGGATATTTCTTAACTTGATTTGTATATAGGTCCTCTGAACTTGACGGACTCCACCTCTGCTGAGCCCCGCACCCACCGGCTTACCCAAGTCGGTGACCTGCTTCATGACTTCCGCCAATCCCTTGAGGATATTGGCGAAGCCCTCAAGATTCTGGACATGCACAGCATGTCGGATTTTCAGGTGCGGGACAAGGCAAAGGAGATGCCGCAGCTCGTCCAGGATTGGAACATGTCCTACGCGCGATCAGCAGCGCAGAACGCTCTCACCATGGTCATGAGCCACCATGGAAACATGGAGATATGGCAAGTGACCAGAGGGTACTCTAAAGTGGATGAAGATGGCTAGGAGCAGGACATCAAAGCCATTATGGACTCCTGTGCCGGATATGGGTGTCATGTGGCTGACTTGACCAGCTACGATAGAACGCGCCACCTCGGATGTGGACATCTCGGAAAGATATCAAGGCGACGTATCCAGCGAGCCGGCAGCTCCTTCATCTCCTCATGCATCATAGATTGCTAGAAACATTTGTATTATCTGAAAAACATGATGCGTCTGTAAATATAGAGTACTATAACTTTGCTAGTGCTAAGCTTTTGATCTATTCAGCACTTTTTTGGCTTTAAATTTTTTTGTGTGCCTAAAATGTTTACATGAGCACTTGTATTTTTTCGTCTATACTTATCGTTTATCTGGCTTTCCGCCTCGTCCCTTTCGTGAGCCGGCTAAACCTTCAGCCGGAAACTTTGCCGAGCAACGGAGCTCAATTGCTAAACCAGTTTAAACTCGGAAACAAAGCCGGCTTCTAGTACCAACAATTCACTCCTCGGAAAATGCCTGCATCCAGCAATCAGACAAATAACCAAAGTAAAGACTAGAATTTTTAGAGTTATACCCGAAGGTAGAAATTTTAGAATCGGAAATCTAAACCAGAACGAACATGAGCATAAAGTACTTTCAAGCATTCTGGGATTTTCGACTATGACATGATCATTTGGAAATAAGATGGTAAAAACTTCTCAGAAAAACTTGAGGCAACCAAAACTTTTATTTCCCACAGAACATGTACATATATATGATTACAAAGAAGGATAAAATAAGAATAAAAGGGACGTAGCTGAGCAATATTCCATGGTCTGTCTAACTCATCCGGATTTGTACTGCCTCCAGCTCTCTTTCTCTTCTTAGTAGCAGGTCTTTCTTTGACTGGGCTCATGTCAGTTAAGTAGTACGATCCATTGTGCAATACTCGACTAACTAAAAAGGGACCTTCCCATACTACGGAAAGTTTGTGCTTTCTTTGTTGCACAAGCTGGAGAACCAAATCACCTTTATTGAAAGATCTATTTCGGACTCTCTGACTATGATACTTGTGTAACTTTTGCTGATAGGCTGTAGATCTCATTTCAGCAACGACGCGAACTTCTTCGACTAAGTCAAGATCATTTTGTCGAGAAATCTCGTCATCGTCTTCGATATACGTGGCCACTCTAGGAGAAGTATGAATCAAATCACTAGGAAGAACTGCTTCTGCACCATAGACCAAGAAGAAAGGTGTGTATCCCGTTGACCTATTTGGAGTTGTTCGTAAACTCCAAATTACAGAGGGTAATTCCTCTGCCCAAGCCCCCGCAACATGTCGTAGTGGTGCTTCGAGTCTCAGTTTTAGGCCTTGTAGAATTAAACCATTTGCTCTTTCGACTTGTCCGTTAGCCTGTGGATGTGCGACTGACGCAATGTCAAGCCGGATATTTTGCTCGTTGCAGAATTCAGCCAATTCTCCCATAGAAAAGTTACTCCCGTTGTCCGTGATAATGCTATGCGGATAACCATACCGGATTATAACATCCTCGACAAATCTTTTGGCCGTTGCTCCATCACAACTAGTGACAGGTTTAGCCTCAATCCATTTGGTAAATTTATCCACCATCACTAAGAGGTGAGTAAATCCACTTGGAGCTCGTTTAAATGGTCCTACCATATCAAGCCCCCAAACCACAAAGGGCCATGTTATAGGTATTGTTCGCAGCTAATCAGCCGGAACATGAGCTTGCTTGGCGTACTTTTGGCATCCTTTGCACGTCTTGACTAATCGTTCGGCATCTGCCTGACCTGTAAGCCAGAAAAATCCATGTCTGAAAGCTTTTGCCACTAAAGATTTGGCTATAGCGTGGTGACCACACTCGCCTTCGTGGATTTCTCTTAAGATTTCCACTCCTTCTTCCGGAGATACACAGCGCTGAAAACCCCCAGAAACACTCCGTTTATGGAGCTCACCTTTAACAATAGTATAGGCTTTTGCTCGTCGGATAATCTGCCGGCTCAGCACCTCGTCTTCGGGTAATTTGCCATCTACCAAATAATCGAGGTAGGGTTGAGTCCAGCTAGGAATTACAGCCAGAACTGCTATCAAAGGTGAGTCGGATTTGGTCGGATATTCCTCATCTATTCCCCTTTATTGAGGGAATTTTGAGGTGCTCTAAAAAAGCGCCATCCAGGACCTCTTTCCGCGCAGAACCTATCCGAGATAGTGCGTCTGCTTCCTCATTTTCTGCTCGAGGGATGTGTTGAACTTCAAACCCTTCGAACGATTTAGATAGACCATCCACGATAGCTTTATACGCTGCCATGTGTTTATTTGCATTACAAATATCCGATACTTGCTGAGCAACAAGATCCGAATCTCCGTAACACATCAAACGTCGGATGCCAATATCTTTAGAAATCCGGATTCCATGCAGCAGTGCTTCATAATCGGCAATATTGTTGGTCGCTGTGAAGTGGATCTGCAACACGTATAAAAGTTTATCTCCTTGGGGTGATTTGAGCACCACGCCAGCCCCCGAGCCCCCTCGAGCCTTAGACCCATCAAAAAAGAGGGTCCAATATTCCGACTCAGGGAGGATCATGTTCTCCTTCGTCTCTGTCCAATCAGCGACAAAGTTAGCAAGGATCTAGGATTTGATTGCTGTCCGAGGTTTATACTCAATATCGAAAGCTGAAAGCTCTATGCCCCATTTGGCGACGCGTCCTGTGGCGTCACTGTTGTTGATTATATCTCTCATGGGAGTTCTGCTCACCATGGTAATTGGATGCTCCTGAAATTAGTGTCGTAACTTACGAGATGCTAGAAAAACACCGTAAGCCAACTTTTGATAGTGCGGATACCGTTGTTTTGATTCTTTCAGGACCTCACTGACAAAGTAAGTCGGACGCTGCACTAGGTGTTCCTGATTTTCCTCTGGTCTCTCCACCACCATGACGATACTAACGACCTTATTTGTCGCAACAAGGTAGAGCAACATCGGTTCCTTAGGTTCCGGCGCTGCAAGGATAGGAGCAGATGAGAGTACTCTTTTCAGATCTTATAGTGCAGCTTCAGCTTCGTCAGTCCAAACAAAATCCTTGGTCTTTTTTAGGAGTTTGTATAATGGTGCGGCTCTTTCACCAAGCCGGCTTACAAATCGACTGACCGCAGCGATGCAACCAGTTAATCTTTGCATGTCCTTCAGGCGAGTTGGCCTGGAAATATTGAGTATAGCCTTGATTTTGTCGCAGTTCACCTCTATGCCTCTTTGAGACACGATGAAACCTAACAATTTTCCGGCTGGTATTCCAAAGAAGCATTTCTTCGGGTTAAGCATGATGTTGTATTTTCGTAGATTGGCAAATGTTTCCTCCAAGTCGGAAATCAGTGTTTCCTTTTTTTTGGACATTACCGCGATATCATCCACGTATGCATGTACATTGCGTCCGAGTTGGTCATGGAGGCAACGCTGCATCGTGCGCTGGTATGTAGCTCCTGCGTTCTTCAGCCCAAAGGGCATTGTAACAAAACAGAAGGTTCCGAAAGGGGTTATGAATGAAGTTTTGACTTTGTCAGATTCCTTCATCTGGATTTGGTGATAGCCGAAATATGCGTCGAGGCAGTATAATCAACGCACATCCTTAAATCAGTGGTGTCCTTTTTAGGGACCATTACAGGATTGGCCGACCACTCAGTGTGGATGACCTCTTCTATGAATCCGGCTAACTCGAGCTGTGCTAGTTCCTTAGCTATTGTCTTATGCTTTTCGTCGCCAAACCGTTGCAGGGACTGTTTGACGGGTTTAGCGTTTGGGTTTACATTTAGAGAGTGCTCGGCAAGTTCCCTAGGTACTCCGGTCATGTCAGATGGCTACCATGCGAAGATATCTTGATTTGCTTGGAGGAACTTGACGAGCGCGCTTTCCTATGCGCTACCTAGGCCTACGCCTATCTGGGTCGCCTTGGAGGGGACATCATCCTTCAATGGCACTTTCTTCGTCTCTTCTGATGCCTTGAACTCCGGATTCGGCTTTGTCACCTCCTTCTTTGTTGCGGGCATATCGGACGTATTTATGCTCTTCTTGATCTCCTGGTACTCCTGGGCGTGCAGCACGGCTTCGGCAAAGGCGGCATTTCCATCCTCGCACTCTCGCGCTTTCTTTGGGTCTCCCCTGATGGTGATCACGCCGTTGGGACCTGGAATTTTCATCATAGTGTAAATGTAACACGGATGAGCCATAAAAGCCCAGTAAGCCGGACGTCCGAATATAGCGTGGTATGCGCTCTTGAATGGGACCACTTCGAAGGAAAGTGCCTCCGTCCGATAGTTCTTTGGAGTTCCAAAGGTAACATCCAAAGTAATCTCTCCCAGGGAATTAGCTTGTCTTCCTGGGACAACTCCGTGAAAGATCACAGAGCTATGGTTCAGTTGGGTTTCCGAGATCTTCATCCGGCGTAGCGTTTCGACATAGAGAATATTGATGTTGCTACCACAGTCCATGAGGGTCTTGGAGAAACCATAACCGTCAATAAGTGGGTTGACAATTAAGGCGTATTTTCCTCGCCTGTGCAACTTAGGCGGATGATCAGCGTGGTCAAATCTGATTGCCACTTCCGACCAGTCCAGATATTGAGGGACAGCCGGAACTATTGCATTGAGCTCGTGGAGAACTGCTTTCTTGACCTTTGCTGGTTGAGATTCGAGGAAGGTGACGTAAGTGTCCTTCTTGGTGGGAAAAGTTTTCTTCCCTTCCGGCTTGGGATTTGAAGTATCAGCTTCCTCCATGTCGGAATCTTCCTTGGTGTCTTTGTATTTTTCGGGATTCTTCTTTCCCTTCTTCCGCTTAGCTTTGTAGCCCGCGGTATCATCTCTTTTGATGTCGTCATTGAAACGACATTCAACGTTGGTGTGGGACGAGCCCCCATTGGTGTCTAGGTGATGCACACATGGGTTATTGGCAATGTCGGCCCAAGAGTAGGTTTTGCCTGGTTGCTGTTCTCCTCTACCTTGGACCCTTGAAGTCCCACGGCCACGCGCGCGGCCTCCGCCACGTCCTCCTCGTCCTCCAGACCCGGAAACAGTAGTTACCATCGATGTTTCCACGCTGGGTTTTTCTTCCGAGGTAGTTTTGCGCTTCTGACCTTGTTGCTTTGGTTGTCTTGCCGACTGAGGCACGGCTAGGACGTTCAGTAATCCCTCTGCATCGTCGTCAGCATCTACATACTTGCTCGCTGTTTCTATCATCTCTCCCAAATCAGTGACCTTGTCACACTTCAAGCGGTGACGTAGTAGACCAATTGGGAGTCCTGCGATGAAAGCTTCAATCGCGGTTTGATTGTTTACTCCTTCATAGGAGTTCTTGGTGTCGATCCATCATCCGAGGTAATCCCGGCAAAATTCTTCGGCTTTCTAGGTGCAACGCTGTAGGTCTCCAACCGTACAGGGCCTCCGATATGTGCCTTTGAAATTCTGAAAGAACGCACTTTGCATGTCATACCAGTTATGGATGGTGTTCTCCGGAAGTTCATTGAGCCATGATCGCGTCGTCTTCCGCAACATAAGTGGGAGATATCGGGTTGCGACCAGGCTGTTTCCGCCTTTGGCGATGCAGCAAGCTTGGAAAAAATCCTGAAGCCAGGTATCTGGCCGAGCAATGCCGTCGTAGGCTTGGATATGCCTTGAGATAGCAAATCCTTCCGGGAATTTTATAGCTCTGATGCGTGGTCCGAAGCACTTTGGGCCCATGTTGATGTCATCGTTTTCATAGCGCCGCGCCTCTATGTTGGAATTGATCATGTGTCTTGCGTCGTTCGGGGATAGAGATCGTCCCGAATGCCGGCTGTGGCTGCGGTGCCTTGGAGCCGGACTTGGGCTTCTGCCACCACCTCCTCCGCCATGTCGTCCTCCTTGCCCTCCTTGGGAGCCGCTGTGATGACTGCTTGGTGGAGAGGGTGGGGCAGCTGAATTGTTTCCGGCTGATCGCCGGCCTCCGTCCGGAGCATCATTATTCCGGTTCTAGGGAGGATCTTGACTACGACGAGCCCCCTACCGGCTTGTCCCAGCACGGTTTCCGTCGTTCCTTCGTCCGTCGTTCCCACCATGGTGAGGATCAGCCAGACGGCTTGCATGTCTAGGAGGTGGCATTTTTTGACGATCCTCCTCCCAACGTTTCTCTTTATCTTCTCCCCTTCGATCGTTAGACTCTCGCCGGGGAGGGTTCCTCGGATTCAGTGCAGCAACGACATCTTTCTCGGCTGCTGGAGCGACGTTGCTCCAGTTACGTGTAGTTTTTTGATGCTGTCCTGATGATCCGGTTATTGAATAATTGTCTTCCCGACGTTCGGGTGATGATACTGCGCCCGGACGTAATGGGATCTTACACCAGCCCATGCCGGATCTGTGCGACATTGGTCTAAATCTGAGACCAGTTTTTGACTTCCGGACAGGGCGACCTTTTGCTGCTCTAGTCCCTTGTTGAGTAGTTTGATACCCAAACGGTTCTCCTCCGGTCCTGGATTAGCCGATAGAATTTCTCGGGCTGCCACGGTGTTCTGTACTGGGGTTGGGTATACCCAATCTCCATTGCTATCTTTCTGTGGCTTCCCCATCTCATCTCTAAAAAGGACGGCACGGACATGTGGGAATTGGTCGTCATTGGTGTGACGTTTCCGTGTCTTTTGATGCAACCGAGACATGTAGTCCTTAGTTGCCATGCGTTTCTTCTCCACCTCGATGTTTTTGGCTTCATCGAGGAGTTGTTGACGACGCGCTTCTAGGGCTTGGGCCCTTTCATCCAGCTCTTCAGCAGTAAGTTCTGCGGCTGTAGGGATATGTGTGGTTAACGTAGCATCGATGAGTTTACGCACACCTTCGATGATCACGTGTCCATCCACCGATTCTTCTTTTTTGGCTCTTCTGGGATAAGTGCTCCATCCGAGTCTTCCTCGTATTCCTCGGCAATCACCTGCTCTGTCAAAGGGTCTTTTGCCGGTGTTTTGTTCTTCTTGTTCTTCTTCTTTGCCTTCTTGGCAGCGCCGGTAGCAAAGACGGCTTTGGGTCCGTTTCCCGGAGTCAAGCTCCGATCTGTACTTTCGGACATCTGGACCTCGGGATTATCTCTGACGTCCATGTCATCCTACGCTTTGGGAGAGTGTTCCCCGGATCCTTCATCCATGGCTTCTCCTTCTTCTGCAGCTTTAGAGTTATACTCCTCTTTATATTCCGCGGAGAACTTTCGGAAATCTGCTGACGTCATAGATTCATCTGAGGATGCGAGAACATCGGCGTTTGTTCCAATTGCCTCCAGCACAGAGTCGGTGTTTTCTCCAGCATCGGCAGAGCCGGATCCAGATCCCACGTATCCGACGAAGTTCGACGCGTGCTTCCTGAGGTACCTGCGGCTTTTGCGATCAGCCATGTCGAAACTTTTGATGGTCTCGAGGATTGCATCTGCGCTTTCGCCTTGCAGTATCATACGTCTTAGTGTGTACCTCAGGAAAGGCATGTCTGTCCCAGCGTCGTCAGAGCCGAAATTAGTGTCGTTGTTATACTCCTCCTGAATTTCGACTTCCACGGTTGGGTCGATCTGGGATCCGGCTTCTCTAGGGAGATCCACTCCAGATCCGACTTGCACCGCTAGGTCATCTTCAGGCTCGGATTTCTCCACTATCTCCGCAATTGGTGCAGGCTGGGTGGGATTAGAGTTTTCTGAGATCCGGAACTCTGCCGCCTCAGCGGACAAAGGGACCCAGAAGATTCTTCTGCCTCTATCATCACCGCTGGGGTGGGTTGGGCAGGTTCAGCGAAACCGATGTAAACATCGATCTCGCCAAAAGACATGATTGTGTAGGCAGTCACAGCCTCCCTAGCCGGAATCCAGGGCTCGTCGAGAACAATGAGAGGGACGTCGCTAGCGTAGAGGATGCGACCGACGGCGATAGTCTCGCCGATTCCGATTCTTGCAGATTCTGCTCGGAATGCAGATCTGAAGCTCACTTGCCCCACGGTGGGCGTCAACTATCGTCGAATTGAGGACAAGTACGCCATGAGGGGGTCCTCGAGGCGTGCGGAAGAGAGGGGTGTGAGACGTACGGTGTTCCGGGACGGTGAGCACACAAGTTTACCCAGGTTCGAATCCGCCGGCTTTGGACGGATCCTACTCCTGCTAGCAATCCAGTAATATGGCAGAGCCGGAATATGGGTTACAAGGGTTTCGCCTGTGCGAGTTGAGGGTCTAAAGTATTGGGTGTTGCCCTAAAGGCTCTCCCTAGGATGGCTTATATAGATATCCAGCCTAGGGTTTACAGGAGAGATCTATGCGGCTACGACTAAGAGTCAGTTACAGAGTACATCTTGAACTACAAGTAACATTATGGTCCTAAGTCGGTAAGTCTTCTGGGCCTTCCCGTAGACGGATTGGACTCCGTCTTTCTCCCTGACTGGGCCACCCGTGAAGCAAAGCTCTAACTCGAAGTGGGACACCCTGGTCAGTGAGGAACTGTGAGGATACCTGAAAAGTATATCCCCAACAAGAACATCATTAAGACTCCCCATGAGTTTCTTTTTAACATTATCATCAAGTGGGACATTCAAATAGCAATCTTCAAGAGGAGGCAAATCAAGCATATCATAAATCCTTCTAGGCATAATAGAAACACTACTATCAAGATCACACAAAGCTTTAAAATCAAAGTCATTCACTTTCATATTAATGATGGGTTCCCAACCATCCTCTTGTTTTATAGGAATATAAGCTTTATGTTTCATCTTTTCTTCTTAATCTTTATGAGAGCATCAGTAATGTGTTTTGTAAAAGCCATGTTCATAGCACAAGCATTAGGACTTTTAGCAAGCTTTTGTAGGAACTTAATAACTTCAGAGATATTGCAACCATCAAGATCAAAATCAAATTTATCATCTAAAGTAGTAGAACTATTACTAGCCTCAACACTAGTAGTGGTAATAGTAGAAACACTAATGTTTCTAGCAATTTCATCTTCTCTTTCCCACTTAGCATGTAATTCAGCTAATAGTCTAACATTTTCATCAATTCTTACTTGTATAGCATTAGTAGATGCAAAGGGATTCTCATTAGTTTCAGGTTTAGTAGCCATTTTATTAATCAATGAAGATTGAGCTTCAAACAAAGATGATATATTTCTTTCAGCATTAGAGAGTTTCAATTGTAAACTAGGAATTTCCCTATTTAGACTCTCAAGTTGATGGCTAATGTTCTTCAAGATGATAGATTGTTCTTCCATAGTTTTAGTGAATAGTTTATTTTGCTCATATTGCATTTGCATGAAGTTTTTAGTGGCTCTTTCAACTTCTAAAATTCTTCCTTCACTAGGTAATCCATGTTTACCATTATAGCCATAGGTATTACTAGGACGGTAGGCCCTATAATTGTTATTACCATAAGCATTGTTGCCAAAATTGTTATTTCTTATGAAGTTCACATCAACTTGCTCTTCTTGAGCAACCAAAGAGGCTAAAGGAACATTATTTGGATCAATATGGGCTTTCCCATTAACAAGCATAGACATAATAATATCAATTTTATCACTCAAGGAGGAGGTTTCCTCAACAGAATTTACCTTCTTACCTTGTGGAGCTCTCTCAGTATGCCATTTAGAATAATTAACCATCATATTGTCTAGAAGTTTTGTTGCAGCACCCAAAGTGATGGTCATAAAGGTACCTCTAGCAGCTGAATCCAATAGGTTCCTTGAAGAATAGTTCAATCCTTGTGAAGATGTCCTTGACTCCCCGACAATGGCGCCAGAAAATCGCATGATGGCTCAATACACGGCGCCTAGAAAAACGCTTGATGGCTGTGTTGATGTAGAGCTCGTTGGGAACCCCAAGAGGAAGGTATGATGAGCACAGCAGCAAGTTTCCCTCAGTTATGAAACCAAGGTTTAATCGAACCAGTAGGAGCAAGGAAACACCCCAAAGGTGTTACTAGCTGAGCTTTGGCAGGGCGCACTACCGGTGCTAGTAGCAACGTGGAGACCTGCACAACACAACCACAGAACTTTGTCCCCGACTTGCGATGAGGTTGTCAATCTCACTGTGTTTTGCGGAAAACAAAGGATTAAATGTATCGAATGGAAAGAACTAAAAGTTTGCAAAAAGTAAACACAAAGCAGCAAACTGTTGTAGATTGTATGTAAAGAAAAAGGACCGGGATCCATAGTTCACTAGAGGTGGCTCTCCTTAAGATAGATAACTACTACCAGGTGGTGTGGCCGGCCTCTGGCCTTTCTCCGTCTCATATTCAGGCACTTGATGACTTCTGGAAAAATAGGCACTTTGGCTTTTGTCTCGTCCAATTCCGAGAATATTCATTTTCTGACTTTCCTGGAACCAAAAACAGCAGAAAACAGGCAGCTGGCACTTTGGCTCTTGTTAATAGGTTAGTCCAAGAAATCATATGAAAAGTACTCCAAAGTTGGAACAAAACACAAGAAAGTGGATAAAACCAAGCATGGAACATCAAAAATTATAGATACATTTGCAATGTATCAGTAGCAAGGCTCATGGCCTGCTGGGTGGCCTATTTAGACGGATCTAGAAGGGAAGACCATGTCGGATAAAGGAAGGCTGCATCACAGTCACCGACCTACACGGAGCCTTGGAGTACAAGACCCAAAGACTAGTTAGTATTAGTGTGGGACTCTGTAACCTGTCCGGCAAGGTCTTTTCTCTATAACCCTAGGTTCTGGAGCCTTTATAAGTCGGACCTGTGGGAGCCTTTAGGGAAAAATGTTTAATGATTCGTAACACCTCGCACAACAAACCAATCCATGTAAGCCGGTGATGAGGGGTTAACTCATCAATGCCCATCGTTGATGGACTTAGGTTCGAGGAAGCGGGGAGCGCTGGAGGCATCGACCGGCTAGCAAACAAGAACATAGGTGACACGAGGTTTTACCCAGGTTCAGGCCTCGAAGAGGACCCTACTCCAACTTGTCTGCTCTTGATTACGAGGGAGTCGAAAGTTACAAGGGTGCGCAGATGCAATCTAGCAAGGTGTATGCGGGGGTTGTGGATTGTCCTCCTCGCTGCCCCTCCTAGCTATTATATAAAGGGGCTAGGTATCAGGATAGCAGGACTAGTCGGTTACAAGTTTAGGTTTTACCCTTGCAATTTCTATCTATACTTTGTCGTGCTCTTCAAGAAGTCGTACTCCTGCGAGCCACCCGAATCCTTACTAGGCTTCGTTCGCATCGTGGACTCCTTCTTAGGTTGGACCGTATAGGCTAATCTCGAGTACCTATAAGGTATACCCATGTCAGTAGCCCCCGAGTGTCCAATCGAATCATAGATTCGGGTGGAGACTATAAGTCTTTGAGTGCATGGGATATAGGCTCATCCGAAATTATTTCGGGTGCCATAGTTTGTGTCATATGGATTATCGATATGCGTGCCTGATTCATCCAATGGATCAGGATTAGTTAACTGCCTTAGGTCAAAACAACGATATCTACTCAAACTCAAGTCCCTGGACTCGAATTCGGAATAATGTTGGCGTAATTCGACTCCTACCACGGAGGTCCTATAGAGTCGAATTGAAGTGTTTGTGTGCGATCACTCGACGCGTCCATCAAGGCCTTTTCATCGTGCCTGCAGTAACGGACTATTTCTGGTAGAGCGCATCAGGTGCATTGCTGATGTTTATGCACTTCTATTCTTGTAGACAGTTGTTGGGCCTCCAAGTGCAGAGGTTTATAGAACAACAGCAAGTTTTCCCTTAAGTGGATCACCCAAGGTTTATCGAACTCAGGGAGGAAGTGGTCAAAGGTATCCCCTCTCAAGTAACCTGCAATCAAGATACAAGAAGTCTCTTGTGTCCCCAACACACCCAATGCAGTTGTCAGGTGTATAGGTGCACTAGTTCGGCGAAGAGATAATGAAATACGAGTGGTATGGATAATTATAAGTGGTAACAGTGCTAGAAAATAGCTTGATGGCATGGAAGAAACTAAAGGCAAATTGAAATAAAGATGGAAGCAAGCAAACATGTAACAGATCTAATTGCAAACGGTGTATCAATGCTTACAAAAAAGACCTAGGGATCATACTTTCACTAGTGAACACTCTCATATAAATATCTTCTCTTTATGATACTACTCTTAACTACTCTCCGGTTGGACACTCTAATCGTTGGTAGGGCTATAACAACACACCTCAAAGTTCATCTTTCCAATCTAGAAAACCCCACACTGTCACCTTGAGTACTAGATGAGTCCAACAAACACCACAATTTCATAGAAACATCCAACTCCAAATATAACTCATAACAAGTATTTGTAATCTCTAGCCTAAGTGCCACCATGGTGTGCACGCTGTCACTTTCACACACATGGGGAGAGCAGAGATCTATTAAAGCACTTGAGTAACAAGGTAGATCTAATTGATCACAAAGCTCATGATCACAATATGATCATGCATAGAGAGAGATGAACACATAGCTACCGGTAGAACCCTTAACCTCGAGAGAGAACTACTCCCTCATCATCATGGGAATCAGATATGGTGATGGAGATGGCGGTGGAGATGGATGGAGATGGCTCCGGGGGCACTTCCCCGTCCCGGCAGGGTGCCAGAACAGAGACTTTCTATCCCCTGAATCTCCTCTTCAGTGGTGGCGGTGCTGCGGAACTTTCCGTGGCTGGAGGCTTGATGATTTAGGGTTTTCGCATCGGGAGGAATATATAGGCAAAGGAGCAAGGTCGGTGGAGGCCAGAGGGGCCCACACCACCTGGTGGCGAGGCCAGGGCTAGCCCGCGCCACCACATGGTGTGACCAGGCCCTCGCCCTCCTCCATCTCGTATTCTGGCTCCGTGAGTCTTCTGGTAAAATATCAACTTTGGCTTTTGTCCCGTCCAATTCCGAGAATATTGATTTTCTGACTTTCCTGGAACCAAAAACAGCAGAAAACAGGCAACTAGCACTGTGGCATCTTGTTAATAGGTTAGTCCAAGAAATCATATGAAAAGTACTCCAAAGTTGGAACAAAACATAAGAAAGTAGATAAAACCAAGCATGGAACATCAAAAATTATAGATACATTTGCAATGTATCAACATCCCCAAGCTTAAATCTTGCTCGTCCTCGAGTAGGTAAGTGATAAAAAGAAAGAATAATTTTTGAGGTGACATGCACTATCATAAACTTGATCAAAGTATTTGTAAAACATTCAAAGCTGGGATCATAGTACTGCAATCATAACATGAAAGGCAAAGTTCTAGCAATAGGACAAAGAAACTATGTTGCAACATGAAAAGGCACAAACAAAAGATTCATGAATAACAATGCTTTGCAAGACGTTTGTTTGTTTCACATAAAGAAAACATAGCATAATGGCATTCAGCTTGTCCCTCATAGAGTAGCAAACATAAATGCATAGGGCACCTTCAAAGTTTATAAGAATGACTAGATACAAATAGTTTAAAACAAGCAATATCAAAGTTATGCATCAATCAACAAGTATTGGGACAATGCACATAGAACTAAGAATGGCCACTATGCTCTCAAAGTAGGTGCATATAGGTAGAAGGTGGAGACTCAACATAATGGTGGAAGAAAGGCCTTCATAGAAGGAAGTAGGGATTAAAGTCTCATAAAGAGCTTCCAAAAATTATGGTACTTATTAGCTTTCAGCTCTCATTGCCCCTATCATAAGCATCTTGAAGTGATTAAGGTTAAAGTGAACAAACTATGGTGTATATGCTTGACGAAGTATAAGTTGGAAACCTCATGTCCCTTGAATACGAGGGCCGCTCCTCATGCTACTCAAGTTTAGTCACCGGTAAGTTCTTGTCATCGTAAGTACATGTGTATCATAGAGAACCGCCAACGGGGTACCCCTTGCCCGATGATACGGAAGAATCCCCATATCCAAATGACAAGGCAAGCAGACAACGAGCATCTCAACAATCTTCTTATTTACCATGTGAATATGGTGCTTTTTTCTCTCTTTCCTCTTTTCATAATCTCATTTTTTTCTCTTTTTCTCTTTTTCTCAATATAGGACTCTTTTTTTATAAGAAGAATGCTTCATAGACAGCTCATTATGGTTACGCTGCAGGTTTCCACCATGTCAGCATGGATTAGACCAGCGGCCCAGGCCTTTCTCTAACACATATACATAACTCCATGGACTTACAAGCTCCCCTTTCATTTCACACCGACGACATCCATAGACAAAAGAGCATGATATCAACTAGGTACAAAGTACCCGTGCAATGTTGAAAGTGTTCCCCATGACAGCATGGTTCTGCTAATCCCCAACAAATAAGTGCAAGCATATACAACATAGACGACACAATGGTTCAAGTTTATTAAGGGCAAGAAAAGGAAAGTGTGCCATCAAGTTCGTGAGAGCTTTAATCACTAGTTTTCTCATAACAAGTTTAATTTGGAAGGTAAACAAAAGCATGAATATAATTGGAATAGCATATGCTAGTAGGTAGGTATGGTGGACTCTTTGGAATAACTTGGTTTAGGGAGTTGTATGCATGAGTGGAACTCATACTTGGTTACGGAGGCTAGCAAAAGACTGGGAGCGACAAACTAAGAGAGCAATAATGGCCATAATCATACAGAGCGACAAAACATCATTGATCAAAGCACAAAGTGATACTACAAGTTGAAAACTAAAGGATCATAAAGGCTATGGTGACTTGGGATAGTCATAACATGGTGTGAGCATGTGCCAAGTCAACCCAAATAAAGCATCAAAGGAGAATACCACAATACTATGCTTTAATATGCTAAAACAACGCATGATCCTTCCAAGGCACATTAAGAAATCTCAATTGTTTATAACAAGTCATGCTACAACAAAGAATACTAAGCATAAATCAAAAAAATATCAAGCATGGCATGACAAAGCATATGCCACAGTCAAAAACAAGCTCTCTTTTACCACATAAGCATGAACTTTCCTACTCTTTTCCAATCCAAACCAAACTATTTGAAAACCAATGTATGAAAGAGTGGGTCCAAACAATTTATTCAAGAAAACTAAGAAAACCAAGCAAACTAAAAATCAAAACTAAAAAGAAAAAGAAGACGCTCCAAGAACAACACAACTGTGCATGAAACAATAAAAATGAAGTGTTTGGAAGAAACCTAGAATTTTTATTGATGAAGAAGGGGATGCCTTGGGCATCCCCAAGCTTTGACGCTTGTACTTCTTGGATATTTCTTGGGGTGACACGTGTGGCATCCCCAAGCTTGAGCTTTAGTCCATTCTTCATCTCATTACATTATTCTCTCCTTACACCTGAAATTTTTCCTTCATACAAAACTTCACACAATCTTTATTAGCAACATTAGTGCACTCAAGATAAGAAGTCTTTGGGTTCAGTTTCAACACCAATAAAACTTCCATTAAAACACAAGCTACTTAAGTACTTCCCTCAAAAATCTCAATTCCCCAAAGAGAACCCAAAAAGGAACCAACAAGAAGCAAATGCAAATAATGGCAGAAATCTATCAAAACAGACCAGCAGGTAAAGACGAATTTTTCGAAGATCTTCTGTTGCTCAAATCAAAAAGTGTTGAACTAACGAAAGTTAGATAACAACCTGGGGCAGAAGCACAAAAATTCACTCCTCAAAACGATGTAAAGAGATTTTACACGAATTTTTATGGTGAAGCACAGAAATCTGTTTCGGGACAGCAACTTTCCCAATCATTACTTCTCTCTCATTAGAGGTTACTCTTGGCACAAAAAGCAAATAAAAAGGATAAGGAGAGGTTATTACAGAAGTAATAACTTCCAAGACTCATCTAAAACTTTTGGGTTATCTCCCAATAAGTACTTTTCTTTAGCGCCTTTAAGTTAGGCATAATAGTTTGAGAAGATGCTCACATAAGAAATATGAATTGAAGTAAAAGAGAGCATCAAGAAGCAAATTCAAAACACATTTAAGTCTAACCCACTTCCTATGCATAGGAATCTTGTAAAGATGCAAGTCATGAAAGCATAAAGCAACAAGCATAGTAAAGCAAAACAAGTGCAACTTCAAGACTTTCAACATAAAGAGGGGAAACTTAATATTGTTGACATACATAAACCATGTTTCCCTCTCTCATAATAACTTTCAGTAGCATCATAAGTAAAATTAACAATATAACTATCACATAAAACATTCTTATCACGACCCACATGCATAAAATAATTAATACTCTCCACATAAACATAGTCATCCTTATTAATCATAGTGGGAGCAAATTCAACAAAATAGCTATCATTATTATTCTCATCACCATAATCATCAAATATAGGAGGCATATTGTAATCATTAATTTTCTCCTCAATAGTAGGTGGACTGAAAATATCATATTCATCATTGTAATCATCATATATTGGAGGTTTTGTATCATCATAAGCAATAGAATAGCTATCTTCCAAAGCTGGGGAACTAAAAAGATCATTTTTATAAAAACTAGCTTACCCAAGCTTAGACTTTTCCATAGCATTAGCAATAATAGTGTCCAAAGAATTCATACTAACAACATTGCTATTAGCATGCAAATAAAGTTCCATAGGTCTTTTAATTTTCTCTTCAAACATTTCATGTCCTAACTCAAGATAAATACTATAAGCTCTCTAATTTTTTTGTTTTTTGCATTAAGCCTAACTAGTGAAAAAAAGAAACAAAAATACAAAATTGCAGAATCTAAAGGAAATAACTTCGAGCACTCACACCGGAGGATGTGAGTACCTTTTACCTTACCTCCCCGGCAACGGCGCCAGAAAATAGCTTGATGTCTACGCACTTCTATTCTTGTAGACAGTTGTTGGGCCTCCAAGTGCAGAGGTTTGTAGAACAGCAGCAAGTTTTCCCTTAAGTGGATCACCCAAGGTTTATAGAACTCAGGGAGGAAGTGGTCAATGGTATCCCCTCTCAAGCAACCCTGCAATCAAGATACAAGAAGTCTCTTGTGTCCCCAACAGACCCAATACACTTGTCAGGTGTATAGGTGCACTAGTTCGGCGAAGAGATAGTGAAATACGAGTGGTATGGATAATTATAAGTGGTAACGGTGCTAGAAAATAGCTTGATGGCGTGGAAGATACTAAAGGCAAACTGAAATAAAGATGGAAGCAAGAAAACATGTAACAGATCTAATTGCAAACGGTGTATCAATGCTTAGAAACAAGACCTAGGGATCATACTTTCACTAGTGAACACTCTCATATAAATATCTTCTCTTTATGATACTACTCTTAACTACTCTCCGGTTGGACACTCTAATCGTTGGTAGGGCTATAACAGCACACCTCAAAGTTCATCTTTCCCATCTAGAAAACCCCACACTATCACCTTGAGTACTAGATGAGTCCAACAAACACCACAATTTCATAGAAACATCCAACTCCAAATATAACTCATAACAAGTACTTGTAATCTCTAGCCTAAGTGCCGCCATGGTGTGCACGCTGTCACTTTCACACACATGGGGAGAGCAGAGACCTATTAAAGCACTTGAGTAGCAAGGTAGATCTAATTGATTACAAAGCTCATGATCACAATATGATCATGCATAGAGAGAGAGAGAGAGATGAACACATAGCTACCGGTAGAACCCTTAGCCTCGAGAGAGAACTACTCCCTCCTCATCATGGGAATAAGCAACAGTGATGGAGATGGCGGTGGAGATCGATGGAGATGGCTCTGGGGGCACTTCCCCGTCCCGGCAGGGTGTCGAAACAGAGACTTTCTGTCCCCCGATTCTCCTCTTCAGTGGCGGCAGCGCTGCAGAACTTTTCGTGGATGGAGGCTTGATGATTTGGGTTTTTCGCATCGGGAGGAATATATAGGCGAAGGGGCACAGTCGGTGGAGGCCAGAGGGGCCCACACCACCTGGTGGCATGGCCAGGGCTAGCCTGCACCACCACATGGTGTGGCCAGGCCCTGGCCCTCCTCCGTCTCGTATTCTGGCTTTGTGAGTCTTCCGGTAAAATATCAACTTTGGCTTTTGTCCCGTCCAATTCCGAGAATATTGATTTTGTGACTTTCCTAGAACCAAAAATAGCAGAAAACAGGCAACTCGCACTGTGGCATCTTGTTAATAGTTTAGTCCAAGAAATCATATGAAAAGTACTCCAAAGTTGGAACAAAACATAAGAAAGTAGATAAAACCAAGCATGGAACATAAAAAATTATAGATACATTTGCAATGTATCAATTGCCAGGACTTTTGTAGGTCTTACCTTCACATTGTTAGCGCGGCATCCAAAAAAGTATTCACCACGTAGGTGATTCGGGTGAACTAGGAGACTTTGTCTCTGTATTTAGCAATTATGAGGTACAGTCGCTGAATGCTTCGAATGCCCATGGTGCGGACGTGGTCAACGCGATTTACCATGTATAAATATGTTTTATTTTTCATAGGGTGCGCGACCAGCGCTCCCTATGGGAGTAGTCCCCGAGTGCCTACACGAGTCATAGACTCGAGTGGGGACTCTGAACAATTGTCGACTGCTATCGTTTTTATCATTTGTCGATTGTGCTTTCAGCGCTCCCTATGGAAGGAGCCCCCAAGTCCTTAGTCAAATCGTTGATTCGAAAGAGGGAGTTTGAGATAGTAATATCTTGAATGTTTGTCATGGCAATTCTATGCACTTTTGTAATATTCGGGTGTGCGGTCAGCGCTCCTCTTAGGAGTAGCCCCCAAGTGCTTGATCGAGTTGCAGAGTCGACCAAGGACTAGAGAACTCGAAGATAACTCCTCCTGGAGTGGGTTTCTTCATGACGTGAGTGTTGACAATCTGATGAGGTCAGTTGGCCACATAAGTGGTGCTGATGGGACATGACGGAGGTGGGCGCCGAAATCTGACCAGGATTTGACCAGTTACTGACTCGTGTACTAACGAGCTCATTGGGGAACCCCAAGAGAAAGGTATGATGAGCACATCAGTAAGTTTCCCTCAGTTATGAAACCAAGGTTACCAATCCAATAGGAGCAAGGAAACACCCCAAAGGTGTAGCTAGCTGAACTTTGGCAGGGCGCACTACCGGTGCCAGCAGCAACGTGGAGACCTGCACAACACAACCACAGAACTCTGTCCCCAACTTGCGATGAGGTTGTCAATCTCACCAGTTTTGCTAAAAACAAAGGATTAAACGTATCAAATGGAAGAAAGTAATAGTTTGCAAAGAGTAAACACAAAACAGTCAACAATTGATTGTAGATTAATAGTAAAAGAAAGGACCGGGGTCCATAGTTCACTAGAGATGGCTCTCCTTAAGATAGATAACATGTTGGGTGAACAAATTACAGCGGGGCAATTGACAAACATCGAGAAAGCATACAAGCATATACTACTCATCTTGACTCCATTGAGATTCTATCGGGCATTACAACATTATACATAAACCAACATCCAACTACATCTATGACTAATAATCCACCTTCAGGTTATCATCCGAACCCCCTCCAGTATTAAGTTGCAAGCAACGGATAATTACATTACGAATTACATGTAAAGTAAACAATACGATTATTCTATGAACAAATAATTGTTGTTTTCTCCCTAGTAGCAACAACACATCTAGTACCTTAGAGATTTCTGTCACTTCCCCAGATTACCAGAGGCATGAACCCACTATCCAGCATAAATACTAACTCTTGGAGTTGCTAGCATCTACTTGGCCAAGATAGCTACTAACAACAGAAAGCATGCAAGATCACAAATAACAAAGACATGATAGAATCAATAATCAATCTAAAATAGCATCTCAATATCCATCGGATCCCCACAAACACAACATGTAGAATTACAAATAGATGATCTTGATCATGAACGGAGCTCACAAGATCTAAACATGATAGCACAAAGGAGGAGAACCAGCCATCTAGCTACTACATGGACCCGTAGTCCAGAGATGAACTACTCACGCATCACACCAGAGGCTTGCATGATGATGAAGAAGGCCTCCAGGGTGAACTCCCCTCTCCGACAGGGTGCCAGGAAGAGCTTCAGATCCCTCCCGATCTAGGGATGGAGATGACAGCAGCTACAGACTCTTTCGTAGAATTTTGATCGGGTACTTAGGGTTTCTGTATTAGAGGCAATATATAGGCAGAAGGAGAGGCCGAGAGGGTGCCTGGGGCGGCCAGACCACCCCCTGGCGTAGGCCAGGCCTGGCCGCGCGGCCAGGTGGTGTGGACAGGCCTCCGCCCCTCTCCGTCTCGTATTCTGGCTCCAGGTGTCCCTCGATGAAAAACTGACTTTGGCTTTTGTCCCTTCCAATTCCGAGAATATTCATTTTCTGACTTTCCTGGAACTAAAAATAGTAGAAAACAGGCAGTTGGCACTATGGCATCTTGTTAATAGGTTAGTCCAAGAAATCATATGAAAAGTACTCCAAAGTTGGAACAAAACATAAGAAAGTAGATAAAACCAAGCATGGAACATCAAAAATTATAGATACATTTGCAATGTATCAACATCCCCAAGCTTAACTCCTACTCGTCCTCGAGTAGGTAAGTGATAAAAAATATAGAATAATTTTTTGAGGTGACATGCACCATCATAAACTTGATCAAAGTATTTGTAAAACATTCAAAGCTAGGATCATAGTACTTCAATCATAACATGAAAGACAAAGTTCTAGCAATAAGACAAAGCAACTATGTTGCAACATGAAAAAGTCATAAACAAAAGATTCATGAATAACAATGCTTTGCAAGACGTTTGTTTGTTTCACATAAATAAAATATAGCATAGTGGCATTCAGTTTGTCCCTCATAGATTAGCAAACATAAATGCATAGGACACCTTCAAAGTTCATAAGAGTGACTAGATACAAATAGTTTAAAGCAAGCAATATCAAAGCTATGCATCAATCAACAAGTCTTGGGACAATGCACATAGAACTAACAATGGCCACTATGCTCTCAAAGTAGGTGCATAAAGATAGAAGGTGGAGACTCAATATAATAGTGGAAGAAAGGCCTTCATAGAAGGAAGTAGGGATTCAAGTCTCATAAAGAGCTTCCAAAAATTATGGTACTTAATAGCTTTCAGCTCTCATTGCCCCTATCATAAGCATCTTGAAGGTGATTAAGGTTAAAGTGACACAACTAAGAGGATATGCTTGACAAGTTATAAACCAAAGTCTCATGCCCCTTACTTATGAAGACCGAACCTCATGCTACTCAACTTTAGTCACAAGTAAGCTCTTATCATTGTAAGTACATATGTATCATAAAGAACCGCCAACAGGGTACCCCTTGCACATGATACAGGATCTATCCCATAATCAAAATGACAAGGCAAGCAGACAATGAGCATCTCAGCGATCTTTTTATTTGCTATTTGCATAGGTTTTTTATTGAGGATGCTTCATAGAGTGCTCATTATGGTGATGCTGCAAGTTTCCACCATGATTAGGCATGGCTTAGGCTAGCGACCCAGGCGTTTTTCTAACATACATACAAACTCCATGATCTTACAAGTTCCACTTTTATTTCACACCGCAGGGATCCATAAGCAAAAGAACATGATATCAACGGGGTACAAAGTACATGAGCAATGTTGAAAGCGTTCTCCATGATACATGGTTCTGCTAACTTCAACTTATAAAGCACAAGCATATACGCAACAAAGATGGATGCAATTGTTCAGGTTTAGTAAATGCAAAAAAGTAAAGTGTGCCATCAAGTTTGTGAGAGCTTTAATCACTAGTTTTCACATAATAAGTTTAATTCGGAAGGTAGATAGAAACATGAATATACTTGGAATAGCATATGCTAGTAGGTAGGTATGGTGGACTCTTTGGAATAACTTGGTTTAAGTAGTTGGATGCATGATTGGAACTCATACTTGGTTACGGAGGCTAGCAAAAGACTGGGAGCGACAAACTAAGAGAGCAATAATGGCCATAATCATGCAGAGCGACAAAACATCATTGATCAAAGCATAAAGTGATACTACAAGTTAAAAACTAAAGGATCATAACTGCTATGGTGACTTGGGATAGTCATGACATGGTGTGAGCATGCACCAAGTCAACCCAAATAAAGCATCAAAGGAGAATACCACAATACTATGCTTTAATATGCTAGAACAACGCATGATCCTTCCAAGGCACATTAAGCAATCTCAATTGTTTATAACAAGTCATGCTATAGCAAAGAATACTAAGCATAAAGCCAAAACAATATCAAGCATGGCATGACAAAGCATAGGCCATAGTCAAAAACAAACTCTCTTTACCACTTAAGCATGAACTTTCCTACTCTTTTCCAATCCAAACCAAACTATTTGAAAACCAATGTATGAAAGAGGGGATCCAACCAATTTATTCAGCAAACTAAGCAAACAAAGCAAACGAAAAACCAAAACAAAAATGAAAAAGAAGACGCTCCAAGAACAACACAACAGTGCATGAAACAATAAAAATGAAGCGTTTGGAAGAAACCTGGGATTTTTATTAATGAAGAAGGGGATGCCTTGGGCATCCCCAAGCTTTGACGCTTTTATTTCTTGGATATTTCTTGGGGTGACACGCGTGGCATCCCCAAGCTTGAGCTTTAGTCCATCCTTCATCTTATTACTCATTCCTTCCATACACCTGAAATTTTTCCTTCACACAATCTTTATTAGAAACATTAGTGCACTCAAGATAATAGGTCTTTAGGTTCAGTTCTAACACCAATAAAACCTCAATTTAAACACTAGATACTGTAGCACTTCCCTCGAAAATCTCAATTCCCCAAAAGAACTCAAAAAGGAACCAACAAGAAGCAAATGCAGAAAATGGCAGAAATCTGTCAAAACAGACCAGTAGGTAAATACGAATTTTTTCGAAGACCTTCTGTTGCTCAAATAAAAAAGTGTTGAACTAACAAGATTAAATAACAACCTGAGGCAGAAGCACAAAAATGCACGCCTCAAAAGGACGTACAGAGATTTTATACAAATTTTTACGGTGAAGCACAGAAATCTGTTTCGGGACAACAACTTTCCCAATCATTACTTCTCTCTCATTAGAGGTTACTCTTGGCACAAAAAGAAAATAAAAAGGATAAGGAGCGGTTATTACTGAAGTAATAACTTACAAGACTCATCTAAAACTTTTGGGTTATCTCCCAATAAGTACTTTTCTTTAACGCCTTTAAGTTAGGCATAAGAAGCAAGAAAAAGGATCAAGTGTTCTCAAATGAAGAAGCATTAAGATTAATACCATAAATATCTTCAACAAGGCAAGGTATCTCATCCAAATAAGTTCTAGAGGATCCTCTCTCAACGCTCTTGGGTTCACTATTTTCATCAAACGGGTTTTCGGGGATAATCCAATCAAGATTCTTTTCTATGGCTTCATGCATTACTACAAGTTTGAAAGGTATTGGTATCTTAATTTCCTCCCCATTAGGTTCGGTTTTGTTCATCTTTTCTCGTGTACCAACAACATCTACACATGAGCCTAGCATATTAAAACGTTCAAAGACTTTTCTAGCTTCCTCGGCAACATCATAGAATTCCTTAAGCAAAGTTTCTAGAATAAAATCCCTCTTTTCAAGGTCCTCAATTTCTTTAAGTTTAAGAAACATTACTTGCATTAAGGGGTTAAGGTTAACAAACCTAGCTTCCAATGTGAACTAAAGAAGCTGCCGCAATTTCATAGTTTGGAGCAAGTTCTGCAAGGGATCTATCCTCAATATCTTCATGTTTGCTAACATGATTAACGAATTCTTCAACATTATCCTTTCCAATTATAGAACCACTTCCTATTGAAAGGTCTTTCAGGGTGAATTTAGGGATCAACATGGTGAGCTAAGAAAGAGGTAGCAACTATAGAAAGACTTAATTTTTTGTGTATTTAATAAAGAAAGCAAACTTGTAAAACTAATTTTTGTGTGTGTTTTTGATAAAGAAACAAGCAAACAAAGCAAAAAGAAACTAAGCAAAATAAAAAGAACAAAGTAAAGAGATTGGTCATGAGGGACTCCCCTTGTGAAGATGTCCTTGATTCCCCGGCAACGGCGCCAGAAAAATACTTGCTGACTCGTGTACTAACGAGCTCATTGGGGAACCCCAAGAGGAAGGTATGAGGAGCACAGCAGTAAGTTTCCCTCAGTTATGAAACCAAGGTTATCAATCCAGTAGGAGCGAGGAAACACCCCAAAGGTGTAGCTAGCTGAACTTTGGCAGGGCGCACTACCGGTGCCAGCAGCAACGTGGAGACCTGCACAACACAACCACATAACTCTGTCCCCAACTTGCGATGAGGTTGTCAATCTCACAGGTTTTGCTAAAATCAAAGGATTAAATGTATTGAATGGAAGAAAGTAATAGTTTGCAAAAAGTAAACACAAAACAGTAAACAGTTGATTGTAGATTAATAGTAAAAGAAAGAATCGGGGTCCATAGTTCACTAGAGGTGGCTCTCCTTAAGATACATAACACGTTGGGTGAACAAATTATAATGGGGCCATTGACAAACATCGACAAAGCATACAAGCATATACTACTCATCTTGACTCCTTTCAGATTCGATTGGGCATTACAACATTATACATAGACCGCCATCCAACTACATCTATGACTAATAATCCACCTTCAGGTTATCATCCAAACCCCCTCCAGTATTAAGTTGCAATCAACGGATAATTGCATTACGAATTGCTTGTAAAGTAAACAATATGATTGTTCTATGAACAAAGGATTGTTGTTTTCTCCCTAGTAGCAACAGCACATCTAGTACCCTAGAGATTTCTGTCACTTCCCCAGATTACCAGAGGCATGAACCCACTATCGAGCATAAATACTAACTCTTGGAGTTGCTAGCATCTACTTGGCCAAGATAGCTACTAACAACGGAAAGCATGCAAGATCACAAATAACAAAGACATGATAGAATCAATAATCAATCTGAAATAGCATCTCAATATCCATCGGATCCCCGCAAACACAACATGCAGAATTACATTTAGATGACCTTGATCAGGAATGGAGCTCACAAGATCTAAACATGATAGCACAAAGGAGGAGAACTAGCCATCTAGCTACTACATGGACCCGTAGTCCAGAGATGAACTACTCACGCATCACACCAGAGGCTTGCATGATGATGAAGAAGGCCTCCAGGGTGAATTCCCCTCTCCGGCAGGGTGCCGAGAAGAGCTTCAGATCCCTCCCGATCTAGGGATGGAGATGATGGCGGCTACAGACTCTTTCGTGGAATTTTGATCGGGTACTTAGGGTTTCCATATCAGAGGCAATATATAGGCGGAAGGAGAGGCCGAGGGGGTCCATGGGGCGTCCGGACCACCCCCTAGCGCGGGCTATGCCTGGCCGCATGGCGAGGTGGTGTGGCCGGGCCCCAGCCCCTCTCCGTCTCTTATTCTGGCCCCAGGCGTCCCTCCGTGAAAAACTGACTTTGGCTTTTGTCCCGTCCAATTCCGAGAATATTCATTTTCTTACTTTCCTGGAACTAAAAACAGCACAAAACAGGCAGCTGGCACTGTTGCTCTTGTTAATAGGTTAGTCCAAGAAATCATATGAAAAGTACTCCAAAGTGTGGACAAAACATAAGAAAGTAGATAAAACCAAGCACGGAACATCAAAAATTATAGATACATTTGCAATGTATCACCAGTCACGCGTAATCTTTGGGTTTAACTATGCCTCCTTGATTCTCGTGCGTAGTGGGGAACGTATAATCGATGTTACCACTGCCACGTGTCTCCATTGATGTGCACCACATGTGGCGGTGAGTTTCTGCAAGCCGTTGGATGGCATTCTTTCGGTGCTTAAGTAGGGTTTTATGTGCGGTATTTTTTTGCACTGATCTTATTCCACCATCGTGCACTTCCTCCATTGCCATTCTTCTCTGCTTCATCCCTCCCACCGTTCGTGTTGTGCTGGACATTCTCAAAGTGTTTCCCAGTTACTTCCTCTGATCCCTCCACCACCAAAAGATGGGGAAGAAGACGTCGCTGCTAAGGCAAAGAATAAGGGCGTCGTCACCACTAGTTCTAGCACCGCCGCCACCACCAAGAAGAAGGGTCCAGGAACCCGCGTGACCAACGGGTCATGATGGCGCACTTCGTTGAAGGAGCATGAGCTCCAAACACATTGCCAAGATGGTCTCCTCCCCGCTAATGTAGCAGTTTGCAAGATGTTGGGGCCAGAGGTAATCCCCAATCCCCCTGTTGGATTTCGGGTGATGTTCTTGGCATTCATTCTCCGTAGTCTTTCTTTCCCCTCCACAAATTTGTGCGAGGGTTGCTTTGTTTCTATGGGCTCCAGCTGCATCAGCATCTTCAGCCTCAACATCACCGAGTCTGTCCAAGGATGGATGGGGAAATGGTTCTACATTCACGACTAGCATGTTGACAGCGTACGGTATGGACTTGCTCCTTTCGATCCCAAGGCTGACCTAAGGAGGAAAATGTCCTGGAAGAATGTTGTGATGTCGGGCGAGGTGGAGGAAGTCGAAGTCTTGTACAAGCGCATCTGCGACCTTCAGCTTATCCTAGGCAAAGAAATCACCGGTGTTGACCTTATTCGCATATTATTGCAGCGTGGGTGTAGCCTCTGCAGAACAAGGCACATCCAATGTCATGCTGGACCAGCATGGGTGACATCACTCGCATCTCCCCGAAATATCTGTCATCGGTGGACGTGGACAGGAAGGTGTGGGCGCTGACGAAGTACACCAACAAGGATGTCCTTCCTGTAGACTCAGCCACGTTGCCCTTCCGAGCGAGTAACTCCCCTCCTGAGGTAACTTTTCTTTTGGCTCCTTGCTATTTTACTTTTTCCTTGTCCGTGGGCATTTTGTAGTTACCGTGTTGATGCTTGTACTAGGATTGGAAGATAGCAACATTGCCACCACCTCAGTTGGAAGCCAAAGAGGACTACAAATCAGGGTCGACTATACCTATCTTCGATGCACAGGAGATCCCTGATTCCATTGAGGACAGCACTCGCAAACGCTCCTGGAGTGAAGAGTCTAACGCATCTATGCTAGAGGCACCGAAAGATACTTCGCCGGAGGTGGGCACCACCAGTCCTATTCCAGCGGTTCCCATTCATAGCGTGGCTCCGCCACCGCTAAAGAAGACGAAGAAGCTGAAGGAGCCTTTGGACGAGGATTTTGACCTCAACAACTTTGACGGGTGAGTCTTCTGCTTCAAGTTGAGTTTTTCCTAACTTGCAATTTTCTTTGTGCTAAATGTCTTCGTGAATTGGCTGCAGGAGGACTGCATCATCATCATCATCCGACGACTACCACATGGTGGGTGGTACCAGAGTCGTGGACTCAAAAGGTGCAGACGCGGAGAGGTCTGCACCATCCTCGAAGATGGCGGCCAACTCCGATGCGAGTCCTCAAGCTTGCCCCAAACGGGGCAACATAGGGTTCTTGTGTGGAAACCCACCAAGAAAACACCTTTAGAGTCTTCAGATGTTCATCTAAGTGCTTGGAAGCTTTTTCAATCCAAAAGTTTGTTCGGTGTCAAATTCTGTCTTGACATATGTTATCCTCTATGGACCATCCTACATGAGGCTGTTCGTTTAGGCGAGGAGATCATGACCTTGGGCTGGCAGCATGCACGGCTGGATACTGACAACCGCCAGTTGCAAAGTAAGCTTGTCGACTTGCGATGTACTACTGAATCTTATTTTTGTTTCGTCTTGACGTGTTTTCCTTATTCTTTAGAGGAAAACAATGACCTGCTTCATCAAGTCATTTCCCTTGAGAAGGGTTTGAGCGTGGCTGATACTAAGCGAGATGAGACACTCGAAGCCCTCGAGCGTCTTAAACAAGAGTCAGAGAAGCACGAGGAGGACTTGATGGCCGCCGCATTCGATAGAGAAAAGGGGTCCATTGAACAACTTTTATCTATGGCTCAAGCACTCTCTAGTATTTGTTTCTATGATCTTTTCATTGTGTTTGTATTTTCATCTTTGGTCATTCTTGCTAATTTGATGGAATGCGTTCCCAGATGCTGCCGGTTTTGGCTTTGACTGCCAAGCTCTGGCCCATGGGGATGCCTTGGTTGATGTTGTGACAGCGGTCGAAGACCGTGGTGCCTCCACTCTAGACGCCCTCAAGAAGGCCAGAGCCGTTCCGGGACTCCTTCGTAAAGAGATGCTCCCCAAGGCCAAGCTAGTTGAAGATCTTGATGGCCTAGTCGAGACCTTCGCAGGTGGTGTTCCTGTGGAATTCAAGAATGCACAGAAGGGAGATGGCGCATCCTTGGGGTTGGCCATGGCGTAGTCTTGTGGTGCCAATCTAGATGTCAGCCAGATTACCTCGAATATGCCAATGACCACAGAGGGCCAAGAGGTAGTTTTCGATCCCTTTGCTACTCGTTGTCATCAATATGGGTCATGGCTCATAGAGACACTCGCGAAGTACTCCGCAGAGCGAAAATGGCTAAATGCGATGAAGGCCACAGCGTCAAGGGCCACCGTAACAAAGGCCATGGTGTCGGAGGCTGTCACGGAGTCGACAAATCCTGAGGGTGTCAAAGCGTAGGCGTAGCCATCTTCGTTTTTTTCTTTTGTAGCTGTGTGAAAAACTCTGGCCTTGTCTTTGAACTATTCCTGTGGGGGTGCCCCTGTTGGAACTTGTTGCTATTCTGGATGTATAAATTTTCTTTGTGCTTGCGCCATTCGAATTCCATGTGTAGTGTCTCTTATTCCTCCAATATTCTGTTTGGTTAGGTCTCTTCGAGTTGTTCACAAGATGTGCCTTCAACTGATGCGCCTGTGGCGCAGCCACATTCGAAAGTGGAGTACTGTCGCTCTTGTCGAGCTTGGGTGATCGCGTGAAGCACTTGGAGCGAGATGCGCTGATGCTTCATGGTAATGCCAGTGTATGGAAGTCAAGGCGGAGAAAGCCATTGAGCGCGAGAAGTACCTTCTTGACGAGGTGGCCCAAATCAATGAGCAGTTGCAATGTGGGTGTTTGCTTGACTGCCTTGTTCTTGTTTTTCCGTGTAGCCAGTATGTTGACTAATATGTTTTCTATTGTGATTTGCGTATTTGTCAATCTCATTCCGCAGGAAGAGAAGGATCGCATCAACATTCGACTGAGTTGTTTAACTCAGGAACAGCTGGAAGCTGGTGGATTTTTGTAGACCGACCGGGATCGTGCGATCTCCCTGGTGATGCTGCAGGATCGTGTGGCACATGTGCTGCACTTTCTGAAGAAAGCGCAGTCGTTCCTGAAGCATATCTTCCAGGCAATGTTCCCGTTGGATGCCGCACACTCAACCTGCTGGCTCTAATGCAAAAAAATTAGAATGTTGATGCAGTACGCGAGTGTGTGCACCAACAGTTTGTTGCAGGTGCCAAGGCTGCGTTGGCGCTTGTGCGCATGAAACAACCTGACATGGACTTGGAGGCTGTCGCTTTAGGCCCACCACGGCCCCCAGGAGGGATGGTGTGGAACATGGTGCCCCATTACCGAGCTGTTGATCGGCCAGCAGAAGACATCATAAGCTTGTTCGACAAGCGCACCAATGTTCTTCTTCTGCGTTACTAGGATAGTGTTTAACCTGCACATGATGTATAAGTGTTGTAAAGATTGTATAATGTTTCATGCTTATATGTAAAGCTTTTAGCCTTTTTGTTTTGCGAGTGTGCTTCGTATGCAATGCCTTTTCGTTAGCCTGACGCTTGCGAATCTCATTGCCCTGCCATCCCGCCAGGTGCATTGCAACTGGGTTGGTTTTATCAAGGGTTCGATTGGCAGTTTTGGTCAGCTACTCGGGTCATTGGTTTGTGAGATTGTACATGTGACGAGGCTATCAAGGAGGCACAACCCCCGAGTGCAGAAATAGCAGTGAAAGTAAATGTAACAAGATACATGGTTGGAGGCACTTAGCTTTATTTATTTGTATAATATTAAGAGGTACATTGTTTAGCTAAGTAGCCTGGCTGAGTAGCCTTATTGTAAAGTAAAAACATCTTGGGGTAGAAACATCGCAGCTGCGTGATGTTCCATGGGTTGGAGTATGCGACTCCACTTTCTACGTCCTTCAGGCGATAGGTGCCACATGGGGTTACTTCAGTAATCACATAGGGTCCTTCCCAAGGGGACTCGAGCTTCATGTGTCCTTTTTGCTTCAAACGCAGGACGAGGTCTCTTTCGACTAAGGATCTTGGGCGCGTTGTGGTAGTTGCGGAGGCTCTGCTGGTAGATCGTTGATCGTTCAGCTGTGATCTCGCGTGCTTCATCAAGGAGGTCGATGAAGTCTTCGAGTGCAGCCATAGATTCGGCCTTACTGTACGCGATGACCCTTGGGGCCTTGTAGCGCACTTTTGCAGGTAACACTGCCTCGACACCATGTACCATGAAGAATGGGGTGTATCCTGTGGTGCTATTTGGAGTTGTGCGCAGGATCCATAGTACGGATGGTAACTCCTCATCCCAACACTCAGTTGCTCGCTCGAGTGGTCAGAGAAGTATTTTCTTGATGCCGCTGTAGATGAGGCTGTTGGCCTTCTCTACTGGACTGTTGGTTTGGGGATGTGCTACCAAAGCGTAGCTGATGCTGATTCCTAGGTTCTCTCGCAGAAATCCTGGAACTCATTCGAGGTAAAGTTTGTCCCGTTGTCCGTGATGATGTTGTGTGGCACTTTGAACCTGAAGACGATGGACTCGAAGAATTTGATGGCGGTGGCGCCTGTCTGGTTGGTCACCAGCATGGCCTCGATCCACTTGGTGAACTTGTCAACTACGATGAGGAGGAAGACGTATCCTCCACGTGATGACTTTTTCAGCTTCCGACCAAGTCGAGTCCCCATTGCACGAAGGGCCAATACATAGGTATTGGCCTAAGTTCCACGCCGAGTGCATGCGGCTTGTCCGCAATCTTTGGTACGCATTGCATTTATGGATGATGTCCTTGGTGTCGTGCATCGATGTTGGCCAGTAGAAACCAGCTCGCAGAGCCATAGTGACAATGGCGCGACTTCCGACATGATGACCGCAGGTGCCTTCGTGTATCTCGAGGAGGATGGCTCTCCCATCACCATTGGTGACACATCGCTGAAGGACTCCGGTAATGCTACATTTGTACAGCTCGCCGTTGATGCTGGTGAAAGCTTTGGAACGCTTTGCTATGGGTCAGGCATATGTCGAGTTATCTGGGCGCCTGTTGGTGAGCAGATATGTGATGTATGGATGTGTCCAAGATGGATCGATGAGCATGACCTCCATGGGACCTTCGGGTTCGGGTCCCTGTTCTGCATCGCTAGGACCTTCGAGTTCTTTGGGTGGAACAACCCCCGAGTCCTTGGATGTGCTAGGTGGTCCTTCAGGAGTCTTTGGTTTGATGGAGCGCTTGTAGGTTTACTCTAGGAACATGCCTAGTGGCACTGGAGCGTAGGTGGAGCCTATGTTGGCGATCCTATCAGCCTCATCGTTGCTTTCACGGCCTACGTGCCGTAGTTCACAACCATCGAAGTCTCCTTCGAGTGTGTCATAGAGGTTACTATAGGAAATCATGTTGTCGCTCAAAGCATCGCACTGGTTCATGGTTTGGTCCACCACGAGCTTGGAGTCACCGTAGATGACGAGTCGCATTGCGCTGCAGGCTTTGGCCATCCGCATCCCATGGAGCAGGGCCTCATACTCTGCCTTGTTGTTGTAGGTGCGGAACTGCATCCGCATAACATATCTCATCTTGTCGCCCTATGGTGACATCAGGATGATGCCGGCGCCAGCTCCCTCTTGATGTTTGGATCCGTCGAAGAGCATTGTCCATAGGTAGGACATGTCCAGTGTGTCTGGGAGTTGGTTCTCCATCCAGTGAATGAGGAAGTCTGGTAGAACTTGCGACTTAATCACCAATCACCACCCGTATGTAATGTCTCATGGAGATAACTAGATTCCCCAAAGGGTGACTCGCCCCGTGGCGTCGTCGATGTACCCTAGTGGAGCGTAGTTCACCACGATGATTGGGTGCTCCTAAAAGTAGTGGCACAGTCGTCGTGCTGTCATCAAGACACCATAAGCCAGCTTCTGGTAGTGTGGGTACCGTTGTTTTGTTGGCGTGAGTACCTCGCTGAGGTAGTAGACTGGGCGTTGCACTCCATGAACTTTGTTGTCTTCGGCTCGTAATACCACTAGTATGGTACTGACCACCTGATTGGTGGCAGAGATGTATAGTAACATTGGATCCGTCTCCTTGGGGGTCACTAGCATTGGAGAGGTGGAGAGTAGGTGCTTGAGGTCATCGAATGCATCCTACGCCTCATCCGTCCACTCGAACTTTTTAGTTTTGCAGAGGAGCTGGTAGAACGGTAGTGCCTTTTTGCCCATTCAACTAATGAATCGACTAAGCGCCACGATTCACCCAGCCAGCTGTTGGACGCCTTTGACGTTCTTTGGCTTCTCCATGGCCAGTATGGCTCGTATCTTCTTTGGGTTGGACTCGATTCCACTGGCGAATATGAGGTACCCGAGTAATTGTCCAGATGGTACATCGAAGGCGCACTTCTCCGGATTCAGCTTGATCCGGTAGCAATCGAGGTTGTCGAAGGTCTCGCGGAGATCATCGATGAGCATGGCTTCCTCCTTGGTTTTGACAATGATGTTGTCGGCATAAATTTGGATGTTCCGGACAAGCTGGTTTTTAAGGTAGGCCTACATACACCGTTGATAGGTGGCTCATGTGTTCTTCAGCCCGAAGGGCATTGCTGTGTAGTAGTAGACACCAAAGGGTGTGATGAAGGCTGTTTTCTCCTGGTCCTGTTCCTTCATACGAATTTGATGGTAGCCTGAGTAGGCATCGAGGAAGCAGAGCCGCTCGCATCCTATGGTGGAGTCGATTATCTGGTCAATCCGCGGTAATGGGAAGTGGTCCTTCAGGCAATGCTTCTTGAGAGAGGTGAAATCCACGCACATCCCTAGGATATCCATGTCCTTCTTTAGAACAAGCATGGAGCTAGCCACCCAGGTGCTATCCTTTATTTCTCATGTAAAATCAGTGTCGAGGAGTCTGTTGACTTCCATACCGACCGTCTTTGCCCTTGGCTCCGATAGTCGACGCATCGACTACTTAACAGGTCTTGCTTCTGGGTTCATGTTGAGTGCGTGCTCGGCGAATTCCCTAGGAACTCCTGGCATGTCCATAGGACACCAGGCAAAGATCTCCCAGCGCTCATGGAGGAATTCAACAAGCACGAGTTCCTATGTGGAACTCAAGTTGTTGGTGATGAGGGCCATTTTGGTTGGGTCCGTTGGGTGGACCTGGACCGCCTTGGTGTTCACCAATGAGTCGAACGACTGGCCGGGTGCGTTTGGCTTGCTCACAGGACGAAGACTGTTGTCTGTCAACTCCTTGAGCCTGGCCAGCTCCTCTTGCATGCCGAAGGATTGGGAGATTCTGTTGAATTCCCTATAACAACTGTCTAACTTGTCGAAGCCTCCGTTGACGGTAATAATACTATTGGGTCTCGGCATCTTCATCTGCAGGTAAGCATAGTGTGGGACCACCATGAACCTCGCGAATGCGACATGCTCAAGGATTATGTGATATTGCGAGGGCTAGTCCCTTCGAATTCAAGGCGCTCTCGCCGGAAGTTTGTGGGTGTGCCGAAGATGACGTCCAGGTTTATTTTTCCCAAGGGGTATACACCTTTCCCTAGGACGATGTCGTGGAATGTTGTGTCAGAGGTCTCTAGGCAGAAGAGGGGGATCCGCATGGCGCGCAGAGTGCTAGTGAACATGAGGTTGATGCCGCTGCCGCCATCCATGAATACGCGACTCGTCTCATAGCCACCAATCTGTACCTCGAGCACCAGTCGAGAATGGCTTGGGTGAGGCACTTGGCATGGGTGATCGCGCTTGTCGAAGGTGATGCAGGACTCGCACCTACTAAGGTACTCAGAAGTCGATGGTGGCGAGTGCATCGGCAGATGGATTTGGTGAGTGATTGCCTTTTGCACCCTATTGGAGGGGTGTCCTTTTTTGGATCATTCCCATGTTCCCTAGTGGTCGTGGGTACTGCTTTCCTCCGTTGTTCTCGGTCGGCGCAGCCGCAGGTGGTGGTGGTCCGGGCGGCGGTGGTGGTGCTCCATGAGCTAAGGCACCTGAAGCAACTCCATAGCCCTGATTTATCGCGTCATGATTCATCTAGGCGAGGCCTTCGTGGAGCTTGAGGAACTCGCGGCAGTCCTTTAGGAGATGGTTGGGATTCTCCTTGCCGACGTGCTTGTCGATGTAGAAGTGGACGTTGCAAGGTCCAGATAGTTTATCCTGGATCGATGTTCTAGGGGCTTCATAACGGGTGTGGCGTTGCCATACTTGCGTGGTTTTCCCGCTGTCACGGTGATATGTCCATTTTGCATCACTATTCTATATCATAATTTACTATTATTCATTGATATATTTCATATTAAGAGATGATACTTATGTTATTTCATCTGTTTTTGCATGGTTGATGACTTTTGGAGCATGGACCGCTACAGTCAGGATTCTGATGGGAAAGGTGTTGTTTGGAGGCAAAATTCGCGAAGATCAGAAAATTCAGGAAAACACATGGAAAATCCTATTTTTCCAGAAGACGAAGAAAGCCAGAAGGGGAAGTGGAGATGGGCCACAGAGGGCCCACACCACCCCTGGCTCGGGCCACCCTAGGTCGTGCCACCAGGTGGTGTGGCCGCCCTGGTCCACCCCTGGCTCTCCCCTCTGGCACATATTATCTTCCCAAAACCCTAAGAGTTGGGGAGCGGCCACAGAAAGATTCCGCCGCCTCTGCGAGGCAGAAAACACCGAGAGAGAAAGATCTCTATGGCAGACAGAATTCTGCCAGGGGAATTCCTTCTTGGAGAGGGGAGATCGTCGCCATCAACACCACCATCAAGCTAGACTTCATCAGGATCATCATCATAATCACCACCATCATCTCCACTAGCACCATCATCACCACCTCCATACCGCTGCAACAATTGGGTTGAATCTTGCATATTTCTTAGGGGAAACTTGCTCGGTGTTGATTACTCCTTGTAGTTGATGCTATTGAGTGAACAATTGAATTATCGTTTATGTTCAGATTGTTACATATCATTATTTCATCTCTGATCATGATCCATATGATGTCTTGTGAGTAGTTTGTTTTGTTCTTGAGGACATGGGAGAAGTCATGTTGTTAGTAGTGGAATTGTGTTGAGAAAGATTCAATGGTTTGATATTTAAGTTGTGGTGTACTTCTTCTAGTGGTGTCATGTGAACGTCGACTACATGACACTTCACCTACATGGGCCTAGGGGAATGCATTGTGTATTTGGCTACTAAGCGTAGGGGTTGCCGAAGTGATAGAAACCTGAACCCCCGTTAGGAAACCTTTGCACAAGGGACGTCAGGGTCTTAGAGTTTAAAGTTGTGGTTAGGTTTCTACCTTAATTACTTTCTTGTGCTTGCAGATGCTTGCAAGGGGTATAATCACAAGTATGTATTAGTCCTAGGAAGGTCGGTCCATCAGCACGGGTTCACCCACACAACACTTCGCAAACTAAAGAAGATTAATCAACTAAATGAAGCGAAAGCACTTGACGATATTCCCATGTGTCCTCGAGAACGTTTGGTCATCTTAAGTAATACAACCGGCTTGTCCTTTGCTAAAGAAAGGATTGGGCCACTTGTCGCATTTATTCTTATTGTCTTTTATTTACTCGTACTTTATTTACCTACATTATCAAAAAAACCTTAAAATCCGTTTGCTAAGTATTTACAGAGAATTCCTGCTCCTAGCCACTCGCCAGCACCTTTTGCTCCTCGTTGAGTTCGACACTCTTACTTATCAAAAATACTGCGATACACCCCCTATACTTGTGGGTCATCAAGACTATTTTCTGGCGTCGTTGTCGAGGAGTGAAACTCTATTGGAGAGTGGAACTGGTAAAGGAAACTTTTACTGTGAGTATTGTTTACTTTTGTTAGTTGCTTTATTTTCATTATGGATAATTCGCTGAGTTTCTTATTTCGTAATGCTACTGCAACTGCTAAGGTAGTAGATGAACCACCACCTGCTGAGAATGATACTTTTAAAATACCTACAAGAATTATTGATTGTGTTAGGGATAACTATTATGTTGGAGATGGAATTGTCCATCCCGGTGATCATTTGCTCTTTATACACGAATTATGCGGGTTGTTCAAGTGTGCAGGTATTAATACCGATCAAGTTAAGAAGAAGTTATTCTCATTATCACTGAAAGGAAGAGCCGAGGACTGGTATAAGCTACTGAAGAATGGTCAAGCTCTTTATTGGGAGGAAATCGTACCTCTCTTTTATTCAAAGTTTTATCCTCCTAGTGAGATTCATAAAGATCGGAACCAAATATACAACTTTTGGCCACTTGATGGAGAGAGTACAGCTCCAGCTTGGGGGAGATTGAAGTTACTAATGCTCAAATGTTCTATTCATGAGCTCCCTCACAATATTATTATCAATAACTTTTATGCAAGGCTTTCTCTTCATATTAAGGATTTATTGGATGCTTCTTGTGCTGGATAATTCACTCGCATGGAAGAAGAAGCTAAATGGGATGTTCTACACCATATTCAAGACAATGCTGAAGCATGGGAGAATGACAAAGGAAGAAAGTCAGGTATAAATTATGATTATGAATGCATTGAATCTTTTATGGGAACCGACGACTTTCAAAATATTAAAGATGCTTATGGTCTAGATTCTCAGGCTATTGCTTCTTATTTTAAGGCTTTTGCTTCCAATATTGAAGTGCCTAAAAAGAAATGGAATAAGTATCATGCACCTTATAAAGACATTGTTAAGTGTGTTCCTGCAAGAAATACTGAAGTTTATACTGCTAATCATGTTTTACCTGAACCTTACATTGAGAAAATACCTTTCCCAGTTAAAGTAAAGGAACATTCTATGATAGCTAGTATGGTTAATAAAAGTACAAATAAAGTTGTTGAACCTGATAAACAAATTGATGATGAACCTATAATAGCAAATGTGAAAGATTTTGTCACTAAATATGAAGAAGATGGACACACTATCCTCTGTAAGGATATCCCTAATATTGTTTCACAAAGTAGTGTTATGAGAGCTAGTGTCCCTGTGTTTTCTGTTAGGATAAGTGATCATTGCTACAATGGTTCTTATGATAGTTATATCATTAAATTTATGCATGATACTGAAAGTTATTATGAGAGAGGGAAGACTGTTCTTATGCATCTCAATAATATCAAGTTTCCTCGTTTTATGCTTAAAGTCTTTATGTTGCACTTGTTTTGCCTTCCTATGCTTGCAGTTTCTGGTTTCAACAATTTATTCTCTTACAAAATTCCCTTACATAGGAAGTGGGTTAGACTTAAACATGTATATTTTTGTTTCTTAATGCTCTCTTTCACTTCAATTCATATTCTTATGTGAGCTTCATTGAAATTATCATGCCCATCTTAATGGCTATAAAGAAAGAGCTTTTGGGAGACAACCCATTATATTCTTGCTTTCAGTTTGTTTTTGTTTCTTTGAGACTTGGAAGTTATTACTTCGGTAATGACCTCTCCTTATCCTTTTGTTTTGTTTTTGTGTCAAGATCAACCTCTAATGAGAGAGAAGTAAGATTTGGGGAAGTTGCTGTCCCGAAACAGAATTTTGTGCTTCACCGTAAAAAATCGTGAGAGATGTTTGTATGTCGGATTGAGCTGTAATTTTTTGTGCTTCTGCCCCAGGTAATTATTTAACTTTAGTTAGTTTTGTACTTTTTTATTTGAGCAACAGAAGATTTTCGAAAAAATTGATCTTTACCTGCTGGTCAGCTTTGACAGATTTTGCCACTCTTGCATTTGTTTCTTTAATCGATTTCCTTTTTGAATTCCTTTTGGGTTTTCGGAAGGAGTTGCTACAGTAGCTTATGTTTTGATGGATTTCAGTTGAAATTGGACTTAAAAGGTTTATTACCGCGCTTACACTAATGTTGCTAATGAGAAATGTGTGAAGTTTGTTTGAAAGAAATTTCCAGGTTAGTGGAGAAAATTGTGTAACAAGATAGTGAAAGGTTTCATGACTCGAGCAATATGTGTATGAAGATGAAGATATTGATGTTATTCAAGTGGTGACTCCGGAAGAATCTATCAAAGACCAAATTCAGAGACCCACAGAGTCCGTTTTCGAATAGGTAACAGATCTAGTAAGAAAAGTTCCGCGAAAATTCTATCCAGTTGTATTTTTGGAGTTTTTATCCAACAAGGAAAGCTACTAGAGGGACGGAAACGGAGCCAGGGTGTCTCACACCACCCCCTGGTGCGGGCCCCCCTAGCCGTGCCAGCAGGTGGTGTGGCCGCCCCGGACTCTGTCTCCGACCTGTTTTCTCCCAGTATCTTCCTTTTGTTGTAAAACTTCTTAATATAAAATCCCCCGGATCCCCCGAGGTTCGTATATCGTGTTCTCGTCGTGTTTTCGTTTTGATCTGTTTCTGACAGGTGGAGTCCCAGATTTGGAGCCACAATATATTCCTCTGGATCTGCCAAGGAAGATTCCTCAGCGGATATCATCAACCCATACATGAGAGAGTTGAAGATTCATCCCAAGGATTTGTTGCTTGAAGATGGGGAGGTACAGATAAAAGAGGTTCAAGGCCCTAAAGGTGAAGGAAGTCTGGAGGACAGGATGGAAGCACCGGAGCAAGAAGTTTTTAGGTACAAGAAGATGGCGGAACGCGAAGTGGATATCATCCATAAGATTTGTTCTGAACTCATTGCCGAGCACCAAAAGGAGATTGCTGAGCTCAAGGATGAAGTTATCTCACTCCACCAAACAACCAACCAACTGCAAGCACAGCTCTACGACGTTCAAAATCAAAACTGTGAGTATGAGGTTAGGTTTAAACGCATAACTGCTGCTGCAAGTTTCAGGATGCTGGAGACCACAATGTCCTTTGTTGATGGGGAGCCCTTACCTTGGAAGTTGGACGATGATGAGAGAATACCACCACCACCAAAGGAGTAATTCATCATCAGGTTTTGGCATCCCCTTAGTTTGTTCCAAGCTTGGGGGAGTGTCGCGGTATCACATCACTATCTTCTATCATTTTACCTTCTTAGTATAGTCATATCATGAATAGAGAAGTTATCATGTAGGATGGTTTGCATTATGGAAGTGTCCCTCCTCTCGTTAGATATCTATGTATCCCTTGGTGTGAGTTGCCGTTATGGAATATTAATGAGAAGTTCTATCATTTACTCTTTTGCATATCTTATATTAGTTTCATGGTTATATGATTGATCTTGTTGTATTGGTATCACTTTGAGATCATTGAGTTAATTGAGTTGGTTTTGGCAAACCTGGCTCGGTCAGTAGCAACACTATTTTGAGAATTGAATGAAAAAGATAAAAAGTACTCTAAAGAAATATAATTTCATCATCTTTCTTTCTTGGTTTGCTCAAAAGTTTAGTATTCTCTAGTTAAGATCTTTTGTGCTTCCAAGGAAGATTGCATGTTTGTTTTTATCACTTGTATGTTTGTATGTTTCCTTCAACTCTTATGCTTGCTGCCCAACCTTGCTAGCCAAAAACCTGTACTAAGAGGGACTACTTCTCGTGCATCCAATCCTTAAACCAAAACCTATGCCATTTGTGTACACCATACCTACCTATTAGCATTATTGCTATTCCAAGTAAATTCATGTTTTTATCTACCTTCCGGATTAAACTTGTTATGTGAAAATTAGTGATTAAAGCTCTCAAAACTTGATGGCACACTTTACTTTCTTGCACTTAATAAACTTGAACCATTGTGCCCATCTATGTTGCGTATATGCTTGCGCTTTGTAAGTTGTGAATTAGCAGAACCATGCTGTCATGGGGAACGCTTTCAACGTTGCACCGGTACTTTGTACCTAGGTGATATCATATTCCTTTGTCTATGGATGTCATCGGTGTGAAATGAAAGGGGAGCTTGTAAGTCCATGGAGTTATGTATGTGTGTTAGAGAAACGCCTGGGCCGCCGGTCTAATCCATGATGTCATGGTGGAAACCTGCAGCGTAACCATAACGAGCATCTATGAAGCATTCTTCTTATAAAAAAGGGATAGAGATTGAGAAAAGGAGCAAAAAAGATGAGAAAATAGGAAAGCGAGAAAACAGTACCATATTCCCATGGTAAATAAGAAGATTGCTGAGATGCTTGTTTTCTGCTTGCCTTGTCATTTTGATATGGGGATTCTTCCGTATCATCCGGCAAGGGGTACCCCGTTGGCGGTTCTCTATGATACACATGTACTTACTATGGAAGAACTTACCGGTGACTAAACTTGAGTAGCATGAGGAGTGGCCCTCGTATTCAAGGGACATGAGGTTTTCAACTTGCAACTTGTCAAGCATATCCTCATATTTGATCACCTTAACCTTAATCGCCTAAAGATGCTTATGATAGGGGCAGTGAGACCTAAAAGCTAATAAGTACCATAATTTTTGGAAGCTCTTTATTAAACTTGAAATCCCTGCTTCCCTCTATGAAGGGCCTTTCTTTTACTTTTTAGTTGAGTCAGTAAACCTATTCCCTTCTATCTCAGCAAGTATTTTGAGTTGTTGTGTTTCATTCATTCATATGATGATTCATCCAATCATGTTTCTTATGTTCCTTGTTTTGCACATTGCTCTTATCTTAGTGTCAACTACTTCGAAAGCTATCATTGAAAATCAGTTATTTGTGAACTCCACCAAATTGTCAACTATTCTTCGACCAAGAGCTAAGTTTGCCGTTACCAATTATGATTTACTTTATGTATCTTTATTGTGTTTCCTTTACTTATTTCAAGTTAAGTTATATAATAGTGAGTTGTCTTCTATTATGACTTATGTATTGATGATTGTGATGCTTCTTGTCCATATTATTTTATAAACTCTTTACTCCTTAAACCTGAGGTCATGTTTATTGAGTTCAGTTTCGCTTGGGGACAAGCGAAGTCTAAGCTTGGGGGGAGTTGATACGTCCATTTTACACCACTATTCTATATCATAATTTACTGTTATTCATTGATATGTTTCATATTAAGAGATGATACTTTTGTTATTTCATCTGTTTTTGCATGGTTGATGACTTTTGGAGCATGGACCGGTGCAGTCAAGATTCTGATGGAAAAGGTGTTGTTTGGAGGCAAAATTCGCGAAGATCAGAAAATCCAGGAAAATACATGGTAAATCCTATTTTTCCAGAAGACGAAGAAAGCCAGAAGGGGAAGTGGAGATGGGCCACAGGGGGCCCACACCACCCCCTGGCACGGGTCACCCTTGGTCGCGCCACCAGGTGGTGTGGCCGCCCTGGTCCACCCCTGGCTCTCCCCTCTGGCGCATATTATCCTCCCGAAATCCTAAGCCTCGAGGAGCAACCACATAAAGATTCCGCCGCCTATGTGGGATGGAAAACACCAAGAGAGAAAGATCTCTCCCGCAGACAGAATTCTACCGGGGGAGTTCCTTCCCGTAGAGGGGAGATCGTTGCCATCAACACCACCATCAAGCTGGACTTCATCGGGATCATCATCATCATCACCACCATCATCTCCACCAGCACCATCATCACCACCTCCATACCGCTGCAACAATTGGGTTGAATCTTGCATATTTCTTAGGGGAAACTTGCTCGGTGTTGATTACTCCTTGTAGTTGATGCTATTGAGTGAACCATTGAATTATCGTTTATGTTCAGATTTTTACATATCATTATTTCATCTTTGATCATGATCCATATGATGTCTTGTGAGTAGTTCGTTTTGTTCTTGAGGACATGGGAGAAGTCATGTTGTTAGTAGTGGAATTGTGTTGAGAAAGATTCAATGGTTTGATATTTAAGTTGGTGTACTTCTTCTAGTGGTGTCATGTGAATGTCGACTACATGACACTTCACCTATATGGGCCTAGGGGAATGCATTGTGTATTTGGCTACTAATCGTAGGGGTTGCCGGAGTAACAGAAACCTGAACCCCCGTTAGGAAACCTTTGAGATAAAAACACTGATTAGGGTTTCATGGTAGGCAACGTGCCTCCACCTCTTCTATTTATATACTTGGCAGATGTACAAACAAGTGCGTATATGTTTACATAATACAACACGTATACGACACGGTGACCGATTCTTAACACTCCCCCTCAATCTAAACCGCTATTACTTACAAGATTTAGATTGGTTATAAAACGGTCTAACATCTGCCGTGTAGCTGGCTTGGTGAAGACATCAGCCAACTGATCACTAGAAGAGATAAACCTCACCTCCAAAGCGCCATCAGCAACTTGCTCTCGCACAAAATGAAAATCAATCTCGATATGCTTGGTTCGAGCGTGAAAGACTGGATTCGCTGTGAGGTAAATTACCCCTAGATTATCACACCACAAAACTGGAGTCTGCTGTTGGGAAACACCTAGTTCTGTAAGCAAAGAACTAACCCACATAGCTTTAGCTGCTCCATTTGCAAGTGCCTTGTATTCCGCCTCGGTGCTGGACCTGGAAACCGTGGGCAGCTTCTTCGAACTCCATGAAACAAGATTCGGACCCATGAAAACTGCAAAACCACTCGTAGAGCGTCTATCATCAACACATCCAGCCCAATCGGCATCAGTGAATATGTTAATATTCTGCTGCGGTGACTTGCGAATGCACATACCAGTATCCAATGTCCCTTTCACATAACGCAGAATACGTTTGACAGCCTCCCAATGAACTTCAGTTGGTTGAGAGAGGAATTGGCATACCTAATTCACCGCAAAGGAAATATCCGGGCGAGTGAGAGTTAAGTACTGCAGGCTACCAACAACACTGCAATATCGAAAAGAATCTTCTTTTCCGAGCAGGGCACCTATATCTCGAGCAAGCTGCTCGGTTGTGACCATAGGAGTGGAAGTGGGGTTACAATTCTCCATGTTTACCCGATGCAACAAATCAAGCGCATATTTGCGCTGCATAAGTGTCATGCCCCCTGAATTGTACGACGCTTCCAATCCAAGAAAGTATTCCAGAGTGCCCAAATCCTTGATAGGAAAAGTGTCCGAGAGGGAACAAACCAGACCTTCAACTGCCATAGAGGTAGACCCAACAATAACAATGTCATCCACATAGACCATCATGAATACTTGGACACCAGCCTGATTGAAGATAAACAAAGACGTATCGGCTTTTGAGGGAACAAAACCAAGCTGAAGAAACCAAGCACTCAAGCGAGCATACCAAGCGTGAGGAGACTACTTAAGACCATAGATAGCATGCTGCAATTTGCATACGTGTGTCGGATACCGAGCATCCTCAAAACTAGGGGCTGCTGCATATAGACTTCCTCAGACAGGAAACCATGAAGGAAAGCATTACTCACATCAATTTGACGAAGAGTCCATCCTCGAGAGACTGCAAGGGAGAGAACCAAGCGAATAGTTGCAGGCTTCACCACTAGGTTGAACGTATCACCATAGTCAATGCCATGTTGCTGCGTAAATCCGCGAGCAACAAGACGAGCCTTGTGCTTCTCAACGGAACCATCAGGCTTATGCTTAGTCTTGAAGATCCATTTGCTGCCAACAATATTTGTGCCAGGAGGACGAGGAACCAGTGTCCATGTTTGCGTATGAGATAGAGCAGAAAATTCCTCTGACATTGTTGCACGCCACTCCGGCTCCTGAAGAGCATCCCGATGAGATACCGGGGCTGCAAAGAGAGCACGCCTGTGCGAATCATACCGCATTGTGCCATCGGTGTAGGTCTTCTCGCGACGAGTATTGTCACGGAGACGCGTCACCATGCCATGACCAGGGGCTGATGACGAGGTCGCACCATGACCAGGAGCAGGTGTGGGCGACGCTGCATCAGCTCCATGCTAGAGCGGAGATGCGGGGATTGAGTCATGCGACCCGGTGTGCGACGATGATGATCGACTGGGAGGAGCCGACCCATGCAGCGTCGAGGCAGCAGCTGGCTCGGGCGAGCTACGAGCAGCAGGCTCGGGCGACCCTGAGCGTGTGGCGCCCGCCTCAGGTGCTTCTGTAGAGGGTCCTGGGGTAGGGGTATGGACATGCACATCGATCACGCCAGGAATATGCACATGCAAAGCATCATCTCGAGACAGTAGGTTAGTAGACAAATAGGAAAGGTAGTATTGCCGCATATGATCACTCGTAGCCGGTTCAGACTCAGGGAAAGTGATGGCGTGCCGAAGGGTAGGAATATCTACGGTAACTCTGGGAGTGGCAAACGGGAAGACCGACTCATCAAAGACAACGTCTCGAGATATGTAAATACGACCGGTAGAACGATCGAGACACTTATAGCCCTTATGCATAGGACTATAGCCTAAGAAAACACACATTTTCGAGCGAAACTCAAGCTTATGCGCATTGTACTTGCGAAGACTAGGCCAGCACGCGCAACCAAAGATACGGAGAAACTCATAGTTCGGTTGAGTTTTGAGAAGATGGAAAATAGGAGTATCCTTGTTAAGAACCGGAGTAGGCATGCGATTAATCAGATAACATGCTGTCAAGAAAGCTTCGTCCCAAAAACGCAAAGGGAGAGATGAATGGGCAAGTAAAGCGAGACCGGTTTTGACTATGTGATGATGCTTGCGTTTGGCAACGCCGTTTTGCTAGGAAGTGTGCGGGCAAGACACATGATGAGACACGCCGGTGCGCTGAAAATATTGATGGAGCCGATGGTATTCACCGCCCCAATCAGACTGAACGGCCTTGATTTTGGTATTGAGGAGAAGCTCAACATGAGCCTGAAAGGCATAAAACACATGTTCAACATCAGATTTGTGCTTAAGGAGATAAATCCAGCAAAAACGATAGTAGTCATCAACGAAGCTAACATAGTACTTAAAACCACCAGAAGAGGCCACGGCAGGACTCCACACATCAGAATGAACAAGCTCAAGAGGCATAGTGGTAACACGCTGAGAAAAATTATATGATAATTGATGACTTTTGGCACGCTGACATGCATGACAAATCGAAGAAGTATCAACTGGAGCACAGGATAAATCATGGTTCTTAACAATAGTTTGCACTACATTATTTGTAGGATGACCTAGACGCTGGTGCCACTGAGACGATGTAGTCTTAGCACCGGACAAAGCATGATGAGATGATGACGCGCGACTAAAAGGGATGGGGTAGAGACCACCATAGCTTCTACCGTGAAGCAGAGTTCTCTAGGTGGCCTTGTCCTTAACACAGAAAAATGACGATGAAACTCAACAAAGACATCATTATCAGAGACAAGACGATATACTGAAAGGAGATGTTGATTAATGTGTGGGACATGGAGAATATTTTTCAGTTGCAAAGATGAACCGGCTAAAGAGGAATGACCAATGTGTGCAATAGACAAACCTGCCCCATTGGCCACTTGGACCTGGTCCGTCCCGCCATAACGCTCTTGCAGGTGAAGTCGCTGAAGATCGTTCGTCAGATGATCCGTAGCCCCTATATCCATGATCCAGGCCGGAGGAGCATGAGAACCCGTCGAGGCAGAGTTCCCAGAGCGCTGGTTGTTGGCACATACGAAGTCGAGATTGAAGAGATTCCGACACTCCGACGCGACGTGCCCCCAGTACCCACATATTTGGCACTGAGGACGTTGACAGTGACGTCCGCGGTTGCCTCCACCATTGCCGTTGTTGTAGTTAGGGCGACCGTGGCCGCCACCACCTCCGCCACCGCCGGTGGGCTGGCCATACGGCTGACCGTAGCTGCCCGAGTACTGGCCGTAGGGCTGGCCGTAACCGCCACCAACAAGGGTCGTACGGCCTCCATTGCCGCCACCATAGTCGGGCTGGTAGGCACCAACCGGGGGTGCTGTAGGGGCCGGTGGGAAAGTGGGCGCGCGTGGCCACGAAGTACTGCCACCAAAACCGCCAGGACGAGAGGCAACATTCGTGGAGGAAGACCACTCCACGGTCTCGGCCTGTTGTGCCTGAAGCGCCTCAAACGAGAGGACGTGAGAGTAAAAGTCTGCATACGGAACGGAAACGTTGCCGACGGTGAGGGCGCCGGCGATGGAGTTGTAGGCGGGACCGAGGCTGGTGATGATGTAATCGACGAGCTCGTTGTCGGTGATGGGGGCGCCAGCAGTGTCCATGGCGTCGGCAAAGCCCTTCATGACGTGCATATACACGGCAGCCGACATGTCCCCCTTCCTCGTCGTCTGCGGTTGACGATGGATGTGCCTCACGTTGGCACGGTTCTGAGCACCAAACATGGTGTGGACAGCCGACCACACCGCTGCGGAGGTCTTGCAGCCAACAAGTTGCGTGGCGATGTTCTCCATTGAAGAGAGCACAACGCCGAGTACTTTCTGATCCAGTCCCCACCAACGCGCATACTCGGGGTTGGGAACGATCGTGGCGGCATCACCGGTACCTTCGGTGTTCGTCTTCGCTGGAGCGGCACGGAGTTGTCGAGGAAGCCGTGCAGATGGGCGCCGCAAATGGGCGGCAGCACCAATCCTCGCCACAACATGAAGTTGGCGCTGTTAAGGCGGACGATGGGAGGAGTCACCACCACCGTCGAGGTGGAGGGTCCTGCCGAGGCGAGCGGAGAGATGATGGGGCGGACGAGCTCCAGGCTCGTGGATCCCGAGGCCGCCATGGTGGTCATCGCATGGAGGAAGGAGCTGCACATGGGCGAGGGCGTGGTGATGCGATCGCGATCGCGAGAGGCGGCGGTGGCGGTGGACTCGGCTCTAATACCAAGATAAAAACACTGATTAGGGTTTCGTGGTAGGCAACGTGCCTCCACCTCTTCTATTTATATACTTGGCAGATGTACAAACAAGTGCGTCTACGTTTACATAATACAACATGTATACGACACGGTGACCGATTCTTAACACTTTGCAGAAGGGACGTCAGGGTCTTAGAGTTTAAAGCTATGGTTAGGTTTCTACCTTAATTACTTTCTTGAACTTGCGGATGCTTGCAAGGGGTATAATCACAAGTATGTATTAGTCCTAGAAAGTTCGATACATTAGCACAGGTTCACCCACACAACACTTAGCAAACTAAATAAGATTAATCAACTATATGAAGCGAAAGCACTTGAAGATATTTCCATGTGTCCTCGAGAACGTTTGGACATCTTTAGTAATACAGCTGGCTTGTCCTTTGCTAAAGAAAGGACTGGGCCACTTGCCGCATTTATTCTTATTGTCTTTTATTTACTCATACTTTATTTACCTGCATTATCAAAAACCCCTAAAAATCTGTTTGCTAAGTATTTACAGAGAATTCCTGCTCCTAGCCACTCGCCAACACCTTCTGCACCTCGTTAAGTTCGACACTCTTACTTATCAAAAGTACTGCGATACACCCCCTATACTTGTGGGTCATCATGCGTTAGCCACCGTTGTGGTACCCACTGCTGCGGTTGCCATCGTCTAGTTTATTGGCATAGCCAGCCGCGACCATGTTGACTTCTTCGCGGTCTTTGTTGCCGCGCATGAGAAATTTTCTTCGACGGTCACGTCTGCGGCCGAGGTTTTCCTCGTCGTCTGAGTGGACGTGGTTATTTTTCACTGAGCCCTCTCCATCTGCCCACCTATTTGTGATTTCCATTAGGTGGTCGATTGTTTTGGGCTTCGTGCGGCCCAGCTCCTCCCTAAGCTCTCTACGGCGTACGTTGCCGTTAAACATGTCGATTGCGTGGTCCTCGAAGATGTATTTTATCGAATTTTTAATGATGGACCACCTTTGAATTCAAGAGCACAATGATTCTTCGGGCTTCTAATAGCAGGCCTTTAGCTCTTCGATTGATGCGGGCCTTTTGTAAGTGCCCTTGAAGTTTCACACAAAGCTATAGACCAGCTCCTCCCAGCTGCGGATCGACCCGCGGGGTAGGTTGTTCACCCATGCGCGGGCAGCGCCCTGCAGCTGCAGCTGGAGGCACAGCATGGATGTGCTCTTATTTCCACCATGCAGCTTGACAGAGGAAATGTGGTCTTGTAGCCAGATCTTCAGGTCTTGGAGGCCGTCGAACTTTCTGTTTTCTGACGGGAGTATGAACCCTTTCGGCATTCGTCTTTGTCGAATAGGCCTGCTAAGGCAGCCATCACCGCAGAGTTCCGTTCCTTCATCCTTCGACTCTATTGAGCAGGCGCACTTGGCGCGCATCTTGTCGACTTTGCGCTGTGTGATGTTGTCACATGTGTCGTAATCGTGATCATGTCGACGTGAGCGGTGTCGCCGCGACAGGTCATGCTCATCATCGTTGAAGGAGAGCAAGTAGTACCTGGCTGGAGACTTGTTTTTCTTTGGCTCCGGCGTTGGATCTTTGGTGAGTGCAGCTTTGACCAGTCCAAGGCCAGCGATCATAGACCGGTGCATGGCGGATCCTGGATCCCCAGCTGGTGGTTGATTGTTGGGCAGGTACATGGTGGCTGTTGTCACCGCTGCTTGTGGTGTTTTGGGGAGCACGTTGCCCCGCGAGTCCACTATCATAAACGAGAAGTCGAGGGATCGAGTGGCCTCTTCTTGCTCCTTGTCGGTGAGGTGTTCTAGGAGAGAGCGCCTTCTGGAGGCTGTAGGCCCGTTACCCTTGGAGGAGGATCCGTCGATTGAGGCGAGCGTTGCATGTCGGGCACTCGACTCACCTGTGGCTTTTCTGTGTCCCTCGAGTTGCGCGTTTACCGCCTGCTGGCGGTTGCACTCCTGAATAAGTAGCCAGTGGTACCCCATTAGCATTTGTTGCGACGTGTTTGGTGGCAGGGGATTGCCATGCAGGCCCTCCCAGCACCTTGCCCATTCTGCGTTGTTGAGGTGCATTTGCTGGCATTCCGTCCCATTGTTGGCATTTTCACTATTGTTGGTGTTTTCGTCGTTGTTGGGAGGGATGGGTGCGCCGTTGGTAGGTGCACCGTTGGTAGGGGCATTGTTTGTGCATCGGGATGCCACCGTTGGTGTCGGTGTTCCCCTGGGTGCCATTGCCGCCAGTGTTGATGACAGCGCACATGTAGTGGCTGGGGAAGCTGTTGCTCCGGCAGCTCTCAGATCCGAAACTGTAGACTCCGTCCTCTGACGCCAGATCGCCCAAATCGGACTCGCAACTGTTGTTGACATCCGTGTCCTCGACTGATGCCGAGGCATTCAGATCGCTCAGGGTACCGATCGGTGGTGGGAACCATGATGCAGGGGTAATCGTGTTGGAGATATGCCCAAGAGGCAATAATAGAAGTAATTATTATTATATCTTTGTGTTTATGATGAATGTTTACATCCCATGCTATAATTGTATTATTAGGAAACACTAATACATGTGTGTTTTGTAAACATGTAAGAGTCCCTAGTAAGCTTCTTGTTGAACTAGCTTGTTGATTGATTGATGATCATGGTTTCCTGATCATGGACATAAGGATGTGATTAATAACAAGGTTATATCATTAGGAGAATGATGTGATGGACATACACCCATAGTAAGCGTAGCATAAGATCAAGTCATTAAGTTTGTATTGCTATAAGCTTTTAAATACATAGTAACCTAATCCTTCGACCATGAGGTTATGTTAATCACCATCACCGGATGGGTACTTTGGTGACATCAAACACCGCTTCGTAACTGGGTGGTTATAAAGGTGTCATTGGGTATTCTAAAAGTATGTGTTGAAGTGCATGGACCAAGATTGGGATTTGTCCATCCATATGATGGATAGATATGCTCTGGGCCCTCTCGGTGAAATGTCATCTAGTTAGCTTGCAAGCATGTGACTGGGTCACAAGGGATGACATATCACGGAACGAGTAAAGAGTACTTATCAGTAACGAGGTAGAACTAGGTATGGAGATACCGACGATCAAACCTCGGATAAGTATAGTATCGCAAGACAAAGGGAATTGGTTTCATATGTAAATGGTTCAATCGATCACAAAGTCATCGTTGAGTATGTGGGAGCCATTATGGATCTCCAGGTCCCGCTAATGGTTATTGATAGGAGATGTGTCTCTGTCATGTCTACATATTCACGAACCGTAGGGTGACACACTTAAGGTTCGAAGTTGTTTTAAGTAGATATGGAATGTGCGTTGGAGACCGAAGGTTGTTCGGAGTCTCGGATTGGATCCGGGACATCACGAGGAGATCCGGAATTGTCCGGAGAATAAGATTCATATATTGGGGATCATTTTCTGAGTTAGGAAATGTTCCGGAGTATTTGTATGAGGATTCTAGAAGGTTTCGAAATGTTTCGGAAGGTTCTAGAAGATTTCTTGGAGTTTGCTTGAAAATCAAGATAAGGATCAAGGAGTCCTGGTGGGTCAAGACAAGGAGTCGTGGGGGAGGAGGACTCCTCCCCCCCTCCCCAATCCGCCGGCCCTAGGAGGTGGGGAGTCCTACTAGGACTCCCCCTCCCCAGGCGCCCTCCCTCCTTTAAATAGAAGGGGAGGCGCCACCCCTTGCCTCTCCTCTACAACACCCAATATCCGCCGCCTCTCTCATCCTCCTTTCTTCTGCACAGGCATAGGCGAAGCCCTGCAGAATTCTCTACTCCACCACCACCACCACGCCGTCGTGCTGCTGGGATTCCGTGGAGAAGATCTACTACCTCCGCTGCTCGCTAGAACGAGGAGAGGAAGGTCTGCTTCGACTCCGCACGTGTGATCGACTGCGGAAGCGCTGCCGGAACGCGGCACCGGAAGGATCGTCCACACGATCTTGAGATCGGCAAGTGATCGACTACATCAACCACCAGATCTAATCTCGTTAACGCTTTCGGATCTACGAGGGTTAGTTCCTATCTATCTCGTTGCACATGTCTAATAGATTAGATCTTGGCTTTTATCTAGATTAGATCTGGGTTTTGTTCATTCTTGCGGTAGAAATTTTTTGTTTTCCATGCTACGAACCCATCAGTGGTATCAGAGCCGTATCTATGCGTAGATCTGTTGCACGAGTAGAACACAATGTTTTTGTGGGCGTTGATGCTTTTGTTGTCGGTGTCTTAGCGTGTACTTTGCATCTTGCGGCATGGTGGGATGAAGCGGCTCGGGCTAACATTACATGTCATCGCACATGAGACTTGCTCCACGCTTGACGTGCAACTTGCTTTGCACAAGTGGCTTTGCGGGTGTCTGTCTCTCCCACCATAGTTAAGATTCAATTTACAATGAGCATCTGACAAAACTTGTATCAACGTTGTGTTTCTTGTTCGTAGGTAAGATCGGTCTTATGCGAAAGCCCCAAACCACGTAAAAAATGCAAAGAAAATTAGAGGCGTCTAACTTGTTTTTGCAGGGGTTTTGTGATGTGATATGGCCATCATGTGATTATGATTGTATTTGATGTATGCAATGATCCTTGTTGTAATATGGCAACCGGCAGGAGCCTAATGGTTGTCTTTAATTCTGTTAAGACCTGCGTGTCTATTCATCTTGTAATAGCTTTATCCCAAGTAGTTGTAATAGTTGCTAGTGATGATGGACAACCATGAAGCGGCGCCACTGACCTTGACGCAATGCTGGTGATGATGGAGATCATGTTCGTGCTTTGGAGATGGAGATCAAAGACGCAAGAAGAAAAGGCCATATCATATCACACTAATTATGAATTGCATGTGATGTTAATCCTTTATGCATCTTGTATTGCTTAGATCGCGACGGTAGCATTATAAGATGATCCCTCTCACTAAATATCAAGTAATAAAGTGTTCACCCTTAGTTGGCACCGTTGCTAAGACTCGTCGTTTCGAAGCATCTCGTGATGATCGGATGTGATAAATTCTACGTGTGCATACAACGGGTGCAAGCCAGATTTGCACATGCGGAAACTAAGGTTATCTTGACGAGCCTAGCATGTACAGACATGGTCTCGGAACACGGAATACCGAAAGGTAGAGCATGAGTCATATAAATGATATGATGAACATGAAGAATGTTCGCCGATGAAACTACATCTTCTCTCGTGAAGATCGGACTTGGTGTAGTGGACTTGGTTCGTGTAATCACTAAGACAATGTGACGGATGTTGTTTTGAGTGGGAGTTCACCTAGTTAGTTTAAGTATTAAATTTGAACTCAATTCATCATAAACTTAGTCTAAATTACTTGCAAATTTGTTGTAGATTATGGCGACCCCCTCCATCAATTTCAATGCGTTCCTAGAGAAAGAAAAGCTTAAGAACAATGGAAGCAATTTCACGGACTGGTTCCATGGACTGAAGATCGTCCTCAGGGCTGGTCAGTTGACCTATGTGCTCGAAGCACCGCTGGATGACCCACCTGTAGATGATGCTACCGATGACGTAAAGAATGTTTACGCCACTCGGAAAAATCATTACTCCACAGTTCAGTGTGCCATCATGTACGATTTAGAAGCGGAGCTCCAAAAGCGTTTTGAGCACCACGACCCGTTCGAGATCATTAAGGAGCTCAGGCTAATTTTTGAGACTCGCGCGGCCATGGAGAGCTATGAGGCCTCCGAAAAGTTCTTTAACTGTAAGATGGAAGAGGGAAGCTCCGTTAGCGAGCACGTGCTCACCATGTCTGGGTACGCAAACAAGCTCCAAGAGTTGGGAATATCGATTCCTAATGAGTTGGGGATTCATCGTCTCCTCCAATCACTGCCACCGAGTTACAAGAACTTTGTGATGAACTACAATATGCACTGCATGAACAAGACGTTGCCTGAACTATCGTCCATGCTGAAAACTGCTGAAGTGGAGATCAAGAAGGAGCACCAAGTGTTGATGGTCAATAAGACCACCAATTTCAAGAGACAGGGCAAGCCTAAGAATAAGGGAAACTTCAAGAAGGACGGCAAGAAAGCTGCCGCACCTGCAAAGAAGCCCAAGGCTGGTCCCAAGCCTGAAACTGAGTACTTCTACTGCAAGGGTGCTGGTCACTGGAAGCGTAACTTCCCCAAGTACCTAGCGGATCTGAAGAACGGCAACATCAAGAAGAAAGGTATATTTGATATATATGTTATTGATGTGTATCTTACTAGTAATCGTAGTAGTGCCTGGGTATTTGATACTGGTTCGGTTGCTCATATTTGTAACTCGAAATAGGAGCTGCGGAATAAACGAAGACTGGCGAGAGACGAGGTGACGATGCGTGTTGGAAATGGCTCCAAGGTTGATGTGATCGCCGTCGGCACGCTCCCTCTACATCTACCTTCGGGATTAGTTTTAAATTTGAATAATTGTTATTTGGTGCCTGCGTTAAGCATGAACATTATATCTGGATCTTGTTTACTGCGAGACGGTTACTCTTTTAAGTCCGAGAATAAAGGTTGTTCGATTTATATGAGTAATATCTTTTATGGCAATGCACCTGAGATGAATGGTTTATTCTTATTGAATCTCGATAGTAGTGATACACATGTTCACAACATAGATGCTAAACGAATAAAATTTAATGATAATTCTACATACATGTGGCACTGTCCTCTTGGTCACATTGGAGTGAAGCGTATGAAGAAACTCCATTCGGATGGACTTCTTGAATCACTTGACTTTGAATCACTTGAAAGATGCGAAGCATGTCTAATGGGAAAAATGACTAAGACTCCATTCTCTGGTACAATGGAGCGAGCTACAGACTTATTGGAAATAATACATACCGATGTGTGTGGTCCAATGAGTGTAGCATCGCGTGGTGGATATCGTTATGTTCTCACTTTCACGGATGACTTAAGTAGATATGGGTATGTCTATTTTATGAAACACAAATCCGAAACTTTCGAGAAGTTTAAGGAGTTTCAAAGTGAAGTGGAAAATCATCGTAACAAGAAGATTAAGTTTCTGCGTTCTGACCGCGGAGGTGAATATCTGAGTTATGAGTTTGGCATACATTTAAAGAAATGTGGAATACTTTCACAGTTGACACCGCCGGGAACACCACAGCGTAATGGTGTGTCCGAACGTCGTAATCGAACTCTCTTAGATATGGTTCGGTCTATGATGTCTCTTACAGATTTACCGCTATCGTTTTGGGGCTATGCATTAGAGACAGACGCATTCACTTTAAATAGGGCACCATCTAAATCCGTTGAAACGACACCGTACGAATTATGGTTTGGTAAGAAGCCTAAGTTGTCGTTCCTTAAAGTTTGGGGTTGCGAGGCATATGTAAAGAAGTTACAACCTGATAAGCTAGAACCCAAAGCGGAGAAATGCGTCTTCATAGGATACCCTAAAGAAACAATTGGGTATACCTTCTATCATAGATCCGAAGGCAAAGTTTTCGTTGCAAAGAATGGATCCTTTCTTGAGAAGGAGTTTTTCTCGAAGGAAGTGACTAGAAGGAAAGTAGAACTCGATGAGGTTATTGAACCTTCTCTCGGATTTGAGAGTAGCGCAGCACCGGAAGATGTTTTTGTGCCGCCTGCACCAATTGGAGAGGAAGCTAATGATAATGATCATGAAACTTCAAACGAAGTTACTGCTGAACCTCGCAGGTCAACGAGGGTCCGTACCACTCCTTATTGGTATGACTCTGCCTTGAACGTCATGTTGGTGGACAACGCTGATGACCCTGCGACGTATGAAGAAGCTATGGTGAGCCCAGATTCCGACAAATGGCTAGAAGCCATGAAATCCGAAATGGGATCCATGTACGAAAACCAAGTGTGGACTTTGGTGGACTTACCGGATGGCCGTAAGGCTGTCGAGAACAAATGGATTTTCAAGAGAAAAACAGATGCTGATGGTAATGTTACCGTCTATAAAGCTCGACTTGTCGTGAAAGGGTTCCGACAAATTCAAGGAGTTGACTATGATGAGACATTCTCACCAGTAGCAAAGCTAAAGTCTGTGAGGATTTTGTTAGCAATTGCTGCACATTTCGATTATGAGATTTGGCAGATGGATGTCAAAACGGCGTTCCTTAATGGTGACATTGAGGAAGAGTTGTATATGGTACAACCCAAGGGTTTTGTTGATCCTAAAGATGCTGACAAGGTATGCAAGCTTCAGCGCTCCATTTATGGACTGAAGCAAGCATCCCGGAGTTGGAATCAACGTTTTGATAAAGTAATCAAAAACTTTGGATTTATACAAACTTATGGAGAAGCTTGTATTTACAAGAAAGTGAGTGGGAGCTCTATAGCATTCCTAGTACTATATGTAGATGACATATTGTTGATTGGGAATGATATAGAACTTCTTAATAGCGTCAAAACCTATTTGAATAATAGTTTTTCAATGAAGGATCTTGGCGAAGCGGCATATATTCTAGGCATCAAGATTTATAGAGATAGATCAAGACGCCTAATAGCGCTTTCACAAAGTACATACTTAGACAAAGTTCTAAAGAAGTTTAGAATGGAAGATAGCAAGAAAGGGTTCGTGTCCATGTTGTCAGGTAAGACCTTGAGTAAAACTCAAAGTCCAGCTACGGCAGAAAATAGAGAGAAAATGAATAATATTCCCTATGCCTCGGCCATAGGTTCTATCATGTATGCCATGATGTGTACACGACCGAATATAGCACATGCTGTTAGTTTGACTAGCAGATATCAAAGTGATCCTGGAATGGAGCACCGGACAGCGGTCAAGAATATCCTAAAGTACCTAAATAGGACTAAGGATATGGTTCTTTCTTATGGAGGTGATGAACAGCTTGTTGTAAACGGTTACACCGATGCTAGTTGGAACACCGATCCAGATGACTCGAAGTCACAATCGGGATACGTATTTATTTTGAATGGTGCTACAGTGAGCTGGAGGAGTGCAAAGCAAAGCGTTGTGGCAAAATATTCAACTGAATCGGAATACATAGCTGCTTCGGAGGCTACACAAGAAGCCGTATGGATGAAGGAATTCATTACTGAACTTGGCGTGGTTCCCAGTGCGTTGGACCCGATGGCCATCTATTGTGACAACACAGGTGCCATAGCTAATGCACAGGAGCCAAGGTCACATAGCAAGCTGAAGCACATCAAGCTACGTTTCCACGCTATTCGCGAGTATGTCCGAGATGGTGACATAAATATTTGCAAAGTACACACTGATCTGAATGTGGCAGATCCGTTGACTAAACCTCTCCCTAGGGCAAAGCATGACCAACACCAGAACGCCATGGGTGTTAGGTATATTACCATGTAATCTAGATTATTGACTCTAGTGCAAGTGGGAGACTATTGGAGATATGCCCAAGAGGCAATAATAAAAGTAATTATTATTATATCTTTGTGTTTATGATGAATGTTTACATCCCATGCTATAATTGTATTATTAGGAAACACTAATACATGTGTGTTTTGTAAACATGTAAGAGTCCCTAGTAAGCCTCTTGTTGAACTAGCTTGCTGATTCATTGATGATCATGGTTTCCTGATCATGGACATAAGGATGTGATTAATAACAAGGTTATATCATTAGGAGAATGATGTGATGGACATACACCCATAGCAAGCGTAGCATAAGATCAAGTCATTAAGTTCGTATTGCTATAAGCTTTTAAATACATAGTAACCTAATCCTTCGACCATGAGGTTATGCTAATCACCATCACCGGATGGATACTTTGGTGACATCAAACACCGCTTCGTAACTGGGTGGTTATAAAGGTGTCATTGGGTATTCTGAAAGTATGTGTTGAAGCGCATGGACCAAGATTGGGATTTGTCCATCCATATGACGGATAGATATGCTCTGGGCCCTCTCGGTGAAATGTCGTCTAGTTAGCTTGCAAGCATGTGACTGGGTCACAAGGGATGACATATCACGGAACGAGTAAAGAGTACTTATCAGTAACGAGGTAGAACTAGGTATGGAGATACCGACGATCAAACCTCAGATAAGTATAGTATCGCGTGACAAAGGGAATTGGTTTCATATGTAAATGGTTCAATCGATCACAAAGTCATCGTTGAGTATGTGGGAGCCATTATGGATCTCCAGGTCCCGCTAATGGTTATTGATAGGAGATGTGTCTTTGTCATGTCTACATATTCACGAACCGTAGGGTGACACACTTAAGGTTCGAAGTTGTTTTAAGTAGATATGGAATGTGCGTTGGAGACCGAAGGTTGTTCAAAGTCTCGGATTGGATCCGGGACATCACGAGGAGATCCGGAATTGTCCGGAGAATAAGACTCATATATTGGGGATCATTTTCTGAGTTAGGAAATGTTCCGGAGTATTTGTATGAGGATTCTAGAAGGTTTCGGAATGTTCCGGAAGGTTCTAGAAGATTTCTTGGAGTTTGCTTGAAAATCAAGATAAGGATCAAGGAGTCCTGGTGGGTCAAGACAAGGAGTCGTGGGGGAGGAGGACTCCTCCCTCCCTCCCCAATCTGCCGGCCCTAGGAGGTGGGGAGTCCTACTAGGACTCCCCCTCCCCAGGCGCCCTCCCTCCTTTAAATAGAAGGGGGAGGCGCCACCCCTTGCCTCTCCTCTACAACACCCAATCTCTGCCGCCTCTCTCCTCCTCCTTTCTTCTGCACAGGCATAGGTGAAGCCCTGCAGAATTCTCTACTCCACCACCACCACCACGCCGTCGTGCTGCTGGGATTCCGTGGAGAAGATCTACTACCTTCGCTGCTCGCTGGAACGAGGAGAGGAAGGTCTGCTTCGACTCCGCACGTGTGACCGACTGCGGAAGCGCTGCCGGAACGCGGCGCCGGAAGGATCATCCACACGATCTTGAGATCAGCAAGTGATCGACTACATCAACCACGAGATCTAATCTCGTTAACGCTTTCGGATCTACGAGGGTTAGTTCCTATCTATCTCGTTGCACATGTCTAATAGATTAGATCTTGGCTTTTATCTAGATTAGATCTGGGTTTTGTTCATTCTTGCGGTAGAAATTTTTTGTTTTCCATGCTACGAACCCATCAAATCGAGGGAGCCTGCGGCTGATCAGGGAGGCGGAGTGTGCCGATCTGGCCGACCTGGAAGCGTAGGCTTCCGATCGCCAGGCCAATCCCATCGCCCATAGACTCGAAATCCGAGAGAATCGCCGGCGCATGGACGGTGAAGTCGAAGGCGCCGAAGAGGAGGAGAGTCTCCGCTATAGCAGAGTCATGGATCGTAGTTGATGTTGCCGAGGAAGCCGCAACATCAGCACTCCTAATTCCCACAGACGGCGCCAATTGACGAGGGGTTAACTCATCAATGCCCATTGTTGATGGACTTAGGTTCGAGGAAGTAGGGAGCACTGGAGGCATCGATCGGCTAACAAACAAGCACATAGGTGACACGAGGTTTTACCTAGGTTCAGGCCTCAAAGAGGACCCTACTCCTGCTTGTCTGCTCTTGATTATGAGGGAGTTAAAAGTTACAAGGGTGCGCATATGCAATCTGGCGAGGTGTATGCGGGGGTTCTGGATTGTCCTCATCGCTGTCCTCTCCTAGCTCTTATATAGAGAGGCTAGGTCTTGGGATAGCAGGTCGAGTCGGTTACAAGTTTAGGGTTTCCCCTTTAAATTTCTATCTATACTTTGTCGTCCTCTTCAAGAAGTCATACTCCTATGGGCCACCTGAATCCTTATTGGGCTTCGTTTGCACCGTGGACTCCTTTATGGCTGGACCGTATAGGCTAATCTCGAGTACTTGTAAGGTATACCCATGTCACTCGGCGTATTTCCATTATAGTGATTTATAGCAGGAGTAGAGTTCCGCCACTATCGCGGGACTTGAGCCGGATAAGGTGTGTTACCTCGTACCCATCAACTCACCGCCTTCTCCCACCTCTCTAAACATGCTCTGTGAGGACCCCTCCATGGCGTACTCGTCGGCAATACCACGACAATAGTTGCTTCCACTAGCCGTCAAAAAAAAATTCCATGTCATCTTTGTGTAGCTTTGGTTTGTCTGAGCATCTTCTTCCACGTCGATGATATGGTGAAGTTGGAATTTGATATTACTGAAACACTCTACCTTATGGAGAAGGTTTTCCTACCATCCTTTTTTGATGTTGTGGTGCGTTTGTGTGTACACCTGCCAAGGGAAGCTAAGCTAGTTGAGCCTATGCAATATCGAAGCATGTGGTCAGTTGACAGGTGTATTTGTAACTTGTACTCTATCAATTGCATTCTTGTTAGCTAGTTGTAAAGTTTTATCCACCTAGCTGTAAAGTTGTCTCATTTTTGTAGGTGCTTGAAGAAGCTGAAACAAATGATGAGGACAAGGAATCACCTAGAAGGATCTATAGATTAAGAGTATGTCCTCGATGAGAGCCTTACCTTTTGTTCACGGTAATTGTCTTAGTGGGCATAATCGAAAGGCTCGTAATCACGAAAGTGGTGATAAAGATAAAGATGTCACAATGTCATATCTTCATAGAAGGGGCCGTAAGTTGGTTGGAAATGATATCATAGAACTGGATGAAAATTCTTGGATTCAGGCTCACCGGTATGTTTTATTCAACTACGAATACATTTTTCATATAAAGAGTACGTGCATTATTTATATATCATATTTTTACAGAAATAATATCTATAGGTTAACCATTTGCATTATAATTGTTCGTATGCACAAAACATCTTCAAATTCTGGTTGTCGATAGAACTAGGACTCAGTAAACCCCGTCGACACAAAGAGATTTTTCATGCATGGCTGGTGTAACATGTGAGACAACGAAGTTTTGTGCAAAATACTACTGTGTTACATAGTGGTCTAAGTCAGATTTACAAGTTTTTACTGTGCGTAGGTCTTGAACATTCGAACTGATTACAGTGATGATGTTCTTCGAGAACTAAGAGTCCTAGCTAATCAACCTTATAGAACGATGATAAGATGCGGTTCTTATTTGGTTAACATATACAAATTTTGTACAAAGACTTATGGACTGCAGAAGGCCACCGTGAATTATGGTATAGTTGTTCGTGACAATAATGGAAACAAGGAGACTACTTACTATGGTATGATCATATTATCATTGAACTTAATTATGCTGAGAAGGGTTCGGTCGTATTGTCTAGGTGTTATTGGGTTATTACTTCCCTTAGAGGTTTCAAGATGGATTATTATAGAATCAAACTTGGTAGAACACTTTGGGTTCAACACTTTGCATGGCGTCTGATTACGGATTTGTTACCTACTTGGTAGAACAAATTCAAACGCACGGTTGGAACTGACCTATCAGTGCCCTGTATGTGGTATTGAAATAGAGGATAACTTTCATCCATTCATGAGGTGTCCTCTTGATAAACAGCTTTGGGTTTATATGGCTGAAATCTGGCAGCTACGTAATTGTGATGTAGTCCAAAACTCTAGGACAGATTGACTTTTCAATATGCTGCCAGTTCTATAAAAAAAATCAGTACTTGCATGGTTCTTATGACCTTGTGGAGAATTTGGCAGATCCGCGATGAAATTACTCATGATAAACATCCACCGCCCCTAAGTATCACGATGATTCCTTAAAAGTTATATGGAATCTCTTGTTCAAATTAAGCACCATCTAGTGGAGGATATTGTCAAAGGAAAATTTCTTCTGGACTACGAAGAGAAACGTTTCTACTCGCCTCCTGTTAGCTCTAGTCCTCTAACCTGGCTAAAACCACCGATCGGTTGGTGCAAGATAAATATAGATGGGTCATGTGATTAAGTGGTATCGGGAGCGCGGATTATTACGAGAGATCATGATGGTTCAATCATTTTCTCTATTTTCCGCGGTTTGCCGTTCTGCAAAGATCCGCTTGGTGCTGAACTATATGCAATAATGGAGGGTTTATTGCTTGCAATACACTATTGTAGCCTTCCCCTGATTATTGGAACGGTCTGCTTGGAGATAGCTAATCCGCTAAATGCTGAGGAGATTGATCGATCTACACATTCTTTAGTCATTGAAGAGATCAAGATCTGGCTAAGATTTGTGAAACTTGTGTTACTCATATAAGGCGTTGCCGAAATAAATACAGTCACTATATGGCAAATATAGGTAGAACTCAGGGTCGAACTGCTATCTGGCTTAGCTCTGGCTAGATGAGTTAGCGAGCATATGCCTTGCCGATTGTAATCCCTGATCTTTATGAGTAATAAAAGTTTTCATTCAGAAAAAAATGGTTTCATCATATGCGTTTTCAAAGCCAATTTTTAGAAAAATACTTCATTCAACCTTTTCCGATGTAGTTCGTAAAATGTTTCATGTAGATTACTACCTTCCTCTAAAATATGTTTTCCTTGCTATGTGGTACGAACAACATGGTCAGCCACAGAGCTCAGCCTAATTGTTGTGATTTTCGTGAATTTTTTTGAAGCCGATGTTAAGAAAAAATATAGGTCTCCCTTTTTCATCGTGCACACACATGATTGTCATTGGTCCCGCAACATCAGTTTTGATCTAGAAGAGCTTGTCTTCATCCCAAACATCCTTGCAGCAAGGATTTTGATTGCTTTATCATTGATATTAGTTACTTCATAGAAACTCTAGAATACACTATGAGTCCACAACCCACTTTTTTTGCGATAGTTACTCCCTCCGATCCATATTAGTTGACTTGAATCTAGACAAATCTAAGTCAACTAATATGGATCGGAGGGAGTACTAGCACGATAGACTTGCTGGGATCATAATAAGTATATATACTTGAAGATAATTCCCTAAATTGTTATTTGCTGTAAATTTAGGAAGAACTAGAGGACCGGTACCCGATTAAGGGTGTGTTCGGTTCTAGAACCGGAGGGGACAGAATGGAATGGTTCCGTTCCGAGGTCACGGGACGGTTCCGACCCCATGTTCAGTTCAGAAAAAAGTCGAGGAACGGAATTTCTTATTTGGTTGGTGGAATCGAAGAGTAGAACGCAGAACTAAAACAGTTCTAAATATTCTATTGATTTGAGCCTAAACTTAATCCTCTCTCTAAATATAATTAATTGTGACAAACTAGAAGATAGAGGGCAAAATCAGAGGCCAATTAGAATGGATCGAGATCAAAATCGAGAACTGTATGTCAAAATCGGAGGCAAAATCATCACTGTTTGGTGCTTCCTGGCCACCGTGCACAACTCTCCGACCGCCATGCCTGCCCCGTCGGGCTCCTCCTCTGCCTTCCCCGCACCGCGGCCGCCATGCTTGCCCCGCACCGCCGCCCGGCGCCTCGCACCGCGGCCGCCATGCCTGCCCTACCGGGCTCCTCCTCTGCCTTCCTCGCATCGCGGCCGCCATGCCCGCCCCGCACCGCCGCCCGGCCGCCTCGCACCGCCGCACTGCGGCCTCGCACTGCGGCCGCCATGCCTGCCCCGCACCGCCGCCCGGCCGCCTCGCACCGCGGCCACCATGCCTAGCCCGCCTGCACCGCCGCGTCGCTCCGCCTGCACAGAACGAGTCGAGGTTGACGATAAGGAGCGGCGGCGCATGATTAGGGGCTCGGGTCTAGTTAACTTTTTTTATCGCTGGTTAGCTATGCATTCCTCACAATCCAGCCAAATCGGTCGCACCAGTCCGTTCCGCATATTAGAGGAATATTCCGTTCCTAGGGACTACGTGGTTCCGTTCCTTTCATCCAACTGAACACAAGCACGGATGCTAGACGTGGAAGGGAACAGTTCCGTCCCACCTAATTCTAGAACCGAACACACCCTAATTCCGCACGATCCTTACTAGTCTGGAGTCCTTGTGTGTAGAAGTGAAGCAGGTAGTACGCAAAAAAAAAAGTCATAAACAGCGGTGTATCAGTGCGGTAGCGACGCGAGATCCACGAGCCGGGCAAGTTGAAAGCGGAAGGAAGTGGTACCGGGTGTGGTGATGACTGATGAGACCGGCCGGCCGGTCGATGGGCAAGGTGACAGCCGACAGGCGCGAAAGATGGGCGTCCTGCGTGACCAAAAACCGGCCGGGATCCCACGCATTGACGCATGTGTGCGAAGGAAACGTACGCGCGATGGAGGCAGTAGCTAGCTGTGGATCGCGGATGGAGTCACCCGATCTGGGTGAATCTTTCTCCAAGCTCCAAGCCCCGAGCCCAGCTTTCGGAGTGGTCCTAGGTAGTGTGACTCACCCAGCTATCCACCCGCCTAAATCTCCCCCACTCTGGCTGGCCGCTGGGGAAAAGACGTGTAGGCCCCCCACCCCCAACCGGCCTCTCATGGGAAAACATGCCCATCGGACAGGGTTAGTCTGGGCATTCTGGATGCACGGTAGTAGTAGGGACGCAAGGACGCAGAGCGAGCCGCGAAGAAAATCGATCTCTCCTTTATTTGGGGGGGGTCACCTCCTGAGGTGGACACGAGAAAGATATGGTTGTTAGATATACGGTGACATGGGGGATTCGAGATGCCATGTCCGAAAGACGGAGCTACTCTTTCCTCTGCTGATTTTAACTTGCTTCTGTCGCACACTTAGGCTTTGGCCCCCGCTGGGTTTAATTGCCATCTTCGATTCAACGGGCCGGGTAACGTAACCGTTGCACGGCGATCATTGCTAGCTCCCTATTTGGAGCCTCTGTCGCTAAGTGGCCATACATGTGCACACCCTGCTAATCTCGGTATCTGCATGATTATACATGGATAGCGACACCGCAGCATCCACCCGTGACATGTGTGTAAACATATATATGTACAGGAAGGTGGAATAATCTGACAGGATTCTCGACTGGCGAACCGTATTTTCCCCTGAAAACGACCTAATCTATCCATATATAGTACTAGGTTCATGCATTATTCTAGACCTAGCTTGCTCCAAGAAGCTAGCTAAGCTAGCATCATCGTCACGCGCTGAGGATCACTGCAATTTGCAGATAAGGTTAGGTCGCTCACGCCCGCGCGCGCGGTGGATGGGAAAGGATGGGGGTGATCGAATCCTAGGACGATCCTCCGAACTCAACGCCGCATGATCGATCGATCGATCCATCTCGAGGTAGTGGTTGAGGGGACCTAAAAGAGGGGGCAGAAAGGAGGCGAGGCCGTTGCCAATCCCAGCCGGATGCCCGAAACGGGGACGACGAAAGCGCTGCGAGATCAGCACGAGATCGTGCTGCTGGGACTGAGAGCGCGTCCAGATCAGAGGAGATCGCGTGCGATGCAACAAATGCAACGCAATATATGCAGAGATCGTCGATCGGGGAGTTGGAGAACCGTGAAAGCCAGACCCCCTCTGCTAGCTGGGCCAGCCAGCGGCATCGATGATCTGCTGTTTGTCTTGACTCGTCGTGCGTGACTGAGGTTCTTCCTCCAGTGCTAGCTGCTCACGCGACTGTCGCCGGATTTGGTAGTAGCTAGGCCATTTGGGGTGCATAATTGTGCTCCGTCAGAGGTGCTCTTTTTACATGCTAATAACTAAAGGCAGCCATATTCTGGACATGTGGTCCTTTCTCCTTATACAAGGCAAACTGCTTCTTTTAGGTTAGAACGGTGCCAAGCTTGCACCCATCCTCGCACTGCCTGTGCCATCCTAGAAAGCGATAGAGACCCGTGGCGATGGACCAGTTTTCGCTTCTCGCCGCGGGAGTGGGAGTCTCAACTGTACACATGTACGCACGTCCTTAATTAGCCAACCCACATTAGCCTGCAATGGCTCTCCGGATTAGGATACACCTACTTCATTCACCTTAATTAGTTTGGCTATACATGAAGGTAGCATCGCTTTATACTATGCGCTACCGTGACTGTTTTTTTTTAGGCAATAGAGATAGCTTTATTAATTAGCATCCATCAGCCTGAATCAAAGGTAGAACCGGATCTGGGACAGAGTATGACCAGTTTCCAAAAACACTATTACAACGACCAAGCTGAGCTAGGGCATGTGCAACATGGTTGCTATCTCTCCCAGAAAAACAGAACTTAACTTCAGGAATGTGCTGAATCTGAGCCTTGATTTTAGAGTGCACGAAGCACAGCCTTGAGAGGTTCATTGAGTTTTGATTCAGGCCAGCAGCTAGAGCAGCACAGTCAGTCTCGATGATTACTCTGTTTTGGAGGAAGGGCCTGCAGATCTTTAGCCCCTTGAGACAGGCGTGAGCTTCGGCTTCTTCAGCATCGACGCAGACTGGAAGAGGAACAATCCCTGAGATCAGAACCGTGCCGGTGCTTTGGCGAGTAAGGAAACCAGCAGTGGCGACACCCGTTTCCTGTAAAAAGCTAGCATCAATGTTAACTTTTGTCCAACCTACTTGAGAAGCTTTCCAAACTCGATTAGAGGAACACGCTGTAACAGGAGCAACTGGTTGCACCAGATCCAGCACGAGAGGTTTTTTCCCTTTGTTGTCTTGTTGCAAACCCGTGTCGAAAACAAGAGTATCAACATAGTTGCTTAGGAAGCTGACAGAACTTCTAGCATTTCCCTTTTCGTGGACAACATCATTTCGTAGATGCCAAGCTCGCCACAGGATGAGTAAGATTAACCCGTGTTGCGATTTTGGGGAGTGGGAGAGGAGAAGGAGCAGCCAATCCTTCCCAGTATATATGAACTTGTCTTCATTAGGGATGCACCAGATTTTCCACATCTCATGCCTCAGCGCAGCAGCTTTTGTGCAAGTGACTGTAGCATGGAAGCTATTTTCTTCGCCATTTCCGCAAATTTGACAAGTACTATCTACCTCCAGAGTCCTGCGCCATTTGTTCCTTTTTGTAGCTAAATTGTCACTAGCCACCCTCTAGCCAAAGATTCGGATCTTGTTAGGCACCGAGGCAGACCATATGTTCTTCCAGAGCTTGTCATCGTTAGCATGGCGGGAGTTTGGAGATATTTCTTGGGATTTGAGATTATAGGCCAGTTGGTAGGCACATCTAACGGTGAAAACACCGTTTTTTTCATAGTGCCAAGCAATCACATCTTCACAACCATTACCGGGGTTTTAGCTTGAGGATTCGGAGGCATCAAAGGAGTAGACAAATTTCCTAATGATCGATTGATTCCATGTATTTGAGTTAGGGAGAAGTACGTCACTCACCATGCGATTTCTTGTAGGTTTAAGCTTCCCAAATACTTTTAGAGTTGGTTCCCTTGGGATCCAATTGTCTCTCCAGATTCTGATGCTTTTGCCATTTCCCACTCTCCAGATGACACCTTTTTTAAGAAGCTCAAGGCCATGCTCAATGCCTCTCCAAGCTGGGGAGGCTTCAGATTTGAAGACTGTGTCCAAAAGATTGCCTTTTGGGTAATAGATGGCCTTCATAAAACGAGCACACAGAGTGTTAGGGAAAATGGATGAGGCGTCAGGCTTGTCTAGCAAGGAGGGCTTGGTTGAAGCAAGTAGAGTCCCTGAAACCCATGCCACCGAAGCTTTTGGGTTTAGTCGGTGTGTCCCAAGAAGCCTAGTGAACCTTGCGAGTACCCTCTTCACACCACCAGAATTGTCTGATCATTTTCGTGTAATCTTCATGGAAGCTAGCTGGGAGCTTGAAAATACCCATGTTGTGGATTGGCATCGACTGGGCAATAGCTTTGATCAACGCTTCTTTTGCAGCCATGGACATGAACCTTTCGTTCCAATCCGTGAGGCGTTTGGAAAATTGCTCTTTAATGGGTTGGAACTTTTCAGCTTTCATTCTACCCTCGGGAGTTGGGAGACCCAAATATTTCTCTTCAATAGTACTATGGTTAACTTGCAGAATGAGCTTTACTTCTTGCTGGGTTTCTTCAAAGCATAGCTCGCTGAAGAGAAGCGAGCATTTTCTTGAATTGATTTGTTGTCATGTACATCTCTCATAGAAGGAGAGTGCATATTTGACAACGAGAGCTTGTTGAGGAGATGCCTTGAGGAAGAGTAGACTGTCATCAGCGAATAACAAATGGGATATTCCTGGGGCATATCTGCAGATTTTGAGGTCTTGAAGCTCCTGTTGGTAAATAGCACGGTCCAAGATTTTTGAGAGACCATAACCAACAAAAAGGAAAAGATAGGGAGAGAAGGGGTCTCCCTGTCTTATACCTCTGCTAGGGAGGAAGCTTTCACTGAGCACACCATTTATTTTGATGGAAAATTTGACACTCTTCACACAGGACATAACTAACTTCACCCATTTTTTGTGGAAGCCCAGCTTCAGCAGGAATCCTTCTAGATATCTCCAGTCCACACGATCAAATGCTTTGGAGAGATCTAACTTGTAGGCACAGAAGGTGTTGTCAGCTCTTTTTTGCTTTTGAATAGAGTGAAAGCATTCAAAGGCAATTAGCGCGTTATCTATAATGAGCCTGCCGGGGATAAAAGCGCTTTGAGTGGGCGGAATAAGATCATCCAGCAGAGGGCGAAGACGATTAACCATACATTTCGAGACAATCTTGTAAACAACATTGCAGAGGGATATTGGGCGGAAGTCTTTGAGATCCAAAGCATTATTAATTTTTGGGATAAGCACAATGATAGAAACATTGACTACTTCTGGCATTTCACCCATGGCAAAGAAGACCTTGACAGCACCTATGATCTCTTGTTTAAGAAAGAGCCAATTCCTTTGAAAGAACCTGGCAGGAAAACATCAGGTCCAGGAGCCTTTAGGGGGCCCATTTGGAAGAGGGCATCGCCTATCTCAGAGTCCGTGTAATCAGCAAGGAGAGAATCATTCATCTGAGCAGAGACTGTAGGACTGATGATATTTAGAAGGTGTTCTGGAGTGACAGAAGTGTCTGCTTGGTAAAGGGACATGAAAAAGTTCCTGACAGTGGTTGACTGATGATATTTAGAAGGTGTTCTGGAGTGACATAAGTGTCTGCTTGGTAAAGGGACATGAAGAAGTTCCTGACAGTGGTTTTGATCTCATCCGGATCCTCTTTAACATGGCCATCAAGTTTCATGAGTTTCTTGATGCTATTCTTTTTAGCACGCCAGGTGGTTGTTTTTCAACTCCACGAGCTAGCTGTTTCTGCATTAATCTGTGGATTTATACTTGAGGTTTGCAGAATACTCCCTCCGTTTTAAAATATAAGATGTTTTAGTTTCTGAAGTGAATGTATTTAGACCCTTTTTAGTGTGTAGGTCATTCTGAACCTCTCCGAACTTACACTATAAAAATATTCTAGATCCATTAGTTTCATAAAGCTAAAACATTTTATATGTTGAAACGGAGTGAGTATATATTTTCGGAAAAGGTAAATTTTATACAAACTGCAAGGTTTGGGAAAAGGGATGCATGAATGTTGTGCCAAAAGTTGAAAGCCCAGTATTACAACACACGACGAGGACCTCGACCGGTCGTCCTGCATTAGAGACCCAGCTCTATTTCACTAAGCCCGAAGTATCTTCAGGGCCACAATAACGGATCTGTTAATTTTAGCAACAACAAAAAAAAGCTACAGATCTGTTGGGCTCGAGCGTCACATGGCGCCTTCAGCGATCCGCTCACGATCGGTCACGCGGTCCCCCTACATGGGCCTGGCCCAAATGCGATTGCATGCATAACTCTTGGAAGCAACCAGCCAATACACGATGGGCCAAGTACACACGCTATTGTTTTCAGCGGTATCACAGACCCATCAATCCTGAAAACCCTGCCTTGTCGTGAAGCCTCGTCGCTTGCTCAATATTTAGCCACAGGCGCATCGTACAGCAAACGCGCGTGCTACAACAAGTTTGCAGTACGAAAATAGTTAGCGCCGAACAGGCGCATTAAAAAGAAATTGTATATTTAAAAATGTCAAATAGCGCTAGATTTATACATACCGGAGAGATTTTGATCATCAAGATCTACAACAAAAATCGATGTAGCGACCTGCATCTAGACTAGCCCTTGCCCTATTATCTACTGGCAGTACCTACTCATCGGAGCAGCTACGGTGGCGGAGGCCTACTCCTGGTCGGAGTCGGAGGTGTTGTCGGAGTAGTCGAGGACGAACGAGTCCAGTCAGGCTTGTCGCGGAGGCGGTTCACGCGCTCCCACACGTCGGAGACGAGGGTCCCGAGCGAGTTCAACTTTGTACCGCGGACAACGTCGTCCTCCTCCTCGCTGTCGTCGTCGGAGACATGGCCCCACCGACGGGAGCCGGCGCGCGCACCAGCGACGACGGCACGCCGAGGCGCGGCCAGCGCTCGCCGCCGCGTGGGAGAGTCCCGCCTCCTCATCATGCGCGGCGGGCCCAAACCCGAACCCGGACCACGCAGGGAGGTCGAGTGGATGCGAGAGGGCCGGCGGCGGCGCACCTCCATCTCGCTCGGCGGCGGCACGGGAGCTCGGGCGCCAGAGCTCCCTCTGCGCCACGACGAACCACCGCCTCGTCCAGCTATATTCCGACACGATTGGCCGCTACGGCTAGGAGGGCTGGCTTGGAGGTGGTGGGCGGCGGCGATTTGCGGTCGGCGACGGAGGTGGCCGGAATCCGAGCGAGCAGCGGCGACGGCGAGGGTTTCTACGCGTGGAGGATAAACCGCATCTGAGAGGACGGACGGGCCGTTTTACAGAAAATGGCAGAAAAAGTGTGGTTCGACTCCGTTTACGGTATCTAAAAATGCCACTTTTTAACTTTGATACGGCATATTGATCTAAAATTTTGCGGGCCGGACGATATGCGATATCTACTAGAGATGCTTTAAGGGAGATAAACATTGCATGGACTGCAAACCAGTCGGGTCGGATATATCAAAGGAAAGCTCGGGAGAAACACCACTATTATTTCCAACATCAAAGCGAGAACTGCACAGTTTCGTCACTGTAAATTTATTTTTGAGGACCGATCTTAATTTCGAAGCCCACATCCTAACTAGATATATGATTTCTCAGGAAGTTGGCCGTCATGTTTGATTTGGTGGTACTCCATTTTTTTTTGAGGTATGGTACTCCATATTCTGAAAACGGTCATGTAAACATATTATTTAATCAATAAAATCTAGCAGGTTGTCTAAAAAAAGCAAATGCACACGCAGGTACACATATTTAGGTGTTTTTTTGGAAATCTGTTTTATTTGCTTTTTCAAAATTTAAACAAATTATTAATGTGAACAATTTTTGAAATATAAATTTTAGAAACCCAACATTTTTTAAATACGAACATTTTGTAATTCCGAACATTTTTTAAATCTGGACATTTTTTAATCCATTTTTGTCAAATCTCAAAAAAATTCAAAATCTAAATCATTTTCATATCTAAACAAATTAAAATTTAAACATTATTAAAATATGAACGTTTTCAACATTTTAAAGCCTCAGTATTTTCTTAATCTGATATCTTCAAATTTTAACATTTTTAAAAATTTGAAAAATAGAAACCGGTCAGAAAAGAAAAACCAAGAAATGAAAAATTGGTAGAAGGAGCGTACCTGTAAACTGGCCCGGCCCACCAGCGAATTCCTTGAAGGAATGCCCCCAGATAGAGCTCGTAGTGAGCGATCGGTAGGATTTGCCGCAACGCAAATACGCAATCCACGACTCTATGCAGAATCGCAAAGCTAATATGGGCGCCACGCCCAGGCCGCAGGCCGCAGCACCATACCGGTTGCCCGGCGCGACGTTAAGAGCGGCGGCTGCGGCGCAAGCGCAGCTGTCCGGTAGCGCGACCACTCACGCACGTTCGCACTCAGGCACGGACGGCCACCACATGCTGATTCGTGTTGCTCGGGTGCTGCCATGGGACATTTCGGGCGCGTTTGGTAGCTTGCGTTAGGTGCAGGCAGTCCCGATGTAGAAAACGATCCGTTTGGTAACTTCTCTGCACTATGTCCAACACGGGTCTCAAAACAGCCTTGATACAGGCTCAGGGACAACGGTCAAATCAGTCTTTTCCGTGGAGCTAGTCTCGGCTGTGCGCACATTGGCACGCCGCCGCCCAACCGTTGCACGCGTGGGGAAGCGAGGGAGATGCGAATAACTCCCTCCCCACTCGGTCACTCTTGCTGTCACCGTCCCACTCCGTCACTCACAAACGTCTCGTTCCATCGGAGAGACCCATGGCCTCCTCTCCTCCTCCGCCGCCTCTAGACAGCCTTGCCGCTGGTAAGGTTGTGCCCCGCGTCAAGCACCCCCCCCCCCCCAAGCAAGTCGGGTGCGCCGTCCACCACGTCGTCAAGCGCGCCATCGATGAATACGAGGCGAGGGCTTTGAGGAGCGCAGCCGCGCAAGTCAACCCCACAGTTGTCCCTTCTCTACGACGTTCGTCGCCTATTTCGAGGACTTCACGCGACGTGCCCCATTAGGGCTACGGCGGTCAAGGCGATGATATCCATGGGGATTGCATCGGGTTTTTTCCCTGTCCCGGCCCCCTTCAGCCTTGACCTCTTCGCCGGCGCATTGAGGGCGGCGTCCATCACCGCGGGGGCGCCGGGGTCGAGTAGCGACATGCCGGGGCCATCGGCCTTCATGATCGTGCCGCCAATCCGAGACATGTCGTTCCCGCCGGGGTTCACTCCAATCCCGGTAGGGTTTTCCGGCATGTCCTTGGCCTTACCAGCCGGATTTGCAGCGGCAGCAGCGGGCGGTGGCCTCTCCGGGTAGTTCGCGGCCACGACGACCGCTCCAGCCCACACCACGATGGTCCGGTCCGCCTCGGCTTGGCCCACAGCTCCGACGATTAGGCCGTCTATCGCTCCGCCATAGGTGAGGCTTATATTTTCCCAATCTGTTCTTGTGGTGCGTTGTAGATTAGCTGCACAATGCTGGCCCCTCTTGCAGGATTGGCATCTACTTGTCGCTTGATATGCTGCACATTTGTAGATTAGCTTCTATATGTTGCTTCAATTGTTGCATGTATAGATCGATGCCACTTTATTTCCTCATTGCCATTTCCTTGATCACTAGCATCACCATCTGTATGTTGCTTGGTCAATGGCATTTGCTTGTTCACTAGAGCATCACCATCTGTATGTTGCTTGATCAATGACATTTGCTTGATCACTAACATCACCATCTGTATGTTACTTGATCAATGCAATTTGCTTGATCACTAGCATCATCTTCTGTATGTTGCTTGATCAATACCATTTGCTTGTTCACTAGAGCATCACCATCTGTATGTTGCATCCTCAATGCTACTAGTATGCAATGTAGCTAGTTGTTTTTGCGCAATGCATTTGCTACCGTATTTTGATCAGTTGTGATCGGCAAGGTACCCAAGCGGACTGAGACACCTTGTACAGGAATACAGTTCCTCCTATGACGGGGTACGAGGACTTCATCCAAGACCTTCATCTCTCAACGGCTAGATCAACCCTCAACAACTTGCTGGGGGAAGTGCAGACAAAGAAGAAGAAGGATCGTCAGGGCCGCAAGCCTCGTATTGGTTGCTACAACAATGACGACCTCCCTCATCGCTTCTACGTCCACATCAAGGCCACAAACATGACTGCACTCCAGCTCCCGGACAACATGAAGGCGGTAGTTCTGAAGCAGCTGCAAATAAGGCAGCAAGTCTGCATTCTCCCCCTGAAAACCTCCTCCTTCTGTGAGTATGGTGTGCAACTGCAGATGTTCGAGGGGCAGATGTACTTCATGAAGGGCTGGAAGGAGTTTGTGTTGAAGATTAAGTTGTGGGTTGATGACGTTCTCACCTTCAAGTACATGAACAAGTAGAAGGGCTTCAAGGTGACTCCCTTTAGGGCTTCAACAACACTGAGAAGTTGATCACCTGTGACAGGGTAATCTGAGGGCCCCATGTTGTTTGTTGTACATATTAGAACAAGTTTTCCCATGATTGGCAAATTTAGCAACCGTCTAACTATGTCAATCCAACGGCAGCGAAGTAGGAAGTACTGGGAAGTACAAGAAATAAAATACTAGGAAGTACTGGAAAGTACTGATCTATTGTATTTATTAATGTTAAATAAATCAGTTTAAGGTCCACTGGCTCCACCAGCCAGTCTCTTCCTTGATCGGTATCTCCTCCGTCTTCATCACCTCTCCGCTGGCAGCCACCCACCTGAAGCCCTGCTGCTTGGAAAAATCAGTGGAGAGGCTCCTGCCATTGCTAGTTAGCCTCCCCGACCTCTAATACTTCATTTTTCACGTCACCCGACCCGACCGCATTGCCGAGCTCGCGAGCTTAAGGCTGTGTGCACCTAAGCCTTCCCCGCCACCCTCGTCCCCTCCCCGAGCGCGGTGCATGTCCACAGGCATATGTATCCACCTCCATCTCGTGTCCCCGTCCTCCCCTGCTGTCAGCATCAATGCATCATCGCCCTGCATGCATCGTCGAGGAAGAAGCATCTGAGGTGATGCGCCTAACCCCTCCTGCTGCCCTGGTCCCTTCCCGCGGCGTGTCCCACGGACTTTACCAGTTCGGCGGCGAGTCCGTCCATGCAGGGTAGTAGCACCGGTGCCGGCCACCCGAGGACTCCCGTGTGTGCGCGTCTGCAGGAAGAAGATGAACATCGAGAAAGAAGAGAGGAGAGAGGAGAAAGAGACTGACCGTGGACCCATAATACATCTTATTAATCATAGGTAGGCTATAAATACCATAATATTACCCCTTATCACGGGTGTTTCTATTTCAAAACCGCTAATTAATGTGCAGATCTGAGGGTCAGAGTAAATCTGACGGAAAGTACTGAGAAGTACCAGGAAGTATTGGCCAACCACCGTAAAGCGCTCACATATTAGTAGTCTCCGTTCTGTGTTTGGTGGATGTAGTATGAAACCACTATCTTTTGGCTCAGGATGTGTGTACCCCTAGCGTGAACAACTTATCAGGTAGCATGGGATGCACCTAGCTAAGAACTACTCTAACTAGTATCTATGATATGTCCTTATTTGTGCTTTGTTCATATGAATGCGGTGTGTTTGATGTGATATGGTAAGATCACCGTATTTGGATGTGGTGAGTGTATCAGCTTGTGTGTGAAAAGAAAGGCACCAAATACTTTGTTTTTGCATCTGTTGAAAAAAAAAGGCAACCAAACGGGCTGCAATTCGAGTCCAACATATGCAACTCAGACTACGAAACGGGATGCAGAAGTTGGGCCGATGCTTGTATGAAACTGGAAGTGCCACCGCTAACACTGTCGGACCGGACCGAGAATCGACTGTAGGCTTGTCCTTCCTACCCTTATGCGGCCTGTCGTAGCGCGATATGGATATTCTTGAATTTTCTCTGCACGAGAGAATCGACCACGATGGACTCGTTCGGGGCACTCCGCAACTCGCGCAACACATTTATCGCCTATGCCCTACGGGAATATCTGTCCTGCTGGACTCCTGTCATGCCCGAGCCCTTTCCCTCATCCTCACACACAGCATAGGGGCATGTTTCGCACGCCAAATTAGTAACGATCTCGCTTCAAAACAGACCGAGATTGCATGAAATTTCATGATTCGATCATGAGCGGACACGATCAACACGGAGGTGGGCGTTTGGGCTCAAAACAGACCGAGATTGGATGACACCACACCAGGGCCTGGATGACACCAGCTTGCAGATGCGAGAGGATCAATGATAGGGAACACCTTCGGTGATCCATCTCTTCGAGGAAGAAGTAATGGCAAAGAGCATTCTGCCGCCGCCTATCCGCACACCGGAATATGGGAGTGTACAAGCAGCAAAAGTTACGGAAGGGCGAATAGCGAACCGGCAAGTGGAGTCTCCCGCTGCAGCAAGCGATGCAAAGCAAAACCGATCGCCTTGAAGTTTGCGAGCCTAACAGTAACAAATCTCTCAACTCCACAACACACATTTCGTGATCTGCGGTCTGCACATTCCTCATCAAAGACTCAAAGGCTCAAAGCATATACATATATCCTCTCCTTTATTTTTTTCGTTTTTTCCTTCAGAGAAAGGGACGTTCTTCAGTTTTACATTTGAGGCTTCAGATCTCGTTTTGAGCGCTTCAGTTTAGAACCTGTATTTGTCTCTTCCATGCTGCTGTATAGACTACTGAGGCTCATTAGTTACATTCACCATGCAACTGAGTGACTATATATGGTCGATGGTTAACCCAAAAATAATAATGATACGTACAGGAAACTCTGAAAGGGTACTCATCGACTTTTGCTTCTCCAAGCTTCTCCCTGTACCGATCTCACAAAACAACAGAATGACTTTTCCCATTTGCGAGGCAACTGAGTGTCTCTGAACGATGGTTTGATGCATATGCAAGTTTCGTATGGGCGTGCCGTGAAGAGCTTGTCTGATACTTCTTCATACTCCTAGTACAAGATAGTACTCCCCATATAGCAACAGTGTGGCCAGCACTGTATTGCTCACGTACATTTTACGTTTTTTCTTTCAAGGCAATATGTATGATTGAAGAAAATAAAAGATAGGATCCGGACCCCAAGTCTTTGGGCGGCATAGGTAGAGACCTGCCAGCTAAAGTGGGTATTCCAAGATCCTACGAAAATCGCCTCCATCCATGTTCAACACATAGCGTAGGAACCCTAGCAGCAAAACAGCACCAACTGTTTCTATTTTACTTTGGTTAAAACGGTTATAAGCACAGTAAAATGAAATGAGTTTTGATGTGTAAAAAATCAAAATTATTTATATGCATCAGCAGTCAAAAAAATTCAAGCTAAATTAGGACGGAAAAAAGTAACGGATGAGAAAGGAGATAAAGAACCTATCAACAATGATGCACCTAGTGGCAGTAATGATGCACCTAGACGGTTCGGCCTCATTTGATTCTCAGAGTAGGAAACACAAAGGGGCAGGAATTGCATAGGATTGAGTTGTCCTGTCCAATGGAATCCTACAAGCATAGGAAATCTTAGCAGGATTTTTCCATGAGGTCTGACCTCATGTTAAGTTTCCTATGAAAATACACTACCCAATTCCTATGGGAAAAATTCCTGCAGGATACAATCCTATGAATCAAACACTATCCAAAAGAAAAAATCCATAGGGTCTAAATCCTATAGAATTCCTAAGGCAATCCTATAAATCAAAGGAGGCCTTCTAGTTTCATAGAAGAACAAATGATTACATTTATTTCAACTAGTTAGCCAAGATCGAGAAAAAGGAAGATAAAAGCTTTGCCGTGTTTCATTTAAGACTAGTCACAATAGGGAGTATCATTTAGTAATACTAGTATAGTATGATACAATCTCCACAATACATAGTATCATGTAGTAGTATCATAGTCTTAGCATATTTATTGTTCTATAGAATCTCAATGTAAAATTATGTGCAAGATTTATTTGGGATTAGTTTTTCTAGCTCTACGTGCTATGATACCGTATCTACCTATGGTACCAACACAACCTCTTTCATCATTAATTAGCATGCCACGTCAGAATTTTGCCAACATGGCATGCATGATAGTACTTATGATACCCTCATTGGAGCTAGTCTAAGAGGCAATGTTGGTCTAACTTGCGTTTGTTTATTGAGGCGGGTCCTAGTAGAAGTATCATAGCTAGTATCATGCATGCCATGTTGGCAAAAATCTGATGTGACACAATAATTAATGAAAAAAGAGATGGTTAGAGTATCATAGGTAGATACCGTATCATAGCACGTAAAACTAGAAAATTCTCATGCAAATAATTTTTGTACATAGTTTTGCATTGAGATCCTACGAATCATTAAATATAGTACTAGTATGATACTACCATATGATATCATGCACTATGAAGATAGTATCGTATACATGATACTAGTAGTATGATACTATCACTATGACCAGCCTGAAGGCATTGTCTGAACATTGGTCAAACTTGAAGGCATCTTTTATTGGATCAAGCGATGATGATGCTAGTGCACCTTTTCGATTTGTGAAGGCATCGTAGACGAAGAATATTTCTCCTACCTCACGTGTGGGATTCGCAGCACGGAAAACAAAAAAATTCCAACGGACAAAAAAATTCCAACGAAAGAGAGGATGGAACGCAACAAGATCCGATCTATGAGATGCTAGTAACGAGAATTAGATCAAACCTACATACCCTCGAAGATCCAAAGTATTTAATGATTTCAAAGATCGTGGTTGATGTAGATGTACACGACGTCTGATCAATCCAATGAAGCACCGCACAAGTAGCACCTCCGCGGTATCCACACACTCGACTCGAATCGTATCCTCCAACTTGATCCACCAAGGAGAGGGAGAGGTGGATGAGAGCTCCACAGCACGACGGTGTGGGGTTGAAGATATGGTGAGAAACAAGCAGAGTTTCGCCAAAAATCCGTGTGGAGGAGGAGTTATATGGGAGGGAGAGAGGGGGAAAGGCCAACGGGTCAAGTGACACTCCTCGGCCCTCCCCTCCCTCTTATATAGCAGAGGGGCGCTGCCGTGACCCCTCCTCCAAGTCCTAGGGTCGGCTAAACAAGGGGAAGACTTCCCCCAAGTTAACACCCTATTTTCAAAGGATTTGATCATATCCTTTTATCCCAACCGCATGGGCCAAGGGGGATAGTGCACTTCTCCCATGTGGACCTATGTGACACCACTCGATCCATATGGGCCGTCCGAAACATATGGACCCCACCATAGTGAAGGAGATATGGCCTAGAGGCAAATAATAAATATGTTTATTATCATATCTCAATTAGTTCATAATAGTTTTATACCGTGCTATAATTATATCAAGCGGAAACATTGATACTGGTGTTGTATATAAACAAACCAATTCCCTAGTAGCCTCTATATGACTAGCTTATTGGGTAACCGATGATCAAGGTTTCCTGATCATGGAGCTTTTATGCCAGTTACAATGAAGTCATATCATTGGTGAATTATACGATAGACATTACCCATATAAGTATTGCGATGTGATCAAGTCACATGGTTTATCATTGCAATAGTTAGAAACAAAGTGACCTTCTCCTTAGACAGTGAGATCATACTTAATCACTGTCACCCGTGGTTGTTTAGACTGCATCAACCATCACACCGTAATAGGGTGATCATAAAGGTGTATGTTGGGTATTCCACAGGGACACGTTGAAGCGTATGCATAAGGATTTGTTCATCCGCGTGACAGGAAGATACACTAGGTCCACTCGGTGAGATTGTATCAAATAAGTTGCAACCCATGACTAGGTTATGGGATACGATATCACGGTAATGAGTTAAGTGGACTTGTTAGTAACGAGACTACTATGTTGATACTAATGATCAAATCTCGGACAAGTCATGTATTGAAGAAACAAAAGGAATTGGACTCAGAGTTCATGGTTGAAACAACAATGCTTCATCGAATTCATAGGGGTCATTATGGACATCCCGATCCCTCTAATGATCATTGATATGAGAGTGTTCTCGATCATGTCTGTGACATTCCCGAACCGTAGGGTAACACACTTAAGGCTCTTATGACGTTCTGAGATCATTATGGAATCATGGAGATCACTAATGGAAAGAAAAGAGAAAACTGGAAGTGTTTTGGGTAAAGTCTGAAGATGTTCGGAGTGATCGAAAAGGAGTTTTTGATTATGAGGAAATGTTAAATATGTTTTTAATATTAATTGCTAGAATTAATAATAAAATAATATTTAAAATTAATTTTAAGGGCAACTTCCACTAATGGGCCAAATTCCCGGAGGGAAAAGTCCCAAGAGGGAGCCATCCATGAGGCAGTCGCTGCCACCTAGGGCACCCGCCAGCCGGCCTTGGGCCACCGCGCAGGGTGGGCGGGGTGGGCAGGTGGGACCCACTTGGCTAGCCCCTTCCCTCCTTAGTGCGCGCCTCCCTTCCTCCTTTAGTCCCACATTGCCAGCTGGCAAGGTGGGGGCCTTTCCCTTCCTCCCATATATAGATGGGAATAGGGAGAGGAAAAGGAACAACAAATAAATTGGGAATTTCCTAAAGTATTTTCTTAGGGATTTTTCCCTATCTCTCTCTTTGTTGAATCTCGTGAGTGCGGTTCCAAGAAGAACTGCACATGTGAGAGATGACACCACCCTGGCACGCCATCACGCTACTAGATCCTATTTCTAGAAAGTCTACTTATGCATCTCGGCTGGATCAGGGAGAACGAGACTCGTCGTTGGGTACCAGACGTGTACGAAACCATGGAGGTGCTGCTAGTTGTGGCACCAAAGCTGTTGTGCGAGGACCAGGAGGTGACTTGTGAGGACCAATGCGACCCTGAGATCATCTACGAGTATGACTACAGCACTAATGTTTCCATGACCGTAAACCATTTCGGTCTACAAGAGTATGTCGCTGAAACCTCATTTCAATTACTGCATTAACTCTAGATAGATCTTGGTATAGGTGTTGCACGAATTAGGAAAACTTTGTTTTTTGTTGTGAACCCCTTCATATAGGACCCTACGAAACCTTCTAAAACGTCGGGTACAATACCAAAAAAAATTGAACTTTTACGGTAACCCTGAAAATAGTTTCCCATATGTTTTTCTTTATCACTGAACCATTCTGAAGCTCCTCATCATATCCGGGATCCTATCATGGACTCCGAATCAAAATTTAATAACATCATCTATTTATCTCATCAAACCCTAGCTCCATCAAATGTTAAGTTTGTGACCCTACGGGTTCGAGAACATGCAGACATGTTCGAGACTCCTCTCCAACCAATAATCATTAGCTAGACCTAGATGCCCATAGTGACTCCCACACATTCAACAAAAATAATTATTCGTCGAACCATGATGTCGAGGATTCCATTAATCCGGTATGCAATTCCCTTTGTCTCGCGATATATCATTTTCCCAAGGTTTGGTCGTCTATATCGTCATACCTAGTTCAATCTCGTTACCATCAAGTTCTCATTATTTTTTCTATGGTGTAGGATCCATGTGACTATACACATTAGTCACATGCTTGCAAGATTTACGGTGCTACAGGATGTGACTGAGTTTCTGCACCAAAACAGGGTTATTGCAGTCTTGTAGCAGCAATATTTAAGAGTTTGTCCCGATGGGAGCTCGGCGAACACGACCTTCGCAACCGCGTTGTCAAAGCGACCACGTACGCACCCAAACCATGGTTCGAAAATATCCTATTCTATAATTTGCTAGGATAAATGAATTTAAGATGTTTTGTAATAACTACTACTAAGACTGGAAAGAAAACTAGAACGAAAGTAAAACTGAACTGAGGTGAATGCAATGAGATGAAATATTAATGCTATGATTCCTCGAGTAATGTTGTGTATATCGAAGTGCATGATAAGTGCTTATGGAATAACTGTTAACTATAATTCTGGCGGTCCCTCATATACCGTTGTCTCCCACCATTGGTAAGTGGCAACTAGACAACTCAATTGTCCACACCCTCTATCGACACGAGTGATCCGTAAAAGAAGAGTGTACTAAGGTAACATGACCAACCAAGGTAAACCAGAGCAAGGCATTAAGCTCTATGGACAACCGTACTCCTAAGCAAGTGTGCTAGTCACAAGATATCCCATATGTCACTTTTGGGGTCAAGTAATTCGCAACACTAGACCTATCTATATCATGAGTGATCGTGAGGAAATGTAATCTTAATGGGCAGTGCATGCTAAGCTGCTATTGCCTCCGCAAATCACTTATAGCAAATAGCCTATTAGTTCTACCCACGGTGTTGTCAGGTACCATGGAACGAGTAGAGACTAATGATGAGTTTTGTGACACTCCATGAATCCCAAGTAAATTCCTCAACAATGGATTGGATGTCTCCAATCACTAGAATAATATCATGAATAGAACAATGTAAAGAGAAAGCACAAGCATATTAATTAACAAGAACACACCACACTTCAATTACTCAAATCATCATAACATTAATAAAAGGGGGTTCAAGCCATGTTACAACCCATCATGAAGATCATGATGGGGAAGGATGAAGGAGTAGCGGTGATGGATATGGTGATGATGGCGCGGTGATGGTGGCGGCGGCGTGGTGATGGCGGCATCCTCCTTCTCCTCCTCTTTTTGCTTGTATGGCTTGATGGTGTTGATGGAGATCTAGATCTTGGTGGAGCTTGAGAGGCTATGGAGGTGGCACGACGGCAGGGCGCCGCCTTGGAGGCGGTAGATGGGATCTAGATCTTGTATATGGTTGATTGTATATCTGATGGCTTCTTCTTGGCTCCTTCCTCCTTTATATAGGCCATAGGGGTGCCCTAGGGTTCCCCCAATACCGTCATATGACTTAGGGAAGGTTCTAGAGATTTTCTGGGGCGAAATCCCGTCGTTTCCGACCTTTTTGGCAACTATACGGGCGGAGCTATACGGCCAAAAATATAGCTCTGACCGTATAGTTGCTCGTTAAACTGTCTGTCCACTTTAGTATTTTGGCCACTATTGCTTCATACAAACTCTGTTTTGGGTGTTATTGAGCTCGTTGAGTTCGTATCGTCAAGGGCAACAACCCCTTATCTTGGATATTTATTTTGAGAAGTTGGAAATTTTGACTTTTCCAACCTCTCAAATGGCTAAGTCTGGTCCCTGCAGCTTCTCCACACTATGCTCTCTTTGTTCCTTTTGCCTTTGTTTTGTATGTAATCATCATCAACACCTACACACATGTCAAAGACAAGGAAGAGGGATAAAATTCTACCTAAACTACTAACTGTGCAAGGCTCATATTGAATTTAACAAAAACAAGTAATCATGCATATTAAGCATAGTAATAGTTAGATGGAGCATGATATGATAGGCAAATGACACAATTTATATTGCTAAAAAGTGTTGTATATCACAACCATCAACTTCCCTAAGCTAGATCTTGCTTGTCCTCGAGCAAAAGGGATCGATAACTTAATAGATGTGATCTTACTTATCATTGGAAATCAATGCACCATATGCTTGTTTTTCCTGGAAGCTCAAAGTAAGAGAGCACATAATCATACAACGAAATATAAGCTCAGTCATATTATTCAAAACGATTAGAGATTAGTCAAAAGCTTCTATGCCCCGTGTCAAAGTTAAATCTAGCTTGCAAGTAAACTTGTGATCCTTCTATATGCACTTTATTGTATTTTTGTATTTTTATTTGTATAAGGAAAAGCTGAACAAGGTTAGTTGTCAATCATAAATAGAAATAAATTTTCCCAATGCTTCCCACTCATGCCATCTATTAAAGTCTCTCAAGTGCAAACTTCGATTGTTGAGCTCATAGAAAAAATATTCTTAGTAACGAGACCATGCCAAAAGAGTGGTATATGTTCAATCGAGATTATGCAGGCTAGGAAGGACACTCATGACCATTACCAAGGTTTCCTTTTTCGGTATAATGATTTCTCATAATGGTCAGAGGAGTATTCTGACTTTTGCTTTTAACACAGGCCCATGAGAATACCAATGCATACCCAAATATAGCATTTTTGCTACATATGTTGGGAAACTCATAGCCAAAATCCAAGAGTTTCCTCTTTTTGGATTGTCCAAGGCCAGCGGAGTTGTTAGCATCCCATGTTGTGCGACAGTGGCGCAAGACATGCTAAGCAATATCTCACTTTGATTTCCAAGACAAAATGGCATATGTGATCTTGAAACTTTGAAACATCATTTCTTATTTGACAACTCACTCGGTAATCATCTATTAAGACCATCATTTCCAGCACTATGGGATCGTGCTACTCCATAACCATTCACTTAAGACAATTCTGAACAGTGTCAACTAGCAAATTTTGAGGAACTTCTTTATTATATTTTTATTCAAGATGTAGAGAACATGGCAATGTATATTTACAGGATCACAATATTTTTCACAAGCTAGATAAAAGTTGAATAAGGTGCATCAAAATTATGGCTTGTCTCTTATGGGGCCTAACATGAGCAAGTATATTCCTTATATAAATATGAACAAAATCTCACCTAAGCAAGCATTCAAAAACAGAGAGATACACAATAGCATGCAAACTTTTTAAGATAAAGAACTTTGCACAAGACTCTACACATGCAAAACAACCTCCCCAAGTTAAGAACTTTCCATTCACTTGAGAAGATCATGAAAACAAAAGAGAAAATGCAGTTATCAAAAGAGAGTATGAGAAGTGGTTACCTCCCCAATTTTAAGTTAAAGCAAGGGTGACACACTTTACCGTTGAGGTGCTTTTAACCTCTACTTTGATGGACAAAGAACCTTTGCTTCAATGAATGCTTCACGATCTGGTGTATGCCTTCCTTAAGAACCTGGTAGGAACAAGACTAGAAAGAAGACAAAATATTTTTGTGTTTTTGAGACACGGGTTTAGCTCACAAGTGATAAAAATACAAGTCTCACTGAGTCGGTTCATCAACCTAAGCACCACACTTAAGTCAAAAAACTAGTTCTAGAAGAGGCCTCTCCTAGATTGTGATGAGGTGTAAGTGAAACAGGATACAAGACATGAGTGTGCAGCCCCTATGTGCTTATTTAAAAGAGGTTCGAGTTGGAAGGTTTTACCAGACACTAATTGTTGAAACGTTAAACTGAAGCAACCAATCGGCTCATGCGAGTGTTTGCACGGTTGGCACTACCGTAGACGTCGTCACACAAGGTTCAAGTCCCTGCGAAAATAACATACAAAATAAAAGACAACAGTTCGGTGGACGAATGAAGTTTGTTCACCCAACTAATGAACGAAAACGAAAAGAAAACATGAACTAATAAAGAGAATTACAACTTAAGGAATTTCTGAGATAGAACTTTATTGTTTACATATGCTCGGCTTCTCTAAAACATGGGAGAAGCTCCCAGGTGGTGTTTCGAGGCTTTTGAAGGAAGAAGAAAGAATGAAATTTTGAGCAATGGTTACCTTCTAGTTGGCGTTTGAGGGGTTTTCCCAACTATATGGGTGCAGCTATACAGCCGGAACAATGTGTTCCCGCCATATAGTTGGCCTTCTATCAAAAAATTATGGTTTCCTCCTGGCGGTGCAGCTATATGGGGACAACTATACGGCCAAAACAAAATGTTCCCACCGTATAGTTGGTCATCAAACTGTTTGTCCCAGCTTGGAGCATTTCAAAGTAGAGTTCAGTCGGAGTCATACCCGCTTACGGTGCATCGACATCATGTAGATGAACAAGTTCTCGCTTTCAAGGAGTGTTGATGCACCAAGCTTGGTGAACATGCCTCCGTGTATAGCTGCAATGAGAGGATTTGAGATTCATATAAAATTCTTATATCTTTACTTTGGTTACCTGTGTAGGGTAACACTTCATAGTATTATTCCTTCATAGCAGGGAGTTCAGGACCCTGCATGTTAGTATAGCAAGGTTCTATCTCTAGTTCATTATTATTAATGCTCTCTATATGAGTGTCTAGGCACAAGGCCTCCACAGAACAATTATCAACGGTTATAGCATCATTAAAATCACTACTAGAATGAGAGGAATCACAAACGAAAGTTGTAGTGTGACTCTCTTTGTCAACCTCACCTTTTTGTTCCTCCTTTTCATCGACTAGTGTTTTCATAGCAATGATAGAATCAAAAGTAGGAGTCGAAGGTGTGAGTGGGGGATCAATCCGTTCTTCCTCCTTGTGCTCCTTTTCCTCTCCACTTAAATTATTTTCACAAAAGAGGAATATGAGGTATACTAAAGTAAAAACTCCATCTAGTGCTTCACTTTCAACATCAATACTTCCTAGTCTAAATACCATTTCAGATGCACCTTTGAAAACAAAGTATTCTAGTACTTCCAAACTAGCATAGAATTTATCTCTATTATAATTTGCTAGAGTAGGATTGTTGGAATATTTACATTGAAAATTAAGGTGGTCATCTGTTATACAAATTATGCAAGAAGATCCATCATTAGCACGCAACCATAATGAATGCATTTCCAATTGGTCCAGCAATTTCTTTATCATCTCATGTCTAGCAACCAGGCTTGATGAACTTGAATCCTTTATCTACTCCAATGCTTGTATTATCTCCTAAACAAAATTTATCTCGGAAGACATGATTAGTAGCAACAGTTTTTATAAATTTTTGGTTTTGTAATTTTTTTATTGTTTTCCATATAAAAGAAAGCAGTAAGATAATAGAAACAAACGAAAATAAACTATGTGCGAGTAGATAACCGAACGATTTGCTCCCCGGCAACGGCGCCAATTTGATAGGACTGGGGTTCCTGCACCAAAACAGGGTTATTGCAGTACTTGCAGCAGCAAATATTTAAGAGTTTGTCCCAATGGGAGCTCTATGAACACGACCTTCGCAACCGTGTTATCAATGCGACCACGTACGCACCCAAACCGTGGTTTGTAAATAGCCTATTTGTTGGGGGGATACCCCCGGTGAAAGGACATTTACTGTCATAATCACTTTTGGTGTTCGTTAACAACTAGTAGACCCTTTTATAGTTTGCTATTGTCTACAGGTTGATATTCTACAAAGGAAAAAGAACCATTGGCCTACGGATCATTCCCTGCATTTCCTCTTATATCTTGGGGATTCCAGACCGGAGTCTCCGGTCTACACTGACCGGAGTCTCCGGTGTGGTCTGGAGTTTCCCCAGGAGTCTCCGGAGGGGCCTCTGTTTCCTTGCTTGGGTCATTCTATCAAGGGATCCGGAGGTTGGTCCGGAGTCTCCAGTCCCTGTCTCAGGCCAGAGCCTCTGGTGTAGAGGGACCAGAGTCTCCGGTCCTCTTGGCTCCCATGTGCGCTGGGTCATTCTGTCAAGGGGTCCGGAGGCTGATCCGGAGGTTGACCGGAGTCTCCGGTGTGGTGACCGGAGTCTCCGGTCTGCTTCTTCTCCAACGGTCAGAAAAACGGTTCGCTGGCGGAAGGGCTATAAATAGGGGACCTTATCCCCTTGTTCTAGCTGCTCGTCCACCTCAAGAACACCATGTCCATTTGAGCCACCAAATCAACAAGATCTCTTCATCCAACCATCCAAAGTCTTTGATCTTTGGAGAATCGAAGGAGGAGGCCTTGATCTACAGCTTCACCAAGAGAGATCTTCATTTCCCCCTCATTGACTTGAGGGCCCCCATGCTCTAGTGTTTCATTGGAAATCCTAGGTTTTGATTTGGTTCTTACAAGCTTGTCTTTGATTGTTTGACAGCTTGCTTGTATTTGGGAGCCTCCAATTAAGTTGTGGATGTGTGCCCAAACTCGTTGTAAAGGTGTCGGCTTCCACCTCGAAGGTTGCCGTATAGTGGAAGAGGTGAATCGAACCCATTGGGGTGAGGTTCATCGGAGAACAAGGGAGGCCTCTCGTGGCGTTGGTGGTTTGAAACCACCCCCTCTCCAAACGTAGACGTACTTCCCCTCAAAAGGAAGGAACTACGGGAAACAAATCCTTGTGTCTCCGTGTGCTCCACTTTGGTTCCTTCTATCCTTTACCGCACTTTACTTACCTAGTTATTGTTTAGTTTGTGCTTGTTTGTCATATAGGTAAATTCACCTTAGTTGCATAATCTAGAGAATTTACCTTTCTTGTCAAACCCTAACTTGAAAAAGAGTAAAATTTGAAGTAGCACCTATTACCCCCCCTCTAGGTGCCCATACGATCCTTTCAATTGGTATCAGAGCCTCAGCTCTTTATTTGGGCTTAACCGCCTAAGATATTATGGGCAACCCAGAGGAGGGGGAAAGTGAGGCTAGCCATTCGGTGACCATGGTAGATCTCAAGAATTTGGAAACAAGCTTGAGCTCTACCTTGGGCAACGAAATCCTATAGTTGCATCAACTCGTTGAGCAACTTGTTAAGGATAAGCAAACCTCACCTCCTCCCTATCCAGTGGAAACACCACCAAACCCAAAGGCTAATGCTCCGGCAAAGCTTTTGGAGGAAGTGGTAGGGGATGAACATAATTCCACTAACTCCGCCACCAAAAAGGGTGATGGGAAGGAAGAGTTCCATATGGTTCCCGGATGGTACTCTCCCGACCCTCATATCCCTCATCCACATACAAACAATAGAGGAGACCCACCTAAGTTAGCTGCACATACTTTTGCTCAATGGCAAGTGTTAATGAAATCTCATGTGCGCAGCTCTTGCATTGACTTGTGGAATATTATTGAAGAAGGACTCAAAATTAAGGATCCAACCAACTTGACAAGAAGAGAAGTGGTCAATAGCCAACTCAATGTGTCTGCCTTGCACATGATCCAACTTGGGGTGGGGCCAAAGGATTTTCCCCACATTGAGCACTACAACACCGCCAAGGAAGCTTGGGACGCTCTCATTGACTTGTTTGTTGGCAATGAGAGTATGAGGAGAAATAGATATGATGCCTTAAGCAATGAGGCCGAAGGTTTCTTCATGAAGGATGGTGAGGATCATGAAGACATGTATCGAAGACTCAAATCCACAACCACCGCTTTCAGGAATGTTGGCGCCTCTCACATTGATGACGCTTGGATCAAAAGGAAGTATGTGAGTGCTCTCATGCCCTTCAAGCCTACTGACTTGAAGAGTCTCCAAGAAAGACACAACTACCATCTCATGACCTCCAATGAAGTGATGCAAGAGATGGCAGCCTTCAAGGTTGCTGCCAAGAATGCCAAAGACGCCCGTGCTCGTGCCATTGGAATGAGTAGTGGTGCCAATCTTGCCTTGAAGGCCAAGGTTGTGGAGTATGATGAAGATGAAGGAAGTGATGAGGGACCTTCAATGAGCCACTCTGACGATGTCAAGACTGCTCATGGTGGATACATGGCCTTCTATGCAAGAAACTTTTGGAAAGACCCCGCCAAGGCCATGATGGAAATGCAACGAAGAAGCAACCCCAATGGGAGAAGAGACAATGGGTCCAAGTTGAGAACTTGTTTCAATTGTGGTGACCGCTATCACTTCGTTGCAGCTTGCCCCTATGAGAAAAGAGAAGATCATGGGGGTAAACTTGTGTTGAAGAAGACCTCCAAAGCTCCCTACAAGAAACCCTTCATCAAAAGAAACCCAACCAACAAGAAGCCGGGAGAAATTTTCTAGATCACACATGAAGAGTACTACTCCGATGATGATGATGATGAAGAGGAAGAAGAGGATACACCAAGTGGTGTGGCGGCTCTTGCCACTATCTCTACTCCTTCATTCTCACTCTTCGACTCTCCAAATGATAATATCTCCAACAAGAATGTCACTTGCCTTATGGCAAGAGGAACAGAGGTATTACCATCATCACACTCCACTTCCTTAATCAATGATGATTTTGATGATGAGTTATCTCTTGAGGTCAAAAAGGAACTAGTTGCTTTTGACGTGTTTATGAATAACTTGCAAGGGGAACACAAGAAACATGTTGTGGACCTCCTAAATCAACTTTCACGCACACAAGAACTTCTAGATGAGAGATTCCAATTAGGAAGAGAGCACATGATTGAGGTAGAAGCTCTTAATAATGCTCTAGAAGAAGAACAAGAAACTAGAATATCTCTTGAAACTAAACTAGAGGGCCTTGATGAAGCTAATGACCTCATTATTAATAAACTCATCAAGGAACGTGATCATGCTATTGCTAAATGCAAAAAGGCTAAAAAGGATAAGATTGAGTTTGATGTTGTTCATGAAAAACTTGCCGAGGACTTTAGGACACTTGACAAGGCTCACAAGGCCTTGGAAAGTGAACTATTGTCCCTCACAAAGTCTCGTGAAAAGCTTCAAACTCAATTGATCAATACTCCCTCACCTAGCACATTCATTCCTTCTAGTTGTACAAACACTCTTGAAGAACATGCTAGGTTGAAGGGGGGGCTAGCTAAGAATTCCTTTCCCAAAGGAAACAAGTCTATTGATGACCTCTTAAAAAAGCAAAGGTCAAATGGTGAAAAAAGGGGCTTAGGCTTTGTCTCTAAAGCCAAGAAGAAAAATAATAACAAGAAGAAGAAGGTCAAGCCCGCTCAAGAAAAGAACAAGGTCATTGTGGGAAGTAAGACCACAAGTGGCAAAACTATGTCTCATAATGATTTTGCGGGTAGTGCTAACCCTCACTATGTCTTAATGTGTGATTACTATGGTGATGTGTATGCACAATATGTTGGCCCATTTGATGGTTATATTGCATGGTCGATTTGGGTTCCCAAGACCCTTGTTGCTAACAAAAGAGGACCCATTGAGAAATGGGTACCTAAAAATCTTTTGTAGACCTATGCTTCCGGAGGGTCAAAATGGGTGCTCGATAGTGGATGCACAAGTCATATGACCGGAAGCGCTTCTAGTGTCAAGGAGTTGAGACCAAATGTTGATCAAATATCTGTGACATATGCCGACAAATCAAAGTCTAAGGTAATGGGTTTCGGCAAAGTTGTGGTGGCACACGATATCACTCTCGTGGATGTCATGCTTGTTGAGACCCTTGGCTACAATTTACTTTCAGTTCGTGCTCTAGGAAAGATGGGTTTTGCTGTCTTCATTGATGTTGATATTGTGATCCTCTTGTGGAGCAAGACTCTAAAGGTTGCTTTCGTTGGGTACGTCGAGGATGATTTGTATGTGGTGGACTTCTCGGGGAAAACCACTACAAGTCCGATGTGCCTATTCGGAAAGGCCGATGTGGATTGGCTATGGCACCGCCGTCTAGCCCATGTCAACATGAGAACTTTGCAAAGTATCCACAAGGATGGTCATATTGTTGGACTAAAAGAAAATGTTTGCTTTGCCAAAGATCGTGTTTGCAGGGCATGTGTTGAAGGAAAGATGCATGATTCTCCCCACAAGCCAAAGAACTACATCAAGTCCAAGAGGATCTTGGAGCTTCTTCATGTGGATCTCTTTGGTCCTCCGTCTCATGCAAGTCTTGGTGGGAAGAAATATTGTTTGGTGATTGTTGATGACTACTCAAGATACACTTGGGTATATTTCTTCAAGTTAAAAAGTGAGACCCAAGAGAACTTCATTGACTTCATCAACATGGCTCAACGTCAACACAATGTCCCAGTATTAACAATAAGAAGTGACAATGGTACCGAGTTCAAGAACTACACATTAAATGGATTTCTTAGTGATGAGGGAATAAAACATCCATATTCCGCTACGTATACCCCTCAACAAAATGGTGTAGCTGAGAGGAAGAACCGGACTCTCATTGACATGGCTAGGACTATGTTGGCGGAACTCAAATCTCCTTACAATTTTTGGTCTGAAGCTATCTCCACCGCATGCCATGCATCAAACCATCTCTACCTCCGCAAAGAATTGATCAAGACTCCATATGAGATCCTTACCGGTAATAAGCCTAATGTTTCTTACTTCTGAGTATTCGGTTGTAAGTGCTTCTATCGCATTAAGGGCATTCGTTTATCCAAGTTTGATTCCAAAGCATTAGAAGGTATTTTTGTTGGTTATGGTCTCGAATCCCACACTTATAGAATCTATGACAAGCTCTCAGGAATTGTCATAGAATCTTGTAGTGTGGTGTTTGAAGAATATGATGGTCCCCAAGCGGGGCGTGTTGATGTTTGTGATGTAGATGATGAAATGCCTCAGGATGCCATAGGAAGAATGGGTGCGGGTTTCATCCGCCCTGTTGAGGAACCCCTTATGGTGGATCGAGAAGAACTATGCTCTACTCACGTGGAGCCCTCATCTTCACAACTTCAACAAGCTACTGTCGAGGTGGACAACGACCCATGCCAAAGACAAGTTGTGGACCCTCAACCTACTGATCAAGAAGATGCCTCCAGCCAAGAGGTGGTCGAGTCTCCGTTTGCCAGGATGTCCAGTGGTGCTAAGGCCATTACACAAGCAAGATCTATACAAACTGCCATAAGTGCAGCTGAATACCTGGCCACTTATGGGACTGATCAAGACCGTGGTCAATCCTCTCCTCCTATAGAAGATAATATTTCCAATGATGATCAAGGTCAAGTTAATGGTCAAGACGAGGACCAAAATGATGAAGTGATCCCACCAAGAAACAACAAGGAGATCGAAACTCGTCGCCAAGCTAGAATGGATAGAATATTGGAATTAAGAGACCACACTCTTGAGAATGTGGTTGGAGATCTAAGAAGAGGGATATCTACTCGAGCTCAATTGAAGAACTTTGGTGAGCACCAAGCACACATTTCCATGGTGGAGCCAAAGAAAGTATGGGAAGCTCTTGAAGATTCGGATTGGTTGGATGCAATGCACAAAGAGCTCAACAACTTTGAGAGAAACAAAGTATGGAAGTTCATGGAAAAGCCAAAAGATTGCCGCAATGTTATAGGCGCCAAGTGGATTTTCAAGAACAAGCAAGATGAGCATGGAATTGTAATAAGGAACAAGGCAAGATTGGTTGCACAAGGGTCCTCTCAAATTGAAGGCATTGATTATGGAGAGACTTATGCTCCCGTGGCCCGCCTTGAGTCCATCTGTATCCTTCTTGCTTATGCGGCACATCATAAATTTAAATTACAACAAATGGACGTAGAAAGTGCATTTCTCAATGGTCCATTGCATGAGTTGGTATATGTGAAACAACCCCCGGGATTTGAGGATCCCAACTTTCCAAACCATGTCTACAAACTTGATAAGGCACTCTATGGGCTCAAGCAAGCCCCACGCACGTGGTATGAGCACCTTAGAGAGTTGTTGTTAGATCGTGGGTTTGAGGTTGGGAAAATCAATCCCACTCTTTTTACCAAGAGGGTCAATGGGGAACTTTTTGTATGCCAAATTTATGTGGATGACATTATCTTTGGCTCTTCTAACAAAGCTTTTAATGATGAATTCTCTAAGCTAATGACTGACAGGTTCAGGATGTCTATGATGGGAGAATTGAGAGTATTTCTTGGCTTTGAGATCAAGCAAGTGAGAGGTGGTACATTCTTCAACCAAGCCAAGTATACTCAAGATATGCTCAAAAGATTTAACATGAAAGATCTCAATGGAGCTCCCACTCCCATGGCAACAAAGACTTATCTTGAACTAAACCCAAATGGTAAAGTCTATGATTGGCTCTTTGCTTTACCTTTGTGCATCTAGACCTGATATTGTGTTGAGTGTAGGAGTGTGTGTGCAAGATATCAAGTGGCTCCTAAAGAAAGCCATTTGATGGCAGTCAAGAGAATCTTTCGATATTTGGTTCATACCCCAAACTATGGTATTTGGTATCCTAGGGGCTCAAATTTCTCTCTTTGTGGGTACACGGATTCGGATTGGGCTGGTGACAAGGATGATAGAAAATCAACCTCCGGGGCTTGCCAATTCCTCGGGAGGTCCTTGGTATGTTGGTCTTCTAAGAAGCAAAACTCTATATCTCTTTCCACCGCCGAAGCCGAGTATGTGGCAGCTGCTAGTGCTTGTACACAATTGCTATGGATGAGGCAAACTTTAAAGGAATACGGTGTCCATTGTGACAAAGTGCCTCTTCTATGTGACAATGAAAGTGCTATCAAGATTGCATATAGCCCAGTGGACCATACAAGAACAAAGCATATTGAGATTCGTCATCACTTCATTAGAGATCATGTTGCCCGAGGTGATATTGAGCTTTCATATGTGTCAACCAAAGACCAACTTGCCGATATTTTCACGAAGCCACTTGATGAAGCAAGGTTCTGTTATTTGAGGAATGAACTAAATATCGTGGATTCTAGGAGCTTGACTTGATTACCTTGCATACTCACCTATGTCTTGACCCTTATTTGGTGTAGGTGTAGGCATGGAGATAGGGGGAGTGCGGTCCTAATTCATTGGACTATCCCTCCCTCCATAATGCCAAAATTAAGAAATTCAATTCTCTTAGTATCATTTAGTGATATGTGAGCTTCATTGATGAGTAGTGGCTATGAACCCAAGGATAATTCTTTGTGGTTTCATGCCACAAACTCCTTGGTGTCTTCGGCCACCACCCTCTCCTCATTCGTAGAGTTGGTTCTTAGCTCAGATTTATTTGGCGCTTTGATGAACATTTGAAGAGTGTTCCATGGTTTTCTTGATTTTTCACAGTATGACATCCTTAACCCAAGCCCTCTCTCAGTCTTGAAAACTCTCTCTATCTAATATATGTCCCCACACACACACCTTGGAAGTGTTTGGTCGAGGAGGACCGGAGTCTCCAGTGTGGACCGGAGTCTCCGGTCTGGGCGGTTTCTATCAACTAAAAGGGAGGACGGGGTGAACTGAAACAACAGTTTCATTCATCCACCCCCATCCTCCCCTCTCTGCCCCCGTCGCCTCCTCTCCCAAATCTTCTCCCCGGAGGTCAAGAAGCCCCCGGGATCCGCTGTGCCGCCGGCCAATCATCTCCTTCCCACCATTGGGTGATTCCCACCGGTGTAATCCCTTCCATGGACGGATCTGGTACATCTCCTCCTCTTCTTCATCTAGGGTTCTTCCCTTACCTTGTTTTTTGAGGATTGGTACTAGTTTTGACCACATGAATTCCTTGTTTGCATGCACCTCAGTACTTTATCATTGTCTCATTGCCTAATCTGTTGGATACAACCCCATTTGAGCCTCCATGATCTTCCCTCGAGTCTCCTAACCGCAGACTCCGGCCCGTTGGCCGGAGACTCCAGTCCAGAACAGAGACTCTGGTCCCTTTGACCAGAGACTCCAGTCTGAACCGGAGACTCCGGTGTGGACCACGGAGACTCCGGTATGGTTTGTATCTAACATATTGTGCAAGGTCTTAAGGATCCTGTGCTGCCTCCATGGGACATATATACTTACCTCCATGCTATCTCCGTCGCTGCTTTTCACAGGCTCTGGCTCTCGTCGTCCTCCTCACACCAAGGGCAAGATGAAGAGAGGGGATCCTCGCTATGATGAGTCTGAGGGTCAGTACATTGTGCCCCATCCAACCGCAGACAGCAAGCCCGTGATGTAGCCTATATGCGACGGGAGCAGGAAAGGGCTGAGGAAGAGAAACGTGACTAGAGGGCAAAATATGATAACATTCAGTCTTTGGCTCGCATGTCTAAGCAGGAGTACCGTGAGCTGCGGAAGACCAATTTCTATGAATTGCCTCGCACTAGTGATGACCCCTGTTATTGGAGGAAGGAGCAAGTTGTCTTCATGAAAGACATTTACAGTGTGCTCAAGAGATCTCTTGTTTGCCCCCAGAAGTACTTGAGTGTTGAGCAGATGAGGAAGAGCCCCTACTTCTCTGATGCTCTGTGGATTAGTGAGAAGTTGGGGCTGTTCAACTTGATGGAGATACGTGAAGACTACAACATCACCCTTATGCAGCAGTTCTACGCCACAGTTGTGTTTGGAACTGACCAAGCTAGGACTATGACTTGGATGACTGGCGACCACCGCTATTCTGCCACTTTCTATGACTTTGCTGAGGCCATCTTTGAGACTTTTCAGGGGGTATCTACTCATGTTGGAGTTCGCATGCACTCAGCAGCTCTTGGGGTGAACAAGAACGAGCTTGCCCCTTTATATGGTAGTGAGGGTGTTGTGGGCGGGTCCAAGGGACTCAAGCCTCTCTACAATCTGATGTTGAGGATCTTCCACCAGACCATTTCCCCTAGTTCTGGGAATGATGATGCCATCAGATGTGGTTTGGTCAACTTGCTGTATCACACCCACAAGACTTACATGGCTGGCCCTGATGCTGATGCTGATCCTATTGATGTGATGGATTACATATTTGAGGAGATGTATCCTGCCATCTTATACAAGAAGGCCCCTCCATATGCACCCCTGGTCATGAGACTCATCAACACCCAGCAACATGGCTTGCCGCTTGCTATGCCTCCCAACCTTATCGAGCACACTCTCGTATCTCTGCAGCAGAAAGGGGCTATGAGGGCTCCTCCTAGACGCTCCCATGCACACGAGGAGGAGGAGATTTCAGAGACTGACAGGGCCCCCTCTCCTTCTAGGGCTCGGAGGAATAATGCTTCCAATGCACCTCTTCCACCCATGACACGTGACTATGTCCATGAGAGGGTCAAGAAGGCCTCATTCTAGGAGAGGACCTTGTGTTGCATGAATGTGGACATCCGCAAGCAACAACATGATTCCTTCAAGAGCAACCGCCGCATCGAGAAACTACTCAAGGAGATCAAGGCTCAGGGTGAAGCGTATGATGAGGAAGGTGAGGATGAGTACACTGATGAGCATGGCGCTCAGCCTTCCACCGAGTCAGATCACACTCTTTCGTTTGGGGCATGGAATGCCCATCAGGACAGCTTGGTGGATTGGAAGACCTTCTCTGATGTCACATCTGGGTTTGGGTATCAAGGTACATCCTCTTCTCGCCCTCACGGCAAAGGGTCTGCAGCTCCAAATGGTGATGAGGACTATGATGATGATGACGAGGATCAGGATTTGGATGAGGAGGACGAGGAGGATGATGACGAGGACTACTGATCCATTGGGATGCTAGCTTAGGTCTTTTCCCTTTTTCGGTGTTTCGATGCTAAAGGGGGAGAAGACATTGTCATCGGGATTTGCATGGGTTTGGGCTACTTGATTCGTATTTGCGTATTTGCCTTCTCGTCTCTATTTGCCTTATGTTATTGTGGGACACTGCTTGTTATTTATGTGTGTGTGTGACTCTGTGGGTGCTCCAACTTATTGTAACTCATGTGTGAACTATGTGTTTATCCATGTTCTACCTACCTTGCCTGCTTTACTTGTTTATCTTTGTGCACATAGACAGGGGGAGCATGTCCATACCCTGTCATAAGTAATTGCGAAGTTTTGTTCATGCAAATTCACTAGTTGTCATCGAACACCAAAAAGGGGGAGATTGAAAGGACATTTACTGTCATAATCACTTTTGGTGTTCGTTAACAACCAGTAGACCCTTTTACAGTTTGCTACTGTCTACAGGTTGATATTCTACAAAGGAAAAAGAACCATTGGCCTACGGATCATTCCCTGCATTTCCTCTTATATCTTGGGGATTCCAGACCAGAGTCTCCGGTCTACACTGACCGGAGTCTCCGGTGTGGTCTGGAGTTTCCCCAGGAGTCTCCGGAGGGGCCTCTGTTTCCTTGCTTGGGTCATTCTGTCAAGGGGTCCGGAGGTTGGTCCAGAGTCTCCAGTCCCTGTCTCAGGCCAGAGCCTCTGGTGTAGAGGGACCAGAGTCTCCGGTCCTCTTGGCTCCCATGTGCGCTGGGTCATTCTGTCAAGGGGTCCGGAGGCTGATCCGGAGGTTGACCGGAGTCTCCGGTGTGGTGACCGGAGTCTCCGGTCTGCTTCTTCTCCAACGGTCAGAAAAACGGTTCGCTGGCGGAAGGGCTATAAATAGGGGACCTTATCCCCTTGTTCTAGCTGCTCGTCCACCTCAAGAACACCATGTCCATTTGAGCCACCAAATCAACAAGATCTCTTCATCCAACCATCCAAAGTCTTTGATCTTTGGAGAATCGAAGGAGGAGGCCTTGATCTACAGCTTCACCAAGAGAGATCTTCATTTCCCCCTCATTGACTTGAGGGCCCCCATGCTCTAGTGTTTCATTGGAAATCCTAGGTTTTGATTTGGTTCTTACAAGCTTGTCTTTGATTGTTTGACAGCTTGCTTGTATTTGGGAGCCTCCAATTAAGTTGTGGATGTGTGCCCAAACTCGTTGTAAAGGTGTCGGCTTCCACCTCGAAGGTTGCCGTATAGTGGAAGAGGTGAATCGAACCCATTGGGGTGAGGTTCATCGGAGAACAAGGGAGGCCTCTCGTGGCGTTGGTGGTTTGAAACCACCCCCTCTCCAAACGTAGACGTACTTCCCCTCAAAAGGAAGGAACTACGGGAAACAAATCCTTGTGTCTCCGTGTGCTCCACTTTGGTTCCTTCTATCCTTTACCGCACTTTACTTACCTAGTTATTGTTTAGTTTGTGCTTGTTTGTCATATAGGTAAATTCACCTTAGTTGCATAATCTAGAGAATTTACCTTTCTTGTCAAACCCTAACTTGAAAAAGAGTAAAATTTGAAGTAGCACCTATTCACCCCCCCCCTCTAGGTGCCCATACGATCCTTTCACCCGGGTAGGGTCACGCCCTTGTGCACCTAGTGAATACAAAGCATCTGTGTGTGGAATCACCACACTATCCCTCCCTGGATTCCTCTAGAGCATATTGGCCCCACCTTTAGCCTATCCATGGCATCTGCCGTGACACCACCACGACAGTTGGCTCCCACCGTGGGGCTAGCGGCACTAGCAGGAGTGAAGATCCGGACGAGAAACCTCATCGGCAACGGCGAGCGCATCGTCTCTGGGCTCGTTCAGCGCTTTGGAGTGCTGGACTACGTCAACGACAATGCTGGCAGTTTCGGCAAGCGACCTCCACCGTACAACGGCGTCTTCGTCAAGCTTGGCGCTCACAAGATCTACGTCGGCGTCGATGTGTCATGCGTTCACCCGCGGCACGTCGTTGAAGGGGGCGAGCCACCCCTTAGCACGGCTCACGGGGCATGTATCACTCGCTCCTCAGACCGCGTCGAGGTGATGATGACGGCGCCTGGCGCTGGCGCGAGCAAGGATCCGGCACCAGATCCGGAGGTAACGCCCAAGGCACCAAGGAAAAGTAGAGGTCCTGCACTAAAGAGGCCAGAGAATGTGTTGCGGCAAGCAATAGATAGCTCGGCAAGTCCCATAGCACCTATGGTAGATCCGGCTCAGGCACAGGCCGAGTTAGAGGAAACTAGGCAGAAAATCCTAGAAGGTGCGAAAAAGATAGTTGCGGCTCAGTAGTCGTTGAACATGACGCTGCGCGAGTACGCGAAAGCAAATAAGGTAGACGCTATAAAGGTGAAAGGGAGAAACCTCATCAGTGAAATGAACAAAGAGGGTGATACTAGGGTTGAAGAATCAGAGAACATTGTGTCCATAGGGCTGCCAAAGTATAGCACCCCGGCAAAGAACCTCAGAGCAGCAGATGCAGCTGCATCCGAGTTGGAGGGTTTGACGGGTGAAGCCCGACAGAGACAGCAGGAGAGGGTCAACGAGTTAGTTCGGATCGCTAACAGACAAAATGAGGAGTTGCTCAGGGCTAACCCGGAAAGAGCTGGGGCTTCCAAGGTCATTTATTCGGCAATGGGAAACCCGAAGAAATCTGCTGGAGCTGCGTCATCCCCACATGATGGCCCTAGGAGAGAGGAGGTGGTAACCTCAGCAAGGAGAAACAAGCAGATAGTCCCGTATGACCCGGCAAGGGTAGGGAAAGGAAAGGCATTATAAGGAAATGAGGATCGACGAAGTGTCAGCCGAGGTGAAGCTGGCCGGGGTAACCGCGACCAAGGCAATGTCGGTCAGAGAAACATCGTCAACGGCAATGCCGGACAGCGTAACTCTGCAGATGCAGGGCAAGACTTACCTCAGCAACATCAGTAGCGGAGTGCACCTCGGCAAGAGAAAAATGCCGGCCAAGCTGTGTGGCAAAATTGTGCTCAATGAGGGCAAGACAGATACAATGGCGGTGATTCGGAAATGGTGAACGTAGGATACCCTAGGCCGGACTATCATGTGATAGGGTCAAGATTGGGAAGCAGGGACTTAATGCCGAATGACGCCAGGTTAAAGCTAGATCGGCTTTATAGGTCAGAGCAAATTGAGTGTCAAGGTCCTCCGGGTCCAGCGTGCTTTGGGCCCCGAATCATGAAAGAACCCCCGGTACCTAACTTCTAGTTACCCAGAGGCACGAAGACATATGACAGCAGCATCAAGCCGGAAGATTGGTTGATCAATTACGCAACAGCAGTGAAAATTGCCATAGGCAATCTGAGATGGGTAGTGAGATATGTACCACAAATGCTGGAGGGGCCAGCGAGGGTATGGTTAAACAATTTACTACCCGAAAGTATCAACTGCTGGATCGATTTTGAGGAAATGTTTGTCAGTAACTTCTCGAGCACGTATCAGAGGCTAAATAGGCCACAAACCCTAGCAATGTGAAAGCAAAGGCCAAATGAAACAGACCGGGAATTCTTAACCCACTGGTGCACTGTGCGAAACTCATGTGAGGGCGTGATTGAGTCACAGGCCATAGCATGGTTTGCACAAGGGTGCAGATATGCACGCATGTTGTGGCAAAGGTTGTAAAGGGATATGGCAACTACACTAGCGGAGACGATCCGGATTGCTGACTCGTATGCTTTGGGTGATCTGACTCAACCCCGGCTTATGGAAAACGAGTCAAGTGAGGAGTACTACCAGCGAGATGGAGCCGGATCATCCCAGTGAAATTATTACCGGGGTAAGAGAAGAGATGACATACCGGATTACCATTACGGTTCGCAACAAGTTGCTGCGGTAAACCAAGATCAACCCGGAGCAGGGAGTAATCAGTGTCAGAAAATTGGAGGGCAACAATGGACTCCAAGAAATGATGGCAAGAAAACTTGGATGCCCAAACAAAAGAAACAGTGGCAAGAAAAGAAAGACTGGCCAAGGTACACATATGAGGCAATGTTGGATCATCCGTGCAAATTTCACATGCCGGCGGGTCATACGACCTGGCAATGTGAGTGGATGAGGAAGATAGAACAAATTGGTTCGAGGAATGCTCAGGCACCTCGGAACGATCAGCCTCGGCAGGAGTTACCCTGGCAGCAATTGCTCTCCTGAGCGAACACGCAACAGTTAATGTTGCCACCACCTCCGCCGAGGTATGAAAACCATGAGAGAAGGGATGCAGTGCATCAGGTGGAAAACCAGCATTAGTCAGATCAAAGATATCCCGGCAATGAGGGGAGAAATGAATACAGAGAGCATCACCAAAGTTACTGCGTGTTTACCACGGAGGAAATGGATAGAAAGAGCTTGCAACGCCGACATATGGAGGTGAATGCAGTAATGCCGGCAGTGACGAGGTATATGCCTTGGTCGGATCAAGAAATTACATGAGTATCAAGGACCATCCAAGCTTATGCCTAGTCCCGGTTCGTATGCACTGGTGTTGGACCCAACGTTCATCGGGCCAAATATCAGCGTGAGGTTTTCCAAGGTGCTAATTGACAATGGCAGCATCATCAATATCATGTACGTGGACACAATGCGTAAGTTGGGTATCTCGGAGAACATGCTCCAAGCTACAAGGACAACTTTCCATGGCATTGTGCCAGGCATTTCCTGTGAGCCCATTGGCAAAGTACGGGTTGATGTATTGTTCGGCACGAGAGATAACTGCCAGACTGAGAATCTGGAGTTCGAGGTTGTGAACTTAGAAAGCGCATATCACGCATTCCTCGGCAGGCCAGCCCTGAACAAATTCATGGCAAGTACTCACATCAGTTACCTAAAGATGAAGTTGCCCGGGACAAATGGAGTGATTACCATAGCAGGAGATTTCTGACGTTCCATTGAGTGTGCGTCAGCCGGGTCTAACCTGGCTGAGTCACTCGTGATCATGCAAGAAAAGAGAAAGATCCAGGAAGTGGTGGCATTGGCTCAGTCTGCACAGCAGTATATGCCGGCGTTGAGTAACCCGCATGGAAGTGTCTCATTTCAAGCAACGAAGGATACAAAGAAAGTGCCTGTTGATGATCTGTTCCCAGAGCGCACTGTAACGATTGGTGCCAGGTTAAATGACAAATAGGAAAGCGAGCTCGTCAACTTCCTCTGTGAGAATTGGGATATCTTTGCTTGGTCCACACAGGACTTGCAAGGTGTTCCGAGGGAGTTGGCCGAGCACTCTTTGAATGTGAGACCCGGAGCAAAGCCGGTGAAGCAACCTCTCTGCCGCTTCGCCAAAGATAGGAGAAAAGTCATTGGAGATGAGATAGCTCGGCTCCTAGCAGCTGGGTTTATCATGGAAGTACTTTACCCGGATTGGCTATCTAATCCGGTGCTGGTGGAAAAGAAGAAAGATGATCCGAATGTGGCAGTGGTTTGGCGTATGTGCATCGATTACACAAACCTGAATAAGGCGTGCCCAAAAGATCCATTCCCACTACCAAGGATAGATCAAGTCATAGATTCTACTGCTGGGTGTGAACTGTTGTCATTCATAGACGCATATTCTAGTTTCCACCAGATACCTCTGAACCCGAATGATCAAATAAAGACTGCATTTATTACCCCGTACGGGGCTTATTGCTATCGCACCATGCCTTTTGGTTTACGTAATGCAGGGGCAACGTACCAAAGATGTATGCAAAAATGTTTACACGATCAAATTGGTCGAAATGTGCAAGTGTATGTAGATGATGTGGTAATAAAAACCAAGGAAAGCAAAACGCTCCTTGATGATATCAGACAAACATTCGCGAACCTAAGGAGGTTCCGAATGAAGCTTAACCCGGAGAAATGTACCTTTGGTGTCCGGCGAGAAAATTACTCGGATTTCTTGTATACAGTCGAGGTATCGAAGTTAACCCAACTCAAATCCGGGCCATTGAACGAATGGAGCTGCCGAAGTGTCTTAACGATGTCCAGAAGTTCACTGGTTGTCTGGCATCTTTAAGTCGGTTTGTATGTCGGATGGGAGAAAAGGCATTGCCTCTCTATCAACTAATGAAAAAAGACGACAAGTTCGTATGGACGCCGCAGGCCAATGAAGCCTTCATCCAATTAAAGAAAATGTTAGCCACTGCACCAGTGTTAGCCTCTCCACTATCAAAAGAGCCAATGTTGCTCTACATAGTCGCAACCAACCGAGTTGTAAGTGCAGTAGTAGTGGTAGAGCGCGATGAAGAGGGTAAGTCAGTGCAAAGGCCAGTATATTATCTGAGCGAGGTAGTATCAGCATCGAAGCAAAACTATCCTCACTATCAGAAGATGGCGTATGGGGTGTATATGGCAGCAAAGAACACCCAATAAAAGTGATATGTGAAGCCCCCATATCTGAGATAATGAGTAACAAGGATGCAAGCGGCCGAATCGCAAAATGGGCAATTGAGCTAGCCCCTTATGCTCCGCAGTACGACAGGAGAGATGCGATCAAGTCTCAGGCTGTGGCTGACTTTTTCGTGGATTGGGCCGAGATGCAATATGAATCACCGTTACCAGGTCCGAACTACTGGAGAATGCACTTTGACGGATCAAAAACGAAAACCGGGTTAGGCGCCGGAGTTGTGCTTACCTCACCCAAGAAAGACCAGCTGAAGTACGTGCTGCAGATCCACTTTGCAGCATCAAACAATGTTGCAGAATATGAAGCGCTTGTGTATGGGCTAAAAGTGGCAAAATAAATTGGAATACGCCGGATCCAATGCTTTGGTGACTCCGATCTGGTAGTCCAGCAAGTCTCAGGGCATTGGGATGCATTGGATGCAAATATGGCATTGTACAGATTTCATGTGCATAAGATATCAGGATACTTCGAGGGATGCGAGTTTCATCATGTACCCCAGCTGGAAAACGAGGCTGTCGACGTACTGTCGAAGCTCAGATCAACCCGACAAGCAATCCCGCCAGGGGTAGCACTAGAGGACCTCAGAAAACCATCTATCAGGCCATCCCTAGAGTCTAAGTCAATCTATATCCCGACAAATCCGGAGTCGGAAGCTGTGCCCATGGACATTGATGTGGGAAGTGGTTCACGAAACCCGAGGACTGCTTCGGTAAACCCGGGGACTGCGCAGCGCGATCCGGCTGAGGTTATGCCGGTGGATCAAATGGAAATCAACGAGGAAGTGTTCCCGATGCGAGCCATACCAGCTTGGGCACTGCACATATTCCAATTCTGGAAAGATGGAACTTTGCCCAGCGAAGAAGTGCTTTCAAGGCAAACTCAGAGGAGGGCAAAGGCATACACGATTATCAATTCCGAGCTATACAAGAGAAGTGTCACGAATGTCCTCCAACGATGCATTAACCTGGAAGAAGGGCTTGACATCCTCCGAGATATACATCAAGGAGAATGTGGGCATCATGCCTCATCCAGAGCTTTAGTGGAAAAAGCTTTCCGGCATGGGTTCTACTGGCCAAGTGCCTTGGAACAAGCAGAAGATCTAGTAAGAAAATGTAATGGTTGTCAAAGGTATGCCACCAAGACACACATGGAAATGTCAGAGCTCAAGACCATACCAATTACCTAGCCATTTGTTGTATGGTGTTTGGATATGGTTGGCCCGTTTAAACCAGTGAGAGGGAATATGACCCATATCTTGGTTATGGTGGACAAGTTTACAAAGTGGATTGAGGTAAAACCGATAAGAAAATGTGATGGAGCCACAGCCGTGACATTCCTCAAAGATATCATTCTGAGATATAGCTATCCTCACAGTATCATAACAGATAATGGCACCAATTTTTCTGAAGGAGCATTTGCGCGATTCTGCCGAGATAAGAAGATCTGGCTGGACGTTGCTTCGGTAGCCCACCCCGCATCGAACGGACAAGTGGAGAGATCCAACGGATTAGTATTATCCGGGATAAAACCCCGGCTCATTGAGCCGTTGCAAAGATCAGCGGGGTGCTGGATAGAAGAACTACCAGCGGTACTGTGGAGTTTAAGAACAACTCCAAATCGATCAACAGGCTATACGCCATTTTTCTGGTATATGGGGCAGAAGCTGTATTACCAGCCGACATAGAGCATGATTCTCCTAGGGTCACCCAAAACACAGAAGCCGAAGTGCGAGAAGCCCGGAAAAATGATGTTGATCTGCTGGAAGAAGCGAGAGAATTGGCATTGTCTAGATCCGCCATATATCAGCAAAATCTCTGACGCTATCATAGCCGAAAAGTAAACCCTCGGGTCTTTCGGGAAGGTGATCTGGTACTTCGGTTGGTACAACGTACTACTGGCATGCATAAGTTATCCCCCCCCCCATGGGAAGGGCCATTCATTGTAAGCAAAGCATTGCACAATGACTCTTATTATCTCATCGATGCAAAACCACAGGAGAGGAACAAGGCGGACAGGTCCGGCGAGGAATCTAAGCGTCCATGGAATGTAGCTCAACTTCATCCATTCTACACTTAACAAAGAAGTGTCTGTATCCAAGTTTCTCATATGTCGGTATGTATGCCGGAAATGAGTTTATCAATGAAATCTTGGCACCTCGAGCAGTAACTCGGGGACTGTCTTAGTAATATTATTCGTCCTTTGTGTTAGTTATTTATTTTTATGTCGGTTGGCTTAAGTTGCTTCTACCTAAGCCGGATTAGTAGTGTGTGAGCACCAAAAACTCAACTCTTCGACTTGCTGCTGTCCAACAAGAATTGGCTTCATGGCAAGCAAGAGAACAAGTTTGGAAATGCACAGCACACGAAAAACGACTAAGGAAAGGAACGTAATCGAGCCGACATTTATTGTTCGGACTAACCCCATGTTTATTTTACCTTTACCATGCTGAATTATTTTGAGCTAATCCTAAAGTTTCCAAGTATTGTTAAGTCAATTTTTGAAACTCGGTCTCGTAAGTCACAAAACCGAATCAAGATAGACACGAGCCGAGCCAGAAAATTGGAGAAACAAGAAAATGAAACTCAGGTACTACGCCCAAGTTAATCCGACATGAGCAACTTAGTAGCAAAATATGATCTGTGTGCTTAATATATCTGCACTCGGCATATCGGGGATCTGATAAAATTCAAAGTGTTTTTTGACGCTCAAGGAGCAGCAGCAGGAGGAGGTAACTCAGCGCCAGCAGGTGGAACTCCGGCCTCAGCTTCATCGTCTTCATTTTCTTTAATATCCGAAGCTTTGTCCCCTTCATCGTCGCCCTAGCCATCTTTGACATATTCGTCGTCAACAGCGTCAAGGAAGCTTGGTCCCTCGTTCCATTGATGGACGGGGGCAAACTGGATGAGGTTGTGGGCGCAACCCTTGCTCCGAGCTACCCAATCCGGGTCAGTTGACCACTTTGATCCGGCACGCAGGCGCTCGAGAAGCTTCAGGTCTAACTTTTCGTACCATGAGAGAACAAAGTGGAGGACAGTTTCAGCTCTGGCACGCGCGGTGGATTCCCTCCAAAGGTCAAGCTGGGTCTCGCACTCCATTAACTTGGTAATCTGAGCTGTGGATCCCTCCGGAACATCCTCATCAGGCCAGAGGGCACGGAAGATCCAGACAGATGAATCTAGGAGACCCGAACCACAGTTCTTCATGATTTCAACTCGGGAGGATAGGCTGACTATCAGATCCTCCATGTCAAGAGGAATGGAGCCAGGACCAGATGGAGTACCTCTCTGCTAGCGGAACTTGGTAACGGCATTGGATGCAATGGCATCGCCCTATGGGAATTTATCTGCAGACAAAACAAGTAAAATAAGTAAAAGAACTTAACCCAGAGAAATTCACATCAGCTTAAGGAAAGGAGTTTACGGGAGACGTGGCTATGGATCTGAGTCAGCTCCTTGGTGCAATTATCACGTCTCGTCCGGAGCTGCTCAAGTTCAGCATTAGCCGAGCCAAGCTTGACGTCGGCCTCCTTCAGCAATTCTTGATCCTTGGTAATTTGAAGTTTGAGACGTTCCCGTTCCTCGGTGAAGTCTTGGCCAGCTTTCTCCATCTTAGTTTTGTGGAGCGCCTTGAGCTTTTTCATTTCAGCCTTGAGCTTGGCAATTTCATCATCTTTGGTCCGGAGAATGGCAAGTTCATCGTCCTTCTTCTTGAGCTCGCCCTGATGTTGCCCTGCTTGTTCGAGAAAGTGCAGCATCATATCAGGCACGGGCACACTATCTTCAAGGGATGATGCAACGGTGTGTTAACCCGGCAGAGCCGGGGCATAAATATCTGCCGAGCCAAGAAGAAAAGGAGAAAGAGCGCAGAAGGAGATTAGCCAAACCTAGTTACCTTTTATCTCATCCAAGTTCTTCCTCATGATTTTATTTTTGGCCTCCACTCCAGCTGTGCAATCCGAAAGACAAATTAATCCGGCAGGGAATGACAAAGAAAGATGGGAAAAAAGGCAAAGAGAAAACCTACCCCTTTTGTCGAACTCAGCAAGAAGTACAGAGTGTTTCGAGCGCAGCCCCTTGTGTGTGTCCAAGAGGCGCTAAAACTCAGCACTCCGGCGATTGGTGGTAACCTGAGAAAAGCAAAGTTGATTTAGGTGTGTGCATATTCGAAGTGTACAAAATCCGGGCCAAGTGGAACTTAACCCGGCTCTAGGTGTGTGCATATTCGAAGTGTACAAAATCCAGGCCAAGTGGAACTTAACCCGGCTCCAGGTGTGTGCATATTCGAAGTGTACAAAATCCGGGCCAAGTGGAACTTAACCCGGCTCTAGGTGTTTGCATATTCGAAGTGTACAAAATCCGGGCCAAGTGGAACTTAACCCGGCTCTAGGTGTGTGCATATTCAAAATGTACAAAATCCGGGCCAAGTGGAACTTAACCCGACTCTAGGTGTGTGTATATTCGAAGTGTACAAAATCCGGGCCAAGTGGAACTTAACCCGGCTCTAGGTGTGTGCATATTCGAAGTGTACAAAATCCGGGCCAAGTGGAACTTAACCCGGCTCTAGGTGTGTGCATATCCGAAGTGTACAACATCCAGGCCAAGTGGAACTTAACCCGGCTCTAGGTGTGTGCATATTCGAAGTTACTAAGGAGCTACGCTAGTTTTGTAAGGAGCATCCAGCCGAGTAACAAGTTACTCCCCCGGAGGCTCGGGGACTAACGGATATGTCTTTAAGCACTGGTGCATGCTAAAGAAAAGACAAAGTAGCGTACCTCCATCCTCCGGCCAACGAGGTTGATAGCCTTAGCTGCTATGTTCATTTGCACGCTAAACTCCGCGGGCCCAAATTTCTCCGGAAGATCGTCGGTGGGATCGACGAACTCTGCTCTATTCCAGTTATTGACATATTCAATTAGGGTCGGGGGATAGCGCTCTCCGCTAAGCATATGGGGTGCAATCAAACCCTTGGCGTGGGCCTCCCTCCTTTCAACTTGGGCAGCAACATGACTGGTCTACAATGCAAGTTGCGTGCTAGCTGACCCGGGGGAGGCATCTTTCTTCGGCGGAGTTTTCTTCGGAAGCATGGACGCGAGCGTGCGCTGTCCAGCCTCGATGGATGCTGCCCTGGCAGTGTCAGAAGTTTTCTTGGCCTTAGGCTGCTGCTGAGAGGTGGAGGTTTGAGCTGCGGATTTAGTCTTGGGTGCAGCCTTAGTGCTAACTGGGCCTTCTCGCCGAGTCTTGGAAGACTCGGACGAGGCGGAGGGAGTTGGTGCTACTGCTGGTACTTGTGCTGCTGCTGTTGGTGCTGGTGCTTGTGCTGGTGCTGGTCTTGGCGGGGGTGCTGTTGGTACTTCGGTGGTGGCAGGTTGTGGCTGGGCCGATGAGGAGCTGGGAGCATCCGCTGCCTCGGCAGAGGCACTTCCCCCTGCTCCAAGGTTTCTCTCCTCTGGACGAGGTGGGCTAGAACCCGGAGCAGCCACTGAACCCTCCTGAACGGGGCTCAGCGGGCGTGTATCGTCGCCACGAGGGGGAGATGGGCTATGCCGGAACGAAGAGGAGATGCTGGAACCGCTATGAGGAACCTCCACCGCAGCCCTGCCGAATCAAACGACGAATAATAAGTTACAACAGAAGAAAAGCACGAAGCAAAGGATTGGACAATGAGAAATGTGACTTACTCATCAGAAGTCAAGGGCTCCTTGGGCTTCCGAGCTCTCTGGTTCGTGACCTTAGTCGGAGGCTTGGTGGCAGACTTGTCTGCGGACTTCTTTCGCCTCTTGGTAGTCTTAGGAGGCCTGGAAGAAGAAGTAGAAGCAGCTGCCCGTTTCTTTGACGTGGCTGGGATAGGCTCACCCGTGGTGAGAGGAGGATCTTCGTGGATCTGCCTAGCTGGGTTAGCTGAAGCCAGAAAGGCGTAAGAAAGGGGTACATCGTCAAATGCTTCCATCACCTCAACGTCGGAATCATCTTCATCATCAGGCCAATCTCTTAAGGAAGAGAAGTTACCAGTGGGTCTCTTGGTTGCATCAGGGAATGGCAGGAACATCTCCTGATCCGGCTCCTCCTCATCCAAGACAACACGATCTTTCTCCCACTTGAGCGAAGGCTCGGGGCCTTCTTCGAGGGTCTGCTGAAGGAACAGCTAAGAAGGAAATACAGAAGGATCAGATAAACAGCATACTCCGACATAGAATATAACTCAGAAAAACATTGAATCACGAGATTTACCACATGAGGAGGCTTGTCCCGGCAGTAATGCTCTATCCCCCACTCCCACTCAGCGCAGAAGTCCTTGTCGGTCGTAAAAAGGGCCTTGACCCGGCGGAATATCTCGGTGTTGTTTAGTTCGATGGAGGAAGTCTGGTTGGGGTCAAGTCGCCAGCTCATATGGCAAAGCTTGTGTGTGCGCTTCTAGAGAGGAGAGATCCGGCTGCGGACGAAAGTGATCATCACATCCTCGTTGCGCAACCCCAAATCCTTCAGCTCCTAGAACCGCTTGTTGACTTGGTTCGCCAAAACGGTGGGTTTCTTGGAACCCCGGTCCCACAAATCTGGATTAGGAGGACCCGAGGCATAGGGGCGCAGCCGGATCAGATCCTCATCCATGTTGTTTCTGACATAGAAGAAAGTTCGGGCCCAATCCTTGCAGGAATCGAGCCCCGTGACCCGGGGGAAGACGGATAGTTTCCGAGGTGAAATGGAGGCAGCACTGAACTGTGTCAGGTGTCTGTCCTCCGGGGCAAGCAGTTTATCCGGAATCACGTTCCTTCGTAGACCGAAGAAACGGATCCAGAGCTCTTTGGTGGGCCACAATCCGACATATCCTTTGATGGTGGAGGCAAAGGAAGAAAGGGATGTGATGGCGTTCGCCGGGAGATGGTGTGGTTGGAGTGCGTAAGTGTTGAGGAAATCATGGAAGAAATCGCTAACGGGAAGGCCGAAGCCGCGCTGAAAATGGGAGAGGAACACGACGTACTCACCCGGATTGGGTGAGGGAGCGAGCTCCTCGGAGGCGAGGCGGGCAGTCATGCCCTCCGGGATGCGGCGGGTGCGGTATAGCCAGTCCAGGTCATCCTGGCACACCCAGGAATCGGCCCAGGCACCGTGCTCCACATTTTCCGCCCCCTCCTCCATCTCTTCCTCAGCGACGGCGAGCTCTTCTTCGGTCATGTCTAGATCACAATCCTCACCGGCCCTATCGGAAGTGGGGGCAGAACCTTGGACTAGCGTGGACCCATGGCGGTGGAGCTGCGCGGGAGCGGTAGCAACGCAGGTGCAAGAAAGCACGGTGCGGCGGCGACGCTGCTGAGCAGATGCGGTGGCGGCGGTGAGGTCGCTAAGGAGAAGAAGAAGAGGCAGAGGGGCGCGAGATGGGGAAAAATACCAAGGGGTGCGCCCCTCCCCTATTTAACCACGCCCCAGCGGGGGTAGTGGGATCGTGCGATGTGGCGAGGCCACACGGTGTGGTCGTGTATCTGCCGGATCAGCCGATCAGAGGAGAGCCACAGGAAGGGCCACAAGGCACAGGGGATCCCACGACACGACGTGATGATACAGTTAACGAGGAGACAGTCGCGACGTGACGTGTGCAACAGTAACACCTGACATTAACTGTAGCAGTAACTGGCGCAAGCCCTTAAAATGAGGCAAGATAATGATTACCCTCCACGTGGGGAAACATACGAGAGAAGGAAGGATAACCCGGAAAACTAAAGGCTGACCCGGCCAGCGAGTGGAAACTCGGAATGTGCCAAGGGAAAAGCTAGCTAATGAAATCCGGGATATGAGGTAACTCAGAAGAGGGAGCAAAAGGTTTGGTAAATTGAACCTGTTGTGGCCTTAGCAGCTGGAGCTGCTAAGACCGCACCAGCTTTGGGGACTAATGTTGGGGGGATACCCCCGGGTAGGGTCACGCCGGGGTATAAAGGCCGAGTTAGCCGAGGTACAGCAAGGTCAAAGCGAATGCTGGCCAGGTCACCTCAAGGCAAGCCGAATCACGGAGTAACCTGGACCAGAGGATGTCCACCTAACTGAGTCCCAGCCGACGTATGTCGTATGCCGGCAGGATTTATGTAACTTGTATGCAGGTACCCACGGGGCCGGATTAACCAGGCACGATCCGGGTTATATCAGGCTTGCAAGAGAAGGAAGGTATCTCGCTGGTCAAAAGGTGGTCACTGTACGTTGGAGCATGAGCGGAGCGGATAGAGAGAAGGACCACCGAAGCATGGCCAACAAGGGTGACGTGCCCTCTGTCGGATGACGCTAGCGCCGCAGAGGCTTACGTAGCCTCTGGATGGCTTACGATGCTGAAAAGTGACCCGGGGAGTTTGCTATTTTGGGAAGAGGCGTATTCCTTGGAATATGCTTCCACGTATGCCCTAATGGGAACCCTAGCCTCCCCTATATAAGGAGGGCTAGGGCAACTATAGAAGGGGTTAATTCTTGCTTGGTTGGCATTTGAGTAGTTGGTTCCTTGGAGGTAGGCAGTGGTGAGAGTAAGAGAGCTCCTTCTTCCTCCTCTCCCCAATACAACTCGAGGAGCATTGTAAACCTTGTGCACCTAGTGAATACAAAGCATCTATGTGTGGAATCACCACACTATCCCTCCCTGGATTCCTTTAGAGCATATTGGCCCCACCTTTAGCCTATCCATGGTATCTGCCATGACACCACCACGACACTATTCTATAAGTTGCTAGGATAAATGAATTTAAGATTTTTTGTAATAACTACTACTAAGACTAGAAATAAAACTAGAACGAAAGTAAAACTGAAAAGAGGTGAATGTAATGAGATGAAATATTAATGCTATGATTCCTCAAGTAATTTGTGTATACCGGTGTGCATGATAAGTGCTTATGGAATAGCTGTTAACTATAATTGTGGAGGTCCCTCATATACAGTTGTCTCCCACCATTGGTAAGTGGCAACTAGACAACTCAATTGTCCACACCCTCTCCAGACACGGGTGATCCATAAATGAAGAGTGTATTAAGCTAACAAGACCAATCAAGGTAAACCATACCAAGGCATTAAGCTCTATGGACAACCGTACTCCTAAGCAAGTGTGCTAGTCACAAGATATTCCATATGTCACTTTTGGGGTCAAGCAAATCACAACACTATACCTATCTATATCATGAGTGATCTTGAGGAAATTTAATCTTAATGGGTGTTGCATCCTAAGTTGCTATTGCCTCCACAAATAACTTATAGCAAATAGCCTATTACTTCTACCCACGGTTTTGTCAGGTACCATAGAACGAGTAGAGACTAATGATGAGTTTTGTGACACTCTGTGAATCCCTAGTAAATTCCTCAACAATGCATTGGACGTCTCCAATCACTAGAATAATATCATGAATAGAACAATGTAAAGAGAAAGCACAAACATATTAATGAACAAGAACACACAACACTTCAATTACTCAAATCATCATAACATTAATAAAAAGGGGTTCAAGCCATGTTACAACCCATCACGAAGATCATGATGGGGAAGGATGAAGGAGTAGCAGCGATGGAGATGGTGATGATGGTGCGGTTATGGTGGTGTCAGCGTGGTGATAGCGGCGTCCTCCTTCTCCTCCCCTTCTTGCTTGGATGGCTTGATGGTGTTGATGGAGATCTAGATCTTGGTGGATCTTGAGAGGCTATGGAGGCGGCACGGCGGCAGGGCGCCGCCGTGGAGGCGGTATATGGGATCTAGATCTTGTATATGGTTGATTGTATATCTGATGGCTTGTTCTTGGGTCCTCCCTCCTTTATATAGGCCTTTGGGGTGCCCTAAGATTCCCCCAATACCGTCATATGACTTAGGGAAGGTTCTGGAGCTTTTCTGGGGCGAAATCTCGTCGTTTCCGACCTTTTTGGCAACTATACGAGTAGAGCTATACGACAAAAAATATAGCTCCGGCCGTATAGTTACTCGTTAAACTGTATGTCCACTTTAGTATTTTGGCCGCCATTTCTTTATATGAACTCCGTTTTGGGTGTTATTGGGCTCGTTGAGTTTGTATTGTTGAGGGCTACAACCCTGTGATCTTGGAATTTATTTTGATAAGTTGGACAAATTGACTTTTCCAACCTCTCAAATGGCTAAGTCTGGTCCCTGCAGCTCCTCCACACTATGCTCTGTTTATTCATTTTGCCTTTGTTTTGTATATAATCATCATCAACACCTACACACATGTCAAAGACAAGGAAGAGGGATAAAATTCTACCTAAACTACTAAATGTGCAAGGCTCGTATTGAATTTAACAAAAACAAGTAATCATGCATATTAAGCATAGCAATAGTTAGATGGAGCATGATATGATAGGCAAATGACACAATTTATATTGCTAAAAAGTGGTGTATATCACAACCATCACTACACTACTGAGAGGGCCCAGATATCTCTCTCTATCATTTGGAGTGACAAATCCCACTCCTGATTCATGAAACTCAACAAGTACCATTGGAGATACCCAAAAGCCATCTTTATAATTACCCAATTACGAAGTGATGTTTGATGTCCACAAAGTATTCTGTTAGGGAGTAACTGAAGGAGTTATGCCCTAGAGGCAAATAATAAAGTGTATTATTTGATATGTCTCCTATATGTTCATAATACGTTTCATACTGTGCTATAACTGTGTTAATACAAAACGTTAATACACGTGGGGTATGTAAACAAACTGTGTCTCTAGTTACGTCTGGTGAACTAGTTATTGGTCATGAGGATGGTATGTGTTTCGAGATCATGAGAATTTATGCCAACTGACAATGAGGTCATGTTATTAGTTGAATAACATGATAGACAACATATGACCATTATATATCTTAATGTGATCTAGTTACAAAGTTCACCATTGAAGATAAAACACAAAGAACCTCGCAACCTGATCCTTTGACTGTGAGGTAATAGAAATCACCGTTCCGGAAGAAGCTTAGATGGTTATCAAGAATCATCTCGTAACAGGGTGATCAAAAAGGTGCCACTCAGGTTTTCCGAAGGGATGCGTAGAGGAGTACATATCAAGACCAGGATTTGTCTAGTCCATGTAATGGACAGATACATGTGGCCATCTTGGTGACGTTGCATTAATGAAGCTTGCAAGCATGTGAGTAGGTCACGGAATGCAACGACATGAGAACGAGAAAACAAGTTCATCAGTAACAAGATCGAACTAAGGTATAGAGATACCGAAGATCAAGTCTCGGATGAATTAGGTATCGAATGACAAAGGGAACGGGGAACGACTATCTCACGGTTCGAGCGATTGTATTCGTGAAACGCACGGGGGTCACATGGCCATCCAGGTCCCTCTGTTGATCATTGATATGAGAGTGGTCTCTATCATGTACGGAGTGTTTCCGAACCGAAGGATGTCACGCTTAAGGGTAGGGACGCTTAGGGTAGATGAGGTATCGTATGAGAAATAGAGAGAGAGAAACCGGAATAGTTTCGATAACATCCGATGGAGATCGGAAGGGGTCCGGAAGTTCTTCCAGAGTGAAGAAATAATATAATATGTATTTGAATGTTAATTGGAGAATTAATATTAAATATATTTTTTATTTTATTTTTAAAGGCTCCATATTGCTAATAGGCCTCACCCGAAGGGAGGCCCAAGAGGGCAAGGCGCCTAGGGAGTGGGGCCGGCCGGCCTAGGGCTGGTGGGCCGCCCCAGTGGGGCCCACCTAGGGCTGGCGGCTGCCCCAAGGTGGCCGGCGGGTGTGGGGATTAGTCCCACACCGCCTGGCCCCTGGGTGATGCGCCCCCTCCCACTATATAAAGGGGTCCCCCTCCCCCTTGGAAATCACCCATTCCTTTCGTTCTCTCTCTCTCTCATCTACTGAGGACTTCCCCGTAATGTCGGGGAGGACCTCGTGGTTGAGTTCTCCACCTTCACACTATCGTCGTGTGATAAGGCGATCCGGCATCTACTTCTTCTGCTGCTCGGCTGGATCAGAGTCTGGTTGACGTCTCCTACACCGGACGTGTGACGAACTTCGGAGGCACCACACTTGGGGTGCTGCTCGTCTTCATCAATATACGCCTTCATGCGTAAGGTGTTCCTTTGTCTGCAAAGGTATGAATACTGTATTCCTTCTCCGTTACTTATGTCTACATAGTATAGATCCCGGTATTAGTGTTCGAGTAGATAGAATTTTTTTGTTTTCTGCTACGGAACCCTTCAGTGGTATCAGAGCGGGTCTATGGGTAGACATGTCGTACGAATAGAACACATAGTAATATGTGGGCATGGATTCTCTCTTTGCTACCCTCTTTAGTATCCTTGTTCATATCGCGGCACTGTTTGATGAAGCGGCCCCCAATCGATCTCATGTGGTGATTCACAAGACTAGTCCACAAATCAAAGTGGCTTAGGGGGTTGTCTGTCTCTCTAGAGTAGTCGATATGACATTGATACTGGAGGGCCCTGAAAAGGGAAGAAGAACGACAATCATTGAATCCATGTTGTGGCTCGACGTTCGTAGGTGGGAAGGGGTTCTACTGCGAAAGCCCTAAAGCCGCGTAAAACATGCAATAGTTAATATAGAAGCGTCTATCTTCAGTATTGTATGGGGAAAGTATTATATCATGGCAATAAACAAGGTTGCGAAACTTTGAAGCCGTTGATGATGATCATAAAGCTATAGCCATGTTATAACACTTTACTTTTGAAGTATTACTTATTGTGCTAGTATACTTACTAGACGGTAGCATAATAAGGTAATCCCTCGTAGTATTCCAGTTATCGTATTCCCCTTGTGTGTGCACCACCAAGAAAGTTCTTCGGTATGAGGTCGGCTGTGATGATAGGGGGTCAGACATATCTACGTTCGCATACAGTGGGTGCAAGCCATGTTGCACTGCGAATACACATAAGTTAGAACTGGCGAGCCTAGCATGTACAGACAAGGCCTCAGAATACAAGAGACTGAAAGGTCGAGCATGAATCACATAGTTGATGTGATCGACATTAGTGAATGTCCACCTTTGATACTGCACTGATGGCCGTGATGATCGGGGGAGGTGCAGGGGATAGGGATCATGTGATCACTAAACGAGTAGAGGGATGTTCGTTTAAGTGGGATTTCCTTTATTAAAATTTGAACTCATTATTATGAACATAGTCTAAACACTTTGCAAATCCTTTGTAGATGTCTCGCCCACCCACCTTCAACCTTAGCACTTTCCTCGAGAAGGACAAGTTGAAAACTGATGGAACCAACTTCACCGCATGGTTCCGCAATCTTAGGATCCTCCTATTCCCCTACAAGTTGACTTATGTCATCGAGGCTGAGCTTCCGGCTAAGCCTGCAGATTCCGCCTCGCAGGACGAAAAGAATGTCTGGCAGTCCAAGGCGGACGATTTCTCCCTCATCCAGAGTGGAATGCTCTATGCCATGGAGCCGGATCTTCAAAAGCGTTTTGAGAAGATGAATGATTTTGAGATCATTGAGGATCTCAAGGCTGTCTTTGCTCTGTAGGCTCGTGTAGAGAGGTATGATGCTTCTGAGCTCTTCTTCTCTGCTAAAATGTAAGAGCATAGCAGTATTAGTGAGCACGTGGTCAAAATGTCTGGCTACGTTAAGCGCTTAAACGCCCTGGATTGCAAAATCCTAGAGGAGCTTGCTATAGATAGGGTGCTGTATTCGCTGCCCCTAGTTATAAGAGTTTTGTGATGAACTACAACATGCAAGGGATGACTAAGACCCTTGCTGAGGTGTTCGCCATGCTCAAAACTGCTGAGGTTGAAATCAAGAAGGAGCACACGATGATGATGGTCAACAAGACCACCAACTTTAAGAAACCGGGGCAAAAGGGAAAAGGCAAGGGTAAGAAGTCTAAGAGGGATGGCAGGTTCGCTTCCAGCACCTCAAAGACTGCCAAGCCTGGCCCTAAGCCCGACACTTCGTGCTTCAACTGCAAAGGGGATGGCACTGGAAACGCAACTGCCCCAAGTATCTTGAAGACAAGCGAGCTGGCAAGATAGCCATCCCGAACAAAGGTATATATGATATACATGTTATTGATGTATTCCTTACAAGCGCCAGGACTAACACTTGGGTATTTGATACCGGATCTGTTGCTCACATTTGTAACTATCAGTAGGATCTGCAGAGTAGGAGGCGCCTAAGGAAGGACGAGGTGACGATGCGCGTCGGCAATGGTTCGAGAGTCGAAGTGATGGCCGTTGGCACCCTGCATCTCCGTCTACCATCAGGATTATTGTTGGTTTTGAATAAATGCTATTATGTACCCGCACTGAGTATGAACATTGTGAGTGGGTCTTGCTTGTTGCAAGACCGTTATTCGTTTAAATCAGGAACAAATGGTTGTTCAATTTATATGAATGATGTTTTCTATGTTCATGCTCCTGTATGTGATGGTTTATTCTTACTTGATCTTGATTGTGATACACACATCCATAGTGTTGATGCTAAACGTTGTAAGCACAGTGACAATAATTCCATGTACATATGGCATTGCCGTCTTGGTCATATTGGCATAAAGCGCATGAAGAAGCTTCATTCAGAAGGGCTTCTTGGATCATTGGATTTTGAATCCCTTGATACATGTGAGCCATGCCTCATGGGCAAGATGACCAGGACACCATTCTCCGGAGTAGTGGAGAGAGTAGTAGACCTACTTGGGATCATACATACGGATGTATGTGGACCAATGAGTATCTCAACACGCAATGGTTATCGTTACTTTGTTACCTTTACTGACGACTTGAGAAAATATGGATATATCTACTTAATGAAGCACAAATCTGAAACCTTTGAAAAGTTCAAGGAATTTCAGAAATAAGTAGAGAATCAACTTAACAAGAAAATCAAGCACCTTCAATCAGATCGAGGAGGCGAGTATTTGAGTTATGAGTTTAACATGCACTTGAAGGACTATGGGATTATCCCACAGCTTACGCCAGCTCGAACACCACAGCATAATGGTGTGTCGGAACACCGTAACCGAACCCTATTGGATAGTGTACGGTCCATGATGTCTTTAACTGATTTGTCTGTGTCTTTTTGGGGATATGTGTTAGAAACCGCTGCATTTATTTTAAACTGAGCACCATCCAAATCCGTGGATACAACCCCATATGAGATATGGTATGGGCAGAAGCAGAAGTTGTCTTTTCTAAAAGTTTGGGGATGTGAGGCGTACGTTAAGAAACTGCAGCCTGACAAACTCGAACCCAAACCAGAAAAATGCATCTTTGTAGGATATCCAAGGGAAACCATTGGATATACCCTCTACAATCAAGCCGAAGGCAAAATGCTTGTCGCAAAGACCGGCACCTTTCTCGAGAAAGAGTTTCTTGCAAAAGGGGTGAGTAGAAGGAAAATTGAGTTAGATGAAATTGTTGACCCTTCTCTCTGTATTCCGAGTAGCGCAACGGAACCTGTTCCGAAACCGCTCTCCAACATGGAGGAAGAGCCCATTGATGATGATCAAAACAATGACATCGAGACTCCTGAGGTTCGCAGATCTACAAGGGTTCATGCCACTCTAGATTGGTACAGTAGCCTTGTAATGTCTGTCATCCTAGATGAACAGGAAGAACCTGCAAACTACAAACAAGCTATGGATAGTGCTGACTCCGAGAAATGGCTAGAAGCCATGAAATACGAAATAGGATCCATGCATGAAAACCAAGTTTGGACCTTGGTGGATCTTCCAGAGGTCCGCAAGGCCATGGAAAATAAATGGATCTTTAAGAAAAAGAAAGATGTGAATGGTAATGTGACCATTCACAAAGCTCGACTTATCGCAAAGGGGTTTCGACAAATTCAAGGAGTTGACTACGACGAGACTTACTCTCCCGTAGTAATGCTTAAGGCTGTCAGGATTTTAATAGCAATTGCTGCACATTTCGACTATGAAATTTGGCAGATGGATGTCAAGACCACATTCCTCAATGGTCACATTGATGAAGAGTTGTATATGATGCAACCAGAAGGTTTTGTTGATCCTAAGGATGCTGGAAAGGTATGCAAGCTTCAACGCTCCATTTATGGATTGAAGCAAGCATCTCGGAGCTGGAACCAACGTTTTGATCAAGTGATCAAAAGTTTTGGATTTGTCCAAAACCAACAAGAGTTCTGTGTTTACAAGAAAGCGAGTGGGAGCTCGGTTATTTTCTTAATAGTATATGTGGATGACATATTACTCATGGGAAACGATGTGGATCTTATGAAAAGCGTGAACGCATATTTGAGCAACCAATTTTCCATGAAGGATCTAGGTGAAGTTGCATATATATTAGGAATCAAGATCTATACAGATAGATCAAGGCACCTAATAGCATTGAGTCAGAGTACTTACATCGATAATATTTTGAAGAGGTTCAAAATGGAAAACACCAAGAGGGATTTTACACCTGTGATGAAGAATTGCAAAATGAGTATGACTCAATGTCCTGTAACGGATGATGATAGACAGAAGATGTCTTACATCCCCTATGCTTCAGCCATAGGATCTATGATGTATGCAATGCTTAGTACACGACCTGATGTGGCATTGGCTCTTAGTTTGACGAGCCGATATCAGTAATCTAGGACCGGATCACTGGACAGCTATGAAAAATATCCTAAAGTATCTGAGAAGAACAAAGGATATGTTCCTAATCTATGGAGGAAATGATGAAGCTCTAAATGTAACAGGTTACGTAGATGCGAGCTGGAATTCAGATCATGATGACTCAAAGTCTCAAACATGATTTGTTTTCTTGTTGTATGGTGGAGCGGTAAGCTAGAAAAGCAAGAAGCAGCCGGTGGTGGCGCAATCTTCAATGGAGTCTGAATATATTGCTGCGGCCGATGCAGCAAATGAAGCTGTCTGGCTAAGGAATTTCGTCATCGAACTGGGAGTGTTTCCCAATGCGCAAGACCCTGTGACGATCTATTGTGATAACACGGGAGCTATTGCAAATGCAAGGGAACCAAGAACTCATTCCACAGCCAAACACATCAAGCTTAGATTTCACGTCATCCGGCAGATTGTTGACAAAGGTGAACTCAAGATTTGCAAAGTAGATACATAACTAAATGTGGCAGATCCTCTGACTAAAGCTCTCCATCTGGATAAGCACGAACAACACCGAGATTCCATTGGTGTTAGGTTCCTGCCTATTGTAAACTAGTTTTGTTTATACTCTAGTGCAAGTGGGAGACTGAAGGAGTTATGCCCTAGAGGCAAATAATAAAGTGTATTATTTGATATATCTCCTGTCTGTTCATAATACGTTTCATACTGTGCAATAACTGTGTTAATACGAAACGTTAATACACGTGTGGTATGTAAACAAACCGTGTCTCTAGTTACCTCTAGTAAACTAGTTCATTGGTCATGAGGATGGTATGTGTTTCAAGATCATGGGCATTTATGCCAACTGACAATGAGATCATGTTATTAGTTGAATAACATGATAGACAAACATCCGACCGTTATATATCTTAATGAGATCTAGTTACAAAGTTCACCATTGAAGATAAAACACAGAGAACCTCGCAACCTGATCCTTTGACTGTGAGGTAATACAAATCACCGTTACGAAAGAAGCTTAGATGGTTATCAAGAATCATCTCGTAACAGGGTGATCAAATAGGTGCCACTCAGGTTTCCCGAAGGGATGCGTAGAGGAGTACATATCAAGACCAGGATTTGTCTAGTCCATGTAATAGACAGATACATGTGGCCATCTCGGTGACGTTGCATTAATGCAGCTTGCAAGCATGTGACTAGGTCATGGAATGCAACGACATGAGAACGAGAAAATAAGTTCATCAGTAACGAGATCGAACTAAGGTATGGAGATACCAAAGATCAAGTCTCAGATGAATTAGGTATTGAATGACAAAGGGAACGAGGAACGACTATCTCACGGTTCGAGCGATTGTATTCATGAAACGCATGGGGGTCACATGGCCATCCAGGTCCCTCTGTTGATCATTGATATGAGAGTGGTCTCTATCATGTCTGGAGTGTTTCCGAACCGAAGGATATCACGCTTAAGGGTAGGGACGCTTAGGGTAGATGAGGTATCGTATGAGAAATAGAGAGAGAGAAACCGGAATAGTTTCGGTAACATCTGATGGAGATTAGAAGGGGTCCGGAAGTTGTTCTGGTGTGAAGAAATAATATAATATGTATTTTAATGTTAATTGGAGAATTAATATTAAATATATATTTTATTTTCTTTTTAAAGGCTCCATATTGGTAATGGGCCTCACCCGAAGGGAGGCCCAAGAGGGCAAGGCGCCTAGGGAGTGGGGCCGGCCGGCCTAGGGCTGGTGGGCCGCCCCAATGGGGCCCACCTAGGGCCGGCGGCTGCCCCAAGGTGGCCAGCGGGTGTGGGGATTAGTCCCACACCACCTGGCCCCTAGGTGGTGCGCGCCCCCTTCCACTATATAAAGGGGCCCCCTCCCCCTTGGAAATCACCCATTCCTTTCATTCTCTCTCTCATCTGCTGAGGACTTCCCCGTAATATTGGGGAGGACCTCGTGGTTGAGTTCTCCACCTTCACACTACCGTCGTGTGATAAGGCGATCCGGCATCTACTTCTTCCGCTGCTCGGCTGGATCGGAGTCTGGTTGATGTCTCCTACACCGGACGTGTGACGAACTTCGGAGGCACCACACTTGGGGTGCTGCTCGTCTTCATCAATATACGCCTTCCTGCGTAAGGCGTGCCTCTGTCTGCAAAGGTATGAATATTGTATTCCTTCTCCGTTACTTATGTCTACATAGTATAGATCCTGGTATTAGTGTTCGAGTAGATACATTTTTTTGTTTTCTGCTACGGAACCCTTCAGTACCACAATCTCATGGTATAAGGAAATGATATTTAACATATACAAAAGAAATATCAATCAAACTAAGTGACAGAAGCAATTAATGTCTATGCTTATTATTGGGTCTATCCATCACATCATTCTCCTAATGATATGATCTCATTATCAAGTGACATTACATGTCCATGGTTAAGAAACCTTAACCAAGACTTGACTAACGAATTAGTCATAAGCGGCTTTACTAGGGACACTTTGTTGTTTATATTTCCATGCATGTATTTAGTTTTAGGTTAATACAATTATAGTATGCAGAATAAACACTTATCGTGAACAAGGAAACATGATAAAAAACAACTTTATTATTGCCTAAAGGCATATTTCCAAGAGTCTCCCACTTGTACTAGAGTCAATAATCTAGTCAAAGTTTGCACATTTAACACCTATGGAATTCTGGTGTTATTCAATGGTGTTGCTCGTGGTAAACTTAATCTCCAGGTCTAACACTTTTAGGTCTATGTGTATTTGCATGTCTTTGCATCTCTACGCATCACTCATTTTCAAATAAGATGGCATTGTATAATTTGGTCTTCTGGTGAGACCTTAGTTCCTTCGGTGAAACTATGTAACTAGCCTTCTTAGAACTACACCTAGTCTGATAACAAACTCCTTGACACAAATGCCCTCCTTTGCTGCTACCAGAGCAGTCATAAACTTAGTCTTCATTGTAGTATCCGTCACAGTGTTTAACTTTGGAACTCATCGAAATCCATTATAGAACTTCCTTCGATTCCACTATGCCACCTTATTACTAAAGCACATAGCCTAAATTCATATAATATTTATCTGTCTACATGGCGAAAACAGTGCCAATGTAACACTTTACAATAAACTGTTTGCCACTTCTTCATAAAGCATATATTATTTGTTCTTCCAATGATATTCTAATGAATCACTCTAGTATATACTCATAATATTTAGAGCATAGGACATATCTGGATATATACATATCACAGTATACATGACTGGTCAAAACATTCATATGGCTTCACTGACCAAGTGTCAAAATACTTGATTCTTGTTTCAACCTCATCCATGCGGGAAAACCTTTCTTGTTGTTTCTATATTGAAGTAATTCAATATTTTACCTCTGTACTTTTCACACAACCGTATTAGTGCCTCAATTTATCTTTATAGACATTGATGCCTAATATTCTAGTTTTGCCATGTCTTTCATGAAAATACAACTTTAACAAATTTTAATTTACGTTAATAAAAGATACATCATTTCCAATTAACAAAATGTCAAGCATTGGAAATATGTCTTAGCACTCCCAGTTAATTTCTTTTAAATACAAGCATCCATCATTTCTAATAAAATTAAACTCTTTAACAGTTTCATCATGGTGAAGATTCCAACTCAGTGATGCTTACTTCAACCATTGAAACTCGCATGCCTTTTAGCAACCCTCGATTTAACAAAACCCTTTGGATTATGTCATATACATATTCCAAGTACTCATTCTATTTAAAGAACATTGTTTTGTTTGTTCAACTATCATATCTAAAGTTGAAATATGTAATAATCTGTGCAGACTAAACTTCGCTATGAAATATCAAATATTATCATAGTCAAATCGTTGAACATTGTTGTAAACTTATTTTCAACATGTTGAACATTTTGCGGATGGGAACATTCACGTCTATTTCTTTATAGATCTATCTATGCTTGAAAAGCTTCATTCCTTTTAGAGGGTCAACCAAGTTCACAACTTGATTTTCCTACATAGATACTATTGTGGATTTTTATGGCTTCTAGCCATTTAATAGAGTCAGGGGCCATCATTTCTTCCTCTTATGTAGTCGGTTCATTATTGTCCAATAATAATATTTCATTCTCAAATCTTGATATTTGATTACTACCTGACCGAAATGCTTCAATAGGAACTTAGATCTCCAGGACTACAATATAGGCACGAAAGCCATAAGCACAGTATCTACCTCCAGAACACCTTCTGGTATTATGCTACTTAGCACATGTTGCTCAGGTTGATCAACCTCATAAAAATTCTATTGTCACCGCACTTGAATTTTCGCGAAAAAATCCTTCTCGAGGAACTTGCCATTCTTAGCGACAAACACTTTTGTCATCAAAAGTTGTTCCTCGAACAACTTCTCTCTAGCCACGACGGAGGCGCGCAGATCCTCTTCGTGTTTCCGCGAATCGTACATGCTGCGATTGCCTCATCGCGACTCTTTACGGCTGTGGCAAGCGCATTCTCAAGGGAAGCGACGTTGCGAAGGAGTGCGTTATGCTCAGCTATGAAACAAACCAAGATAGGCTATCATCTGGAGATATCACAAGGAGGACGAAGAAGAAGCAAGACACTTACTTTCAACTACACGATGGCGATTATCCAGCATTGCATGCTGGCGACCCATCGCAAGAACTTGCTCCGCTAAGCGAGTGGCTTCCTTCACAATAAGCTGTGACAGGAGAAAAACAGCAAAAGATAAGCAAACGATAGAAGATGATACATTCGAATGCAAAAAAAAGAGGAAACAAATGCTACACATACATGATCCCCCAATGACTCCGAAGTCGAATGGACGCGCAGTCGTCCGGATAACCATCTCGTGCTCCACATTGTGCGGAGAACTCGATGAATTATGGCTGGAGTGGGCTGCCAATGGAGGAGAAGGAGTGCGCTCCGCCATTTTCTTGGCCTTGGAGGTTGCGACTCCAGATTCCTTCACAAATTCGACATCGCCAGAAGACAACGATGCCGACTGACTGCAGGGCGAAAACCAACATCAAGGGAACGCAACTCCAAAGAAGAACCAAAAAAGAAGATTCGTATACTTACCAATCAAACTTGTCAAAATCAAAGGTTTGATCCCCCGACTCTGACGATGACTCCTTCGGTAGCCGCATCTTCTTGTGGGAAGATGGCGCCACAACACTCACAGGAACGGCAGGTATCGGCGACTCAGCACCCATAGCCGCACCTCCCGAAGTCGAAGGAGAAGATGCATCCGAACCCTCGCTGCGCGAACGCTTGCGAGTGTCCGGACCACTCGACTCGGGGGCTTCCTCCTCCACATCAGATGGGACGGTCGACTCCGACTCGTCCTCTTCCAAGGCTTCACGAGGGATAATCCCCTTTGGGAGAGGGGGCATACAAGGTGATACCGCCGAATCCTGCATACCGTAAAACAATTTAGCACAAAGTCAAGAAACAACAAAACAACAGTCGACAAACAAAGCTACTATGTAGCACAACTGTACCTCAGGAGGAGGGTTAGCAGCATCGAACGGAGGAACGTCTAGATCATTAGGAAGCACATCCTTGGCGGTGTACTTGGTGACCAGTCGAACCCTTTTATCTACCTCACTCGCGGAAATGCCATCGGCAGATACGCGAGTGACATCGTCCGCGCCAGCCCACTGGAACATAGGGTGGACTCTGGCCTGCAGGGGCTAGACGCGGCGGCACATCCATGTGCGAATGAGGGCGCAGCCTCCCTCCTCTTTGCCCATGCGACTCTCGAGGTCACAGACACGCACGTATAACACATCTGTCTCCGCGGAATCACCGGGCATCACTACGTTCTTCCAGGAGCACCTCCTCTTGCACGGCGTCGCGGGATCGAAGGGCGCGAGTTCGAAGTGGTCTCCATCGGCCTTCAGGTCGTGGATGTAAAACCACTTGTCCCTCCACCCTTGGACAGACGCGGTGAGTTTGATATCAAAGTATGTGGCGGAGGAGTCGACGTGGATACTGCAGCCGCCTACATCGTAGACTACGAAGCCAGACGCTGATTGGCGCTTCAGCTTGAAGAGGCGCTTGAAGAGACCGAAGTGTGGCTCGATTCCGAGCCAGCACTCGCAAAGAGTAATGTAGGAAGCTACATGGAGGATGGAGCTGGAGCCCGTAAAAACAAAGAAGGCCCCTGAAGAAAGGATGCAGGGGCAACGAGAGACCGTGGATGATGAACGCTAGGAACATCACGCGATAGCCAGCAGGAGGAGAGGGGATTACCTCACTGCCAGGGATGCGCGCGTCTGCGACTACGGAAGACAAAACTCCGTCCTGGCGTAGAAGACGAAGCTCTGACGACTTTATCACGGATGCGCGCCACGCACCATTGGTGACGCGAGTGCCCGTGCCCTTCTTTTTCTCGGCGACGGCAGTGCTGGTGCCCGCAGTAACGGAGCCACCCTTCTTCTTCGTAGCAACCACGGCAGCGGTGGAATCGGCCGTGGCACCTCCTTTATTCTTCCCCATTCCGCGGCGGCAGTGTGACCGGAGGAAGTAGCTAGGAAATACACGTAGCTGGTCCAGCGCCACGAAGGAGAGGAGAGCAAAGAAGCAGAGGAGCAGCAGCAATGGCGACAGAGGCAAAGGCAGAAAAGAAGCAGATGTGAAAATTACCATCGCCACATCACTACTTAACCCCCTGGAAGATGCAATCTAACAGCCAGGAAAAATCCTACCGGACGCGTGGCATTCATCGCGCTCGACACGTGGAGAACCTGAAACACGAACCATCCCCCACTATGCACGGAAATCGAGGAGGTACAGTTAAAACAGAGATTACGCATGCCCGGTCAAATCAGCCTCAGGAAATGGGACCCACCACTCATCACGTCCCGTCAAACTCGCTCACGCGGGAAACTGAGGTCATCATATCGTTAGCACTAACGTCATCCACAACTACGCAGCAGAAGACTTCGACTACTTTAGTCCTTGCTCGAGTCTTCGACTCCACCAAGCACTCGGGGGCTACTCCCATAGGGAGCGCTGGTTGTGCACCCTACGATTTTTATTTTTATTTTTATAGGAACAGGCTAAATCAAAGCAAACCCAACCACTCGATTCCACGATTCGATTATGGACATGGGTTACTCCCATAGGGAGCACCGGAAAATAATTCGAATGAAACAAGCAACAAAACATGGCAGCAGTCGCAAAAGTTCATTAGTCCCTGCTTGAGTCTTCGACTCAACCAGGCACTCGGGGGCTACTCCCATAGGGAGCGCTGGTCGTGCACCCTATGGTTATTTGTACAATGTATCATGTGTTGATAACATCCACACTCGAAGCTTATGGCGACATCGCCTCATATTTTTCCTACAAAGAGACTTCGTCTCCTGGATCATCCGAATCGTCTCCGCGATGACAAAAATTCGGATGCCGTGCTTACAACGTGAAGATAAGATCTGAATAAGGCCTAGCAACGCATTTGTTGTGCACTACCAGAAATATATCCGTGCCTACAGGTGCGATGAACATGCCTTGACGGATGCGTCGAGTGCTCACACCCGTATACTGGAATTCGACTCCTGTAAGACCTCCGCGGCTTGAGTCGAATTACAACAGCACTTTTCCGGATTCGAGTCCGGGGACTCGAGTTTGAGTAGATTGTGTTGTTTTACCCTAAGGTAGTTAACTAATACGATACATCGGTTAAATCAGGCACGCACATCAACAATCCCTATGACACAACCAAAGCAGTTAAAAACATACTCATTCATGCAGTCGAAAGGCTTCATAAAGTCTCCAGTCGAATCTGCGATTCCACTGGACACTCGAGGGCTACTGACATGGGTATACCCTACAGGTACTCGAGCTTGGTATATACGGTCTGAATACAGTAGAGGCCCACGGTGTCGCCAAGGCCCAAATGGAGAGCTCGAGTAACCTACAGACTCTCGATTGCTTAAAGAACAAGAAGAAGCTAAAGATAGAAAGTTCAAAGGGGAAAACCCTAACCTGTAACCGACTCGACCTGCTACCCGAGACCTAGCCTATCTATATAAAGGCTAGGAGGGGCGGCGAGGAGGACACACGCAACCCTAGTTTCCACAACCCTCGCCAGATTGCATATGCGCACCATTGTAATCCTCGATTCCTTTGATAATTCCACGAGCAGACAAGCATGAGTAGGGACCTCTGCGAGGCCTGAACGTAGGTAAATCTTCGAGTCCCATGTGTGCTTGTTTGCTAGCCGATAGATGTCTCAAGCGCTCCCTCCTTCTCCAAAACCCAAGTCCATAACAATGGGCATTGATGAGTTAAACCCTCGTCACTTTCTGTCCTCCGAATCTCCCCTTCGGTGGCGGCGGCGCTGCGGAACTTTTCGTGGATTTCTGATTGGCTATTTAGGGTTTTTGCATCGGGGGAGATATATAGGCGAAAGATGCAAGGTCGGTGGGTGGCCAGGGGGCCCACACCATGCCCTGGAGCGGCCAGGGGACCAGCGCCTAGGGGTGGTGCGGCCACCCTGTGGCCCTATCCGTCTCGTCTTCTGGCTCCGTGAGTCTTCCGGTAAAATATCGACTTTGACTTTTTTCCGGTCCAATTCCGAGAATATTGATTTTCTGACTTTCCTGGAACCAAAAACAGCAGAAAATAGGCAACTGGCACTATGGCATCTTGTTAACAAGTTAATTCCAGAAAATATGTAAAAGTACTCCAAAGTGTGGACAAAACATAAGAAAATAAATACAACCAAGCATGGAACATCAAAAATTATGGATACGTTAGCAACGTATCAACATCCCCAAGCTTAAGTCCTGCTCGTCCTCTAGTAGGTAAGTGATAAAAACAAAGAATAATTTTTGACGTGACATGCACCATCATAAACTTGATCAAAGTATTTGTAAAACATTGATGGATGGGATCATAGTACTTCAATCATAACATGAAATACAAAGTTCTAGCAATAAGACAAAGAAACTATGTTGCAACATGAAAAGGCACAAAGAAAATATTCATGAATAATAATGCTTTGCAAGACGTTTGTTTATTTCACATAAAGAAAATATAGCATAGTGGTATTCAGCTTGTCCCTCATAGAGTAGCAAATATAAATGCATAGTACACCTTCAAAGTTCATAAGAGTGACTAGATACAAGTAGTTTAAGAACAAGCAATATCAAGTTATGCATCAATCAACAAGTCTTGGGACAATGCACATAGAACTAAGAATGGCCACTATGCTCTCAAAGTAGGTGCATAAAGATAGAAGGTGGAGACTCAATGCAATGGTGGAAGAAAAGTCTTTGTAAAAGGAAATAGGGATTCAAGTCTCATAAAGAGCTTCCAAAAATTATGGTACTTGTAGATTTCAGCTCTCATTGCCCCTATCATAAGCATCTTTAAGGTGATTAAGGTTAAAGTGACACAACTAAGAGGATATGCTTGACAAGTTATAAACCGAAATCTCATGCACCTTACTTACGAAGACCGATCCTCATGCTACTCAACTTCAATCACGAGTAAGATCTTGTCATTGTAAGTATATGTGTATCATTAAGAACCACCAACGGGGTACCCGTTGCACATGATATGGGAACTATCCCATAATCAAAATGACAAGGCAAGCAGACAATGAGCATCTCAGCGATCTTTTTATTTACTATTTGGATAGGTTTTTATTGAGGATGCTTCATAGAGTGCTCATTATGGTGATGCTGCAAGTTTTTATTGAAGACTTTCAACATAAAGAGGGGAAACTTAATATTGTTGAGATGCATAAAACCATGTTTCCCTCTCTCATAATAACTTTCAGTAGCATCATGAATAAAATTAACAATATAACTATCACATAAAACATTCTTATCATGATCCACATGCATAAAATAATTATTACTCTCCCTATAAGAATAGTCATTCTTATTAATCGTAGTGGGAGCAAATTCAACAAAATAGCTATCATTATTATTCTCATCACCATAGTCATCAAATATAGGAGGCGTATTATAATCATAATTAATTTTCTCCTCAATAGTAGGTGGACTTAAAATATCATAATCATCATTGTAATCATCATATATTGGAGGTTTTGTATCATCATAAGCAATAGAATAGCTATCTTCCAAAGCTGGGGAACTAAAAAGATCATTTTCATAAAAACTAGCTTCCCCGAGCTTAGACTTTTCCATAGCATTAGCAATAATGGTATCCAGTTCATACTAACAACATTGCTATCAGCACGCAAATAAAGTTCCATAGGTTTTTTTAATTTTCTCTTCAAAACTTCATGTCCTAACTCAAGATAAATACTATAAAGCTCTCTAATTTTGTTGTTATTTTCCATTAAGCCTAACTAGTGAAAACAAGAAACAAAAAGACAAAATTGTAGAATCTAAAGGAAATAACTTCGAGCACTCACACCGGAGGATGTGAGTACCTTTTACCTTACCTCCCCGGCAACGGCGCCAGAAAATAGCTTGACGTCTACGCACTTCTATTCTTGTAGACAGTTGTTGGGCCTCCAAGTGCAGAGGTTTGTAGAATAGCAGCAAGTTTCCCTTTAGTGGATCACCCAAGGTTTATCGAATTCAGGGAGGAAGTGGTCAAAGGTATTCCCTCTCAAGCAATCCTGCAATCAAGATACAAGAAGTCTCTTGTGTCCCAACACACCCAATACACTTGTTAGGTGTATAGGTGCACTAGTTCGGCAAAGAGATAGTGAAATACAAGTAATATGGATAATTATAAGTGGTGACGGTGCCAGAAAATAGCTTGCTGGCATGTGGTTGACGTGGGAAAAGATAAAAGAAAACTGAAATAAAGATGGAAGCAAGCAAACATGTAACAGATCTAATTGCAAACGGTGTATCAATGCTTAGAAACAAGGCCTATGGATCATACTTTCACTAGTGAACACTCTCATATAAATATCTTCTCTTTATGATACTACTCTTAACTACTCTCCGGTTGGAAACTCTAATCCATGGTAGGGCTATAACAGCACACCTCAAAGTAAGCCTTTCCCATCTAGAAAACCCCACACTATCACCTTGAGCACTAGATGGTTCCAACAAACACCACAATTTCATAAAGACATCCAACTCCAAATATAACTCATAAGTATTTGTAATCTCTAGCCTAAGTGCCACCATGGTGTGGACGCTATCACTTTCACACACATGGGGAGAGTAGAGATCTATTAAAGCACTTGAGTAGCAAGGTAAATCTACTTGATTACAAAGCTCATGATCACAATATAATCATGCATAGAGAGAGATGAACACATAGCTACCGGTAGAACCCTTAGCCTCGAGGAAGAACTACTCCCTCCTCATCATGGGAATCAGCAACGGTGATGGAGATGGTGGTGGAGATCGATGGAGATGGCTCCGGGGGCACTTCCCCGTCCCGGCAGGGTGCCGGAACAGAGACTTTTTGTCCCCCGAATCTCCCCTTTGGTGGCGGCGGCACTGCGGAACTTTTCGTGGATTTCTGATTGACTATTTAGGGTTTTTGCATCGAGGGAGATATATAGGCGAAAGAGGCAAGGTCGGTGGGTGGCCAGGGGGCCCACACCATGCCCTGGCATGGCCAAGGGGACCCGCGCCTAGGTGTGGTGTGGCCACCATGTGGCCCCTCTCTGTCTCGTCTTCTGGCTCCGTGAGTCTTCCGGTAAAATATCGACTTTGACTTTTGTCCGGTCCAATTCCGAGAATATTGATTTTTTGACTTTCCTGGAACCAAAAACAGCAGAAAACAGGCGACTGGCACTGTGGCATCTTGTTAATATGTTAGTTTCAGAAAATATGTAAAAGTACTCCAAAGTGTGGATAAAACATAAGAAAATAGATAAAACCAAGCATGGAACATCAAAAATTATGAATACATTAGCAACGTATCACGCGACCACCGATGGAACCGCCATCCATGATAACCCCATTCGCCCCCATCGCCGACCCTAGCTGGAGCCCAGGTGAGCCCCGCTAGACCCCCACCGCCGCGCTAGGTTAATTTCCTCGCCGGAGCAGTTCGTCGTCGACGATGACTCTCCGTCGTTGGATCGTCTTTTAAACGCACGGCTCAGATTCGTAGATACCGCTTCACGTAGTTTAAGTCGTTGATTGGTGGACCCTGTCTGTCAGCAGCCCGCTGCGCTGTGCTATGCAGTTTGGGCTGGCCCGTTTAGTTTCCCGCGCGTATCCGAGAGATTCAAATTAGTATTTTCCATTTTAGTTAAAACCCCATTCTGTCTATAGATTCAAAAATTAATTCAGAGAGTTTCCCTAAACCAAATTGTATGATTCCAATTTTGTTAGAAAGATATTTAAATTATCTATCAAATCCCGTTGGATTTAAATTATTTGGAGTTAGAGATAAGCTATAGTAAAAATAACAAGACGGAGACTTTTTCAACTTCAAACATTTTTCAAAAATCAACCATAAATGCTTTTGAGTTGATTCTAACTCTCAAAAATCACATTTGATGAGATATATCTGAATATGTGAAAATATTTAGGTTTGCATGCAGTGACTTTGGACTAGTACCAAAATAATGCTATATAGGCATTTCTAGTCACTTTAAATCTATTAAATGATAATTATAAACTTTGTAAAATATGACCAACCTTTTAAATCACATTTCCATGTATTAGAATATGTGGTGATGACATGTGTCCACATGATCCCATATTTTAATTGGAGAATATTAAATCTTAATTAATTTCAGTGAGTAGAAATTACTTTTCTAAAGTGAGATAAATAATACTAAGTCTTTATTTCATGTGATGATTATGATGATGCTAGATCATCAAGTGTGAGACTTAGTGTGCTAAATAGCAATAGATAAGTATTGTTTGGTGATTGTGTACCCCGTATTCCTTTATAGACGATAGTACCGACCAAGGATACGAGGAGGAGGAGTACCAAGCAGAAGACGAAGAAAACTTCAATCACTGCATCAATCAAGGCAAGCCATCATTACTAAGCAAGTTAGAACCTTGCAAGCTAACACTTGCAAGTTTATTAACCATTAAAGGTATTATGAGCAAGCTAGAATTATACAAGTTAACTATGCAAGCCTAACACTATAAGTTATCTATGCAAGTCATCCTTACAAAATAACCTATGCAAGATGCATTAGGCATGCTTTGGTTATACCACTTTGATTATACCAATCCCAAGTTTTACTTGCAAGCTTTATTCTTATTACTTTAGCAAAGTTCTTTACTTTTAGTATAGATAGCATAAATAGTATAAAACTAGGTCTATCTAGTTATACTTAGATGTCATTCTATGGCATGAGATTGAAGATTAGAACCCCTCATTAGTGAACACTCTTAACTTTAGTGGCTAGTGCTAAGTATAAAATTTGATCACTTTAGATGGGAATACTTGGTGAACATGATTATGAAAACCTTGGAATGATGATTCATTCTATTGAAATGTTTTGACATGTGTTAAGAAACACAATGGTTTGATGATGAAAATGTTGAGGCATGAGCCTTAGCCCTTTTACAAAAAACTGATGGTTGGGTTCGGATGCGATACCATTCAATTTTACCGTACAACCACAATACCTGAATTGGGTAGGGCTTAGCCGAAAGTTTATATGCCTTAGTATGGATTCCCTCGCGGGAGAGGTTTGAGCTGAGGCTACCTCTTGACGATGTCCACCTATGAAGTGTCCAGGATGGCAGATGGCCATGGCTGGGAGGCCAAGCTCATAGGAGAGGTGCCTATACTAGAGTGTGTAATTGAAAGGTTATGATTGATTATCCGCATACTAAGTATGATTGATTCAGGGTTATCCCTGACGGATGTATCAAATTTTGTGGTGAAAGTGTACCACCGCTGCAGAGTGTAAAACTATTCGAATAGCCGCGTCCGCAATCATGGACAGTTGGAGTGGCCATACCGTTCCGTCGTCAGATGTTTTCAAAATGATTTGTGAATTGAACTATGACTTAACTAGACCACAACAGGGTTGTGGATATGATTTTGCTTTAGGATGCTACACTACCGAGAGATCCCAGAGACATCTCTCCGTCACTTGGAGTGAAAAACTCCACTCTTGATTCATGCAACTCAACAGGTACATGTCCATATGGCCCCGTTATCAAGTGACATTACATGTCCATGGTTAGAAAATCTTAAACATCGCTTGACTCGAACTAGTCATAAAAGGCTTTATTAGGCATACTATGTTGTTTATATCTCTACACATGTATTTAGTTTTCGGTTAAGACAATTATAGCATGGAGAATAAAAACTGATCGTGAACAAGAAAATATGATTAAAAAACAACTTTATTATTGTCCCTAGAGCATATTTCCAACATTTCCAACTATGATGATTAACGTAAATGTTAGCTAATGTAAGTCGTTGACCGCTTCGAGACGATCTCTAGGGCCACCGGTATAAATAACGGTGTGCTAGTTAGTCATGAGAAATCCACCAGCGACGACATTCTGGAACTCGGAGTTGATTTCCTTCGATGTGCACCTGAAGTGGGTGTGAACTCGAGCGGGCAGGAAAAACATGGGATAAAGGACATAAACACAATGATGAAAATTCAAAATAAATTATATCCTAAACAAGAAAACTATTATTTCCACTTTTTATTATTTAAAATATAAAAAAATAAGTGCAAGCCAAGCCGAGAGTACGGAAAAAACGCTCGGCAAATAGTGGAGTGTATATGCCAAAAGAAATGTTTTTCGCGCTCGATGCCGAGCGTACGCCCTCGGATGGCGAGTGCTAAAAGAGCAAACGGTCCTTGAAGATGCTGTATGAACTTGTTTTCCAAGACATAGCAACAACAGAAAAGCTGAAATTCTGTTTCTACGGGGAACGACCACGCTGTCGGGGTTCGGGACTAGCTACGACGGCATACGTACGTACGAGTGGCCTTGCCATACCGCCTCTAGCCCAAGTTGCAAGATGCAACTTCGTTTCTCATGTTCCCCAAAGCTGAGCTCACGTAGGCCAGGACCCCGCACACCGATCGTGTAGGGCAAATCAACGTACCGGAGGATCGGAACCCCGGACGCTAGCTAGCTAGCTAGCTAGCTGTAGAAAGCAAGCAAAGCGGCATTCAATCTCCGTCTCGCTTTTGTGCAACGGAAGCCTGCAGCAGCTCGCGACGGTCCCAGCTAGCTGTGCGCGCTCACCGCAAGAAGGCGAGCGCCGTCCAACCGTTCCACGGCTGGAATCGAGCTAGCGTAGGTTTCCTCCCCGCGCGCGCGCGCGCGCGCGGCGACCGCAAGCTACTCGTACCATATGTCCGCAGTTATTGCGAGCCGGGGAATCAAGCAAGGAACCGGCAGGCCGGGACAGACGTGCCCCGGTCCGGTCCGATCGCGCACCCCGCATTCGCAGATACCACCCGCCCCTGCTAGCTTTAGGTGTGTTCACTCCGTTTGCAGGAAAAGAACAACCTATCACGAACCGGTTCCGACCCGTGTAGTTAAGCCTTGCTTCCTTGCTTGCTTGATGGATGGACGGATGAATTTCGTACAGCTCCGATCTGGTACTACTGTACCTAACTAGCTCCCACCTTCCCATCGAGCAGCGTCCAGAGACCGCGGTAGGCGTAGCGTAGCGTAGGATCTCCTTGAGGAGGCAGCCATTAATGTGCACACAGCTTCCTCGCATCGAGCAATATACTACTACTCCCGGGCAAGCGCAATACGTACGTACGCACAGCTAGCTGGAGATGCTAAAGGCACCGGACACAGTACAAAACGGAGGCGAGGAATTGAAGACTTGCGGTCGCTTTGCGAAAGCCGGAGAGAAACTAACTAGCTAGGGTCAGGCGAGGCGAGTCTCGCGTGAACGATTCCCCCCGGTTTCATACCACTAGACACCCGACACAGCACCCCGGTGAAAACTCAAAAATATTCACGCTTTCGATCGGAACGAAACGTAGCGGGCGAAAAGCGCGATCGCTGTGCACACCAGCGGTCGACAAGTTCACGCACGTACGGACGGACGAATACCCACCGAACGGTTCTGGAAACAGAGATATTATGTGTGTGTGCGCGCGCACGAAACGAATGGATGCTTGGGCGGCCGAAAAACGCAGGGGGGGGGGGGGGGGGGGGGGGGGGGGGGGGGGAGATGGGATTCCCGGGTGCTGCTGCCCCTCGATCGGAAGCGATGGAAGAATCTGGCGGGCGGAGAGGTTTTGTTTCACTCACCTTTGCAGTCGGCCGGCGCCGCGGTTTCGCTCGCGTACGTGCACCAGCAGCAGTGGAGGTGTGTAGGGGAGCGCACCGAGTTGACATGCGGAGACCGATCGAGGGAGGTGACCGCGGAGCTGAACCGTCCAACAGAAACGGTCGTTCGAAGAGAAAAGGGGAGCAGCACGCTTACGACAAGATGTGTTGCGGTACAGTACGTAGTACTACCAGATTCATTCAATAAAAAATAGCTCTCCTAGTAGTATTTGTAGTGCTAATACAAGAACAATCGACGTCACAGATACTCCTGTACTGTACACGTAAGTACGCGGTATACGTACGAACCAAATTAATCTCCTCCCTCCCTCGATTAGGCCTCTACTACTATGTCCTACTAGGTTACGTTCCTAGCTAGCTAGTCGATCCATCCATCACTGTACGCAGTTGCTACGACGTGCGTATTCTTCAATCATGTGGTTCACTTCACTCTTCCCGAGCTTGGCGCGCGTCGAGCCCTGCACCTGCACGGCAGCCACGCGAGCCTAGACAGGTGGCAGCGCCTCCGCCGTCGCTGTCGTCGCATCCGCGGCTGCTGCTGCCGGGGTGGCCCCTGCTGCTGCTGTGCCGTCCTTCCTGGAGGCGGCGGCGGCGGGCGGGCCGACGGCGGCGCGGCACATGGGGCACGTGGAGTGCGCGCGCAGCCAGGCGTCGACGCACTCGGCGTGGAACAAATGCGCGCACTTGGGGAGCCGCCGCACCTTCTCCCCCGCCTCCACCTGCCCGAGGCACACCGCGCAGTCCACCGTGGCGGGCTGCTGCGCGCCGTCGTCGACCAGCTCGTACGTGAAGGTCGGGAGCGCGGCGATCGCGGAGTCGCTCATGCCGCGGCGCTCGCCGGGCCCCGGCGAGGCCCCGGCGGCGGCCTCCTCGTCCTCCGCGGCGCGCTGGCGCTGGAGCAGGACGCGGCTGCGGCGGCTGCAGGCGTACCAGATGGCCAGGTAGAGGAGGAAGCTGGCGATGCCGATGGCGAAGGAGAGGCCGATGAAGAGCAGCCGCGACCGGGTGCTGTACCTGGAGTTGTCCGCGAACAGCCACGACGTGGGGGCGTTCATGTCCTTTGTTGGTGTCTGTGCACGGAAATGGCTTCTCGGTCGATCGATCGATCGGATTCCTTGCCGGCCGGCGTCTGATCCCAGCGCAGCTGCACCAGGTTCTGTATACTGCTGGAGTGCTGGTGCGGTGCACGCCAAGCGCTGTGGGGGCTTCGCCTTCGCGGCCGGAGCAAGCAAGGTGTGTGTTTCTTTTCGTCTAGGTCGCGTCTCTGCTGGGGCGAAATGGCGCGGAGGCCGTATATAAAGGGGAGTGGGCGCGCGGCAAAGGTGATCGATCAGTGAAGCTCGCTCGGGTGGGGCCCGGGCCGTCGGCGTACGTTTCTCGAGCCAGGCAGGCGGGCGCGTGATGAATGACGGTAACCGCCAGAGATATTTATATTTGAGGAGCGCAGCGAGCGACGCAATCGGCCGATCGGGGGCCGGGTTTTCATTGGTGGTTTCTTTCTGTCAGCACGACGAGACAGTGGCCCGGCCGGGGTGAAAAAGGGAAGGCGGGGGCAAGGGAGGGCCGCTGATCGATCGAAGAGACATACGAACCACTCATCAATCATCACTCGGTGGTGGTCAGATCGACCAGATGTGTTACTGTACGTGCTCGCCATGGTCCATGCACCACATGAGATCCCTGGATATTTATGTTGTGGTCATGCTCTCAGGTCGACCTGTACTCCCCTGTTACTGTGAAGGCCGACTACAAAGCTAATTTCAATTTGGTCTTAGAATTGCATAAAATATCATTTGCTCGGGTCAATTTTAGTTTGGTCAATTACTAAACGATGAGTGTTTTGGTATACTTTAAAAAAAATTGCTTGTCTGGTTTGCCATTCTATTATACATGTATTTATCCGATTAATTTTGTTTATGTTCCGATTCCGATCTATTTTTGTTTTGAATCCACGGGCCAGTATAACTATATTAGAATCCGCGACCATTCATTATCCGATCATGTCCAAATTTATCAACAAAATATGATACATGATGTAGTATATTTTTGAAATAAAGAAAAAAGATTTTTCTTAATTTGTTGAAAAATAAGGAGATAGTAGCACAAGCTTGAAGGCTACAAAACTAGAATAAAAATCTAATCTCCCTACGGAAGGTGAACCAAATGCTTTGTCCCAGCGAAGTTCCACGATCTAGCTTCCTTTTTTATGCATACAAAGACAACCGAAGCCATTGTGTTTTTGTTCTTGAACACCATTGTGTTGCGCTAATTCCAAAGCTCCTAAAAACAACTAGCATCAAGAGGGGGGCTATTGCTTTCTTCCTCCCAAGGTGGACATAGACGACATGAAGCCACCAAGATTTTAACGTCCATAAAAAGAACCCATTCAAGAGGCCCAAACGAGTGGAGACGTAGCCAACCTTTCACCATTAGCCAAATTCTCGTGGCATATTGACATTGGAAAAGGATGTGAGCCGCAGATTCGGGTGCTCTATTGCAAAGGGTACAATTGCTGCAATTTGGCTACCCCCTCTTTTGAAGGCAGTCGGCTGTCCAAAAGCGATTTTGAATGATAAGCCACGATAAATTTTTGCATTTTTGGAGGATCCCAATTATTTCACAAAATTCCATTCATGTTCGAGCTTGTTAGCCCCACAACTTGAGCCTTATAGGCGGAGGCCGAAGAGTAGAGCCCTGAAGAGGCTAGCTTCCAACGAATCGAATCACAGGTGTCATCGATGAGGTAAAGTTTCTAGGTGAATTGCCAAAGACACGTAAAATCCTTAAGGTGTTGAACTGAGAGGCCATTGGAATAGTCAATATGATGCACCCAAGCGTTAGCATGAAAAGCGGCACAAACTGTCCACTTTTTTCTTCTTGGGGGCCTTCTTACCACCTCATGGTAACACTCGTCATGGCAAAAAATAAGTCCATATCCTCCTTATTGCAAGGTATCTTGGTGCCAACACAAGGATGGTTTGGCTCCATCGTCCACACAAGACATGGTCACTGGAGGCGTAATGCCTAAGAGAACATCTCCAAATTGACGATGCTGAGCCCACCAAAGGAGGTGCAGTGGCAAACGGTCGTTCAATTACTTTGCATTTCCCTCCCGTAGCTTTATTTGTTCTGTTCCAAAAGCGAAGTGCGTATCAACTTTTGGATAGCGAGAAGGAACTCTGCTAATACATCACTATAAGAAAATTTATCTTATACAATGGACGTTTTTCGTGGTTGATGGCCCATTTTTCATGGTTAAGAAGCCTTCTACGATGGATAGGTATCCATGGTAAATGCCCTGTCACCAAATAATCTACCATAGAATTATTGCGACCGTGGCGGATCGCACCCTTCAACCACGGAAATTCGTGTCGTCGTAGATTTTTTTCGTCGGGTCCGTTGACTACGAGCGTCATGCTAACTGCCATGTGGGAAACGCCATTAACGGCCAGTTACAGTTTTTAACAGTCACAAAAAACCGTGGTAGAAGCCAAGCCTAGCCTAGGCCTACTAATTATTAAGTGGGTCGGCCCATGAGAGAAGTCCAATAAGAAGATGGTTGATGGCGCTGAAATATAGCTATCTAACGTCCACATTTAAACTGGATATTAATCATATTCTGGATGAAATATCTCTCTAAACCCTGCCCCCTAATTCTAATATTCAGAGGGGTATGCAATCCTTTCTTTTTGTATTTTTCCTACGCAGATAATGTCGTTTATAGAAGGGAATCACTATATTAAAGTCAAAGATACGAGATTTCCAACTACCAGAAGAAACCAGGAGCCTTACATCGGAGGCAGACGCTTTAACGACCAAAAATTCCGACCGTATAGCTCCGGTCGTACAGTTGGCGCTGCCACCATTAGGTCAAACAGAACAACTTTCGTGAAGGGATCCCTATATAAAGAAGCCTCGGGCGACGAAAAAACAGAGCTCGCACCATCCAGAAGTCTCTGCCACAGATCACCAGCCGCCTCTAGATCTCCAAACCCTTCTCCATCTCCATAGCCATACTCCACCACTTGTAATAGTAGATCTCTTCTCCGATTGACGACATTGTAAGACTATTTCTATCAACCTTATGATTTTTATTACAATGTTTGCGATTGTTGATCTCATCTCTATGTGTGAGTAATTCTCCTTGGGCTAAGGGCTTCGGCCTAGCCATGTAGCAATTGTGCATGTGAATTATCATAGATGGGATCGTGTATTAGTTTGTATGACATGATGATTATTATATCCTCTCTTGCCTCAATCTAAGGACTTGTCAGGTACCCAAGACCCCGAGGGTTGAGCTAGGTATTGGGAGTATGAGTGATGACTGATATGCAGGTTGAGAACCCTAGTGACAGAAGGGGTAGTACGGCTGTATGTGATGGATTTGCTTGGGATTAACGGTGACATCACTATGCATATCATTAGTTCTCTTTCTTCTATGGATGACACTAGTTGGTTATTGCTATAAGAGGTTGTGGAGGAAATAGCAATTAAGGATGCACTGCCCACATATAATTTATCTTTCTCTAACAAGTACACGCATACTTTATTTCTATCTTTTATTTCCATCAGATATTTTGCACAGCTACAGGTGAAACCGAACGCCCTAGGCCCTCTCTCTCTATCATCGACAACAACAAAAAGACACAAGCTACTGTCCAGTGAAAATACAAAAGGAGTTCTAAAACTCCTAAAGGTCTGTTAAAGTAACTTCACTATGCATTCGCTTCCAAGGATTCGATAACCTAAGTTTAATAGGGAAAAAAGAAGCTATACTACATTCGTAATCCGGATCAAAGGTATTAACCCTTTTTCTGGCGCTGTTGCCGGGGAAGCAATAGCTACCCTGATGAGGTTATTAGGAACCTTGCTAGTTTTAATCCTTGTTTTTAATTTTATTGGTTTACTTTCAGTCTTTATTTGATAAACCAAAAAATTAGTTAGTCTTTAAATTCTTGCTTTTACCGTTATAATTCTTTATCTAAGAAAACGCCAAAACATAGGAAGTATGGCTAAAAACAAGCTTGGGGAGTTTACTACTCCCAATAATGATTATTTGTGTACTCGTATAACTCAGCCAACAATCAATGCTGATAACTATGAAATTAAGCCCCATTACTTAAGTTTGGTTCAACATAATCAATTTGGAGACTCTTCTATTGAAGACATAGGTATGCACTTGAATACTTTCACTGAAATATGTGATATGATGTGTATAAAAGACGTTGATCCTGATGCGGTCAAATTGCGTCTATTTCCTTTCTCTCTAAGAGGGAGAGCTAAAGAATGGTTGCTATCTTTGCCTAAAAATACTATTATATCATGGGTGAGATGTACTTCTTTATTTATGACTAAATTTTTCCCACCTGCAAAGACTATGCAACTTTGATCTAATATTACTGGCTTTAGACAGGAATAGCGTGAGCCACTAGCGCTTGCATGGGAGAGGATGAAAGAATGCCTAAGAAACTATCCTAGTCATGGGATGGAAGATAGATTAATCCTCCATTTATTTTACAATGCTCTTAATCATATATATAAGTCTATGCTTGATACTGCAGCTAGAGGAACATTTATGGGTAAACATATTACCGAAGCAAAGCAGCTGCTAGATAATATACAAGACAACCATGCCTAATGGCATGTAGAAAGATCAAATACGAAGAAGGTGAACTCTGTCTCACCACAAGAGAATGAAGATATCAATGCTAAGTTGGATGAGCTCATACTAGTCGTAAAAGGTAAGGAAATTCAGGTAAGAGCCACTCTCGAAACAAATATTGAAGAAATAGACTTTGTAGCTCGTAATGATTATAATCCTGCTTGAAAGAAGAGTTACAATCCTAACTTTCAAAAACACTATGCTAGTCCTGCAGGTAACTCTAATAATAATATGGGAAATAGTGATGGTAGTCTCCAAGAAACACTGAAGTCTTTCATAGACTCACAAAACGAACAAAATAATATTCTAGTTAAAATTATGGAGAACCATGATGCTATGCTTGGTAAATTATCTAACCAAGATGTTAGTTTGAGAAATGATTTATAGGCCCTTCAAGAAAGAACAAGGATCATTGAGGCACGGCTAGGTGAGATAACCGAGAGGCAAACTCTCATTCTAGCTACATTTGCAGGTAAAGCTGAGCCCAATCCGGTTGAGGAACTCAAAATTATGAGGATCCAAAGGGAGGAGCCTAAAGAACTTGACTATAGTAATGCTCCTTCACCAAGCTACACCATTGAAGATCTCGTAAAAAGGATCAATGTCAAGATTCCGACGAGTGAAGGTAGTGAGGAAGCTATGTACCATATTTTGTTAATCAAGTAGCAATAAAGGTACGTGAGCTTGTAGAAGAATACAAGCAAATTGCTGAAAAATTAACTTTCAAACTAGATGACATATGTGAGCCTAGTATTAAGATTAAAATTAGAACCAATGAGATAGCTGCACTTTGTGATCTAGGTGCAAGCGTCTCGACAATTCCAAAGAGTCTTTTTAACAAGTTAAATCTTGGCTTCTTTGAAATTACTGAGTTAAAATTGCATCTAGTAGATTATACCTACAAACAAGCTGTAGGAATTAAGGAGAACACTTTAGTATATATTAAAGGTTATCTCACTCTTATTGATTTTGTTATTGTTGACATGCCTGAAGATGCTACTGCTCCTATTATATTAGGCCCTCCTTTCTTAAGAACTATTATGGCTTTGATTAATCTGCATGAAGGGAACGTGAAGCTGCAATTGTCTTCGCGGGATCCTTTTGTTATTCATTTCCCCAGGAAGAAGAAAGCCAAGCATGACGAAAAGGATGCCATCACTTTGAAGGCCAATTACTTTAGAGTGGGTGTTCCACTCATCTGGCCCAAGTGAGTATCATCAAGGTCAAGCTATTGACCATAAAAGAGCGCTCCATGGGAGGTAACCCATATGAAATAAAGGTTTGAGTTAAGTTTTTAGTTTTAGTTTTAGTTTTTGTTTAATAAAGAGTGCTAGAAAACTCCATTCGAGGAGAAGAAGTTTGGTAGTACTTGAAATTATGGTTTATTCATGCTATTGTTGATCGACAATATTTACTGTCAATTTTCTATCAAAAACAAGGTATATCACTAAGTTACAGGAAGAGAAATAGTTTATGAAGAAACAGAAAAATTTGATGCACACAGAGAGTTTAACGACCAACTATACGGCGGCAATAAAAATTGCGGTCGTATAGCTCCGGTCGTATAGATATCTTTGCCATCGAGAATTGTTCTGCAATATGTAGTGAGAGTTTAATGACCAACTATACAGCGGGAATAAAAATTTCGGCCGTATAGCTCCAGTCGTATATATATATATCCATGCCTCTGTAGAATTTATTTTCATATGTTCTAAGAGTTTAACGACCAACTATACATCGGGAATACAAATTCTAGCCATATAGTTCTGGCCGTATAGATATCGATGCCTTTGCAAATTTTCTTTCACAGGGACAAACAGTTTAATGACCAACTATACGGCCGGAACATTTTATTCCGCCCGTATAGTTGCGTCCGTATAGCTATGCCGCCAGGAGGAAAACCTAAATTTTTGACAAAAGGCCAACTATACTGATGGAACACATTGTTCCGCCTGTATAGTTGCGTCCGACCACAAAATCGCACGGGAAGGTACTCCCAACTCCAAAACTTCAATCCTTTTTCTTTCTTCTACCTCCAAACTCTCTCAAAACCTCAAGAGATCTCCATCTCTATTCAATTTCGTTCGATTTCCTCGCACACAAGTGATCTACGGTATGTTTCTCCTCCGATCCTCCAATTACTTTTGCAAATTCAACTTTGATATATTGTCATTATCAAATCTAGGGTGAGACCTACTATGAACCAATTGCCATGATTTTCTTTCCTAGATTATTATTATTTTGAGGAGAATTCTTTAGTGTGCTATGATGAGGAATATGATACACTTACTGTTATTGGATGAAAAAGTTTTATTTTGCCTTTCTTCAATATTTTAGATGATGAACACAAGGAGCCAAACTCGTGCTCGTGCCACCGCTAGCGCTTCTCGGATGCCGCTCAGGACCGCATGGGGATACGGTTCAAGGATGAGGCCCATCGTGACCACTTCAACGGGATCAAGAACCGCGAAGTAAAGGCCACCAAGTGGGCTTACCCCATCATATTGAACCAACTCAGTATTGCTGATGACTTCAATTTACTTTGCAATAGAGCTGGCCTGCAAAACTTTGTGTACAATGATGTACCTACTTATCACCGTTTAACCATTGAATTCCTTAGTTCATTGCAAATCACCGTAAAACAATGGCAAGGAGAGGATACTATTTCTTTTCGTCTGATAAACAACAACTACACTTTAACATTAGATGAATGGTGCGCATGTTTTAATTTGCCAAACAATGATATTCATGCTTTAAGCGCATCCTTTACCGGCGTAAGTCCTTCCCCCAATCAATACTATAATGCAATGAGTTTCATTAGTAGAGTGAAAAAGGGGATGAATATTCAACATCCTGCAATTCGCTATTTGTTCTATGTTATTGCTAACACTTTGTAGACACGTAATGAGTTCACGAGACTCAACGAGGAGGACATCCTAGTCCTGCCAAAGGCTGCTTACATCAACTGCAGCTTGTCACTCAACTTGGGCGTCATCCTTATGCGCTACCCGGAGAACCAAGCCTCCCAAAGCCAAGGGCCAATCATAGGAGGAGGCGTTATCACCGTGCTTGCCACTGCCTAGGCCTCGACCTAGGTGAGTTGCAACCGGTACTAGGTGAGACATGTGTTGGTTTCTCCACCTTGAGAGCCTGTGGAATGTTAACTAGGAGAGGTGGTGCTTATTACCTGCATATTGCTGGAGCTGGGCGTATCTACCCCGCTCCTATGCCTAATGGTCTTTTCTCTATCGAGGAAGGACGTTTGCTATATGATTCACATGTTGAGCAACACCAGCCCAAGGAAGAGATTCATGAAGAGGACGAGGACCAAGAAGAGGAGCAAGAAGTTCCTTATCAAGAGGAGCAGCCACAAACCCGGTTCACCACATACCAAGATTTCCAAGGACTTGGAGGAACTATGGAGAGGATGCACAACCTCTCTTTGAACCTCCAAGAATCAACAAGTAACCTTTCAACTCAATTCGCGAACTTGAGTAACGACTTTTTCCCGCCACCACAATGATTTGAAGGGCTTGCAAAATCCTAGGCTTGGGGAAGTTTCCTCATGTATCTTTATTTGACGTTTATTTGCTTTTATTTAGAGGTTGTTTTTTATTTGAGTTTATAAGCACTCGTGTTGGTTTCCCCAACACTTCATCTTTAGTTCTTTCTATTTTGCTTTCGAAATTTTCTAGCCGAGCTTTGCCACCAATTTTATATTCTTTAATTTTCCTCTCTTAAAAAAACCACAAAAAGATTTCTCCATTTTTCCTTATTCTCCCTCTTCCTCTTCTTTCCACCTTGAGGTCTTCATATATTTGCAGGAGAGTGGTCGACTTCGAGTTTCCAAGAAACAAATAAAAAAGGAAGAGAGAAGTGGAACCAAACATGAGAGGTATGCCTTATGACTCCCCACTTTTGAAGTTTGAGAGACCCATGCTAGTTAGTAGTAAATGTTGAGATATTATATTGGTGGAGTGAGTCCTTGTATCATTGTAAGATTTCCGTTTGCATGGGTATTTAATTGGGTACATTTTGTTCCAGCTCTCGTAATTAACCAAGTCTTGCCTAAAAAAATTGCTAAACAATTGTAATAAGAAAAAGTCTCACAGTCAAAGGCTTGTGTGTTGTAGTGCTTAGTCTTTAAGGCTTATTTCTAGATATACTTAATACCACTGAAAATATTGATTGACTAGATAGCTCTCTTTGAAAGGATTTGTTCGATTGAATTAATGTTTAGAAGTTTTTGTGAGCATACCAAAGTTTGACTTGTTAATCATAAGAATGATATAGCTTTATGCGTGTCAAACTTCATGGGATGACGACAACTCCGCTATCCTACAAATGATCTTCATGGAGGAAACTCCTAGATTTCAGCTATGAGTTGATTAAACACTTGTAGCAGCAATGCTATAGTGGGTAAGATTCTTGGCACTCCCGGGTAGATGTAATCATGATGGAATCACTCCTCTGGCTGTTATGAGAAATCATTATGCAAAAGGAACAAAAACCTTAGTGATGCCACGAGTGTCCATCACAGCCCGATAAACTAAATATTTTTTTGGCATGCTCTCAATTACTTAAAAACTAAAATTCTTGAAGGACAATGAATAAAAAATAGTGCTTGAAAAGTCTTGATTTATTGATGTGAGAGATTTGAGACACTCTAGTATATATGCTTTTCATGACAACTCTCACACTCTTAATTTACATGATTATACTTTACTGTTCAAAGGCAAGCCTATGCGTTGATTACTTGACATGGAATAAAGTTTACTCATTTGAATCATCCATGCTTACAATAATTTTGCTGCACTATCTATAAGGATGCATGAAACTAGTATGATATGCTTGCCATTTTTCTATCTATGCTGAAGTTTTTTAGATTTATAAAGTGGAGGAAACATGAGACTACTAATCATGAGTAAGATCACCATCTCGTTATTTCAGTTTAAATGCTGAGTTCCTTTTTGATTTTGGTTTTCTTGCTCGAGACGGTCAAGTTTATGCTTGGGGAGGTTGATGGCTCTAAAATATAGCCATCTAACATCCACATTTAAACTGGATATTAATCATATTCTTGATGAAATATCTCTCTAAACACTGCCACTAATGCTAATATTCAGAGGGGTATGCAATCCTTTCTTTTTGTATTTTTCCTACGCAAATAATGTCATTTAAAGGAGGGAATCACTATATTAAAGTCAAAGATACGAGATTTCCAACTACCAGAAGAAACCAGGAGCCATACATCGGAGGCATACGCTTTAATGACCAACTATATGATCGGAGCAAAAATTCTGACCGTATAGCTCCGGTCCTATAGTTGGCACCACCACCGTTAGGTCAAACCAAACAACTTTCGTGAAGGGACCCCTATATAAAGAAGCCTCGGGCGACGAGAAAACGGAGTTCGCACCATCCAGAAGTCTCTGCCACAGATCACCAGCCGCCTCCAGATCTTCAAACCCTTCTCCATATCCATAGCCATACTCCACCACTTGTAATAGTAGATATTTTCTCCGATTTGTGACATTGTAAGACTATTGCTATCAACCTTATGATTTTTATTACAATATTTGTGATTGTTGATCTTATCTCTATGTGTGAGTAATTCTCCTTGGGCTAAGGGCTTCGGCCTAGCCATGTAACAATTGTGCATGTGAATTATCTAGATGGGACCGTGTATTATTTTGTATGACATGATGATTATTGTATCCTCTTGATATGTTGTAAACGTATCTATAATTTTTGATGTTCCATGCTAGTTTTATATCTACTTTCTTATGTTTTGTCCACACTTTGGAGTATTTTTACACATTTTCTGGAACTAACCTATTAACAAGATGTCACAGTGCTAGTTGCCTGTTTTTGGTTTCAAAAAAGCTAGTAAGGAAATATTCTCGGAATTGGACCGGACAAAAGCCAAAGTCAATATTTTACCCGAAGCAACACAGAGTCCGGAGGGCAGCCGAAGGGGGGCCACACCCTAGGGTGGTGCGGCCAGCCCTATGCGCGCCGCCACCTGGTGTGGGCCCCTCGAGCCTCCACCAACCTTGCATTTCCGCGTATAAAAGCCTCCCGGGACGAAAACGCTAAGGATCCGATCAAAATTCCACGAAAGAGTCTGTAGACGCCGCCATCTCCATCCCTAGATAGGGAGGGATCTGAAGCTCTTCCCGGCACCCTGCCGGAGGGGAGAGATCACCCTGGAGGCCTTCTTCATCACCATGCTTGCCTCCGGTGTGATGCATGAGTAGTTCATCCCTGGACTACGGGTCCATGTAGTAGCTAGATGGTTGGTTCTCCTCCTTTGTGCTACCATGTTTAGATCTTGTGAGCTCCGTTCATGATCAAGATCATCTATTTGTAATATGACATGTTGTGTTTGTGGGGATCTGATGGATATTGAGATGCTATTTCAGATTGATTATTGATTCTATCATGTCTATGTTATTTGTAATCTTGCATGCTCTCCGTTGTTAGTAGCTATCTTGGCCGAATAGATGATATCAACTCCAAGAGGGAGTATTTATGCTCGATAGTGGGTTCGTGCCTCTAGTAATCTAGGGAAGTGACAGAAATCTCTAAGGTATTAGATGTGTTGTTGCTACTAGGGAGAAAACAACAATCCTTTGTCGATGGGATAATCGTATTGTTTGCTTTACACACAATGCTTGATGCAATTATCTCTTGCTTGCAACTTAATACTGAAGGGGCTTCGGATGATAACCTGAAGGTGGATTATTAGTCATAGATGTAGTTGGATTATGGTCTATGTATAATGTTGTAATGCCCAATCAAATCTCATAGGAGTCAATATGATTAGTATATGCATGTATGCTTTCTTAGTGTCTGTCAATTGCCCTGCTGTAATTTGTTCACCCAACATGTCATCTATCTTAAGGAGAATCACGTCTAGTGAACTATGTGAAGGGAATATGCCCGAGAGGCAATAATAAAGTGGTTATTATCTTATTCCATGTTTATGATAAATGTTTATTGTGCATGCTATATTGTATTAATTGGAAACATTAATACATGTGTGTTTAATAAACAAAATACAAAGTTCCTAGTACTGCCTCTCGTATAAACTAGCTTGTTGATTAACAAGATGATCAAGGTTTCCTGATCATGGACATTGGATGTTCTTAATAACAAGGTCACAACATTGGTGGAATGATGTGATGAATATTCATCCGAAGTATAGCATTACGATCAAAGTCATTATGTTTATATTGCTATAACATCATACAAAGTAATCTTAGTCCTTAGACCATGAGATCATGTTAATTGCTGACACCAGAAGAGTATCTTGATAACATCAAACGTCACACCGTAACAGGGTGACTATAAAGGTGGGTTCAGTGCTACAAAGGTGTTATGTTGAGGCTCATGGATCAAGAGTGGGATTTTCGGTATGGAGATACCGATGATCGAATCTCGGACATGTAATATATCGCGAGACAAAGGGATTTAGTTACTAGCGTTAAAGGTTCTCACGATCACAGAAGTCATCATTGAATGTATAGGAGTCAGTATGGATCTCTAGGTCCCGCTTCTGATTATTGATCTCAGAGGGGTCTCGATCATGTCTGCATTATTCGCGAACCGTAGGGTGGCAGACTTAAGGGATACCGACACCATTTGGAGCAAATATGTTCCAGATAAAGATTTAAGAAAGCGCTGGAATTATTTCATAGACACCAAAACTGTTTCGGGTGAAATTGTTGAAATTGGTTCTGCATGTAATATTGAAATGTTGCAGGGGGTTTTATGTGAATGTTTTTTAATTAAAGTAATTAACAAAAATTCTGAATAAAAATAATAAAAGAGTTTTATTAAATGAGAGAGCATTAAATTTGGATAAATTTAATGCATTTAAAGTGGAGACTTTAAAAGAGAATGTGAAGGGGCATTTTAATGTGGAGGGGTTACCACCACATGAATGGGGGAGGTGAGGAGTCACCCCCATGGGGCACCGGCCATGGGAAGGGGTACCCCCTCCTCCTATAAAAGGCCCCCCTCACACCCCTTCTTCCTCACACCTCCTCGTGAAGGATCTCTCTCCCCCTCTAGTTATTCCCCATGGTCTCGGATTAGCGAGATACATGTTCCCGCTGGCTTTATCTGGAAAGGAGTTGCTGCTTCCGCTGCTTTGCTGGAGCGAGGGATGGAGGCTGTAGGGGTACCGGATGTGTGTGTGATCACGGATGCACCGCTGCTTCGCGGTGCTAGACTTGGTGGTGCTGTACTTGCTAGAGCTGGATCTGATGGACGTGTTGGAGCCGGGCCTGCTGGACTTCATCACGATCTTGAGATTGGCAAGTGTACGACTACATCATCCACGAGTTCCAACTCGTTAACAAAGCTTTGTTGTCTTCGTGGTTAAGTTCTCTATGGATGTATATCCACCCGTTGCTTGTATCTAGTAGATAGATCTTGGTGTATAGTTCCTATCGTAGGAAATTTTTTGTGTTCTATGCTATGAACCCAACAGTGGTATCAGAGCCTGATCTATGCATAGGTGCTTTGCATGGGTAGTACACATATGTTTATATGTGGGTGATGATGATTATGTTATTGCATCTTCTATGTATTTTGGATATTGGTGGCATAGTGGGATGAAGCGGCCCGGACCAACCTTACATGTCATCGCACATGAGACCGGTTCCACGACTAACATGCAACTAGTTTTGCATAAGTGGCTAGCGGGTGTCTGTCTCTCCTACTATAGTCAATATCTGATTTACAACGAGTTGCTAATAACTTAGTTATCATCGTTCTGGTTCCATGTTTGTAGGTAAGACCGGTTCTATCTTCGAAAGCCCTAAGCCACGTAAAACTTGCAATGGATAAATTAGAGGCGTCTAGTTTAGATTGTTGCTGGGCTAGTGTCATGATATGGTAATGTTGTAAGTAGATGTATGATAGATACTCTTACAACACACCTAACATGTAAGTTCCATAGACCTTGGCCTTACATACAAAGGAATGATAGAGATCATACCATGATGCATATGATAGAGATCAAATGCATGGACCATATCATCTCACTTTACACATTAGATGTTTGCATCTTATATTGCTAGTTTGGCATTTTAATAGCATTTTAAGATGATCCCTCATTTAGATATAAAGATAAAAATGTGTTCTTCCTTAAGTATGCACCGATCTATGGATCGTGTTTCGAGACATCACGTGATGATCGGGTGTACTCGACTCTACGCTTTCATACAAACGGGTGTAAGACAGTTTTACACACGCGAATACTAAGGTTCTTACTTGGCGAGCCTAGCATGTACAGACATGGCCTTGGAACACGGACTGAAAGGTTAAGCATGAGTCATATAGTTGATATGATTCCCATATAGATGCTCGCCTTTGAAGCTACACCGACTCACGTGATGATCGGACTTGGTGTAGTGGATTTAGTTCATGTAATCACCAAAAAGGGACGAGGGGTGTCGTTTTTGAGTGGGAGCTCATTTCTAATTTGGATTAGTCGAACTCAATTTGTCATAAACTAAATCGAAGTGAATTTGCATAATTTGTTATAGTCATTGGCATCTGTTTACTACCTTATGCTTAGTTTTAATTGAGATAATAGAACTATAGAATTCTAGATATTTACTTTACGAACTGGTATCGTATTGTTTTGAATGTCAATTTAAAGTTTATAAGTCCTATTGCAAACTTTCAGCAAACTCTATTTACTCCGTGAAGTTTAATAAGTAGTATTAAATCAAGAGTAAGAATTCCAATGTTAGTATCTTAAGTATCATGCTTGCGTCCATGATTCTTGATATTCAAAAGTTGTTTTAATATCAAGGTTATCTTGGAGCTGAAAAATTGTTTCAGAAACCATCATGTGTGGAAGATATTGTGATATCTGAAACAATGTTTTTGGTTGCATTATGATAGAGTATAATTTAGAAAAATACATGTTCTCATATTGTATGAGAATATGTGAAGGATGGAGATGCTAGGCATCCGAATCTCCCAAAAGGTTTTGAGAACTAACATTATACTCGCGATTCTTCCTTACAGGCTATAGTAGCTTGATCATGAAAGTTTCCATGATAAGGATGAATAGAAGATGTAAGTAAAATGTTTACCACACTAATAGATTACTAAAGAATGGATTTTTGAAAGAATACCAAACATTTGATGATGTTGATCCACTTCAAAGTGCAAGTCCAAAGGTATTAGTATTTGACTATATACGCTTTGTACTATGTGTCATGTGAATGACACCACTATTGATGTTGATAAATTCTTTTAAAAGGAAAAGGAATTGCGAAAAGAGAATCTATAAAATATTTGGCAGAAAAGAAAAAGTTAGAAATGTCCAGCTTAGGTATATAGAAGATACACATGTTATGGTTGTATTCCTTGCTTGTTAAACAATGTGGTTCTTAGGTATTGGATACCGAATTGGTTGGTATGAAGTGTCATACAGGACAACGCAATTCATGAACTACAATGGCCTAAGTAACTAGCAAGAGAATAAGTGATGATGTTCATCGAAAACAAATAAAGTGTTATTGTGTTTTTCATTGTCGTCAAACCTAGCCTTAAAGATTTGTTTTAATAATTGTCATTTTGTTCTAGTATTATGAGAACAATGGTTGTTCAAATAATTACCGTATTCCATAAAGGATGGATGAAATTTTACAAGTCTGTTGGGAGAAATCACATCCATAAACACTAATGCTAAAATGTCGCAAGACAAATGATTGAAAGATCACTTATGAAGTGACATCGCTGTTTAAATTATATTGGAAATAAAACATGAAGAAAATCCATGTTGATGGATTTTTGGAGTCTTTGATTTTGATCAATTGACACTTGTGAAACTTTCCTCGAGATAATTGAAATTCAGTCCATAGGCCAAAGAGGAACGGATGACTAACTTATTGGATATTATGCATGTTGATGTATATAGTCCATTATGTGTAGCCATATGCGATGGGTATTTTTGCTTCATATGCTTTCTCCAGAAATTTAAGTGATTATATCTATATATTTACTTAATAAGGAAGAAGTATGAAACATTTTGAAAATTGTTCAAAAACTTTCAAGATGAAGTGGAAAATCATTGTAACAAGAAAATAAAAGAGTTTATGATTTGATCATAAAGGAAGATATTTGAGTTATATGTTTAGCACACCTAAGATTTGAGGAATTGTTCCATTATTTGTGTTTCCCGATAAACCATAGGAGTATGGCATATTCGAGAGATGAAATCAAACCGTGTTTGACATGGTAAGATCAAAGGTGTCATTTATAAAACTGCCATTATGTTTTAAGAATTGAAGCTTTAGAGACTACCGCTTTTACACTGAAAAGTGCACCATCGTGATCCGTTGAAATGACACCATATGAGTTATGGTTTGGGATAAAACCCGAATTTTCTTTTCTTAAATTTTGGTATGCCATGCATAAGTAAAATGTTTACAACCAAAGTCGAATAAGCACGTCTTTGTAGGTTATCCCAAAGAATTTGTTGGGAATTTCTCCATAACACCGAGGACAAAAGAGTTTGTTACTTGGAACGTCAAGTTTCTTGAGAAGGAATTTTTCGTGAAAAGTTAAGTGGGAGGACAATAGAACTTTGATAAGGTTGTTGAACATTAGCTATATGTGTTAAGTAACACAGTGCCGGAAAGTGTCCCGGTGGAGGCCACAATGCTCATGGCTCCCGTGATTACAAAGATTGTAATCTCGGAGATTAGAGTTCCTATTGAACCGTGTGGGTCGGTAAGAATCAAATAGTGAGATTTGATAAACAAGTCGTTATTGTTTTGATAATGATGAACTGACTACATGCAAAGAAGCGAGGATGGGCCCTGACTCCATAAAATGAGTAGAAGTCATAGAATCCGTAATAGTATCCATACACGAGAAATCAAGTTTCTGAACTTGGAAGACCCTCTGAAAAGGCGTAAAGCCTATCGGTCGTGTTTGGATCTATAAAGAAATAAACATGGATGTTTAACATCTATGGAATAGTCGACATGTTGGAAAGAAGTTTACGCAATGTTCAAGGAGTTGACTATGACACGATTTGATCTTTCATAGCGATATTTAGTCTTGACGGATTAATGTAGCAACCACTACATATAATTTGGTATATGGTAGTTGAATAAACGAAACAAGGTTCTTCTAATAGAATGGTTACCTAGGACGTGTACAAGACATGGTCTGAAGGGTTTTGTTAATTCAAAGGGTGCTAAAAGGGCATGCAAACTTCAATAGTTGAAGTAAGCATAGCGGAGTTGGAATCTTCACCATGATGAAATTGTTAAAAGAGTTTAAATTCATCGGAGATGATGATGATGCTTGCATTTGCAAGAAATTAAGTGGGAGCGCTGAGACATATTTATAATAAATTATGTAGAGGACATATTGTTGATTGGAAATGATGTATCTTGTATTGACACAAGTTAAGAATTTCATTAAAATAAGATTTCGATGAAAGACTTGGGCAAAACCAGAATATTTGGCATCAATATCTATATGGATAGATTGAGGCGCTAATATGGTTGTGCCAGACATACATATATGAGATATTGAAAGGGTTCGATATGGAAACAACAAGAAAGGTTCTTGCTGCATGGAAAGGATTGTATCAAGATTCAAGTGTTTCAACACTTGGTGAGTAAAATCACATGAAGATTTTGATCGATTATACCATGATATGTATATATCCAGAATGTCATATGCTCTGAATGTTATGAGCACATACCAGAATGATTCATAAGATGATCATTGGACAATAGTAAAGATATTCTTATGAACTTTGGAAGAACTAAGAATATATCATGTATAAGTGACAAATAGTTAAAGGTAGTTCATTGTAAAGTGTTATATTGATAATAGTTTTGTCACAAGATACAAATTAAATTTATCTCAAATTAGACTATGGGTGGCACGATGTAATGGAAAGGATGTTCCATGATTGATTTGGATAAGTTCCAAAGTTAAAACATTGTGACAGATACTACAACAAAAGGCTAAGTATATGACTGCTATAATAGCAGCAAAGGAGGGCATTTGTGTTAAGTAGTTTGTTATCAAACTAGGTGTGGTTCAAAGTGGGCTAATACTATGAAGATATATTGTATGACAATAATATCAACATATTTTTACCCGAACGAACTAAAGGTCTCACGAAAGGACCAAATTTATACAATTCCATCTCATTTGAGAATGAGTGATGCGTATAGACACAAATACATGCAAATACACACAGACCTGAAAGTGCCAGATGCGAAGATCATGTTAACCACTAGCAATCGCGTATATGCAACACCAGAAAGCCATATGTGTTCAATACGCAAAGTTTTTCAAACTAGATTATTGACTCTAGTGCAAGTGGGAGACTGAAGGGAATATGCCCGAGAGGCAATAATAAAGTGGTTATTATCTTATTCCATGTTTATGATAAATGTTTATTTTGCATGCTATATTGTATTAATTGGAAACATTAATACATGTGTGTTTAATAAACAAAATACAAAGTTCCTAGTACCGCCTCTCATATAAACTAGCTTGTTGATTAACAAGATGATCAAGGTTTCCTGATCATGGACATTGGATGTTGTTACTAACAAGGTCACAACATTGGTGGAATGATGTGATGAACATTCATCGGAAGTATAGCATTACGATCAAAGTCATTATTTTTATATTGCTATAACATCATACGAAGTAATCTTAGTCCTTAGACCATGAGATAATGTTAATTGCTGACACCGGAAGAGTATCTTGATAACATCAAACGTCACACCGTAATAGGGTGACTATAAAGGTGGGTTCAGTGCTACAAAGGTGTTATGTTGAGGCTCATGGATCAAGAGTGGGATTTGTCCATCCCGATGACGGATAGATATACTCTGGGCCCTCTCGGTGATATCACATTAAGATAGCTTGAAAGCAAGTGATGTGATCACTAGAATGTTATTTCACGGGAACGAGAAAAGAGTGCATGTCAGCAACGAGATCAAACTAGGTATGGAGATACCGATGATCGAATCTTGGACATGTAATATATCGCGAGACAAAGGGATTTAGTTACTAGCGTTAAAGGTTCTCACGATCACAGAAGTCATCATTGAATGTGTAGGAGTCAGTATGGATCTCCAGGTCCCGCTTCTGATTATTGATCTAGGAGGGGTCTCGATCATGTCTGCATTATTCGCGAACCGTAGGGTGACACACTTAAGGGATACCGACACCATTTGGAGCAAATATGTTTCAGATAAAGATTTAAGAAAGTGCTAGAATTATTTCAATAGACATCGAAACTGTTTTGGGTGAAATTGCTGAAATTGGTTCTGCATGTAATATTGAAATGTTGCAGGGGGTTTTATTTGAATGTTTGTTAATTAAAGTAATTAACAAAATTCTGAATAAAAACAATAGATTTTTATTAAATGAGAGAGCATTAAATTTGGAGAAATTTAATGCATTTAATGTGGAGACTTTAAAAGAGAATGTGAAGGGGCATTTTAATGTGGAGGGGTTACCACCACATGAATGGGGGAGGTGAGGAGTCACCCCCATGGGGCGCTGGCCATGGGGAGGGGTACCCCCGCCTCCTATAAAAGTCCCCCCTCACACCCCTTCTTCCTCACACCTCCTCGTGAAGGATCTCTCACCCCCTCTAGTTATTCCCCATGGTCTCGGATTAGCGAGATACATGTTCCCGGTGGATTTATCTGGAAAGGAGTTGCTTCTTCTGCTACTTTGCTGGAGCGAGGGACGGAGGTTGTCGGGGTACCAGACGTGTGTGCGATCACGGATGCACCGCTGCTTTACGGTCCTGCACTTGGTGGTGCTGGACTTGCTGGAGCTGGATCTGATGGACGTGCTGGAGCCGGGCCTGCTAGACTTCATCACGATCTTGAGATCGACAAGTGTACGACTACATCATCCACGAGTTCCAACTCTTTAACAAAGCTTTTTTGTTTTCAAGGGTAAGTTCTCTATGGATATATATCCACCCGTTGCTTGTATCTAGTAGATAGATCTTGGCGTATAGTTCCCATCGTAGGAATTTTTTTGTTTTGTATGCCGCGAACCCAACACTATGGGCCCCGGTCTACTGTTTTACCATCAATCTATCATCTATTTATTGTTTACTATTTACTTTCTGCAAGCAATTACTATCTTCTACACAATTCGTTTAATCCTTTGTTTTCAGGAAAACCGGTGAGATTGACAACCTCACTGTAAGTTGGGGCAAAGTTCTATGGTTGTGTTCTTCAGGATTCCAGGTTGGAAACAACAACTTGGAGGTGTTTCCTTGCTCCTACTGGTTCTATAACCTTGGTTTCATAACTGAGGGAAAACTTGCTGTTGTGCTCATCATACCTTCCTCTTGGGGTTCCCCAACGAGCTCGAATATATTTTGAGCCATCAAGCCTTTTTTCTGGCGCCGTTGGCGGGGAGTCAAGGACATATTCACAAGGGGAGTCCCTCATAACCAATCTCTTTACATTGTTTTTTTGTTTTTCTTAGTTTATTTTTGCTTTGTTTGCTTGTTTCTTTATCAAAAACACAAAAAAATTAGTTGTACTAGTTTGCTTCTTTATATTAAAACACACAAAAAAATAGTTTTTCTCTCAAGTTGCTATTATGTCTAGCATTGCTCCAATCATTATGTCTCCTGAGGAAATGATTTTTTACTTTCAAACAAGGAATTGAAGAGAGTTTCAAAGAAGCTTGGTCTAGAATCTCTGATTTACATGCAAAAACTGAACCTAAAATGACTCTAAGCTTGCTTTCTTAGCAGTTTTTACTTTGGAACTGCCCTTTGCTATAGATATGCTTTGGATGCTGTAGTAGGAGGAGATTTCCTCCAATGCAATGAGGGTGAAGCTTTTAATGCCATAAAAAATTTGGTTGAAACATAACTTGCCTAGCAAATATGTTTCCTCCATTATAAACATTATGGCTAGATTGAACACTCTTGAGACCAACACAGCTAGTTTAAAAGAATGCTATAACATGCTTAGAGAGCATCATGAATATGTTCCAATAAATTTTGAATCTTCAAAATGGCTTCCTACAGTAAAAATTGTTATAAATAATGAAACTTTTTATGCTCGTTGTGTATCATGTCCGAATTCTGTCTTACGCCTAAAAATATCTATGAATCTTTGGGGACTTTTTGAAGGGGGAGAAGAAATATCTCTTACTAATAATGTCACAATATTACCCATTGGAATAGCTGAAGGAGTGTTTACAAAGATTTTAGGGAAAGTGGTGTCTACTAATTATCTTGTTAATGAATGTGTAGGAAAACGACAAATTACACTTGGAAGATCCCTACTAAAACTCCTTGGAGCAATAATAGATGTGGAAAGGGGCATCATGCATTTTGCTTCTCCACCAAACAATCATACGTTTCCCAAGGATAAGAATAAAGATAAGAGAGGTAGGGGCAAGAAAATTGGTTTTAATGCTTCTTCATTTGAGAATACTTGATTCTTGCTCCTTATGCCTAGCTCAAAGGTGTTAAAGAAAATCACTTATTGGGAGATAACCCAAATTTCTTTAGGAATCTTTTGTTGAGTCTTGGAAGTTATTGCTTCAGTAATAACCTCTCCTTATCCTTTTTGTGTGGTTTTGGTGCCAAGAGTAACCTCTAATGAGAGAGAAGTAATACTTGGGAAAGTTGCTGTCCCAAAATAGATTTGTGTGCTTCGCTGTAAAAATTCGTGAAAAATCTCTGTACGACGGTTTGAGCTGTAATTTTTGTGCTTCTACCCCAGGTTGTTATCTAACTTTCTTTATATTAACACTTTTCGATTTGAACAACAGAAAGTCTTCGAAAAAATTGGTTTTTACCTGCTGGTCTGTTTTGATAGATTTTTGCCATTATTTGCATTTGCCTCTTAATCTGTTTCTCTTTGAGTTCTCTCTGATCACTTGAAATTTTTAAAGGAAGTGCTACAATAGCTTGTGTTTTAATGGAAGTTTTACTTGTGTTGAAACTGAACCAAAAGACTTATTATCTTGAATACACTAATGTTGCTAATGAAGATTGTGTGAAGTTTTGTATGAAGGAAATTTTGAAGTGTAGGAAAGAGTAATGTGATAAGATGAAGTATGGAAAATAGCTCAAGCTTGGGGATGACATCCGTGTCACCCCAAGAAATATTCAAGAAGTACAAGCGTCAAAGCTTGGGGATGCCCAAGGCATCCCCTTCTTCATCAATAAAAATCTCAGGTTTTCTTCCAAACACTTCATTTTTATTGTTTCATGCACAATTGTGTTGTTCTTGGAGTGTATTTGTCTTTGTTTTTAGTTTTCGTTTGCTTAGTTTTCTTGAATAAATTGGTTGGACCCCGCATTCATACATAGTTTCAAATAAGTTGATTTGGATTGGAAAAGAGTAGGAAAGTTCATGCTTAAGTGGTATAAAAGGAGCTTGTTTTGACTATGACTTGGACTTTATCATGTCATGCTTGATATTGTTTTGACTTTATGCTTAGTGATCATTGTTGTAGCCTGACTTGTTACAAACAATTGAGATTTATTAATGTGCCTTTAAAGAATCATGCGTTGTTTTAGCATATAAAAGCATAATATTGTGGTATTCTCCTTTGATGCTTTATTTGGGTTGACTTGGCGCATGCTCACACCATGTTAAGAATATACCAAGTCACCATAGTATCTATGATCATTTAGTTTTCGACTTGTAATATCACTTTATGCTTTAATTAATAATGTTTTGTCGCTTTGTATGATTATGGCCATTATTGCTCTCTTAGTTGGTCGCTCTCGGTCTTTTACTAGCCTTCACGCCAAGTATGAGTTCCACTCATGCATCCAACTCCAAATAAAACCAAGTATTTCCAAGAGTCCACCATACCTACCTATTAGCATTACTTCTATTCCAAGTATATTTATGTTTTTATCTACCTTCTGAATTAAACTTGTTATGTGAAAATTAGTGATTAAAGCTCTCATGAACTTGATGACACACTTTACTTTCCTTGTACTTAATAAACTTGAACCATTGTGTCCATCTATGTTGCGTATATGCTTGCGTTTTGTAAGTTGTGAATTAGCAGAACCATGTTACCATGGTAACGCTTTCAACATTGCACTTTATTTAGTTGATATCATGTTCTTTTGCTTATGGATTGATACATTGCAAATGTATCTATAATTTTTGATGGTTTTTATGCTAATAATATGCTTTTCATACTCCTTTTTATATAAAGTTTTTGATTTATTTGGACTAACCTACTAATAGTTGCAAAAGTGCACAATGTTCTTGTTTTACACTTTGATGTGTAGAAATTACCAAGAATACAAGTGGAAACCTTGTTGGAGTTAAATTGAGATTTTCCAGAAATCTGTCTCAGAACTCTTTTTGAAGATCGTCACGTTTCAGCTCGAAGACGGTGTTAAACGGAAAACTCTTCAACTACAAAGTTGTTGGAAATTTCGCGACAAACGTTCTGGACATAAAATTTAGCTGATTCCGATCAAGACGGGGCCAATAGACCCGATTTACTGCAGCCCAAGATGGGGTGACGGAGATCCGAAAAGCTATATAAAGGGGGCAAAACCTAATTCGTGGGAGATACCTCCACCCACGAATTTGCAGCCACCAAAGCTACGTTTTTGCCTCCCCCATGGATCCGATCTCCATGGGGAAGGGCTCCCAAGAATCCATGAACAAAGGGTGCTAAGGGGCGGTGCTCCCCTGTGATACCGGCGGCGGGGAAGGAGTCCTCCGCGCCGCCGCTGCCTCTTCACCATCTTCACAGCCATCTCCATCGACTCCACCGCCATCTCCATCGCCATTGCTGAATCCCATGATGATGAGGGAGTAGTTCTTCCTTGAGGCTAAGGGTTCTACCGGTAGCTATGTGTTCATCTCTCTCTATGCATGATCATATTGTGATCATGAGCTTGTAATCTATAGATCTACCTTGGTACTCAAGTGCTTTAATAGATCACTGCTCTCCCCATGTGTGTAAAAGTGACAGCGTGCACACCATGGTGGCACTTAGGCTAGAGATTACAAATACTTGTTATGAGTTATATTTGGAGTTGGATGTCTTTATGAAATTGTGGTGTTCGTTGGACTCATCTAGTACTCAAGGTGACAGTGTGGGGTTTTCTAGATGGGAAAGATGGACTTTGAGGTGTGCTGTTATAGCCCTACCATCGATTAGAGTGTTCAACCGGAGAGTAGTTCAGAGTAGTATCATAAAAAGAAGATATTTATATGAGAGTGTTCACTAGTGAAAGTATGATCCCTAGGCCTTGTTTCTACGCACTGAAACACCATTTGCAACGAGATCTATTACATGTTTGCTTACTTTCATCTTAATTTCAGTTTCCCTTTAGTCTCTTCCACGCCATCAAGTTATTTTCTAGCACCGTTGTCTTATATCTATACCACTTGTATTTCACTATCTTTTCACCGAACTAGTGCACCTATACACCTGACAAGTGTATTGGGTGTGTTGGGGACACAAGAGACTTCTTGTATGTTGATTGCAGGGTTGCTTGAGAGGGTATACCTTTGACCACTTCCTCCCTGAGTTCGATAAACCTTGAGTGATCCACTTAAGGGAAAAGTTGCTGCTGTTCTACAAACCTCTGCACTTGGAGGCCCAACAACTGTCTACAAAAATAGAAGTGCGTAAACATCATGGATCCCGGCGGTGTGAAATGAAAGGGTAGCTTGTAAGGCTCATGGAGTTCGTATATGTGTTAGAGAAACGCTTGGGCGGCTGGTTTAAGTCATGCCTAATCATGGTGGAAACCTGTAGCATAACCATAGTAAGCAATCTATGAAGCATCCTCTATAAAAATAAGCCTATGCAAATAGGAAAGAAAAAAAGGAAGAGAAAAAATAAAAAAATCCTATGCAAATAGGAAATAAAAGGATCGCGGAGATGCTCATTGTCTGCTTGCCTTGTCATTTTGATATGGGGAATCTTCTGTATCATCGGGCAAGGGGTACCCTGTTGGCGGTTCTCTATGATACACATGTACTTACAATGACAAGAACTTACCTGTGACTAAAGTTGAGTAGCACGAGAAATGGTACTCGTAAGTAAGGGGCATGAGATTTTCAGCTTATAACTTGTCAAGCATATCCTCATATTTGTTCACTTTAACCTTAATCACCTAAAGATGCTTATGATAGGGGCAATGAGAGCTGAAAGCTAATAAGTACCATAATTTTTGGAAGCTTTTTATGAGACTTGAATCCCTGCTTCCTTCTATGAAGGGCCTTTCTTTCACTTTTATCTTGAGTCTCCATCTTCTATCTTAGTTTAATGTGCATTGTCCCAAAACTTGTTGATTGATTCATAACTTTGATATTGCTTGTTCTTAAACTATTTGTATCTAGTCACCCTTATGAACTTTGAAGGTGTCCTATGCATTTATGTTTTGCTACACAATGAGGGACAAGCTGAATACCATTCTCATTATGTTTTCTATATGTGAAACAAACAAACGTCTTTCAAAGCATTGTTATTCATGAATCTTTTGTTTGTACCTTTTTATGTTATCACATAGTTGCTATGTCTTATTGTTAGAACTATATCTTTCATGTCTATGTTAAAGTACTATGATCCGAGCTATAAATATTTTACAAATACCTTGATCATGATTGTGATGGTGCATGTCACCTCAAAAATTATTCTTTTTTATCACTTACCTACTCGAGGACGAGCAGGAGTTAAGCTTGGGGATGTTGCTACGTTGTAAACGTATCTATAATTTTTGATGTTCCATGCTTGTTTTATATCTACTCTCTTATGTTTTGTCCATACTTTGGAGTATTTTTACACATTTTCTGGAACTAACCTATTAACAAGATGCCATAGTGCCAGTTGCTTGTTTTCTGCTATTTTTGGTTTCAGAAAAGCTAGTAAGGAAATATTCTCGGAATTGGACCGGACAAAAGCCAAAGTCAATATTTTACCCGAAGCAACACGGAGTCCGGAGGGCAGCCAAAGGGGGGCCACGAGGCGGCCACACCCTAGGGTGGCGCGACCAGCCCTAGGCACGCCGCCACCTGGTGTGGGCCCCTTGAGCCTCCACCAACCTTGCCTTTCTGCCTATAAAAGCCTCCCGAGACGAAAACCCTAAGGACCCGATCAAAATTCCATGAAAGAGTCTGTAGACGCTGCCATCTCCATCTCTAGATTGGGAGGGATCTGAAGCTCTTCCCGGCACCCTGCCGGAGGGGAGAGATCACCCTGGAGGCCTTCTTCATCACCATGCCTGCCTTCGGTGTGATGTGTGAGTAGTTCATCCCTGGACTACGGGTCCATGTAGTAGCTAGATGGTTGGTTCTCCTCCTTTGTGCTACCATGTTTAGATCTTGTGAGCTCCGTTCATGATCAAGGTCATCTATTTGTAATCTTACATGTTGTGTTTGTGGGAATCCGATGGATATTGAGATGATGGAGAGAGAGGGCCTAGTAAGTAATTTAGCTTGCGTCTTTTTGTTGTTGTCGATGATGGAGAGAGAGGGCCTAGGGCGTTCGGTTTCACCTGTAGTTGTGCAATACATCTGATGGAAATAAAAGATAGAAATAAAGTGTGCGCGTACTTATTAGAGCAAGATAAATTATATGTGGGTAGTGCATCCATAATTGCCATTTCCTCCATAACCACTTAAAGCAATAACATACTAGTCTCATCCATATAAGAAAGAGAACTAATGATATGGATAGTGATGTCACCATTAATCCCAAGCAAACCCCTCACATATATCCATACTACCCCGTCTATCACTAGGGTTCCCAACTTGCATATCAGTCATCACTCATACTCCCTATACCTGGCTCAACCCTCGGGGTCTTGGGTACCTGACAAGTCATTGGACTGAGGCAAGAGAGGTGATGGCTCAAAATATATTCGAGCTCGTTGGGGAACCCCAAGAGGAAGATATGATGAGCACATCACCAAGTTTTGCCTCAGTTATGAAACCAAGGTTATCGAACCAGTAGGATCAAGGAAACACCTCCAAGGTGTTGTTTCCAACTTGGAATCCTGTACAACACAACCACAGAAATTTTCCCCCAACTTACAGTAAGGTTGTTAATCTCACCGGTTTTGCTGAAAACAAAGGGTTAAACGTATTGTGTGGAAGATAGTAATTGCTTGCAAAAGTAAATAGAAAATAGTAAATAGATTGTAGATTGATAGTAAAAGAAAGGACCGGGGTCGATAGTTCACTAGTGGTGATTCTCCTTAAGATACATGACATGTTGGGTGAAGAAATTACAGCGGGGTAATTGACAAACATCGAGAAAGCATACATGCATATACTAATCATCTTGACTCCTATGAGATTTGATTGGGCATTACAACATTATACATAGACAGTAATCCAACTACATCTATGACTAATAATCCACTTTAAGGTAATCATCCAAACCCCTTCCAGTATTAAGTTGCAAGCAACAGATAATTGCATTAAGCATTGTGTGTAAAGTAAACAATATGATTGTTCTATGAACAAAGGATTGATGTTTTCTCCCTAGTAGCAACAACACATCTAGTACCTTAGAGATTTCTGTCACTTCCCCAGATTACTAGAGGCATGAACCCACTATCGAGCATACATACTCCCTCTTGGAGTTGCTAACATCTACTCGGCCAAGATAGCTACTAACAACGGAAAGCATGCAAGATCACAAATAACAAAGACATGATAGAATCAATAATCAATCAGAAATAGCATCTCAATATTCATCGGATCCCCACAAACACAACATGTAGATTACAAATAGATGATCCTAATCATGAACGGAGCTCACAAGATCTAGACATGGTAGCACAAAGGAGAAGAACCAACCATCTAGCTACTACATGGACCCATAGTCCAGGGATGAACTACTCATGCATCACACCGGAGGCAGGCATGGTGATGAAGAAGGCCTCCAGGGTGAATTCTCCCCTCCGGCAGGGTGCCAGGAAGAGCTTCAGATCCCTCCTGATCTAGGAATGGAGATGACGGCGCCTATAGACTCTTTCGTGGAATTTTGATCGGGTCCTTAGGGTTTCTGTATCGGAGGCATCTTATAGGCGAAAGGGGAGACCGAGGGGGTTGCCTAGGCGGCCACACCACCCCGTGGCGCGGGCCAGGCCTGGCCGCATGGCCAGGTGGTATGGCCGGCCTCTGGCCCCTCTCCATCTCGTCTTCTGGCTCCGTATTCCCCTCAATGAAATATTGACTTTGGCTTTTGTCCCGTCCAATTCCGAGAATATTCATTTTCTGACTTTCCTGGAACCAAAAATAGCAGAAAACAGGCAGCTGGCACTGTGGCATCTTGTTAATAGGTTAGTCCAAGAATGTGTATAAAAATACTCCAAAGTGTGTACAAAACAGAAGAAAGTAGATATAAAACAAGAATGGAACATCAAAAATTATAGATACGTTTGCAACGTATCAACATCCCCAAGCCTAACTCCTGCTCGTCCTCGAGTAGGTAAGTGATAAAAATAAAGAATAATTTTTTAGGTGACATGCACCATCATATTCTTGATCAAAGTATTTTAGAACATTGATAGCTGGGATCATAGTACTTTAGCATAGCATGAAAGATATAGTTCTAATAATAAGACATAGCAACTATGTTGTAACATGAAAAGGTGCAAACAAAAAATTCATGAATAACAATGCTTTGCAAGACGTTTGTTTGTTTCACATAAAGAAAACATAATGAGAATGGTATTCAGCTTGTCCCTCATAGTGTAGCAAATCATATATGCATAGGACACCTTCAAAGTTCATAAGGGTGACTAGATACAAATAGTTTAAGAACAAGCAATATCAAAGTTATGAATCAATCAACAAGTCTTGGGACAATGGACATTAAACTAAGAATGGCCACTATGCTGTCTTAATAGGTGCATAAAGATAGAAGATGGAGACTCAATATAAAAGTAAAAGAAAGGCATTCATAGAAGGAAGCAGGGATTCAAGTCTCATAAATAGCTTACAAAAATTATGGTACTTATTAGCTTTCAGCTCTCATTGCCCCTATCATAAGCATCTTGAAGTGATTAAGGTTAAAGTGAACAAACTATGGAGTATATGCTTGACAAAGTATAAGTTGGCAATCTCATGTCCCTTGGATACAAGGGCCGCTCCTCATGCTACTCAAGTTTCGTTACCGGTAAGTTCTTGTCATAGTAAGTACATGTGTATCATAGAGAACCGCCAACGGGGTACCCCTTGCCCGATGATACGGAAGAATCCCCATATCAAAATGACAAGGCAAGCAGACAACGAGCATATCAGCAATCTTCTTATTTACCATGGGAAAATGGTGCTTTTTTCTCTCTTTCCTCTTTTCTCATATCTTTTTTTGGCAATCTCTATCTATTTTTTATAAGAAGAATGCTTCATAGATTGCTCATTATGGTTACGCTACAGGTTTCCACCATGATTAGGCATGGATTACACCAGCGACCCAGGCGTTTGTCTAACACACATACATAACTCCATGGACTTACAAGCTCCCCTTTCATTTCACACCGACGACATCCATAAACAAAAGAGCATGATATCAACTGAGTATAATGTATAAGTGCAATGTTGAAAGCGTTCCCCATGACAACATGGTTCTGTTAATCCCCAACGTATAAGTGCAAGCATATACAACATAGATGACACAATGGTTCTAGTTTATTAGGGGCAAGAAAAGTAAAGTGTGCCATCAAGTTCGTGAGAGCTTTAATCACTAGTTTTCTCATAACAAGTTTAATTCAGAAGGTAGATAAAACATGAATATACTTGTAATAGCAAATCCTAATAGCTAGGTATGGTGGAGTCTTTGGAATAACTTGGTTTTATTTGGAGTTGGATGCATGAGTGGAACTCATACTTGGTATGGAGGCTAGCAAAAGACTAGGAGCGACCAACTAAGTGAGCAATAATGGCCATAATCATGCAAAGCGACAAAACATCATTAATTAAAGCATAAAGTGATATTACAAGTCGAAAACTAAAGGATCATAAAGGCTATGGTGACTTGGTATACTCTTAACATGGTGTGAGCATGCGCTACGTCAACCCAAATAAAGCATGAAAGGAGAATACCACGATACTATGCTTTAATATGCTAAAACGACGCATGATTCTTTCAAGGCACATTAAGCAATCTCAATTGTTTATAACATGTCATGCTACAACAAAAATCACTAATCATAAAGCCAAAACAATATATGGCATGACATGGCAAAGCATAGGCCACAGTCAAAAACAAGCTCCTTATTTACCACTTAAGCATGAACTTTCCTACTCTTTTCCAATCCAAACCAATCTAATTTGAAAACTAATGTATGAATGAGGGGGTACAACCAATTTATTCAAGAAAACAAAGCAAATGAAAACTAAAATGAAAACGAAAACAAAGGCGCTCCAAGAACAACACAACTGTGCATGAAACAATAAAAATGAAGTGTTTGGAAGAACCTGAGATTTTTATTAATGAAGAAGGGGATGCCTTGGGCATCCCCAAGCTTTGACGCTTGTACTTCTTGGATATTTCTTGGGGCGACATGGGTGGCATCCCCAACCTTGATCTTTAGTCCATTCTTCATCTCATTACATCATTCTTTCCTCAACACCTGAAATTTTTCCTTCATACAAAACTTCACACAATCTTCATTAGCGACATTAGTGTACTCAAGATAATAAGTATTTGGGTTCAGTTCCAACACAAGTAAAACTTCCATTAAAACACAAGCTATTGTAGAACTTCCCTCAAAAAGCTCATTTCCCCAAAGAGAACCCAAAAAAGGAATCAACAAGAAGCAAATGCAAATAATGGCAGAAATCTGTCAAAACAGACCAGCAGATAGAAACCGATTTTTTCGAAGACCTTCTGTTTCTCAAATCGAAAAGTGTTGAACTAATTAAAGTTGTATAAAAACCTGGGGCAGAAGCACAAAAAGTTACAGCTCAAACCGACGTACAGAGATTTTACACGAATTTTTACAGCAAAGCACAAAAATCTGTTTCGGGACAGCAACTTTCCCAAGCATTACTTCTCTCTCATTAGAGGTTACTCTTGGCACAAAACGCAAATAAAAAGGATAAGGAGAGGTTATTACTGAAGCAATAACTTCAGAGACTCAACTAAAACTTTTGGGTTATATCCCAATAAGTACTTTTCTTTAACGCCTTTAAGTAAGGCATAAGAAGCAAGAGAAGAATCAAGTATTCTCAAATGAAGAAGAATTAAGAGAAAATTTTGTTTTAATAGGAGAGGCAAAAGGAATCTTCTCTCTCTTATTAGGGAAGTGTTCTATACCTTTCTTGAGTGGGAGTTGATATTTAATGGTGCCTTCTTTCATATCAATAATGGCACCAACAGTTCTAAGAAAAGGTCTTCCCAAAATAATACGACAAGAAGCATTGCATTCAACATCCAAAACATAGAAATCAACGGGGACATATGCATTGTTAACCATAATAAGAACATCATTAATACTCCCCATGAGTTCCTTTTTAGCATTATCATCAAGTGGGACATTGAAATAACAATCTTCTAATGGTGGCAAATCAAGCATTTCATAAATCTTTCTAGGCATAATAGAAACACTACTATCAAGATCACATAAAGCTTTGAGATCAAAATCATCCACTTTCATATTAATGACGGGTTCCCAACCATCTTCTAATTTCATAGGAATAGAAGCTTTATGTTTCATCTTTTCTTCTTTAATTTTTATGAGAGCATCAGTAATGTGTTTTGTAAAGGCGATATTCATAGCACTAGCATTAGGACTTTTAGCAAGCTTTTGTAGGAACATAATTACTTCAGAGATATTGCAACCATCAAGATCAAAATCATAATTATCATCTAAAGAAGTAGAGCTATTGTTTCCCATGTTTCTAAGAATTTCAGCATTTTTATTAGAAAAGGTTCCATTGGGTTTACTAGCTTCAACATTAGTGGTAGTGATAGTAGAAATACTAATATTTCTAGCAATTTCATCTTCTCTTTCCCACTTAGCATGCAATTTAGCTAATAGTCTAACATTTTCATCAATTCTAACTTGTATGGAATTAGTAGCAGCAAAGGGATTTTCAATAGTTTCAGGTTTAGCAGCCATTTTATTCAAAGAAGATTGTGCTTCAGCCAATGATGCTATGTTTCTTTCAGCATTAGAGAGTTTTTTTCCTCAATAGTTTGATTGAAAGAAGTTTGTTTACTAATAAAATCTTTAAGCATAAGTTCAAGTTTAGAGGGTGCGCTCCTATTATTGTTGTAGGAATTTCCATAAGTATTACCATTATTGGGAGGATATGGCCTATAGTTATTATTACCAAAATTATTCCTCTAGGCATTGTTGCTAAAATTATTATTTCTTATAAAGTTCACATCAACTTGCTCTTCTTGAGCAACCAAAGAGGCCAAGGGAACATGATTTCGATCAATATGATCTTTCCCATTAATAAGCATAGACATAATAACATCAATTTTATCACTCAAGGAAGAGGTATCTTCAACAGAATTTACCTTCTTACCATGTGGAGCTCTCTCAAAGTGCCATTTAGAATAGTTCACCATCATATTATCAAGAAGCTTCATTGCAGCACCCAAAGTAATGGTCATAAAGGTACCTCCAGTAGCAGAATCTAGTAGATTTCTTGAAGAATAATTTAGTCCTGCATAAAAGGTTTGGATAATCATCCAAGCAGCCAGTCCATGAGTGGGACAATTCTCTACCAAAGATTTCATTCTTTCCCAAGCTTGAGCAACATGTTCATTATCAGATTGTTTAAATTTCATTATTTCACTTCTCATATATATAATCTTAGCAGGAGGATAGTATTTTCCAATGAAAGCATCTTTGCATTTAGTCCAAGAATCAATACTATTTCTAGTTAGGGATTGCAACCATTCTTTAGATTTTCCTCTCAAAGAGAAAGGAAACAATTTAAGCTTAATAATATCCCCATCTATATCCCTATGTTTTTGTATCTGACAAAGTTCAAAAAAGTTATTAAGATGAGCAGCAGCATCTTCAGTACCAATACCAGAAAATTGTTCTCTCATAAAAAGATAAAGCAAAGCAGGTTTAATTTCAAAGAAAGTAGCTTCAGGGATAGGTGGAGCAATAGGTGTGCACATAAAATCATTGTTGTTTGTGCTAGTGAAGTCACACAACTTAGTGTTTTCAAGAGTAGTCATTTTTTGTGTTTTTAATAAAGAAAGTAAACTAGTACAACTATTTTTTTGTTTTTGATAAAGAAACAAGCAAACAAAGCAGAAATAAACTAAGCAAAACAAAAATAACAAAGTAAAGAGATTGGTTATGAGGGACTCCCCTTGTGAAGATGTCCTTGACTCCCCGGAAACGGCGCCAGAAAAATAGCTTGATGTCTCAAAATATATTAAAGCTCGTTGGGGAACACCAAGAGGAAGGTATGATGAGCACAATAGCAAGTTTTTCCTCAGTTATGAAACCAAGGTTATCGAACCAGTAGGAGCAAGGAAACACCTCCAAGGTGTTGTTTCCAACTTGGAATCCTGCACAACACAACCATAGAACTTTGCCCCCAACTTACAATGAGGTTGTCAATCTCACCGGTTTTGCTGAAAACAAAGGATTAAACGTATTGTGTGGAAGATAGTAATTGCTTGCAGAAAGTAAATAGAAAACAGTAAATAGATTGTAGATTGATAGTAAAAGAAAGGACCGAGGTCCATAGTTCACTAGTGGTGATTCTCCTTAAGATAGATGACATGTTGGGTGAACAAATTACAGCGGGGCAATTGACAAACATCAAGAAAGCATACATGCATATACTAATCATCTTGACTCCTATGAGATTTGATTGGGCATTACAACATTATACATAGACCATAATCCAACTGCATCTATGACTAATAATCCACCTTCAGGTTATCATCCGAACCCCTTCTAGTATTAAGTTGCAAGCAATAGATAATTGCATTAAGCATTGTGTGTAAAGTAAACAATACGATTGTTCTATGAACAAAGGATTGCTGTTTTCTCCCTAGTAGCAACAACACATCTAGTACCTTAGAGATTTTTGTCACTTCCACAGATTACTAGAGGCATGAACCCACTATCGAGCATAAATACTCCCTCTTGGAGTTGCTAACATCTACTCGGCCAAGATAGCTACTAACAATGGAAAGCATGCAAGATCACAAATAACAAAGACATGATAGAATCAATAATAAATCTGAAATAGCATCTCAATATCCATCAGATCCCCGCATACACAACATGTAGATTACAAATAGATGATCGTGATCATGAAAGGAGCTCACAAGATCTAGACATGGTAGCACAAAGGAGAAGAACAAACCATCTAGCTACTACATGGACCCGTAGTCCAAGGATGAACTAATCACGCATCACACCGGAGGCAGGCATGGTGATGAAGAAGGCCTCCAGGGAATTCTCCCCTCCGACAGGGTGCCGGGAAGAGCTTCAGATCCCACCCGATCTAGGGATGGAGATGACAGCGGCTATAGACTCTTTCGTGGAATTTTGATCGGGTCCTTAGGGTTTTTGTATCGGAGGCATCTTATAGGCGAAAGGGGAGACCGAGGGGGTGCCCTAGGTGGCTGCACCATCCCCAAGCGCAGGCCAGGCCTGACCGCGCGACCAGGTGGTGTGTCCGGTCCCTGGCCCCTCTCGGTCTCGTCTATTGGCTTTGTGTTCCCCTCGGTGAAATATTAACTTTGGCTTTTGTCCCGTCCAATTCCGAGAATATTCATTTTCTGGCTTTTCTGGAACCAAAAATAGCAGAAAACAGGCAACTAGCACTGTGTCATCTTGTTAATAGGTTAGTTCTAGAAAATGTGTAAAAATACTCCAAAGTGTGTACAAAACAGAAGAAAGTAGATATAAAACAAGAATGGAACATCAAAAATTATAGATACGTTTGCAATGTATCATCCGGTGAAAACACAAAAGGAATTCTAAAACTCCTGAAGGTCCATTAAAGTAACTTCACTATGCATTCGCTTTTCGAGGATTCGATAACCTAGGTCTACTAGGGAAAAAGAATCTATACAACATCCGTAATCCGGATCGAAGGTATCAATGGCCCGTTAATATTTCTATATGCTGGAGGCCTGCGCTGATTGACGGTGAAAGGGCATTTTTTTCGAGAACATCATTTTGCGGCCCGAAAGTTGGGGTGTCTAGGCAACGCGGTACCCAAGTTCCCTGAAATCATCCGCGATGACTACAGTTGGTGTGCCAAATACTTAGAGGGTCTTTTTCAGCACGAATTCAACTTTACGTTCAATACAGAAAATCAGGCTAACGGCCGTCAAGTTGGGCCCCTCCTGTCAGTTCTCGCCGTTATATTGCTCCTATCGCTCCCATCGCTTAGGTGTTAATTAGGCTTGCAGCATTGGCGTCTGCATCCATTACGCATCTTGTTCTTCCTCGGAGCGGCAGTTTGTGTGGTGTCGTAGCCATGGCGCTGAGCTGGGATGTGGACAAACCTGCTCGGCCCAACTCTCCTCCCTGTAGGCTTGCAGCTTTGGCACCTGCATCCATTACGCGTCTTCTTCCCCGGAGCGGCAATCTATGGTCGCGGCCATGGCGCAGAGCTGGGAAGTTGCTCGGCCCCGCTCTCCTCCCCATCCCGAGTCGGAGCTCGCCCTCACCGTGGACGCACTATGGCACGGTCAGGGACGAGAATTGGTTCCGGTGAGATCTAGTAGCGGAAATCATCGATAAATCCTATGAAAAACTGAAAAAATTGAAGCGACTCGATCACGACTACTGGGAGTGGAAGCCGATGAGCCAGGTGCGCCTCGAGTATGCAGCCAGAGACGCCTACATGGCGTACGAGTTGTACAGTAAGCTCATTACCATGAAAGATGGGATGGTTAAGGCGGTGGTTTTCGCGAGAGAGTTATGCCCTGGTTGCAAGCTAGCCCAGGAGAAGAAGCGCGAGGAGGACAGAAAGCGGTTTCAGGATGAGCAGGGATCTTGGGACGGTGGCGACATCAAGCGGATGAAGGGGAAGCAAGTCAAGGACGACAACAAGTGGTGGTGATACATTATGTGTTTGAACTAGATTTTAGTTTCTAGTTTATTATGTGTGTGATACATTTAGTTACTTCAATACAAAATTTCGACCAATTTAACTTGTTGATGTATTTCTTGACAATTATAATATAATCGAGCACTAGAAATATTTTGTAGTGTGCATGAGCATGATCAGTAAATATAATTGAACACTAGAAACTTTAAGGCACTCCATATAAAGGAGTAGATAATATAGAAGGTTCACCAGAGACACCACAGATATATTGTCTTACATGCCACACACATGTAATAATTAACTAGAACAAAATAAAAGCAGGGGCTGCAGCAGGAGGCCGGGACATGGAGATGCCTAGCAGGGCAGGGGTTTATCAGCAGGAGGCAGCGACAGCCTAGTCGATGGGATATAGGCCAGTCCTGACATACTCCCGGAGGAATTTGCCATAGGCTGCGTGTCGCGCCAAGGTAATTGGCTTATGGCTTCTGCCTCCGCCTCTGCCAACGCCCTCCGCATGCTGGATCATGCTGTTGAGGTCCACGTTGATTGCTCTACCACAGAATGGGCAAAACAGTCTCCCCCTACGATGGAAATGGATTAGCCCACACCGTAACCGCCTCAGCACGTAGCGGCTCTTGTTGTCCCTGGATACCTTGCTATCGTCCACTTCACCATCATCCTCCTGTTGATTTTTAAGAACATAACTTAGAACTCATACATATGATTGAATTGTATTACAACTCAAGAATTGAAAACATGTATATGTAAGACAATATATCCGTGGATATCAAAGATAAAGCATCTCAGCAATAGTTTGATTGGTTCATATATCATTTCATCTCAACACAATGACAAATAATTGCATCAGAGTGAATATAGGATAAAGATTGCGGTCTCATAAGTTTCTTCAGGGATGGAGTCAGCGAACCAAGTAACAATTGCACAGCCTATATTGTTCTTGTACATCGCTCCAGGTACACTAACTCATCCCTAAAAAAATCTGACACCAATGTGTCTGCCTCTCTTTTGGGACAAATTTGAATCATTGGCCACAATAAGAAATTGAAATGTAATCGTACAAAATATTATTCAGGGATATACATAGTCAGGTACAAAAACAAGCCTCAATATTGTAATTATAAATAAAAAACCGAACAATTAATCTTTAGGTGCATGTTAAAAATACTTATGATCAAAACCATTCATATACATATGCATCATACCAATCATTAAAAGATTAGAAGCAATTCAAGGATCATATATGTAGTTCCATATGAGAATAAATCTAGGGCCTCATAATTTGTTTCAGAGATGGAGTTGGCGAACCAAAGTACCAACATCACAACCTATATTGTTTGTGTGCATTGCTGCCTCAGGTTCACCAACCCATTCCTAAAACACGACACCATCATACATGTATCCCCTTGAACTCTTTTAGGGCTAATTTCAATCATCGGCCTCGGTGACAAACTAAAATGTAATTCTTATACACTATGAATGCATGGAATAGGTAATTCGAATATCATAGTTCTATTAATGTAGAATAAAGATTGCGGCCTCATAAGTTTCTACAGGGACGGCGTAAGTGAACCAAGTAACAATTGCACAGCCTATATTGTTCTTGTACATCGCTCTAGGTTCACTAACTCGTCCCTGAAAAATCTGACACCAATGTGTCTGCCTCTCTTTTGGGGCAAATTTGAATCATGGGCCACAATAAGAAATTGAAATGTAATCGTACAGGGATATACATAGTCAGGTACAAAAACAAGCCTAAATATTGTAATTATAAATAAAAAACAAAACAATTAATCTTCAGGTACATGTTAAAAATACTTATGATCAAAACCATTCATATACATATGCATCATACCAATCATTAAAAGATCAGAAACAATTCAAGGATCATATATGTAGTTCCATATGAGAATAAATCAAGGGCCTCATAATTTGTTTCAGAGATGGAGTTGGGGAACCAAAGTACCAACAACACAACCTATATTGTTTGTGTGCATTGCTGCCTCAGGTTCACCAACCCATCGCTAAAACACGAAAACATCATACATGTCTCCCCTTGAACTCTTTTGGGGCAAATTCCAATCATCGGCCTCGGTGACAAACTAAAATGTAATTCTTATACACTATGAATGCATGGAATAGATAATTCAAATATCATAGTTCTATGAATGTAGAATAAAGATTGCAGCCTCATAAGTTTCTACAGAGATGGCGTAAGCGAACCAAGTAACAATTGCACAGTTTATATTGATCTTGTACATGGCCCCAGGTTCGCTCACTCATCCCTGTAAAAATTTGACACCAATGTGTCTACCTCTCTTTGGGGAAAATTTGAATCATGGGCCACAATAAGAAATTGAAATGTAATCGTACAAAACAATATTCAGGGATATATAAATGCATCATACAATGCATTCATCGATGTAGATCACCGGATTGCCTCCGCCTGCCTCCTACCCCCCATCCAGATCTGCCGCTGGCACCACGACGTTGTCGGCCACCTGCTGCTCGGCGGCGACGGCTACTACCTGCTGCTCGGCGGCGACGGCTACTACCTGCTGCTCGGCGGTGATGGCTACCAACTGCTGCTCGGCGGCGACGGCTACCACCTGCTGCTCGGCAGCGACGGCTACTGACTGGACGGATGAGTTCGCACCCTCGACGGCGCGGCGACGTGCGGCGTTCGTGCCCGAAGAAGATGCCTCCACCTGCTTGGCAACGACCGAGCCATCTGCTGATGTGCCTCCAACTGGCTTCACCTCCGGATCGTCTCCATGCGTATGCTTCATGGCGCACCAAGGGAAGGAGGTAGTGCAAACGAGGGAGCTTCGGCGCGCGCGGCAGGTGTAGATTGGGGTCTTGGGACTAGACAGACTGGGGGGAAATGACACGAGCTCATGGAAGAAGAAGGTCGAGGGGGGTTATAAACACCGGACCGTTTGTAGTCCCTCGAGTGGACACGTGTGGTGGGCGGGGGGCTACCATGATCTCCACCCTTTTTTTGGGTTCCCTTTTTTTGAAACAGCCACGGTCTCCACTTTAGAGCTGCATTGAAAACACGCTCATGGAAAATCTCGATTCCACAACATGCAAGTGGCGCGGAACTAATTTCTAGCAATGTTAGATATACTCGAGGGGGGCCCTTGACTCATGGAATTTACTAGCAGTAGGGCCCAGTTGGAAGTAAGATTGAGAGCGCTGCATAAAAATGGGATATGTCCGATTAAAATCAATTGGCAATAAATTGCAGCGTCCCGTCGACAACCGTGCACTCGATGACCCCGTTGCCCTGTGCATGAGTTGTAGTAGCAGTATTAGGCCTTCCAGACTTGATTAAACTTGACATGACCGCTCGACGACTTTTTCCATGGACGGCATTGTGTTCCTTCCTGTAGAAGTCTCGTGGAGGGAGACGTCCGTGCTGTCTCACGCTGTATTGTGAAGGGAATGACGTGTGCAACGATCATCGTTGGATCACACAGAATCTACGGTTGGTGCACACGATCCGTGTGACAACTGTGACAACCAATCATGGAGTAGCAGACAGGGTGAGCACAGGATTGGGCTTCTACAAAAGATAGAGAGGGGCAAAACTAAGTAGTACCACATAAAACCAAGCGCAAAACTGAGTAGTATAAAAATGGAAAGTGTCTTGTACAATGAAATAGATCGTGGAATACATCAAATTATGCCAAGATAGATCCACTAGAGTTCATTGGATGTGTGTTCTTCTCATAAACCACACATGGATCCACCAGTGCCATTGCATGTGTGTTCTTCTAAACAAACCACATAAGGATCCACCAGTGACATTGCATGTCTATTCTTTTCACGAACCACACCCAGTGTCAGTGCATGTCTGTTCTTTTCATGAACCACACCCAGTGGCATTGTATGTCAGTTCTTTTCATGAACCACATAAGGATCTACCAGTGTCATTGGATGTGTGTTCTTCTCATGAACCACACGTGGATCCACCGGTGTCATTGCATGTCCGTTCCTCTAAAAAAACCACATAAGGATCCACCAGTGTCATTGCATGTATGTTATTTTCATGAACCACACCCAGTGTCATTGCATGTGTGTTCTTCTAAACAAACCACATAAGGATCCACCAGTGTCATTGCTTGTCTGTTCTTTTCATGAACCGCACCCGGTGTCATTGGATGTAAGTTCTTTTCATGAACCACATAAGGATCCACCAGTGTCATTGGATGTGTGTTCTTCTCATGAACCACACCCAGTGTCAGTGCATGTCTGTTCTTTTCATGAACCACACCTAGTGTCACTACATGTCAGTTCTTTTCATGAACCACATAAGGATCTACCAGTGTCATTGGATGTGTGTTCTTCTCATGAACCACACGTGGATCCACCGGTGTCATTGCATGTCTGTTCCTCTAAACAAACCACATAAGGATCCACCAGTGTCATTGCATGTCTGTTCTTTTCATGAACCACACCCAATGTCATTGCATGTGTGTTCTTCTAAACAAACCACATAAGGATCCACCAGTGTCATTGCCTGTCTGTTCTTTTCATGAACCACACCCAGTGTCATTGCATGTGTGTTCTTCTAAACAAACCACATAAGGATCCACCAGTGTCATTGCATGTCTGTTCTTTTCATGAACCACACCCAGTGTCAGTGCATGCATGTTCTTTTCATGAACCACACCCAGTGTCACTACATGTCAGGTCTTTTCATGAACCACATAAGGATCTACTAGTGTACTGGATGTATTTTCTTCTCATGAACCACACGTGGATCCACTGGTGTCATTGCATGTCTGTTCCTCTGAACAAACCACATAAGGATCGACCAGTGTCATTGCGTGTATGTTCTCCTCATGAACCACACCCAGTGTCATTGCATGTGTGTTCTTCTAAACAAACCACATAAGGATCCACCAGTGTCATTGCATGTGTAACTACCTCGGTGAATTACGCTCTTAGTTGCAAGCCTGGACGAGCGAAAGTGGTTAAAATAGTACGGTGGGGCCCGGGGCCACTCACGGTAGGCCTTTCGGACGTCCTAACCACGTTCAGAACATCGGGACAAGAACGAGCGGCGTAATCGGCAGGCGAATGGATCAACTACATACACAAATGAGTATGTATGCAAGCCATATACAACAGTCCTCAGAGCCATTCCATCTAAAAGAAATAGAAATATTGCAACGCCATACGCCAAGATTCAAATATCCTAGATAGAGATAATAATTTAGGATAGCTCCTCATACAACAAACATCAGAGTATCAGGCGGAAGCGGAAAACAAGATGCGAGTACGGATAAGAAGCAAATCGACATAAGATGCCACATAAATAAACACATTCTGCCCACAGATCTCACGGATCCCCGTTCCCAGAATCTCTACACCGAGTGATCGTTGCCAACATCATCTGTCTCCTCCGCCCAGTATCCATCTTGCGAGTACACCAGTTCATCTGAATCAAACAATTTATCGTGTGAGACCCTAGGGGTACTCAGCAAGTCTTTATGCCACTAAAGGGGACACAACCTGGGGGTGACGCAATTGCAGCAAAAGATAATATCTAACAATTCTATAGATACTCGCTAACCATCTGCCTAACCAAAGATAGATGGATGTCCGTGAATTAAGAACAACAGTTATAACAGTATAATTAGCAGATCCATCCTCCTCCTCGCTTACCAACGAGGAAGCGGACGAACAACCCCCATCATCCGTTGGCAGTTTTATTAGCCATTCCATGAGTATTGCACTATTTACTAGTCAAGTACTTAGTCAAATTAAAACGGTACTTTAGTTATACTTGTCTATGATCGAGAAACTGTGCTCCAAGTCGTCCATAACCGCGGACACAGCTTTCAGAAAGATTTACCCTGCAGGGGTGCACGAATAGCAACACACACTCGATCAACCTCGGAAAAACCAACTCAAAACCCAACGAGGCATTCACGACAAAGCGATCACAGGATTCAGAAATATTTCAGGGGGCCACCCCATTAAGCTACCCGCAACGAAGCTAGCTGACTGCGAGATGGACTCAAGGTTTTTGTGGACGGCGGTAAACGACTGGGAACCCGAAAATGTGACTGGGCTTGTCGATACCGCGAAAACGTGTCACGATCCAAAACAGTACAGGTGCTCCTCGCACAATCTTAAATAAAGCAGTAACATGGCATACGTACATGATAGTAATAAAGCCCCAAACTAATTTGTGGCCCCAAGAAATAAGAATGAATCAAGCTCTGGCTCAGGAGGGTCCATAAGGCCTCCCGGATGTGGATAGTGCGAATAGTCAAGGAACAAGAATCAAGTACCCGGGGTCCTACGGGACACAAGTGAGCATGAAAAACCAAATAGCAGATATTGCTCACCGGTGCCTCTTTCATTAGTTATCCCATTACTACACATGTTAAGTTGTTTAGGTACCTCATTATCCATCAGACAGTCACATACCCTACACATGCTTTTCTACGACTCACATGGCTCAAACAACTCCTGTAGTAATGGCTCATGGGATGGAGGAACAAGCTTCGGTGGGGTTTAAAAATAAAGGCTATGCAGTACTTGGGATTCAATTTAATGCAATCGCGACTCAATGATGCAAGAAAAAGATGGAGGCAATAGGTACTATATGTATGCAAGCATGTGGTAGTGCTTGCCTGGCAGCTCAGTTGAAGCGAGAGATGCATCTGGGTAGTACTCCTGTGATTCCTGATAATTCTCCTACTGGGCGTCTATTCGAAGAAGAACCAAACAAACAAGGGCCAACATAAATGAAGTGCACAAGCATAAGAAATCAAATGCGACAAGCAAACAAGCATGCCATGATGAATGATGCACAATTTACATGGCATTAAAGTAGCATGGCATGGTGAGGCGTGGAATACAAAAATAAAGCATTTTATTATTTATTTAGTCCCATTTTGTTGTCATAAACAATTCTGATTTTTAATTATGGCATGATGCATTCTCCAATTCAGAACAAGGAATGCATAGATAGAACGGGCTCATCGCGCTGATTGATTTAGACATATTATTTGTCAAATTTGGAGTTATATATTTAAAGTTATTAATTTAATTAGAAAAGGGCATTTTATTTGTAATTTTAATCATCTCGAAATTTTAAAGTGCTCAAACATTATTTTGAATGGCACATTTGAATTCCTCACATTTTTCTGATTCAAAAACATATATTATTTGGATTTATAATTTGAAAGTTATTTAAAATCTGATTTGAATTTGAATTTAAACATTTACTGAAAACGTTTTATTTAAACAGAAATTGGAAAATACTTTTTATACTCAGGCGAGTTCAGCCCCAGTCTCTGACGGGTGGGCCAGCGCTAAACGAGCGGAAAAGACGCGCCGAAAACTTTCCTCACCAGGTCCTTCCTTAGCCGCAACCGCCGACAGGTGGGGTCAGGCTCGGCGGGGCCACGCACGCGCGTCGCCCAGCAGGGACGTGACACGTGGGCGGTCCAGGGCTGCGCGGGGGTGTTTCCCAGAAAACCGAGGGGCCTCTTCAAAATAAAACGGTGGCGAATGACAGGTGGGGCTGCGGGGGCTGCGGGTTCAGGCGGGAAAAAGGCCAGGGGCTAAGTGCAAAAGGGCATCGGCTGTGGCTGCTCGCTGACGGAAAAGGTTCTACCGGCGGCGGATCTGGCCGTCTTCCGTCGACAGTGGCGACGCATCCGCTGGATGAAACATGTCGACCCCAAAATGAAAAACGTAGAGGGGACAACGAGCTACAACTTTCGTGCAGGGAGCATCTCCGGAGGGTGGCTGTGCTAGCCGGGCTTCGATGAGGAACAGAGGGGACAGAGGTGTCTGAGGCCGCTGTTGACAGCCTGAGCACGGCACGCGGCAGCGCGCAGAGTGCTCGACGGATGCGGCAGAGCTACGGCGCAGGAGGAAGAGGAGGGCCATGTCTAGGAGATGCAGGGGCTCACCGCGGTGTCGCCGGAGTGGTCGGAACGCAAGGAGGTGGTGGGGATCTGGCGCCGGGCTCGCGGACGATGACCTCGGTCTTCTCCGGTTCACGGCGGCGCCAGGCTTGTTCCGGCGAGGCTTTGGTCCCGGGCTGGTACGAGGCGAAGAAGGGGAAGCAGATGACCTCGTCGGTGCTCCTGGCTGGGCTTGGAGAGCACCAGGGCGTGCAGATCTCGAACTAGGCCGAAGTGACTAGGGTTTTGCTAGGTGGTGGCTATGGCCTTCTGGTGGAGGAAGGAGGAAGGTGGGGTGCTTGGGGCTCCAGGTCTCGACCTGAGATGTATTGGGGAGGTTGGGGTGATAAGGGAGAGAGAGGAGAGGCACATGGGGTGATGCACTTTTTGGCAAAGTAAAGGGAAAGCCTCGGTTGATCTCTCTCTTCCCTCTCTCTTGATGTCTTGCTAAGGGAGGAAGGGAGGGGACCAGGGGAGAGGGCATGCGGTTCAGGTGGAGTACTTGCAAAGAAAGAAAAGGGTGGGAGAGAGAGCCTCAAGTGGTGGTGGCTCGGAATGGAGAGATGGTAGTTAGGGTTAGGGTTTTAGAAAGAGAGGATAAGAGAGAAAACTAGGGTTAGGGTTTAATTAGGTTGTTTAGGTTTTAAAACATGCTTATAAGATCAAGCCAAGGTGAAGGGGTGGGGTTTTAGTATAACACAAGGTGAGGTGAAGGTAAACTCAAGAAAAAGAGAGGGAGATGGGGTTTATGGGAAAAGGTCCCACTTGATCATGCATGATGGGGGACATGGTTTTGTTGGAAGCATGGGGGTGGTGGAGAGATTGAGATGATCCCACAAATAAAGGACCACTAAAACAAAGAGAAAAGCAAATGGGCTAAAAGTGATGGTACTCTTGCATGGCCCATGCAAAATAATTAATGCCATGTTTTATTCTTGTGAAAACAATAATATTATAACATGGCATGATCCCATGCATTACCAAAATGTGGAATAAAGGCCAAGCAAAAGAAAAAGGGATTGGATCCACACTAACCCACATGAGCTAGATTAAATGCCAAAAATAAATAAAAGCCCATGGTTAATTAGGATGGTGGAATAATAAGGTGGTGACAAAGAAAGGTGGTGGAGTTGAAATAAAAGATATGCCCCCAACTCAATTTGGGCATCAAGCATTAATCAAGATTCAAATACAATGTATCAAGAACCAAATACAATTAATAATGTGTATGAGAGAAGAACCGAATGGAAAAGGGTTTTATATGTTGCTCAAATGCAAGGTGGCATGATTACATGAGCATGATATAATTATGATGCAACAATTATATATAGGAAGTAGCCATTATATTACTAGACCAAGTAGCATTACCATTGTTAGACAATTGGGATGCTACAACTCTCCCCCACTAAACAGGAATCTGGCCCCGAGATTCTAGGAAGAAGAAGAAGACTCAAAGAGGGTAGGATACTTGGCACGGAGCTCATCTTCACGTTCCCAAGTGGCTTCATCAACAGAATGGTGCGACCACTACACCTTGCAGAACTTGATGGACTTGTTGCGAGTCCTTTTCTGCGACTTCTAGAATTTTTATGGGGTGTTCTTGATAAGACAGATCTTCTTGGAGATTGATGAGTTCATGGTCCACGGTCCTGCCGGGATCCTTGAAGCACTTCTTGAGTTGAGAGATGTGGAAAACATCATGGACTTTGAGTTGTTCAGGGAGCTCAAGAGCATAAGCAACTTCTCCTCTTCTTCCACGAATTTTGAAAGGACCGGTGTATCTAGGAGCCAGCTTTCCTTTGATACCAAAGTGGTGCGTGCCTCTCATGGGACTGACACGAAGGTAAACGAGATCACCAGGGACATACTCCATGTCCGTGTGCTTTCTGTCATAATTGCTCTTCTGGCGAATTTGAGAAATCTTCAGGTTTTCAAGAATGATGTGAACTTTCTCCTCCGCTTGAGTTACAATGTCGGGGCCAAACAATATTCTTTCTCCTGCGCCCGACCAACCAATCGGAGTTCTCCATTTGCGACCATAGAGAGCCTCAAATATTTCCATCTTTAGAATTTTCTGGAAACTGTTGTTGTAAGAGAATTCAGCATAAGGAAGACATTCTTCCCACTTCATGCCGAAAGAGATAACGCAAGCACGGAGCATATCTTCCAGAATCTGATTGATCCTTTCAACTTGTCCTTGCGACTGAGGGTGGTAAGCTGTGCTGAAGTTCAATTTTGTTCCCAAAGCATTTTGGAAACTTCCCCAGAACTTGGAAGTGAAGATGCTTCCACGGTCTGAACTGATCTCAAGAGAAACCCCATACAGAGAGACAATTCTGTTAATATAGAGCTCAGCCAACTGAATTGCAGAAATTGTTTCCTCGACTAGAAAGAAGTGAGCTACTTTAGAAAGCCTGTCGATGACAACAAAGATTGCATTGTTGCCCTTCTGTGACCTTGGAAAACCAGTGATGAAGTCCATCTCTACTTTCTCCCATTTCCATTCCGGAGGCTTCAATGGCTGTAGAAGACCGGAAGGTTTCTGATGGACAGGTTTAACTCTGCGGCAGACATCACACTCCGAGACATACTTGGCACAATATCGCTTCAACCCAGGCCACCAATATTGTGTTTTCAAGTCCATGTACATCTTAGTGCTGCCAGGGTGTATAGAAAGAACAGAATCATGCGCCTCATTGATAACTTGCTCTCTTAAACCCGGGTAATTCGGGACAAACATCTGGTGTTCAAAGAAAAGAATGCCTTGGTCGTCGATGTGGAAAGACTCATACTTTGGAAGCTGAATGTTGGAGATGATCTTTTTAGTATAAGGATCCCCAAGCTGAATGGAGCGAACTTTTTCTTCCAAGAGCGGTGTTCTTCTAAACAAACCACATAAGGATCCACCAGTGTCATTGCATGTCTGTTCTTTTCATGAACCACACCCCGTGTCACTGCATGTAAGTTCTTTTCTTGAACCACATAAGGATCCACCAGTGTAATTGGATTTGTGTTCTTCTCATGAACCACATGTGGATCCACCGATGTCATTGCATGTCTGTTCTTTTCATGAACCACATATAAAGATCCACCCGTGTCATTGCATGTCTGTTCTTTTCATGAACCACATAAGGATCCACCCGTGTCACTACATGTATGTTCTTTGCATGAACCACATAAGGATCCACCAGTGTCATTGCGTGTCTGTTCTTTTCATGAACCACACCCAGTGTCATTGCATGCGTGTTCTTTCCATTAACCACAGCTGGAGTCATTGCATGTCTATTACTTCCATAAACCACACATGGATCCACCGATGTCATTGCATGTCTGTTCTTTTCATGAACCACACCCAGTGTCACTGCATGTCTATTCTTTTCATGAACCACATAAGGATCTACCAGTGTCATTGGATGTGTGTTCTTATCATGAACCACACGTGGATCCACCAGTGTCATTGCATCTATGTTCCTATAAACAAACCACATAAGGATCCACCAGTGTCATTGCGTGTCTGTTCTTTTCATGAACCACACCCAGTGTCATTGCATGTGTGTTGTTCTAAACAAACCACATAAGGATCCACCAGTGTCATTGCATGTCTGTTCTTTTCATGAACCACACATAAGGATCCACCAGTGTCATTACATGTCTGTTCTTTTCATGAACCACACCCAATGTCATTGCATGTCTGTTCTTTTCATGAACCACATAAGGATCTACCAGTGTCATTGCATGTCTGTTCTTTTCATAAACCATATAAGGATCTACCAGTGTCATTGCATGTCTGTTCTTCTCATGAACCACACATAAGGATCAACCAGTGTCATTGCATGTCTGTTCTTTTCATGAACCACACCCAATGTCATTGCATGTCTGTTCTTTTCATGAACCACATAAGGATTTACCAGTGTCATTGCATGTATGTTCTTGTCATGAACCACATAAGGATCCACCAGTGTCATTGCATGTCTGTTCTTTTCATGAACCACACCCAGTGTCACTACATGTCTGTTCTTTTCATGAACCACACCCAGTGTCACTGCATGTCTGTTCTTTTCATGAACCACACCCGGTGTCACTGCATGTCTGTTCTTTTCATAAACCACATAAGGATCTACCAGTGTCATTGGATGTGTGTTCTTCTCATGAACCACATGTGGATCCACCGGTGTCATTGCATGTTTGTTCCTCTAAACAAACCACATAAGGATCCACCAGTGTCATTGCATGTCTATTCTTTTCATGAACAACACCTAGTCTCATTGCATGTGTGTTCTTCTAAACAAACCACATAAGGATCCACCAGTGTCATTGCCTGTCTGTTCTTTTCATGAACCACATAAGGATCCACCAGTGTCATTGCATGTCTGTTCTTTTCATGAATAACAGCTAGAGTCATTGCATGTCTGTTACTTCCATAAACCACATATGGATCCACCTAATGTGATTGCATGTCTGTTCCTCTAAACAAACCACATAAGGATCCACCAGTGTCATTGGATGTGTGTTCTTCTCATGAACCACACGTGGATCCACCGGTGTCATTGCATGTATGTTCCTCTAAACAAACCACATAAGGATCCACCAGTGTCATTGTGTGTCTGTTCTTTTCATGAAACACACACAGTGTCATTGCATTTGTGTTCTTCTAAACAAACCACATAAGGATCCATCAGTGTCATTGCATGTTTGTTCTTTTCATGAACCACACCTAGTGTCATTGCATATGTGTTCTTCTAAACAAACCACATAAGTCATTGCATGTCTGTTCTTTTCATGAACCACACCCGGTGTCATTGCATGTCTGTTCTTTTCATGAACCATATGTAGAGTCATTGCATGTGTGTTTCTCTAAACAAACCACATAAGGATCCACCAGTGTCATTGCATGTCTATTCTTTTCATGAAGGACACCCAGTGTCATTGCATGCGTGTTCTTTTCATTAACCACAGCTAGAGTCATTGCATGTCTGTTACTTCCATAAACCACACATGGATCCACACAGTGTCAGTGCATGTCTGTTCTTTTCATGAACCACACCCAGTGTCACTGCATGTCAGTTCTTTTCATGAACCACATAAGGATCCACCCAGTGTCATTGGATGTGTGTTCTTCTCATGAACCACAGGTGGATCCACCGGTGTCATTGCATGTCTGTTCCTCTAAACAAACCACATAAGGATCCACCAGTGTCATTGCATGTCTGTTCCTTTCATGAACCACACCCAGTGTCATTGCATGTGTGTTCTTCTAAACAAACCACATAAGGATCCACCAGTGTCATTGCCTGTCTGTTATTTTCATGAACCACACCCAGTGTCATTGCATGTGTGTTCTTCTAAACAAACCACATAAGGATCCACCAGTGTCATTGCATGTATGTTCTTTTCATGAACCACACATAGAACCACACATAAGGATCCACCAGTGTCATTGCATGTCTATTCTTTTCATGAACCACACCCAATGTCATTGCATGTCTGTTCTTTTCATGAACCACAGCTAGAGTCATTGGATGTCTATTCTTTTCATGAACCACACCTAGTGTCATTGCATGTCTGTTCTTTTCACGAACCACACCCCGTGTCACTGCATGTCTGTTCTTTTCATGAACCACATAAGGATCTACCAGTGTCATTGGATGTGTGTTCTTCTCATGAACCACACGTGGATCCACCGGTGTCATTGCATGTATGTTCCTCTAAACAAACCAGATAAGGATCCACCAGTATCATTGGATGTGTATTCTTTTCATGAACCACATAAGGATCCACCAGTGTCATTGCATGTCTGTTCTTTTCGTGAACCACATAAGGATCCACCAGTGTCATTGCATGTCTGTTCATTTCATTAACCACACAAGGATCCACCAGTGTCATTGCATGTCTATTCTTTTCATGAACCACACCCAGCGTCATTGCATGTTTGTTCTTTTCATGAAACACACCCTGTGTCACTTCATGTCTGTTCTTTGCATGAACCACATAAGGATCTACCAGTGTTATTGGATGTGTGTTCTTCTCATGAACCACATGTGGATCCACCGGTGTCATTGCATGTCTGTTCCTCTAAACAAGCCACATAAGGATCCACCAGTGTCATTGCATGTCTGTTATTTTCATGAACCACACCCAGTGTCCTTGCATGTGTGTTCTTCTAAACAAACCACATAAGGATCCACCAGTGTCATTGCATGTCTGTTCTTTTCATGAACCACACCCAGTGTCAGTGCATGTCTGTTCTTTTCATGAACCACACCCAGTGCCACTGCATGTTAGTTCTTTTCATGAACCACATAAGGATCTACCAGTGTCATTGGATGTGTGTTCTTCTCATGAACAACACGTGGATCCACCAGTGTCATTGCATGTCTGTTCCTCTAAACAAACCACATAAGGATCCACCAGTGTCATTGGATGTGTGTTCTTTTCATGAACCAGACCTAGTGTCATTGCATGTGTGTTCTTCTAAACAAACCACATAAGGATCCACCAGTGTCATTGCATGTCTGTTCTTTTCATGAACCTCACATAAGGATCCACCAGTGTCATTGCATGTCTGTTCTTTTCATGAACCACACCCAATGTCATTGCATGTCTGTTCTTTTGATGAACCACATAAGGATTTTCAAGTGTCATTCCATGTCTGTTCTTTTCATGAACCACATAAGGATCCACCAGTGTCATTGCATGTCTGTTCTTTTCATGAACCACATAAGGATCCACTAGTGTCATTGCATGTCTGTTCTTTTCATGAACCACACCCAGTGTCACTGCATGTCTGTTCTTTTCATGAACCACACCCGGTGTCACTGCATGTCTGTTCTTTTCATGAACCACATAAGAATCTACCAGTGTCATTGGATGTGTGTTCTTCTCACGAACCACACGTGGATCCACCGGTGTCATTGCATGTCTGTTCCTCTAAACAAACCACATAAGGATCCACCAGTGTCATTGCATGTCTGTTCTTTTCATGAACAGCACCTAGTGTCATTGCATGTGTGTTCTTCTAAACAAACCACATAAGGATCCACCAGTGTCATTGCCTGTCTGTTCTTTTCATGAACCACATAAGGATCCACCAGTGTCATTGCATGTATGTTCTTTTCATGAATCACAGTTAGAGTCATTGCATGTCTTTTACTTCCATAAACTACATATGGATCCACCTAGTGTGATTGCATGTCTGTTCCTCTAAACAAACCACATAAGGATCCACCAGTGTGATTGGATGTGTGTTCTTCTCATGAACCACACGTGGATCCACCGGTGTCATTGCATGTATGTTCCTCTAAAAACCACATAAGGATCCACCAGTGTCATTGCATGTATGTTCTTTTCATGAACCACACCTTGTGTAATTGCATGTGTGTTCTTCTAAACAAACCACATAAGGATCCACCAATGTCATTGCATGTCTGTTCTTTTCATGAACCACATAAGGATCCACTAGTATAATTGCATGTCTGTTCTTTTCATGAACCACATAAGGATCCACCAGTGTCATTGCATGTATGTTCTTTTCATGAACCACAGCTAGAGTCATTGCATGTCTGTTACTTCCATAAACTACATATGGATCCACCTAGTGTGATTGCATGTCTGTTCCTCTAAACAAACCACATAAGGATCCACTAGTGTGATTGGATTTGTGTTCTTCTCATGAACCACACGTGGATCCACCGGTGTCATTGCATGTATGTTCCTCTAAAAACCACATAAGGATCCACCAGTGTCATTGCATGTATGTTCTTTTCATGAACCACACCCAGTGTAATTGCATGTGTGTTCTTCTAAACAAACCACATAAGGATCCACCAATGTCATTGCATGTCTGTTCTTTTCATGAACCACATAAGGATCCACCAGTGTCATTGCATGTCTGTTATTTTCATGAACCACATAAGGATCCACCAGTGTCATTGCATGTATGTTCTTTTCATGAACCACACCAAGTGTCAGTGTGTGTCTGTTCTTTTCATGAACCACACCTAGTGTCCCTACATTTCTGTTCTTTTCATGAACCACATAAGGATCGACCAGTTTCATTGGATGTGTGTTCTTTTGATGAACCACACGTGGATCCACCGGTGTCATTGCATGTCTGTTCCTCTAAACAAACCACATAAGGATCCACCAGTGTCATTGCGTGTCTGTTCTTTTCATGAAGCACACCCAGGGTCATTGCATGTGTGTTCTTCTAAACAAACCACATAAGGATCCATCAGTGTCATTGCATGTCTGTTCTTTTCATGAACCACACCTAGTGTCATTGCATATGTGTTCTTCTAAACAAACCACATAAGTCATTGCATGTCTGTTCTTTTCATGAACCACACCCGGTGTCATTGCATGTCTGTTCTTTTCATGAACCATATGTAGAGTCATTGCATGTCTGGTTCTCTAAACAAACCACATAAGGATCCACCAGTGTCATTGCATGTCTATTCTTTTCATGAACCACACCCAGTGTCATTGCATGCGTGTTCTTTTCATTAACCACAGCTAGAGTCATTGCATGTTTGTTACTTCCATAAAGCACACATGGATACACCCAGTGTCAGTGCATGTCTGTTCTTTTCATGAACCACACCCAGTGTCACTGCATGTCGGTTCTTTTCATGAACCACATAAGGATCCACCCAGTGTCATTGGATGTGTGTTCTTCTCATGAACCACACGTGGATCCACCGGTGTTATTGCATGTCTGTTCCTCTAAACAAACCACATAAGGATCCACCAGTGTCATTGCATGTCTGTTCCTCTAAACAAACCACATAAGGATCAACCAGTGTCATTGCATGTCTGTTCCTTTCATGAACCACACCAAGTGTCATTGCATGTGTGTTCTTCTAAACAAACCACATAAGGATCCACCAGTGTCATTGCCTGTCTGTTCTTTTCATGAACCACACCCAGTGTAATTGCATGTGTGTTCTTATAAACAAACCACATAAGGATCCACCAGTGTCATTGCATGTATGTTATTTTCATGAACCACACATAAGGATCCACCAGTGTCATTGCATGTCTGTTCTTTTCATGAACCACACCCAGTGTCATTGCATGTGTGTTCTTTTCATGAACCACAACTAGAGTCATTGGATGTCTATTCTTTTCATGAACCACACCCAGTGTCATTGCATGTCTGTTCTTTTCATGAACCACACCCGGTGTCACTGCATGTCTGTTCTTTTCATGAAGCACATAAGGATCTACCAGTGTCATTGGATGTGTGTTCTTCTCATGAACCACACGTGGATCCACCGGTGTCATTGCATGTCTGTTCCTCTAAACAAACCACATAAGGATCCACCAGTATCATTGGATGTTTGTTCTTTTCATGAACTACATAAGGATCCACCAGTGTCATTGCATGTCTGTTATTTTCATGAACCACATAAGGTTCCACCAGTGTCATTGCATGTCTTATCATTTCATGAACCACACAAGGATCCACCAGTGTCATTGCATGTCTGTTCTTTTCATGAAACACACCTAGTGTCATTGCATGTTTGTTCTTTTCATGAAACACACCTTGTGTCACTGCATGTCTGTTCTTTGCATGAACCACATAAGGATCTACCAGTGTGATTGGATGTGTGTTCCTCTTATGAACCGCACGTGGATCCACCGTTGTCATTGCATGTCTGTTCCTCTAAAGAAACCACATAAGGATCCACCAGTGTCATTGCATGTCTGTTCTTTTCATGAACCACACCCAGTGTCATTGCATGTGTGTTCTTCTAAACAAACCACATACGGATCCACCAGTGTCATTGCATGTATGTTCCTTTCATGAACCACACCCAGTGTCAGTGCATGTCTGTTCTTTTCATGAACCACAACCAGTGTCACTGCATGTTAGTTCTTTTCCTGAACCACATAAGGATCTACTAGTGTCATTGGATGTGTGTTCTTCTCATGAACCACACGTGGATCCACCAGTGTCATTGCGTGTCTGTTCCTCTAAACAAACCACATAAGGATCCACCAGTGTCATTGGATGTGTGTTCTTTTCATGAACCACACCCAGTGTCATTGCATGTGTGTTCTTCTAAACAAACCACATAAGGATCCACCAGTGTCATTGCATGTATGTTCTTTTCATGAACCACCCCCAGTGTCATTGCATGTGAATTTTTTTCATGAACCACACCCAGTGTCCCTGCATGTCAGTTCTTTTCATGAACTACATTAGTATCTACCAGTGTCATTGGATGTGTGTTCTTCTTATGAACCACACGTGGATCTACCGGTGTTATTGCATGTATGTTCCTCTAAATAAACCACATAAGGATCCACAAGTGTCATTGGATGTGTGTTCTATTCATGAACCACACCCGGTGTCATTGCAAGTGTGTTCTTCTAAACAAACCACATAAGGATCCACCAGTGCCATTGCATGTTTGTTCTTTTCATGAACCACACCCTGTGTCATTGCATGTGTGTTCTTTTCATGAACCACACCCAGTGTCACTGCATGTCAGTTCTTTTCATGAACCACCTAAGGATCTACCAGTGTCATTGGATGTGTGTTCTTCTCATGAACCACACATGGATCCACCGGTGTCATCGCATGTTTATTCCTCTAAACAAACCACATAAGGATCCACCAGTATCATTGGATGTGTGTTCTTTTCATGAACCACACCCAATGTCATTGCATGTGTGTTCTTCTAAACAAACCACATAAGGATCAACTAGTGTCATTGCATGTCGGTTCTTTTCATGAACCACATAAGGATGGGCCCACCAGTGTCATTGCATGTCTGTTATTTTCATTAACCACACCCAGTGTCAGTGCATGTTTGTTCTTTTCATGAACCACACCCAGTGTCACTCCATGTCTGTTCTTTTCATGAACCACATAAGGATCTACCAGTGTTATTGGATGTGTGTTCTTCTCATGAACCACACGTGAATCCACCGGTGTCATTGCATGTCTGTTCCTCTAAACAAACCACATAAGGATCCACCAGTGTCATTGCGTGTCTGTTCTTTTCATGAACCACACCTAGTGTCATTGCATGTGTGTTCTTCTAAACAAACCACATAAGGATCCAGCAGTATCATTGCCTGTCTGTTCTTTTCATGAACCACACCCAATGTCATTGCATGTGTGTTCTTCTAAACAAACCACATAAGTCATTGCATGTCTGTTCTTTTCATGAACCACACCCGGTGTAATTGCATGTGTGTCCTCTAGACAGACTACATAAGGATCCACCGGTGTCATTCATGTCTGTTCCTCTAACAAACCACATAAGGATCCACCAGTGTCATTGGATGTGTGCCTTCTCATGAACCACACTTGGATCCACCGGTGTCATTGCATGTCTGTTCCTCTAAACAGACCACATAAGGATCCACCAATGTCATTGCGTGTCTGTTCTTTTCATGAACCACACCTAGTGTCATTACATGTGTGTTCTTTTCATTAACCACAGCTAGAGTCATTGCATGTCTGTTACTTCCATAAACCACACATGGATCCACCGATGTCATTGCATATCTGTTCTTTTCATGAACCACACCCAGTGTCACTGCATGTCAGTTCTTTTCATGAATCACAGCTAGAGTCATTGCATGTCTGTTACTTCCATAAACCACATATGGATCCACCTAGTGTGATTGCATGTATGTTCTTTTCACAAACCACACATGGATACACCAGTGTCATTGCATGGGTAGCCGTTAGACCGAGTCTTCTAGAAGGCACGCCCTAACATAGTTGTTCCGCTTGACGATTGTTACATACCGTTCGATTGGGGCGCTTGGACGATTGGGATGGTCTTCGTGAGAGCAATCCACGAGTAGCCTGTTCTGCAGCATGATTGGCCACGCTTGGACGATTGGGAGTGTCACGTCTCACGAGTTCAGTGGGCCACATCCCAGTGTCACGTCCCCATTACTTCTCTTCCTCCCCGTACTTCTCTTCCTTACCCTCGAAGCCACTTTCCCCACTTCACTCTCATCCTGCCGTAGCCGAAAGCCGACGGCGCCTCCATCCCAATCCCCTCTCCGGCAGCCACCCCCCTCCCCTCTCGCCATGGGTTCAAGGGTAGATGGCAAGGAAACGCGTCGTGACGACAGGGACGGTGATTTCGATATGAGTCGTCTCATCTCTATTTCTATCATCTGTGGGCAGTTATCTATTTTTTGAGCTAGATGTAATCTGTTTACTCATGCACGTATGATGTTTTAGGCCAACCAGATGGTGTATGACTCCGACTATCACGGTTTAGAGGATGAAGACAGTCCTCTAGTATGTAAACATGGATATGTGCCCGCTAAATTTGTAGCCTTCGAAGGACGAAACATAGGCATGAGGTTTCTACGGTGACAAGGACATCGTGCAATCATGTAAGGCGGAAGTTGTGGTGTTGTCAAATGGGTAGATCTAGAGTGGCCCAAATCGATGCAGAAAATGCTGGACAAACTATGGGAAATGACTGTCGAGTTGAAAGAATCCGTATTCAGCTCACTTCTTGACAGTGTTGAGACGAAGCTATGGGAACCGGTTGACACGACCAAGCATAAGCGAGATCTCAGGTGGGTGCAAGACAAGGTTAACAAAGTCGAGAAGGAGAGGTACGCGGCATTGGCCCTGAAGGCTGAAGGAGAGCAAGAACTGACTCAAGCAAGGAATGATCTCCACCAGACCAAAGTCCTGCAGTACACAACTACGAGTATTGACAAGTGCATGAGGAAAAATGCAGAGAAACAATTGAAGTTGTGCAAGGAAGATGCTAAAAGGAAGGAGCAGACAATTCGATCCTTGCTCTCGTACGAAGATGCGCATCGGGCCAAGATTAGAAAGATCAAGGAGATGTGTGATAACTAGTTCTATTTAGCTTAAGCTCCGTGCCTTTTTAAGTTGTAATATTTGTACTTGTTGACCTAGCGGTCTGAACTATTGGTCCCGGATTCCAGGGAGGAAAAAAATTGCTCTGACCCCGTATTACTTCTTTTGTCTGACCCCGCATTACTTCTTTTGTCTGACCGTCGCTTCATTGTGCTCGTGTACAAATAGGAGGCGCCTCGCTGTAGGATGTGAAATCGCACCTTTGCTTAGAAGAATTTGTGGTTGAATTAATGAAATGCCTCGATTTAGATCTCTATCTCGATTAATTTGTGGAAGAATTTGTGATTTAGATCAATTTCTGCCTCGATTTAGATCTCTGTCCCAGATTGGGAACGTGACCGTGGACTAAAGACCCCTTTTCTACTAGTGTATTCTGACATTGGTGGTTTTTTTAAACGTAATATACGTGGATTTGGCCGCATACAAATGGCACAACCACAATTTATAAAGTGGAAGCACGTACACCCGGTTACTGGAGATCCGGAAGCTTCGCCAGATGCAAGGGATGCAGGATCAGAGAGGTGGTGAGATAGAAGGGCTCAAGATTAGGCCAGAAAGTGGTACCCATTTCCTCCTCATCTGGGCATTATCGGTGAGAATATTGTTGTTTATGTTGCCACGTCCTTGTGCAGCATCTGAAATAAGTTGCTGCTTCGTGGAGTGTGGCATCTTAAATAATTTATTTCTATACCACTTACATTCCGTCGTAGTTGGAGACCTCCTGCCCCTCAGCAATCGTGGAACCGGTGGATCCTTGTTTTTAGATAGTAGTGGCACAATCACAATTTCGGATTCAACTACTGACTCGGGCATTTCCAGACCCTAAGTCGCGTTACATTTTACTCAGAGAACGTGGGTAGATTGTTTCGCCCAGCAACATGCCACACACAGAGCTCCAGAATTTAACAGAATTACATATATAGGTTCAAGCTCAACACACTACTATGCATCTTCATTGCCAGCAGCCTTCTTCCGCAGCCTGGGTGCCAAGCCTTCACGTCCACTGGCTTCTTAATTTCCTGCCTTCTTCCTCTTCCTCGGTGCCAATTTTCTTAGCTTCACGTACTCTGCATCGCCAGGACAATGGGCACCAGAATCGTGTCCAGCATCATCTTTCCACTCGTTTTTAATTTCTTCGGGCAGCAAAATGACATCTTTCCACTCGTTTTTAATTTCTTCGGGTAGCAAAATGACTGACCCGGTAGTCATGTTTCTAACCTTGCGGCACTTCCTGTCAAAGAAACAGGACTGTTGCATAACTACCCAATATCTATAGAGTAAATAAAACAAAAATTATAGTTCAGCACAAACATGCGAACCCCAAGAGACCTTTGCTTACCAGGAGCTAATTGGGTTCGAGCAACCATCCTGTCCAAGAATAGAAGGGCGACTCCCAGTTGCATCAGCTTCCACATCCAGTACATCACATTTCAGCTCAAACATGGCAGCCGAAGCATACCTTTTCATCAACCCAATTAGCTGACTGTCACACGTTATAGGAGCCATGATGCCACGTTCATCCATGAAGCTAAACTTTGTAGTCTGCTTCAGCCATAATTCAACATGATTACGCAGAGCAGGAACCATACCAGATATAGTGCAGATCTGCGCAGGCGCTTCTTCCATCGTGAAACAATGGTGTCCATACCTCTTGCCCTTAGAGTCGTACCTATAGAGGACTACCGTAACCAGGTAAGGGGGGTCTGCGCAGATCCCACTTGACAGAAAAATGTGGACAAAATATGTTTGTCAGCATTGGGCTAACAAACAATTTGAGGTTTAGTAGCCAGCTAGCAGTTGAAACTAGGGCAAATAGCAAAGAGAAGGGTAGATCACCCGCTTGTAGATAGAACTTCTTCTTTCTTGATAGTAGGATCTGCCATCCTCTGAGCTGCTCGGCTCGTCGGCAGCGGAGGCGGGCTAGAGCCTCGCAACGGCAGCTATGGCATGCACCATTGGATCTCGGGATCAGTGACTGGGCCCAGCAACTTGGCGCCAGAAGTCAAATCCGAATGGATCGTCCTGCCTGGAGGGTGGATTCCGACGCTGCCGGTGCTAGGGGAAAGCTGGGAATGGATTTGTGAAATTAGTCAACACATCCAATCCACTTAGCTGCTCGATTTTCCTAAGAGGTTGCCGTGTTGGCGCCCGCGTCACGGACAGATGACCGACATGAGGGTCCCGACCGTCTACTTCACGGGGCAGTTTAACGGAATATTTGAATTTGGCAGGGGTGAGATGAGTTTGCCTCGAAATGGCCCCTCTCAGTAGTTGGCGACCCAACTTTTCGAAACACGTTAATTCCAGGCAACTTAGGTACCGCCATGCGCTGGCCTGCGAACTTTGGTACCGCAGACGAACAAGCCCATTTTTTCCCTTCATATGTTTTGATGTTTGTTGACAACACTAGGAAAGTTTAATCATGTGCTAAGTGTTTCATGGCATAATTATCTTGTTAGCATACTGTTATTTTGTTGGTCCCTCAAAGGGAAAGAGGGTTCTAGTTGAATTGATACAAGAGGATTCCAGGAATTTTAAGTGTGCAAACTGAGTCTTACCATACTATCCAGCAGTTGTTGGCCAGAGTATCTAGCTAAGCCGGAATGTTTGGTTGGTGCAGGCCGGAGTATCTAGCCTTGGAATTCCTCAGACTTTCGCCAAGGTGTGAAATTAAAGGGGAGCTTGTAAGTCCATGGAGTTATGTATGTGTGTTAGAGAAACACCTGGGCCGCTGGTCCAATCCATGCCTAATCATGGTGGAATCCTATAGCGTAACCATAATGAGCAATCTATGAAGCATTCTTCTTATAAAAAAAGAGATAGAGATTGAAAAAAAAGTGATGAGAAAAAAGGAAAGAGAGAAAAAAGCACGATTTTCCCATGGTAAGTAAGAAGATTGCTGAGATGTTGCTTGCCTTGTCATTTTGATATGGGGATTCTTCCGTATCATCGGGCAAGGGGTACCCCGTTGGCGGTTCTCTATGATACACATGTACTTACTATGACAAGAACTTACCGGTAACTAAACTTGAGTAGCATGAGGAGCGGCGCTCGTATTCAAGGGACATGAGATTGCCAACTTATACTTTGTCAAGCATATACTCCATAGTTTGTTCACTTTAACCTTAATCACTTCAAGATGCTTATGATAGGGGCAATGAGAGCTGAAAGCTAATAAGTACCATAATATTTGGAAGCTCTTTATGAGACTTGAATCCCTTCTTCCTTCTATGAAGGCCTTTCTTTTACTTTTATGTTGAGTCTCCACCTTCTATCTTCATGCACCTATTGAGAGAGCATAGTGGCCATTCTTAGTTTAATGTGCATTGTCCCAAGACTGGTTGATTGATGCATAACTCTGATATTGCTTGTTCTTAAACTATTTGTATCTAGTCACCCTTATGAACTTTGAAGGTGTCCTATGCATATATGTTTTGCTACACTATGAGGGACAAGCTGAATACCATTCTCATTATGTTTTCTTTATGTGAAACAAACAAACATCTTTCAAAGCATTGTTATTCATGAATCTTTTGTTTGTATCTTTTCATGTTACAACATAATTGCTATGTCTTATTGTTAGAACTATATCTTTCATGCTATGTTAAAGTACTATGATCACAGCTATCAATGTTCTACAAATACTTTGATCAAGAATATGATGGTGCATGTCACCTAAAAAATTATTCTTTCATTTTATCACTTACCTACTCGAGGACGAGCAGGAGTTAGGCTTGGGAATGTGGATACGTTGCTAACGTATCTATAATTTTTGATGTTCCATGCTTGTTTTATATCTACTTTCTTATGTTTTGTCCACACTTTGGAGTATTTTTATACACATTCTTGGACTAACCTATTAACAAGATGCCACAGTGCCAGCTGCCTGTTTTCTGCTATTTTTGGTTCCAGGAAAGTCAGAAAATGAATATTCTCGGAATTGGACGGGACAAAAGCCAAAGTCAATATTTCACTGAGGGGAATACGGAGCCAGAAGACGAGATGGAGAGGGGCCAGAGGACGGCCACACCACCTGGCCATGCGGCCATGCCTGGCCCGCGCCACGGGGTGGTGTGGCCGCCTAGGGAACCCCCTCGGTCTCCCCTTTCGCCTATAAGATCCTCCGATACAGAAACCCTAAGTACCTGATCAAAATTCTACGAAAGAGTCTGTAGCTGTCGTCGTCTCCATCCCTAGATCGGGAGGGATTTGAAGCTCTTCTCGGCACCCTACCGGAGGGGATAATTCACCCTAGAGGCCCTCTTCATCACCATGCGTGCCTCCGATGTCATGCGTGAGTAGTTCATCCCTGGACTACGGGTCCATGTAGTAGCTAGATGGTTGGTTCTTCTCCTTTTTGCTACCATGTTTAGATCTTGTGAGCTCCGTTCAAGATCAAGATCATCTATTTGTAATCTACATGTTGTGTTTGCGAGGATCCGATGGATATTGAGATGCTATTTCAAATTGATTATGATTCTATCATGTCTTTGTTATTTGTGATCTTGCATGCTCTCCGTTGTTCGTACCCATCTTGGCTGAGTAGATGCTAGTAACTCCAAGAGGGTGTATTTATGCTCGATAGTGGGTTCATGCCTCTAGGAATCTGGGGAAGTGACAGAAATCTCTAAGGTACTAGATGTGCTGTTGCTACTAGGGAGAAAACAACAATCCTTTGTCCATAGAACAATCGTATTGTTTACTTTACACGCAATGCTTAATGCAATTATCTATTGCTTGCAACTTAATACTGGAAGGGGTTCAGATGATAACCTGAAGGTGGATTATTAGTCATAGATGCAGTTGGATTACGGTCTATGTATAATGTTGTAATGCCCAATCAAATCTCATAGGAGTCAAGATGATTAGTATATGCATGTATGCTTTCTCGATGTTTGTCAATTGCCCCGCTGTAATTTGTTCACCCAACATGTCATCTATCTTAAGGAGAATCAGCACTAGTGAACTATGGACCCCAGTCCTTTCTTTTACTATCAATCTACAATCTATTTACTGTTTTCTATTTACTTTTTGCAAGCAATTACTATCTTCCACACAATACGTTTAATCCTTTGTTTTCAGCAAAACCGGTGAGATTGACAACCTCATTGTAAGTTGGGGGCAAAGTTCTATGGTTGTGTTGTGCAGGATTCCAAGTTGGAAACAACACCTTGGAGGTGTTTCCTTGCTCCTACTGGTTCGATAACCTTGGTTTCATAACTGAGGGAAAACTTGCTGATGTGCTCATCATACCTTCCTCTTGGGGTTCCCCAACGAGCTTGAATATATTTTGAGCCATTAGTGAGGCTAGTGACACGGTCACCATGGATGACTTCAAATCTTTGATATAATCCATGTCTAAACAAATAAGTGAGTTGCGTGATTTGATGATGCAACTCATGAAAGAAAAATCGACCTTGCACACTACCTCACCCGAGGATCCTAATTCAAGTTCTAAGGGGGAGGTTCTACCTCCTCCCAAGGATAAGAATTCAGGGGATGATCAACATGAAACTTTAAGTACCTCATCCAAAAATAAAAAGGAGGAGGAAGGGTTCCATTCGGTCCCTTGGTACTCTCCCGTCCCTCCTATCCATCACCCTCATATAAACAATAGAGGTGATCCACCTAAGCTTGCTACATATTCGTTTGCTCAATGGAAAACTTTGATGAAATCTCATATTCGCAGCTCTTGCATCGAGTTATGGAGAATTATTGAAGAAGGACTATCTGTTGGTGATCCATCCAACTTGACAAGAAGAGAAGTTGTTGATAGTCAATTCAATGCCACCGCTTTACACATGATTCAACTTGGTGTGGGGCCAAAGGATTTCCCTCACATTGAACATCTCAACACCGTCAAGGAAGCATGGGATGCTCTCACCTATTTGTTCATTGGGAATGAAAGTATGAGGAGAAACCAATATGATGCTTTGAGCAATCAAGCGGAAGGTTTCTTCATGATGGGAGGAGAAAATCATGAGGACATGTATCGAAGACTCAAGTCTATTGCCACTACATTTAGGAATCTTGGTGCCTCTCATGTGGATGATGCTTAGATCAAGTATGTGAGCTCTCTCATGCCATTTGAGCCCACCGACTAGAAGAGTCTCCAGGGAAGACACAACTACCATCTCATGGCATCCAATTAAGTTGTGCAAGAAATGCAAGCCTTCAAGGTTGCCACCAAGAATGCCGAAGATGCTCGTGCTCGGGCCTTAGGAATGCAAAAGGGTGTGAACCTTGCCTTAAAGGAACATGTGGTGGACTATGAGGATGAAGGAAGAAGTGATGAGATCAATGCAATGAGTTGTCCCGAGGAATTCAAACATGCTCATGGCGAGTATATGGCTTTCTATGCAAGAAACTTTTGGAAGAATCCCGCCAAGGCAAAGTTGGAGCTAAATTGCAAGAACAATTCAATTGGAAGAAAGGAAGGTAGTCCAACAGCTAGATCATGCTACAATTGAGGTGACCGCTTTCACTTTGTTGCCAAGTGCCCGTATAAGAAGAGAGAAGATCATGGTGGAAGACTCATTCTCAAGGACAAGTAAAAGGCTCCTCCTCGCAAGAAGCATTTCAAGAAAAAGAATTCCACCTACAAGAAGCCTCGGGTGATCTTGTTGGCAACGCATGAAGAGTACTCATTTGGGAGTGAGGAAGAAGAAGAGTCTACAAGTGAAGTGGTGCCCATTACCACCGCCTCTACACCCACCTACTCCCTATTTGACTCTCCAAATGAGAATCTCCCCAACAAAAAAGGCAATTGCCTTATGCCAAGGGCATCCGAGGTATCATCTATCCCCTCCCCTCATACGACCTTGAATGATGATATGGATGACCTTGCTAGTCTTAAAATTACAAAGGATATCATTTCTTTGGATCATTATGTGACTAACTTGCAAGGTGGTCACAAGAAGCACTTTGAGGCCCTCATGGGTCAACTTGTTCATATGGAAGGTGTTGGGGATATACTTTCTAGGTATCCTCACTGTGCCTCGCTGACCAGGGTGGCCCACTTTGGGTTAGAGCTTTGCTTCACGGGCGGCCCAGTCAGGGAGAAGAAGACGGAGTCCAATCCGGCTACGGAAGGCCTAGAATACTTACCGACATAGGCCCATAGTGTTAATTGTAGTCCAAGATGTACTCTATAACCAACTCTTAGTCATAGCCGGATAGATCTCTCCTGTAAACCCTAGGCTGGATATCTATATAAGCCGTCCTAGGGAGAGCCTTAGGGAAACATCTCAATAGTCTACAATCTCAACTCGCACAGGCAAAACCCTTATAACCCATATTCTGGCTCTACCGTATTACTGGATTGCTAGAAAGAATAGAATCCGTCCAAAGCCGGCGGATTCGAACCTGGGTATACTTGTGTGCTCGCCGTCCTAGAATACCGTACATCTCACACCCCTCTCTTACACATGCCTCGAGGATCCCCTCATGGCGTACATGTCATTAATCCGACGATAGTTGACGCCCACCATGGGGAAAGTGAGCTTCGGATCTGCGTTCCGAGCAGAATCTACAAGAATCGAAATCGGCAAAACTATCGTCGTCGGCCGCATCCTCTATGCCAGTGATGCCCCTCTCATTATTCTCGACGAGACCTGGATTCCGGCTAGGGAGCCGTGACCACCTACACTATCATGTCTTTTGGCGAGATCGATGTATACATCGGATTCGCTGAACCTGCCCCACCCACCCAAGCGGTGATGATAGAGGCATAAGAAAATTCTGGGTCCCCTTTGTCCGCGGAGGCGGCAGAGTTCCAGATCTCAGAAAACCCTAATCCCACCCAGCCTGCACCCGTTGCGGAGATAGTGGAGAAATCCGAGCCTAAAGCAGACCTTGCGGTGCAAGTCGAATCTGGAGTGGATCTCCCTAGCGAGGCCGAATCCCAGATCGATCCACCCACTAAAGTCGAAATCTAGGAGGATCGCAACAACAACCTAGGTTCCGGCTCTGCCAACGCCGGGACAGATCAACCCTTCCCGAGGCACATGTTGAGGCGCATGATGATGAAAGACGCAAGCGTGGATGAAGTTCTCGAAACCATCAGGATCTTCGAGGAAGCCCACAAGGAAAGCCACAACTACCTCAGGACCCACACATCGCACTTCGTCGGATATGTTGGATCCGGATTCGGCTCTGCCGAGTCTGGAGACAACACTGACTTGGTGCTAGAGGCGATCGGAACAAACACCGACATATCCGCATCCTCGGATGACTCGATGACATCGGCGGATTTCCGAAAGTTCTCTGTGGAATACGAAGAGGAGTATAACTCCAAAGCTGCAGAAGAAGGAGAAGCCATGGATGAAGGATCCGGAGAAAACTCTCCCAAAGCACAAGATGACATGGATATCGAAAACAACCCCGAGGTCCAGATGTCCAAAAGTACCGATCAGAGCTTGACTCCGGGAAACGGACCCAAAGCCGTCTTTGCTACCGGCGCTGCCAAGAAGGCAAAGAAGAGGAACAAGAAGAACAAGACACCGGCAAAAGAACTTCCAGCAGAGGAGGTGATTGCCGAGGAATATGAGGAAGACTCGGATGCAGCACTTATCCTAGACGAGCCCAAAGAAGAATCGGTGGATGGACACATGATCACCGAAGGTGCGCGTAAACTCATCGATGCTGCATTAATCACACCTATCCCTACCGTAGTAGAACTTACCGCTAAATAACTGGATGAAAGGGCCCATGCCCTAGAAGCATGTCGCCGAGTACTCCTCGACAAAGCCAAAAACATCGAGTAAGAAAAGAAACGCATGGCAACTACGGAGAAGTACATCTCTCAGCAGCATCAGAAGACCCGCAAACGTCACACACGTTATGAACAATTCCCGGAAATTCACAAAGTCCTCTTTGGAGGAGACCATGGGATGCCTCGACGCGACATCAAGGGAGACTGGGTGTATCCAACACCAGTGCAAAACACTGTTGCAGCTCGAGAAATCCTAGCAAATAATCCAGGCCTAGAGATTCGATTGGCCATTAAGCTACTCAACAAGGGTCTGGAGCAGTAGAAGGCCGCCCTGTCCGGAAGCAGAAAACTGGTCTCCCAATCCGACCAATTCCACATGGATCCGACCTAGAATGACGTAAGACCCCAACGTGCTCCGGAACAGCATTACCGTTCCGACCGTCAGGAAGAAAACTACTCAAGAACCGGATCTTTAGGACAACATCACAAAGATGCACGTGACTGGCGCAATGTTACTCCAGCAGTGGAGCAAGAGGCAATTACTGCACTAAATCCGAAGAATCCTCCCCGACGAGAGTCGAACGATCGTAGGGAAGAAGACAAAGAGAAAACTCGGGAGGAGGATCGTCAAAGAATGCCACCTCCTAGACATACAAGCCGTCCGTCTAACAGACGAAGGAACGATGGACACCGTGCTGAGTCAAGCCAGCAGGGGGCTCGTCGTAATGAAGATCCTCCCCGGAACCGGAATAATGATGCTCCATATGGAGGCCGATGATCAGCCGAAAACAGCCCAGCAACTCCACCCTCTCCACCAAGTAGCCATCACAACGGCTCCCACGGGGGCCAGGGAGGGCGTCGTGGCAGAGGTGGTGGCAGAAGCCGAAGTCCAGCTCCAAGGCACCGCAGCCATAGCCGTCAATCAAGACGATCTTTGTCCCCAAGTGATGCAAGGCACAAGATTAATTCCAGCATAGAGGCGTGGCGCTATGAAAATGATGATATATACGTGGGCCCAAACTGCTTCGGACCACGTATAAGAGCAACAAAATTCCCGGAAGGATTTGCTATCTCAAGGCACATTCAAGCCTACGGCGGTATGGCTCGACCAGATACTTGGCTCCGGGATTTTTTCCAGGCTTGCTGTATCGCTAAAGGCAGAAACAGCCTGGTCGCAACCCGATATCTCCCACTCATGTTGTGGAAGACGGTGCGATTATGGCTCAATGAACTTCCGGAGAACACCATCCACAACTGGTATGACATGCAAAGCGCGTTCTTTCGGAACTTTGAAGGCACATATCGGAGGCCCTGTACGGTAGGAGACCTACAGCGTTGCACCCAGAAAGCCGGAGAAACTTGCCGGGATTATCTCGGATGATGGATCAACACCAAAAACTCCTGTGAAGGGGTAAATAACCAAACTGCGATCGAAGCTTTCATTGCAGGACTCCCAATTGGTTTACTATGTCATCGCTTTAAGTGTGACAAAGTCACCGATTTGGGAGAGATGATAGAAATAGCGAGCAAGTATGCAGATGCCGATGACAACACGGAGGGATTACTGAACGCCCTAGCTGTGCCACAGTTGGCAAAACAACCAAAGCAGCAAACTCAGAAGCGCAAGAAGACCTCGGAAGAAAAGCCCAACACGGAATCAGTAGTAGTCAGTGCTACTTTCGGGTCTGGAGGACGAGGAGGGCACGGCGTTGGCCGCGGAAGCGGTCATGGGACATCAAGAGTCCAAGGTAGAGGAGACCAACAACTTGGAAAAACCTACTCTTGGGCCGACATCGCCAATAACTCATGTGTGCATCACTTAGACGCCAATGGGGGCTCGTCCCACACAAACGCCAAATTTCGTTTCAATGACGACATCAAGAAAGATGATACCGCTGACTACAGGGCTAAGCGGAAGAAGGGAAAGAAGAATCTCGAAAAATATAAAGAGTCCAAGGATGATTCCGACATGGAGGAAGCCGATGCTTCAAATCCCAAGCTAGAAGGGAAAAAGAACTTCCCGACAAATAAAGACACTTACGTCACCTTCCTCGGATCTCAACAAGCTAAGGTCAAAAAAGCAGTTCTGCATGAGCTCAATGCGACTGTTCCAGCTATCTCCCAATTTTTGGATTGGTCGGAAGTGGCGATCACCTTTGACCGTGCTGATCATCCGCCTAAGTTACACAGGCGAGGAAAATACGCCTTAGTTTTCAATCCACTTATTGACGGCTATGGTTTCTCCAAGATTCTCATGGACGGTGGCAGCAGCATCAACATCCTGTATGTCGAAAAGCTACGCCGGATGAAGATCTCGGAGACCCAGCTGAATTACAGCTCTGTGATCTTTCTCGGAGTTGTCCCAAGAAGACAAGCAAATTCCCTGGGAGAAATCACTTTGGATGTCACCTTTGGAACTCCAAAGAACTAACGGACGGGAGCTCTTTCCTTCGAAGTGGTCCCGTTCAAGAGCGCGTACCACGATATATTCGGACGTCCATCTTATTGGGCTTTTATGGCTCGTCCGTGTTACATTTACAAGATGATGAAAATTCCAGGTCCCAACGGCGTGATCACTATCAGGGGAGACCTGAAGAAAGCGCAAGAGTGCAAGGATGGAAATGCCGCCTTTGCTGAAGCCGTGCTGCACGCCCAGGAGTACCAGGAGATCAAGAAGACCATTGATCCGTCCGAGATGCCCGCAACGTAGAAGGAGGTGACAAAGCGAATCCGGAGTTCAAGGCATTGGAAGAGACGAAGAAGACGCCATTGAAGGATGATGACCCCTCCAAGGTGACCCATATAGGTGTAGGCCTAGATAGCTCATAGGAAAGCGTGTTCGCCAAGTTCCTCCGAGCAAATCAATATATCTTCGCATGGCAGCCATCTGACATGACCGGAGTACCTAGGGAACTTGCCGAGCACTCTCTAAATGTAAACCCGAACGCTAAACCCGTCAAACAGTCCTTACGATGTTTTGGCGATGAAAAGCATAAAACAATAGCTAAGGAACTAGCACGGCTCGAGTTAGCCGGATTCATAGAAGAGGTCATTCACACTGAGTGGTTAGCCAATCCTGTAATGGTCCCTAAAAAGGACACCACTGATTTAAGGATGTGTGTTGATTATAATACCTTGAACAAGGCTTGTCCCAAAGATCCGTTCGCTCTACCTAGGATTGATGAAGTTATCGAATCTACGGCAGGCTCGGAACTCCTATGTTTTCTCGACGCATATTCCGGTTATCACCAAATCCGGATTAAGGAATCTGACAAAGTTACTTCATTCATAACCCCCTTCGGAACCTTCTGTTTCGTTACGATGCCTTTTGGGCTCAAGAACGCAGGAGCTACGTACCAGCGCATGATGCAGCGTTGCCTCCATGATCATATCGGACGCAATGTACATGCATATGTGGATGATATTGTGGAGATGTCCAAAAAGAAGGAAACACTGATTTCCGACTTGGAGGAAACGTTTGCCAATCTACGAAAATACAACATAATGCTTAACCCGAAGAAATGTTTCTTTGGAATACCAGCCGGAATACTGCTTGGTTTTATCGTGTCTCAAAGAGGCATAGAGGTAAACCGGGACAAGACCAAGGCTATACTCAATATCTCCAGGCCAACCTTCCTGAAGGACGTTCAAAGACTAATTGGTTGCATTGCTGCAGTCAGTCGGTTTGTAAGCCAGCTCGGTGAGAGAGACGCACCACTATACAAGCTCCTGAAAAAGACCAAGAATTTTGTTTGGACCAACGAATCTGAAGCTGCGCTACAAGACCTGAAAGCAGTACTCTCATCTGCTTCCATCCTTGCACCGGAACCACAGGAACCGATGTTTCTCTATCTCGCTGCGACAAACAAGGTCGTCAGTATCGTCATGGTGGTGGAGAGACCAAAGGAAAATCAGGAACACCTGGTGCAGCGTCCAACTTACTATCTCAGCGAAGTCTTAACTGAATCAAAGCAGCGGTATCCGCACTATCAAAAGCTGGCTTACGGTCTGTTCTTTCTATCTCATAAGTTACGGCATTATTTTCAGGAACATCCAATTACCGTGGTGAGCACAACTCCCATGAGAGATATAATCAACAATAGTGACGCCACAGGACGCGTCGCAAAAATGGGGCATAGAGCTTTCAACTTTCGACATTGAGTACAAGCCTCGCACAACAATCAAATCCCAAATCCTCGCTGACTTTGTCGCTGATTGGACAGAGATAATGGAGAACATGACCCCGCCAGAGTCGGAATACTGGACCCTACATTTTGACGGGTCTAAAGCGCTCGAGGGCTCGGGGGCTGGCGTGGTGCTCAAATCACCCCAAGGAGATAAACTTTTCTATGTACTTCAGATACACTTCACAGCGACAAACAACATTGCCGAGTATGAAGCATTACTGCATGGAATCCGGATTGCTAAGGATATCGGTATCCAACGTTTAAATTGTTATGGAGATTCGGATCTTGTTGCTTAGCAAGTGTCGGATATCTGTAAGGCAAACAAGCACATGGCATCATATAGAGCTGTCGTGGATGAACTATCGAAATTGTTTTAGGGGTTTGAAGTTCAACACATCCCTCGAGCAGAAAATGAGGAAGCACATGCACTATCTCGAATAGGCTCTGCGCGGAAAAAGGTTCCGGATGGCGCTTTTTTGGAGCACCTCAAAGTTCCCTCTATAAAAGGAGTGGACGAGGAATATCCGACCAAATCCGTCTCACCTTTAGTAGCAGTTCTGGCTGTGATTCCCAGCTAGACTCAACCCTACCTTGATTACTTGGTAGACGGAAAATTAACTGAAGATGAAGTTCTGAGCTGATAGATTGTCCGACGAGCAAAATCCTACACTATAATTAGTGGTGGGCTCTTTAAATGGAGTGTATCTGGGGGTTTTCAGCGCTGTGTATCTCTGGAAGAAGGAGTGGAAATCTTGCGGGAAATCCACGAAGGCGAGTGTGTCATCATGCCGCAACCAAATCTTTAGTGGCAAAAGCTTTTCGACATGGTTTTTTCTGGCTTACAGCTAAGGCAAATGCCGAATGGCTGGTCAAGACGTGCAAAGGTTGCCAAAAGTACGCCAAACAAGGTCATGTTCCGGCTGATCAGCTGCGAACAATACCTATACCTTTCGTGATCTGGGGGCTTGACATGGTAGGACCGTTTAAACTGGCTCCAAGTGGATTTACTCATCTCTTAGTGACGGTGGATAAATTCACAAAATATATTGAGGCTAAACCCGTCACTAGTTGTGATAGAGCAACAGCCAGAAGATTTGTCGAGGATGTCATAATCCGACACGGTTATCCACATAGCATTATCACGGACAACAGGAGTAATTTTTCTATGGGAGAGCTTGTTGAATTCTCCAATGAACAAAATATCTGGCTTGAAATTGCGTCAGTCGCACATCCACAAGCTAATGGACAAGTCGAAAGAGCAAATGGTTTAATCCTACAAGGCCTAAAACCAAGACTCGAAGCACCACTACGACGTGCTGCGGGGGCTTGGGCAAAGGAATTACCTTATGTAATATGGAGCTTGCGAACAACTCCAAACAGGTCAACTGGATACACACCTTTCTTCTTGGTCTATGGCGCAGAAGTAGTTCTTCCTAGCGATTTGATTCACACTTCTCCTAGAGTGGCCGCGTATATTGAAGAGGATGCCGAAATTTCTCGACAAAATGATCTCGACTTAGTCGAAGAAGTTCGCGTTGTTGCTTAGATGAGATCAACAGCCTATCAGCAGAAGTTACGCAAGTATCATAGCGAGAGAGTCAAAACCGGTCTTTCAATAAAGGCGATTTGGTTCTCCAGCTTGTGTAGCAAACAAAGCACAAACTTTCCCCAATCTGGGAAGGGCCATTTTTAGTTAGTCGAGTAATGCACAAAGGTTCTTACTACCTAACTGATATGTGGCCAGTCAAAGAAAGACCTGCTACTAAGAAAAGGAAGAGAGCTGGAGGCAGTATAGACCCGTATGAATTAGACATACCATGGAATATTGCTCAGCTACGTCCCTTTTATTCTTAGTTTATTTTTTCTTTGTAATCATATATGTGTACATAATCAGTGAGAAATAAAGTTTTGGTTACCTCAAATTTTTAACTGAGAATTTTATTGCCATCTTATTTCCGAATGACCATGTCACAATCGAAAATCCTAGAATACTTCAAAGTACTTTATGCTCATGTTTGTTCTGGTTTAAATTTCCGATTCTAAAATTGCTACCTTCGGGTATGAATCTAAATTTTCTAGTCTATACTATGGTTATTTATCTGATTGCCGGATGCGGGCATTTTCCGAGTAGTTAATTGTTGGTACTGGAGGCCGGCTTTGTTTCCGAGTTTAAACTGGTTTAGCAATTAAGCTCCGTTGCTCGGGAAAGTTTCCGTGCTAAAGGTTGGCCGGCTCACGAAAGGGACGAGGCGGAAAGCCAGATAAACGATGAGTATAGACAAAAAACTTAAAGTGCTTGCGAACATATTCCAGGCATGAAAAAATTATAAAGCCAAAAGTGCTAAATAGATATATTTAAACTTAGCACTAGCAAAAATATCATAGTACTTATTTACAGATCCAAATTGTTTTCAGAATAACACATTGTTTCTTTCTGTTACTTTATGATGCAGGGGATGAGGTAGGAGCTGCCGGCTCGCTGGAAACATCGGCCTCGCCTTGATATCTGTCCAAGACGTTCAAATCCGAGATGGTTTGTTCGTCGTCGGAAGCTTCTTCAGTTTCTTCGGCGGGCGGAGGCGGTGTCTCTACGCGGGTGAAGAAGGGAATGTTGTAGCTGGTCAAGTCAGCTACGTAGCACCCGTATCCAGCACAGGAGTCCAAGATGGCTTCAATATCCCGCTTCTGGCTGCCTTCATCCACAGTCGAATACCCTCTGGTCACGTGCCAGATCTCTATGCTTCCATGGTGGCTCATGACCATGGTGAGAGCGTTCTGCGCTGCGGTTCGTGCGTAGGACATGTTCCAGTCCTAGACAAGCTGCGGCATCTCCTTGGCTTTATCTCGCACTTCAAAATCGGACATGCTATGCATATCCGGAACCTTGAGAACTTCGCCAATATCTTCGAGGGATTGGCGGAAGTCATGCAGCAAATCACCGACTTGGGTAAGCCGGCTGGTGCGAGATTCGGCAGAGGCTGAGTCCAGCAGGTTCAGAGGACCTGTGCATATAGTGCAAAGGGGTTAATCAAATAAATCCGTACTCCAAAGTGTTGGAAGATGCAGATAAGTCAGAAAGAGGGAAACTTACCAAAGATGACATCGTCGATTTTGGTCTTCTCCTCCCGAAGACTCTGGAGTTCAGCCCGGAGTGCCTCGGCAATATCCCTTTCTCTGAACAAGTCGTTGCTAAGATCCAAGATTTTCTGATCCTGGAGCGCAATCTTGCAATCACGCTCCACGGTAGCCATGGAGGAGGACTCGAGAACTTGAGCAATGCTCTTCTCATGACTCGCCTTAAGCTTATTCAGCTCTTGGCCGAGGTCCCTGTTTTCCACCTCCAGGGTTTTTAGATTTTCGGCTTCTTCAATCATAGCACAGGACTGTTTTACCAGTGCTAAAATCAAAAGAGCAGAAGTTGAACAAAAAGTTCGACTAATGAAATACAAGACAAGGTTTGAGTTCTGGATTGTTTATCTTCAGCCTCATCCCTGGAAACTTTCAATTGAGCATTTTCAAGTCGGAGAGCTATGATCTCTTTCCGCTTGTTACATACATTCTTCAATAAGTCCTGGTTATAGGAAATTATTTCTGTAAGTCAGAATACCCAAAGTCAGAAGTCTACTAAAGACTCAGGCTAATATTTTTATTAATATCAGCTCGAGCCTTGGGGCTATACTAGTTCATTCTTTGGCATCCTAAGGAAGCATATATCTGGATTTTTATGTCCAGCTTCATGCTTGGGGGCTAGAGGATATGATACGAAATAAGAAAAAACGGGAGTTGGAATTCCGACTTACATATTGTTTGCGAGTAAGTTTGTTCAAACTCGCATTCACTTCAACAACAACCTTCTCGGCGAGGGTCAGGGGAACCACTGGCGCAGTTGGAAGTTCACTGGTCCTCAGCTTCTCGTCATGAAGATGGACTTGTTCAAGAAGATCAGAGTGTTTGATGTCCTCTGCTTCTTGTGCTTCTTCTTCGGCAGAAAGATTTCGGCTTTCCAGACATTGCCAGGCCAGCCGTTGGATTTCCTCCGTAGATTTCCGAGATAAGCCAAATTTGGCAAGTCCCGGATTGTTCAGAAGATTTTTGGCAAAGGTTTCTGCCGAGGGATCATTACCCGAAGAGGGTTCACCCTTATCAAAATCCGAGTCACCCATGGTGATGTCAGTCTATGATCCGAGGATCATTGGCTCTACTGATTGAGCCGGATCTTCTGCTACGGGCGTATATGGAGTAATCTTCGGTGCTGCAGAAGGTTGAGGGGTAGGTGTCGGAGGAGCTACGGTAGGAGAAGTCAAAACAAGCTTTGACTAGCATAGGGGCTTCGACAAGGCTCCCTTCCCCTTGCCCTTGGTGAGCTGTTTAGCTCTGAGAAGGTAATAGAACATGAAATGTTACATCTCGGAAAGAATTAAGACATAAAAGTACAAAGACCTTGTGAAGAAAGATTACCTCTTCACGACAGGCACTTCCTTTGTGCCAATGGCCACTATCGCAGCTTTATGCTTCCGAGGAATGACATCCGGCAGTGGAACCAGCTCTCCCTCATCCTGAGAAAACTCAGGGGGATATCCCTCGATCGGAGCAAGCTCCGACTCGGGGAGGTCGGCAAGCTGAACAGAAGAAATATCTCAATATTGTGAAATAGTATAAAGATGAGCACATAATACAAGTGTTGCTGGAAATTTACCGGCACTACGGGATCTTTCGATGTATGCATGTCCAGGGACAGCTCCAGAATCTTCCTCTCAATCCGCTCCCTTATGACCCATTTAATCTAGCATACATAATCTTTTGCCGAATAGGCTTTGGGACTGATGCGGAGGGAATCCTTCTTCGACGACGTGATGGAATGCATCAGTCGATCTCCATGGTGTTGAAGGGGTTGGATCCGGAGTGCCACCCATAAATGAACTAAGTCGGACCCTCACAGGCCCTTGTGCTTCATCAAAAACTCGATCCGCCACTTGGCGAGAAGCAGATCTTCACTGAGAGCCGACGCATCTGCGTCCTAGGACTCTTGGGGCGTGGCGGCTCCATCGACGAAAGCCGGCAATGCAGTAGCTTTGCCGGGAGCGGGGATATCCTTGTGATAGAAAAAAGTGTCCGGCCATTGTTTGACCGACTCACTAGCCATAATCCGAGGATAGACGCGCTCACGCCTAACCAAAAAACTAATGGTACCGGTAATATAAGGATTATCGGCAATAATGGAATTTCTCCGGACATGGAAGTAGTACCGAAAAAGTGTAAGGCTCGGCCTACTGCCGAGATACCCCTCGCACAAAGATGCATATGAACTCATCTCTCAGATGGAGTTTGGGGGGAGATGAGGGAGATGAACTCCATAGTGATCTATAACCTCGGAAAAGAATTCGGAGGGAGGAAAACTCAGACCTCTGTCAAGGTGAGTGCTAAAGTGCACTCGCTCGTCGTCATTGGGATTGGGGATGGTTTTGCAGCCGTTCCGCTAGTCGCCGGCGCGGAGGAGCCCTTCTTCTTCTACGCCATGGAGCTTGGCGTCGTCGAGGACACACGGGATCCAAACCCCGCGATTGCTCTCCTTCTTTGCCGCTGCTACCGTCGCTGCCGTCGCCGTCGTGTCGGAGGATGATGCAAAAGCCATTTCTCTGGAGGGCCGGTGACCTTAGATGGGAGACGCTGGAGATTTTTGGGGAGTAGAGGAGCTCTGGTTCATGGGAGGCGTAGGAGAGAAGGAAACGGCGCAATGTGCTGGTGAGGAGAGATGAGGAATAGATCCTCACCCCTTATATCCACTGGATGCGTCAAGATTCATGTAAACGCTACAGTAAACATGCCACGCATCGTGGAAAGAACTGGGAAGCCCCCGCACGATGATTGCGTCGCCTCGATCTCCACGCATGCATTGAAACGGTGCCTCGGTTCCACGAACGAAGGACCCACCAACGGTCATGCTGACAGGAAATGTCTGTCAGTGATGTGACTTGACCATCACTGGTGTTAGGTTACGTCAGAGACCAAGTTCCGGCTTAGTTTGAATTTCGAGCTGGAAACCCGAATAACATTTTCATGGGTCCGGCTCATCTGAGACTCGGATCTACTCCTTTTTTTGAAGTTTCAGGAAACCTTCACGATTCTGCAAGCCGAAGATCAAGCTAGATGATGATGAAATCTGACTTGGGATCATGGAGGCTTCCGGGGGTTGCTGTTGGGGATATACTTTCCGGGTATCCTCAATGCACCTCGCTGACCAGGGTGGCCCACTTCGGGTTAGAGCTTTGCTTCACGGGCGGCCCAGTCAGGGAGAAGAAGACGGATTCCAATCTGTCTACGGAAGGCCCGGAAGACTTACCGACATAGGCTCATAGTGTTACTTGTAGTCCAAGATGTACTTTATAACTGACTCTTAGTCGTAGCCGGATAGATCTCTCATGTAAATCCTAGGATGTATATCTATATAAGCCGTCCTAGAGAGAGCCTTAGGGCAACACCTCAATAGTCCACAATCTCAACTCGCACAGGCGAAACCCTTGTAACCCATATTCCGGCTCTGCCGTATTACTGGATTGCTAGCAGGAGTAGGATCCGTCCAAAGCCAGCGGATTCGAATCTGGGTAAACTTGTGTGCTCACTATCCCGAAATACCGTACGTATCACACCCCTCTCTTCCACACGCCTCGAGGATCCCCTCATGGTGTACATGTCATCAATCTGACGACATAAGGGCTTCTTGAGGAGCAAGGAGAAATTGAAAGAGAGGATGCTATTGAACTAGCATCCTTGAAAAATGCTCTTGAGGAAGAGGAAGAGCTTCATACTTCTCTTAAAGAGAGGCTTGAAGTCATTGATGAGTTACATATTTAGCTACCTATAAACTCATTAAAGAGCGTGACCATGCTCTTCCTAAGGCCAATGTTCTTAAAAAGTAAAAAGTTGAGTTTGGTGTTGTTCAAGCTAGACTAACTAGTGAGCTAGGGAAACTTGAAAAGGCTCACAAGGCCTTGTATGGTGAACACTCTATCCTCATCAAGTATCTTGAACAACTTCAAACTCAACTAGCTAAATTTGATGCTTCTAGCACCTTTACTACTACTTGTGATCATGCAAATATCATTGAGGAAAATGCTAGGTTGACGGATGTGCTTTCCAAGTCCTCCCCACCCAAAGGTAAAAAATGGTGTTCTAGATGACCTTTTGTGTTATCAAAGGTCAAACAATGGGAGGGAGGTTCTTGGCTATGTCTCTAAGGAAAATAATAAGAATAAGAACAAGAGGAAGAAGGCCAAGCCTACTCAAGCAATAAAGAGCACCATTATGGGTGGTGATGTCAAATAAGGATGGGAATGGGTACCCTAGAGGGTACCCTCTACCCACTTTAGTACAAAAAATTAATTAGATTTCCATGAATCACCACTTTTTAAGAAAATTAGTTCATTTGTTTGAACTAGACTAAAATAGAGGGTACCCTAAAGGTTCCAAACTGGCATCTCTAATGCCAAAGGCAAAACTGTTAACAGTGGAAGAGTGATTTGATAACATCAAACGTCACACCGTAACAAGGTGACTATAAAAATGGGTTTGGATACTCCAAAGGTGGTATGTTGAGACTCACGGATCAAGAGTGAAATTTGTCCATCCCAATGATAGAGAGATATACTCAGGGCCCTCTCGATGATATCACATTTGACATAGCTTCCAAGCACGTGATTAGATCACAAAAAATGTCATATCACGGGAATGAGATCAAACTAGGTATGGGGATACCAATGATCGAATCTTGGACAAGTAATATATCATGAGACAAAGGGTTTTAGTTACAACATCAATGGTTCTCACGATCATAAGAGTTACCGTTGAATGTGTGGGAGTCAGTATGAATTTCCTGGTCCCGCTACTGATTATTGATTAGAGAGGTGTCTCGATCATATCTGAATTATTTGCGAATCGTAGGGTGAAACACTTAAGGTATGTTGATACCAAATGGGGCAGATATATTATCAGAGAAAGGATTTGAAAGCGCTTGTATTATTTTGATAAGCACCGAAATTGTTTCAGGTCAAATTGCTGAAATTAGTTTCAGATGTAATATCAAAATAATTCAAGGGGTTTATGCAAATGTTTGTTAATTAAATTAACTAACAAATTCTGAATAAAAGAAATAATTTTTTTTATCAATGAGAGCTTGCATTTATTTTGGTGGAAAATTAATACAACATGATTGGAGTTGGAATTTATGTGGAAGGGCTTAGTGGAAGCTCCACCCACATGAAAGAGAGACAGGTGGGGCACCCACCATGGCCGCGGGCCATGGCATGGGGACTGCCACTCCCATATAAAAGGAGGTGGTGGCCTCCTCTCCTCTCACACCTCCTCGTTAAGGATCTCTCTCTTCCTCAACAAAATCCCCATGGTTTCAGATTAGCAAAGTGCATGCTCTAAAAGTTTCTCTAGTGGGATCTGCTGCTTCCGCTGCTTTGCTGGAGCAAGAACTCAGAAGTTGTCAGGGTGCTGAACATGTGTGCGATCACAAATGCTCTACCGGTTTGCAGTGTTCTACGTTTCGATGTTGAGAACGGTAAGAGTACGGCTACAACATCCACAAAATTAGATTTCGTAAAAAAATCGATCTTCAAGGGTAAGATCTCTATGGATGTATATCCATCCGTTTCTTGCATCTAGTAGATATATCTTGGTGCATAGTTATTCATATCGTAGTAATTTTTTGTTTTCTATACTACGAACACAACATAATCGGCATTGACAAAGCTGATAGGTAGGCCTGGCCAAAGCCAACTAGTGCCTGATGTCACTGGCGATGCAGGCCAACGACCTAGTTGGCTACAGCCCGACCGAAAGGTAGCTGTCAGCCTGGCCCAAGCCGATAGGTCCCAGACGGTTTCTCCTAGGCCGAGGCATGCCTAGATCCTGAAATTCCTCATATCGTGTATTATTTTCCGAATTTGTATAAAAAGTGTGTTAATTTTAAAAAAAAGTTAGATATTTGGAGGTTGGAGAAGTAGTGCATCACTACCATAACATCGGACTTGTTGATTTCCCAACAAGAGACAAAAATTCCATCGAACCCAATTTAACTTGCTCCCTGGAGAAGTGCTCATCCAAGCCTTCCAAGTTTGTGGTGGGGAGGTTAAGAGCCTCCCAATTAAAATCAAAGGAGTTGGAGTCACCTTTGCCGATGATGTTCTTAAAGTGGTGTTGAGCCACATATTGCTTCTCTTTTTGAGAGGAGACCCACCCATTATTATGCTTCAACTTGAATATGAAGTTTTTCCTCCTAGCATTTTCCTGAATGTCCCTCTCATATGGGGATAGAGCTAAAATTTCCATTGCCAAGTCAAGATGAAAAATAACGATAGGAGCCATTTGCTGTTGGACCCTAGTTGGAGAAAAGGGATTTAATCCACCTCTTGAGGTGTCTATCGATGTTGAGAAGCTTGTGGTGAAGAATATGGTAGGGTTCGAAGTGAGGGATAGGCTCGGCCCAAGCCTCTTGAATAACCTCCATAAACCCCAACATTTAAAAATTCTTCGAACCTTAAGGACGGCGACTTCTTCAAACCCTAACAGCTAACAAGGAGTAGGGGCAAATGTCAGAAAGAGAAGAGGAGAGCGCTTCGAGAATACAGTCGTTGTGGCTTGCATCCAAATCATTGTCACAAAGAAGGCGCCACTATTGCTCAAAGTCAGTTGCTCATGCTCATTGATAGCTATGATATTCAACACATTTTTAATGTTTTTTATTAATGGTTTTCACCCGGATTTGATCGTTTTCTAGCTTTACCTAACGCTAATACTTCGGTAGCAAAGAAAACTTGGTTTTTAATGTGTCTTTTAGGTTCTGAATGTCAACAGAAGGTTTTAACAAGAGAAACACAATATTCAGGTGAAAACAAGCAAGTCTCTCTTTGGAAGCACTCGAGGGAAGAATATAGAGGCTTTAACGAGCAACTATACGGCGGGAACATTTTTATGGCCGTATAGTTCCCGCCATATAGCTGTCGCTGCCTCCGTCTTGTCAAAAAGGACAACTTCTGTGAAGAGGCCAGACGCGAAAACACAACACAACAGCCGCCATCTCATCTAGAAAGGAGAAAGAAGAGATCTGGAGAAGAAGGGGAAGACGTTCTTCATCTTACTCCACGATCTTCGACCTACTAGCCAATACACCCCCACAACCATTACTTGTACTTTAGAGAGAGACGGGGTATCTTCACCTTGCAAGACTAGGGTTTGAGATTGTTTCTTCCTATCTTGAATTGTGTTGGATTACTTTTCTATTCTTATTGTGGATCTCCACGGTAATATCAAGAAGAACTCCCTTTATTTAATTATATTGATGATGCTTTCTTCTCTCATGTGTGGGTAAGTTCCTTGGGCGTGGGAGATGTAAGGGATTGGTGAGATGTGATGTGCCTCCATATATTTTCCATTAGTTGTGATTGATTTTAATTACTCTATTATGTGTGCTTGACTATCTGTGGGATGTCTAATGCTTGTTGTCCAATTAAGGGCACAGACAACATGATGCTTTGTTTTACATAGATAGGATCTTGTTTGCTAGCAGACCGGCGACCCCCGAGTGACACGGGGATATCAATGTAAAACTAGTAGACTCGAGGATAATAAGGAACCACCATGCTTATTGCATTAGTCTGATCCAAGGAGCTTAATCGCTAAGCGACCTGAAGGGTCTTAATCGTCTAGTGTCTGACCATGGTTTTGGTAACAGACTAGTAGGATTATTGAAGTTGGGATGAAATCTACTAAGAGGAGTTCTAGATAATTATGGGTTGCACACCTACACATATACTTATAAGTTTATAATTGTTACACTTACCATTCATCCACCTAGCACCGTCACTATCACCACGAACTGAGTCCTTATGCGCCTTCTTTTGACATCTACTGAAAACAACAAACAACTGAATCGTTCTTTACTTTTATGCTTTATATTTCTAAACTTTATATTTTAATTTTATTTAAATACACCCAGTTTAATCCAAATTCCATTCGCATTTCAACACTTGCAGTCAATTCACTCGAAGACCTGTGACAACTTTAGGTGTGACAGAGACTTCACTCATAAACACTTACCTTTGGGCTCCCTGTGGGATCAATATCGATACTTCGAAACTAGCTACAAACGATCTGTGCACTTGGAGACATCAAGCTATTTTTCGGCGCCGCTGCCGGGGACCTAAGCGCTAAGTGTTTGTCTCTTGACATTTTAGGTGTTGCTACTACAAAATTTTCTCCCTAGGAGACAAAGGGTCTACATTCTCTGGTAGGACCTATTTACCAGATTATATTGAGCGCGTGCCTACTCAAAGGCGAGAAGAAATTATTGAAAAACTTTTAAGATCGAATAAAGTTGAAGTTGAAGTTGAAAACCTAAGTGATATTATGGAAATCATGTCTATTTACAGGACAACTCTCATGAAACCTGAGAAAACTCTCAGAGAATACAGTGCTCCAAGTTCTGAATTTCTTAAACAACTAATATAATTCCCTAATCCTAGAGTTAGAGAATATCGATTTGATTGTGGAATTATTAAAATTTTGCAGGAAAGAGCTTTCAGTGGAAGGGAAGACGACGACCCAGGAAGACATCTTAGAGAGTTCGATGATGTGATAACATCGCTTGGACCAAAAGGTTTGCCAAGATACTTTTCTCGTCTAAAATTATTTTGTTGGTCTCTTAAAGGTAAAGCTCTAGACTGGTTATATTCTCTCCCTCGCCATTACATTAAATGCTGGGAAAACTGCATTGTTAAATTCATAAACTAGTTTAATACTTTTAAAAAGGTAACTAAATTAAGAAAGAATATAGGCAACTTTAGTCAGAACATGGGAGAAAACTACCCACAAGCCTAGGATAAATTCTTTGGAATGATCAATAGCATTCCCAATCATGGCTATTCTGAATCAACTATTTGCCATTTATTTTACCACCATCTTAATACTCAATGTAGAGAGTTTCTTGACTTCTTAGCAGGAGGATCGGTAAATACTTTAACTATTAAAGAATGCTTGGAATTGATGTCTATTAGGGCTAAGAATGATTCTTTATATAACCCTGATTTTGGCACTAAGCTACAAAAAGGGATGCTGCGGAGAACTCCTGATCTTATGCCTGAAGTACGCAAAACAACGAAAGAAAAAGGTATACCTTCTGAACTTGTTAAGGAAAACAAAGTAGACTTGTTACAAGTTTTAACTGAAGAGGATGAAACTAGAAAAGTTTTTCAAGAATTAAAACATCGACAAGCAAAATCTCATAATAACCTGCATAAGCACTTTCAAAAACATAAAATGATTTTGGCGGAACTCACGGAAAATTACAATGAGATTAGCCAAGAAATAAAATTATTTCACAAGTATCTTAGTATGATTGAAATCCAGTGTGAACAAATAGCATCTGGTTATCAAATTTTTCTTCGAGATGATAAAGATATTCCTGTTTCTACTAATGTTGTTACAAGAAGAGGTGAAGTTGTTACAAGACCATTAGGACCACCACAATATGAAGCTGAAAAAGAGCAGAAGGAAAAAGCCTTACTCAAAGCAAGCTAAGAAGATGATACACTGGTGGATCCCCAAGATGAAACTACTGAAGAAACACAAGATCAAACCAAGGAGGACCAAAATGATGCACAGGATGACCGTTATGACTCTGACACAGGGACGGTTGATCCAAGAGAAGAAAAAGAGATAATCAAGGAAGATAAAGTTGTTGTAGTAGAAAAGAAGAAAAGCGATAAGCAACAACAAAATAAAGCAACAAAAGAACCTGACCCCCTACAAAAGGTAAAAGACAAGAATAAGAAAGGTGAGAAAAAGCTTCCTTATCCAGATCGGAAAAAGAAAGCACCAGATCAGGTAATTTATGATTCTTTTACAAAGCCACTTGGTGACCTTCGTCTAGAAATTCCATTTGCGGATGCAATCAAAGTTCCTACCTATTCTAAATTCCTCCGTGATATTCTTAGTAGAAATAAATAAATAACTAAAACTGTTGTGATGGTAACTAGTTATCCTGCTAATGGGAAGTTGTTCTCTAAATATGGAGATCTCGGAATACAAAGTATTTCATGCTCAATAGGAAAAACTGATATTCACAATGCCTTGTGTGATCTAGGTGCAGGAGTTATTGTAATGCCATACTCCCTCTATAAAATGTTAGGATTAGGGGAGTATTCTCCTACTACTATCACTTTACAGATGGCTCACAAGTCTACTAAACAACCCATTGGTATGATTGAGGATGTTCTACTTAGAATAGATGAGCAAGTTATTTCCACTGATTTTATTATTCTTGAGATGCCAGAAGATGAAAAATTATCCATATTACTTGGAAGACCTTTCCTTAGTACTGCAGGGGCATCAGTTGATTGTGCTGAGAGAAAGATAATCTTCAATCTATATGATGCTGAAATCATCCGGTATTTTCCAAAGAAGCTAGAAGTAGGAGAAATATATATTCCACCGGCAAAACGAGTTCATGTGGTAAGTGTCTTTGATAAGGGGCAACCCAAGGTAAGAATTCGAGAACAGAGAAGGGGTTGAGTTATTCAACCATTCTTAATAAAATGCTTAATGGGAGTCAACCCATCTCATCAATAAAATAAAATAAAAAATAAAAAGGTCATCACATTCCTACAACTTTTTCACAGACATTCTTACGGAAGCGCGCCCATGAAGATGCAGTTGTCAAAAGGTAGTAGAAATATCGATTGAATGAGTGTAGAATAAAAATAAAAATAAAAGTTTGAGTTTTATCTACAAAGACTAAAGTTCTGCTCTTCATACGCTAATGTTGGTCGACAATTTCTACTGTCATTTTTCTGTCAAAAATAAGTTATTTCGCTAAGTTTTGGGATAAGAAGGTACTCTTAAAGAAATTGAAATTTTTTGCTGACTACTGATGGTTTAATGACCAACTATACGGTGGGAATAATTTTTTTGGCCGTATAGCTCCGGTCGTATAGATATCTTTCCCATCAACCAATTTTCTTCAAAGGCACAGAGATTTTAACAACCAACTATACGGTGGGAATAAAAATCCCGGCCATATAGATCCGGTCGTATAGATATCGATGCCTTCGTACAATATCTTCTCAAAGGTACTGACGGTTTAATGACCAACTATACGGCGGGAATAAAAACTCCGGCCATATAGTTTCGGTCGTATAGATATCAATGCATGTTTTAGAAATTTATCTTGAGAGTAATAACAGTTTAACGACCAACTATACGACGGGAATAAAAATTCTGGCCGTATAGTTCCGATCATATAGATATCGATGCCTATTTTAGAAATTTATCTCGAGGGTACATACAGTTTAATGACCAACTATACGGCAAGATCATTGTGATCCGACCATATAGTTGAGTCCGTATAACTATATTCTACATAAAGAACCCCTAGTTGGCGGTGCCGCCGCAAATATACGGGCGGAACAACATATCCCGCCCGTATAGTTCCAGCCGTATAGTTCGGCGCGACCACAAAATGGGTCCGGGGTGGCTAGGTTTCTCCTCCTTCCTCACTTTTTCTCTCATATTCTCTCTCCAAACCTCTCAAAACCCACCTAGAACTCTTGATTCTTTGCGGATTTCAATCGTTTGAGTGGGGGAATCGACAGATCGGTATATTTCTCTCCCTATCCATGCTTTATATTCAGATTTCCATGGTTGAAGCTCTCACATTGATATAGTGGATGAACTCAACCTTATTTTGTTTTTCCTATTGATTTCTCACGTTATGATTGAATTTTTCCCACGTAGAATCATTCATATATCATGTAGAAACTATATGTCTAAGGTTTTATGGTGAAATTTTTTAGTGCATCAAGATGAAAAAAATTGATAACATCTTTCACAAGAGCAAGCGCCAGCGTGGGGAGGGCTCGGGGGTCCCGAGCTAAGCGCAACCCCAAGTTGGCCATAGTTTAATCGAGGAGGGTGCTGCCCACACGTTGGGTCGACCATAGCTTTATCACTACGGCGGGGTTGAAAGCGGACTTCGACCTCATATCTAACACGACCGGGATATCAGTGCTTGGCTACGCAAGCCAGGACACCTACGCCAAGCTTTCCTATGAGTCCCTTGCCTCCTTCTACGACGATCACATGGAGAAAGGTAATATGTGCATGGTAAGCTTCACCATGAACCAACATCACTATGAAATAACTTTTGAGCAATTTTGTGATACTTTCGGTTTCCCTCATGTTGGGGAGCCAACTGTTACTAACATATATAGCGTCACAAGCGGAGAAACTTGAGAGGTTATTTCTATTAATGGTGGCACAAAATTCTATCAGTAGAAGATGTCCACCATTCAGAACCCAACAATTCGCTACTACGCTTTGTTCCTCGCCAACACACTGCTGGGAAGAGGAGATACCGGTTCCATGGCCAATGCAGACATGGCAATGATCACCAAGGCTTCCCCGGTGCACCGCAAAGCCCCAATTCTACAGCTCTACTCATCTAGCACTTTCGTCACCAAAGCAACAAGACGAAAGGTGATATTCGCATTGGTGGATTGGTAACCCACCTTGCCCATGCATTAAATATTACATTACCTGTTATGCAATCTGTTGACAGTTCCAAGCTTATGGACGTCAAATATTTAACTGCTTGTGGCTTCCTTGGTATTTATCAAGCTAACCGGAGGCTCCGAGCATATCAGTTTGGTTATCCTAGTGATGCACAGGGTGAGCAGGTTCCGTTGCCTTGTCCCAAAGCCTTCTCGATTGTGGAGAAGGACACTTAGATCCTCACCAAGGACCAAATAATGGAGATCATGGCTGAACTCTAGCCTAACCAAGAGGATGATGAAGAAGGAGAGCAGCAGGATGAGGATAAGCAGGAGCATAAGGATGAGCAAGGATACAACCCTACTTGGGAGGGACAGCAGCAACAACAATAAGGGGGGGATTGGGACCCGTGGCCCAACCAGCCACAACAGGGGTATAGCTACGTACCCTATCAAGAATTCCAGCAGCTCAACCAGCGCATTGGGGAGATTGACCACACTCTTCAAGGAGTGAATGAAGATGTGAGTGCCCTGACTCACAACTTCAGCCACTTCATGACCCACTTCCCCGATTAGTACCAGCAATATCCGCACCAGCCGCTGAATGACGGCAACAACTGAGCCTGGCAATAGCCTAAGTTCGGGAGAGGCTTGAAAACCTCCAAACCTTGCATTCATGTTTTTATTCCTTATTTTCCTTTAGATTATTCCTTCAAATTTGCATGTTTATTTTCAGTTTGCATTCCTAAATCGAAAAATACAAAAAAAATAGTTGTAACTTTATTTGCAAGTTCGTATCTTTATTTCTTTTGAAGATTGCTCAATTTCAGGTGACTTGGCAATATGGAAATACAGAGGGGGTTCGACTCAAATACGAGAACAAAGCAAGAAAGAGGAGGTATCACATTCCTTTCATCATCCTTTCTGCAACCTTAAATTGATCCTACAATTATTTACTCGCTTGCACTAGAGTCACTCCCCACTTAGCTTGTTATCCTATATATTCTATTCCTTTGCTAGTGTCTCCTTTTTAGCTTGGAAACAATGAACAATGAACTTGGTTAAAAATATTTCCTATATTTTTACAACAAGAAAAAGCATCTGAAAGATGACTTGAGTCCATGTTTAACCCAAAGAATTTGATTTTAGAACTACTCCATCCCATTTGAGCTTAATATAAATAGACTCGATAGTACCCTTGAATGAAATTGTTTGATAAAATGGATGCTTCGAAGTAGTAGAGATTATGCCACTGTTTTTCTAGTAATTACCATAAGATATTGCTTTACGCGTGTCATTACAATACTATCGTGCTCCATGGGCAACTATTAACTCCGCTGGCCAACGAATGATCTAAATGTGGGAAACCACTTGATTTCGGCTATTGAGTTATGTAAATGTCTGTAGCAGCAATGCTATGATGGGTAAAATTTTAGTCTCCTCATGGTTTCACGTTCCAAGTGAAGTTGTAGTACTCCTCTGACCTATTAGTGCTCAACAATTATTTATTGGCATGGTCACGAGTGCACAACACAGTCTCAATTAACATGTTAAAAATAGTGGCATGATTTCTCTATGAAAGAGCTGAAGTTTTTGAAAGGCAAAAGAAAGGAAAAATGTGCTTTGAGAGTCTTGAAATTTTGACATGGGAATAGATGAGTTGTTCTTAAATTGAATGTTTTTGTGCCAACTTGAGTACTCTTAATTGATTAAAGAAACAAGAGCAAAAAGTTTTCATCTCTCAACAAAGAGACACACTAAAAGAATTTGTCTCACTTTCCTAGCTAAACTTTTGACACTTGCTTGGGCATATGATTTAATTGCTAACAACATATACATGGTTAGGAAGTGGACTCAGTGCAATCTTGTGAATATTTGTATGATAATGTTTAAGATTGCAGGGATTGTGAAGAAAAGAATTTGACACCAATTCAAACTTGTAAGTTCCTTTATTTTCAGTCTCGAATCTCTGTTATTCTTCCTTATTTCCTTGTCACTCGAGGGCGAGCATCTAAGCTTGGGGGAGTTGATAGCTGTGAGATTCAACACATTTTTAATGGTTTTTGTTGATGGCTTTCTCGCTGATTTGATTGTTTTCTAACTTTACCTAACACTAATACTTCGGTAGCGAAGAAAACTTGGTTTTTAATGTGTGTTTCAGGTTCTGAACATCAACAGAATGTTTTAACTAGAGAAACACAATATTCATGCGATAACAAGCAAGTCTCTCTTTGGAAGCACTCGAGTGGAGCATACAAAGTCTTTAACAAGCAACTATACAGCGGGAACATTTTTCCAGCCATATAGTTTCCGCCGTATAGCCGCCGCCGCCTCCGTCTTGTCAAAAGGGACAACTTTCGTGAAGAGGCTAGACGCGAAAACATAACACAACAGCCGTCATCTCATCTAGAAAGGAGAATGAAGAGATCCGGAGAAGAAGGGAAGACGTTCTTCATCTCGCTCCACAATCTTCGACCTCTTAGCCAATACACCCCCATAGCCATTACTTGTACTTGAGAGAGGGAGGGATGTTCGTATCTTGAATTGTGTTGGATTGCTTTTCTATTCTTATTGTAGATCTCCACGGTAGTATCGAGAAGAACTCCCGTTATTTAATTATATTGATGATTCTTTCTTCTCTTATGTGTGAGTAAGTTCCTTGGACGTGAGAGATGTAAGGGATTGGTGAGATATGATGTGCCTCCATATATTTTCCATTAGTTGTGATTGATTTTATTCGGCTTGACTATCTGTAGGATGTCTAATGCTTGTTGTCCAATTAAGGGTCCAAACAACATGATGCTTTGTTCTACATAGATAGGATCTTGTTCGTTAGCAGACCGGAGCCCCCGAGTGATACGGGGATATCAATGAAAAATTAGTAGACTTGAAGATAATGAGAAACCACCGCTTATTGCATTAGTACGATCCAAAGAGCTTAATCGCTAAGCGACCTAAAGGGTCTTAATCGTCTAGTGTCTGACCATGGTTTTGGTAACAAACTAGTAGGATTATTAAAGTTGGAATGAAATCTACCAAGAAGAGTTCCCGCTAATTATGAGTTGCTCGCTTACACATATACTTATAAGATTATAATTGTTACACTTATCATTCATTCACCTAGCACAATCACTATCACCATGAACTGAATCTCCCTGCGCCTTCTTTTGCCATCTGCCAAACAACAAACAACCGAATCGTTCTTTACTTTTATGTTTTGTATTTCTAAACTTTATATTTTATTTTTATTTAAATACACCCGGTTTAATCCAAATTACATTCTCATTTCAACACTTGTAGTCAATTCACTCGAAGACATGTAACAACTTTGGGTATGATAGAGACTTCACTCATAAACACTTATCTTTGGACTCCTCGTGGGATCGATATCTATACTTCGAAACTAGCTACAAACGATCTGTGCACTTGCACACATCACTCATTGGACCACATAAACTTGCGGTTTTGCAAGGAAATCTCATGTACTACCTCCGTTTCACAATATAAGACATTTTAGCACTAAAAAGACTTATATTGTGAAATGGAGGTAGTAGCTCCCAAGAATTAAGGGCAGCCTGAAAGTTCACCATTCTACCCTTTACGGTAAAGAAAAAGGGGAGCACTAGGCATCCACCGGGGGATAATTCCCCCGTATCCTCCTCCTTCCCTATCCTCCTCCTTCCCTGCCTGACACGTATCCCCAAAATAGCCCCGATCCCGCTTTTGCTATAAAAAGTTCCAACTTTGCTATAAAATGTCCCGCAAAAAAAAGTTTGTGTCAAAAAATAGAAAATAAGACTATTTCGCCGGAGACTTCACTGGAGATTCGCCCCAGACTTTGTAGCAAAAAAGTTGTGCTAATGTAGCAAACCCGACCTCGCTGGAGACTTTTGTCGGGAGACCTTGTCGGTGACCTAGTAGCAACTTTACGTTATTGTAGCAAAATCACTAAATGGTTGTAGTAAAAAATGTCTTATTGTAGCAAAATCAATTTTACCAGAGACCTCGCCGGAGATCTCATCGAAGACCTTGTAGAAAAAAAAAATTATGCCGTTGTAGCAAAAGCATAAAACGCTTGTAAAAAAAAATTATGTCATTTTTTTAGCACCGCCCGGTGCATTGGAGATGTTCCCTGCAGCAGGCAGCAGAAATGGAGACCGAGACCGAGACTCTCGCCGAAAACTCGCCTGTGGCTCTTGCAACTCCGGTGAAGGCCCTTACAGCAGACTCCTATCGTGGAAGCAAGGTGGACCTCAACGCGGGGTGGACGAGGGCGTGGGGCGCTGGCCACAGCCACGGGACGAGGGGGCACGCGCCGGCAGCACCTGCTCGCGGCCTCACCATCGTCTCTGGCGCGTGCGGAGATGGGTCGGCGCCGAAGATGGGGACACAAGTGGCGGTGGTGGGGTGAGGGGTCCAGGGAGATCTTCATCAGCAGCGGCGACACGGGGAATGGCGATGGGCGGCGGCGTGAGGAACCAACGGCGAGAAGCAGGGCAGCGGCTGCGGCGCCGCGCTGGCGGCGGCCGGTGGGATATGGTGCGGTGGAGCGGCGGCCGTCCCTGGGCTAGGAACGAAGAAGATAGAAGGAAGATATAAGACACACGGTCCCACCAGGTGCGTGTGCGCGAGCCGACTGAACCGGACGATGGGAAGTTACTACTATTCCCCAGGGCATTGGTATCGTTTCCAAAGAAAAAATCGATTTGATCCGGTCCATTAATATCCGTGCGAACCACTCATCAATCATCACTCGGTGGTCGGGTCGACCAGGTACGAGCTCGCCATGGTCCATGCACGCACGAGATGATATTTATGTTGTGGTCATGGCTACCTGCACTGTATTACTGCGAAGGCCGACTTGAAAGTTACCCGTGTTGCTCTCGCTAGTACTCGCTCTCATGCACGCGGCCGGTAGTCTCAACTTCACTGCAAAACAGCTTTGCTCGCATTATTATTTTTCCTCCTTTCCGAAAGCAAGAGGGACCTGACGTGGTCATTGTGCCATCACGGCCCGTTCTTGGAGCATTCAGCGAACTTAGATTTACGACCATTTATAGGTTCAGTTATATATTTGCCGAGTAAGACCCAGCTGACGGATATTTTCATGCCCGTGGTGGTGTGGACGTAGACGTACGCGGCGACGAGAGCGTTCGTTCGTTGCTCCTTTGCGTGGTCGGGCGTCCAGTCCTGGCTGCTGCGTGCCTGAACATACGTGTTTCGTCATGGATGTTTTTGACTCGATCGATCGGTTTCGCGGCTAGCTGGAGCTGATTCAGAGGTTTGCACTTATAGTTGGAATTGGACACTGCAAGCCAGCATGGTCCGAATTCCACGCCAACAAGCGATCGTGACAACTGACAAGCTGATGAGTACTACGTTCTGTTAACTCTTCTACTACTACTACCGTAGTAATTTACCACCTGCTGGTCATAGACTACCCAGCTGTAATAACTAGGTGCATGTTATGATGGGAAAGCTCGTTGCGTCACTACTCATCTGGTGGCGCCGGCTGGCTGCAACACACGACTTTCAGCGACGCTTTTATTAGCACACGGAGTTAGTGAGCGGGTCATCAAGGATATGGCAATTCAGCTTGCAGATGGACACGGACGTCCGTGGGTCCGTTTGGCCGTGTCCGTCTAGATAGTCTAAACGGCGTCATGGACAGTCCACATAACGTGTACAGGTTTCACGGACCGTTCCGCTTAGTCCGCTCGGCCCGTCTAGTCCGTCGATAGGAGCAGCTCCTCGCAGACACAGCAAGCAGACACGAGACTGCCGCCGCCCAGTGCCTGGCCGCCGGCCGGTTCCCCGCTCGGCGTCGCCCTGCCCGTTTGGCGCGCATGCCTTCCCGTATCCGGCCGCGACACCTCGGCCTCGGTGCCATTCCCGTCGCCGCCTGCAGAGCAAGATGTAGATCGCGATGGAGGTAGCGGCGGTGGAGGAGGAAAGATGCCAGCGTCGGAGGAGGAGAAGAACCCGGAGTTGGAGAAGGACAAAAAATTGACAAGCGAGGGTGGCGGCATCGACTTGAACATAGAGTGCAAGGAGCAGGTCTGATTTCCCCCTCATTAGCAAGGATGTATTCTGTCTTTCTGTTAGTGAGTGCTAGTAGTTATGTGTTGGTAGCACGTATTCAGCACCATGATGTATTCAACCAGCCTTTTTTCTGCATGTTTAGTTTTTTGAGCAATGATTTGTTCAACCAATGCAAATGCCATGGTGATTTGTTCAGCTAATCAAACTGACAGAATTTGACCGGTGCTAATTAGAGCAAAGAAAAATGGTGTGGTTTATGCCCTGTTTTGGATGTCCAATTTGTTGGATCTGTCTGTCAATGGAAAGTAATACCAACCAGGCAGATAGCTGCTGGATAATAAGTGGATGATCTCAGGTGCAGTAAATTAAAATAGGTGAAAATTCTCAGTTAGATTTTTTATGTGCAGTTGAGTAGAATAGTAAATTGATCTTATGTGAAGGATAGTTAGCAGTGATACAGGTTTTCCTATGATTTGTAACATGTTTTCCTGTGATCTCTTTTGGCATAGAATTCAGAGTTAGCAGTGGAGGCTAGATGCTGCCTAGCTGTTAGGCAAAGCACCTGGTGACAGTAGAGTAAACGGCGCCACCACCGGTGACACGCAGCTTTCTCTGAAACGACTACTACTGACGAGAAGGAACCGTTCAAAAGAAAAGACGAGAAGGAAAAGCGCAGACTGAATCTTACACGTACGGACGGCGGGAGGCGAAGGCGCGCACGCAGACTTGAGTGGACAGGCCGCGGACGAGCACGTCGGGCTCGCCAGGCGCCAGCTAGTGTTCCAATGATGGCGCTCCCGGTCTTCAGGTTTCAAGATAGCTGCTTGCTTTGGTTCAAGCTTGGCATTATGGGTGGTCAAATCCGTGTCAGGGTGTCCCGCAGGAGCCCGCGAAACTTACGCGGGTGTCCACTATCCCACGTATGCCCACATATATCCGCGAAATATGACTAGATATATTCGAATCTACACAAATGTAAAAATAATAATTTGAATCGAAATAATTTTTTTGATGTTCGCTCGATCGCTGGCTTCCCACGGAAACCCACCAATTTTGCTTGTTTACCCACGGGTGTCCCACATCGCCTTTTATGTGGGCTTGGGTAGTGGGCTCCGTGGGCAGCCCACTCCCGCCTGCACCCTGAAATCCGTGTCGTCTGCTTAGTCGTGTCGAAATTCAGGGGTCAGACGCTTCTGTGGCAGGTGTACGTAGTATCTACAAAATTCTCCTAAATTATCATGCATGCATCCAATGGTCAGAATGTGCAGATAGGAGTGCAAGCGCGGAGGGAGAATTCTAGTTTATTTATCTTTGTGAATGGGTGGTCAAATCCGTGTATGGTGGTCAGATCAAAGCTAATGGGAAAGCACCTATTGGGTGTGCAGATAGGAGTGCAAGCGCGGAGGGAGAATATGTTTTAGCTTTGTGAATGGGTGGTCAAATCCGTGTCGTCTTCTAGTTTATTTATCAAATTCTAGTTCAAGTTTTAAGAAAAATTTAAACTGAAATTTACCTGTTAGGGAAAGCACCTGGTGACAGCAGAATAAACGGCGCTACCACCGGTGACACGCAGCTTTCTCTGAGACGACTTCGACGGTACTACTGACAGGAAGGAAAAGCGCAGACTGAATCGTATATTTAGCGGAGTTTTTAAATGGACGGACGGCGGGAGGGGAAGGCGCACACGCAGACTTGACAGGCCGCTGACGAGCGCGTCAGGATCGCCAGCTAGTGTTCGAATGATGGCGCTCTCGTTCTTCAGGTTTTCATGCTGGCTTCTTGCCTTGGTTCAAACCTGGCATTATGGTGGTCAGATCCGTGTCGTCTGCTTAGTCGTGTCAAAATTCAGGGTTCAGACGCCTCTGTGTTGTGCGCAGGTGTGGATTCCAGCACCTAGCTACGGCCGAAGTGTATGTACTCCCTCAATTCAGAAATATAAAAGAAATATAAGCCGTTTTAGATTTATGAATCAAATGTATCTAGACGTATTTTAGTGTATAAATTTATAGAGGTTTGGAATGAACCTATATACTATCTCCGATCCATATTACTTGTCACAAAAATAGATATATCTAGATATGTTTTAGTACTAGATACATCCAATCTAATGACAATTAATATGGATCAAAGGGATTACTAAAAAGCATCTACATACATTTATTTCACGAAGCTAAAATCACTTATATTTCCTAACGGAGGAAGTAGTATATACTCTACTCCCTCCATTTTAAAATACTCCCTCCGTTTTAAAATATAGGATGTTTTACCTTCATAAAAGGTGTGTATCTAAACCTCTTTTAGTGTTATAGATTTACGTCAAAACTACATGAACCTACACACTAAAATAAGTCTAGATACACTCTTTTCATAAAGCTAAAACGTATTGTATTTTAAAACGGAGGGAGAAGTATATTGTACAAAATTCTCGTAATTTACAGAATGTGCAGCCGTCCCCGCACTTGCCAAAAACTTTTTAAGTTGTGATTTCTAATTTTCTACGAACACCGAGACCAAATATATGTTCTTTGCTAGTTCTGAGGCACCTGAGATTTAGAGCATCTCGAGCAGACGTGCTATATTTGGATTTACAACGCGCGCTAAGCGGAGACAGCGCACTGTGCCGTCGAGAGCTTCACTGAGTGTTGTAAACCGGCGCGCCAAAATGCAGCGCTGAATTGGTACATTTGCAGATGCGCTAAAATGCAGCCTGAAAACTATATTTTTACATATAAATAGATCAAATAAAATGTACAAATAGACTACAAATAGTAGAGTAGAACTAGACTAAACCTAAAACTAGACTGAACTAGAACTAATCAGACTCCCAGTCGGAGGAGTCACATTGTAGCATCCCAATTGTCTAACAATTATAATGCTACTTGTCCTAGTAAAATAATGGCTACTTCATATATATTATTGTTGCATCATAATTATATCATGCGCATGTCATCATGCCACCTTGCATTTGAGCATCATATAAAACTCTTTTTCTTTTGGTTTTTCTCTCACATGCATTAATAATTGTATTTGCCTCTTGATATTGTATTTGGCTTTTGATATATTGCTTAATGCCCAAGTTGAGTTGGGGAGATATCTTTTATTTTCATTCCACTACCTTTCTCTTCCACCACTTTATAATCCCACCATCCCATTAAATATGAGCTTGTAATTTTTTTCTTTCGACATTATATCCTAGCTCATGTGGTTTGGGGTGGATCAATCTTCCAAATTCTTTGCTTGGCTTGTTTACCACTTCTTGGAAATGCATAAGATTAATGCCATCATATTATTATTGTTTTTACATAATAAATCATGGCATTATTATTTTTGCATGGGCCATGCACATTTCTCCACCACCTTTTTGCTCCTTTGGTTTTTCCTTTATTTTAAGTGGATTTTTACTTCATGGGTCAGCTCTTTTCCTTCCACCATTCCAAATCCTCATCTATATCTATTTCTTTTATTTTATTTTTCTCTCATGCATGAACCACATGAGGCCTATTCCACAATTCTTTTCTTTTTCTTTTCTTGGAATTCTTTTCTCCTCCACCTCATGTCAATTCTAGCACTCACCAGGTTCCACTTGGGATGATCTTACCACATTCTTTTCTTTTATTCTTTATTTATCTACATGCATGAGCCATGTGTGATATTTTCCACCTAATTCTTTTCTTCCTCTTTCTTTCTTTCTTTCTTGTCTCTCTTCCACATTAGATCATGCAAGCTCAAGCCCCTTGGATCTTCTTGTTTTGGTCTCATAATCAAAAATTAAAATCTAAATATCTAAATAAACCTAACCTAGCTTTTTCCTCTCTCTCTCTAATTCTCTCCTAAACCCTAACCTATTCCACTCTCTCTCCCTCTCTCTCTAACCTGCTGGGCACCACCTGGCCACCTCTCCCTGGCCCACACCCAGCCACCCTAGCCTAGCCATGCCCTAACCCTAGCCATGTCTAAGCCTAGCCGAGCTACCCCTCCCCTCTCTTTCTTTCTCCACCTAGCCGAGCTACCCCACCCGCCTGTCCCTCTCTCCGGCCAGAGCCCCACCTGCAGCCCCCTCCCCGTGCTGCCCATCCCCTGGACAAGCCCAGCCGGCCGAGCACGTGCTCGAGGGAGAAAAAGGGCAAAGCCCTAGCCCCTTTTCTCTGCCGTGCCCCAGCTGCCCTCCTCCTTTTCTCCCTCCTTTTTCTCCTCCTGCACGCCTCTCAGGGCTCGCCCAGATCCACCCCGAGACGCCCTCCTCTCCTCCTTCTTCCTCCCCAACGTCCACCACCTGCCGCCGTTCGCCGCCAGGTACCAACCCGCCCCGACGAACCAGCCGAGCAGCGCGACCGTGAAGTGGCGGAGAAGATCGAGCACGCCCCCCTGCGACGCTCCGTGCCCGCCGACGTGGACGGAGAAGCTCCCCAGCAACCCCGCGCCTCGCCGCTCTCCGAAACCCTAGCCCGCCGGTGCGTCCGCGTCCTCGCCGCTCCAGAGCCTCCCCGACCGATCCAACACCGCCAGGCAAACCGCGGTGAGCCCCTCCCTCTCCCGCACAACCTCCTCTTCTTCGTCGTGGGCTAGCCTCGCCGTGCGTTTCGTCGAGCAGCCTCCGCGCGCTAGAGCTCGCCAGCATCTGCCGCTCTCCCGCGCCACGCAAGCCCTATCTAGCCCGCGCCCACCTCCCAGTTAGCTCCCCTAGCCCTACCGTACCGGCTCGCACCCTCAGCGCGCTCCCCTGCGTCCCTGGATCGATCCCCCGCCCCGCGCCGTGCGCCAGACTCGCGTCAGACGCGCGAAGACGATAAACAGTATCGGGCCCGTTGTCATCTTCTAAAAAGCCCCCCACCTTTTTATTTTTCTCAACCCGCGGTCCAGCTGGTGCCTCACCAGTCAGCCGCTGGGGCCTTTCCCACTGGCACGTGGCCCCTTCCGCCGCTGGCCCGCCTGTCAGCCTCAGTGGGCTAGTCAGAGCCGCGTGTTAAAGCGTTTTCGCGCGCGCGTGGCCCAGTTCGCGCAGGCCCACCCGTCTGTGACTGGGTCTGAGTTCGCCTGGGTATAAAAAGTCATTCCGGCTGTCTGTTTTTATTTAAACATTTCCAAAATTGTTTTTTAAATTCAAATTCAAATCAGATTTAAATAATTTTTAAAATACAAATCCAAATAATACATATAATATATGTTTTGGAATCAGAAAAATGTGAGAAATTCAAACATGCCCTTCAAAATATATTTTGAACATTTTAATTTTCGAGATGATTAAAATTACAAGAAAATGCCCTTCTCCTTATTTAATTAATAACTTTTGTTTTATAACTCCAAATTTGACAAATAATATGTCTAAATCGATCAGCGCGACGAGCCCGTTCTATTTATGCAATCCTTGTTCTGAATTGAAGCATGCATCATGTTGTCATTTAAAATCTGAACTGTTTATGACAATAAAACTTGGGCAAATAAATAATAAAGTGCTTTATTTCTTGTATCCACACCTCACCTTTGCCATGCTACTTAAATGCCATGCAAATTGTGCATCATTCATCATGGCATGCTTGTTTGCTTGTCGCATTTTAATTCATATGCTTGTGCACTTTATTTATGTTGGCCCTTGTTTGTTTGGTTCTTCTTCGAATAGACGCCCAGCAGGAGAATTACCAGGAATCCCAGGAGTATTACCCAGATCCATCTCTCGCTTCAACTGAGCTGCCAGGCAAGCACTACCACATGCTTGCATACATACAGTACCTATTGCCTCTATCTTATTCTTGCATCACTGAGTCGCGATTACATTAAATTGAATCCCAAGTACTGCATAGCCTTTACTTTTAAACCACATTAAGCCTGTTCCGGTCCCATGAGCCATTACTACAGGAGTTGTTTGAGCCATGCGAGTCGTAGAAAAGCATGAGTAGGGTATGTGAGTGTCTGATGAATAACGAGGTACCTAAACAACATAACCTGAGTAGTAATGGGATAACTAATGAAAGAGGCACCGGTGAGCAATATTTGCTATTTGGTTTTTCATGCTCACTTGTGTCCCGTAGGACCCCGAGTACTTGATTCCTGTTCCTTGACTATTCGCACTATCCACATCCGGGAGGCCTTATGGACCCCCCTGAGCCAGAGCTTGATTCATTCCTATTTCTTAGGGCCACAATTAGTTTGGGGCTTTATTACTATTCTGTACTTATGCCATGTTACTGCTTTATTTAAGATTGTGCGAGGAGCACCTGTACTGTTTTGGATCGTGACACGTTTTCGCTGTATCGACAAGCCCAGTCATATTTTCGGGTTCCCAGTCGTTTACCGCCGTCCACACAAACCTTGGGTCCGTCTCGTAGCCGGCCAACTTCGTTGCAGGTAGCTTAATGGGGTGGCCCCCTGAAATATTTCTAAATCCTGTGATTGCTTTATCGTGAATGCCTCGTTGGGTTTTGATTTGGTTTTACCGAGGTTGATCGAGTGTGTGTTGCTATTCGTGCACCCCTGCAGGGTAAATCTTTCTGAAAGCCGTGTCCGCGGTTATGGACGACTTGGAGCACAGTTTCTCGATCATAGACAAGTATAACTAAAGTACCGCTTTTAAATTGACTAAGTACTTGACTAGTAAATAGTGCAACACTCATGGAATGGTTAATAAAACTGCCAACGGATGATGGGGGATGTTCGTCCGCTTCCTCGTTGGTAAGCGAGGAGGATGATGGATCTGTTAATCATACTGTTATAACTGTTGTTCTTAATTCACGGACTTCCGTCTATCATTGGTTAGGCGGAAGGTTAGCGAGTCTCTATAGAATTGTTAGAAATTATCTTTTGCTGCAATTGCGTCACCCCAGGTTGTGTCCCCTTTAGTGGCATAAAGACTTGCTGAGTACCCCTAGGGTCTCACACGATAAATTGTTTGATTCAGATGAACAGGTGTACCCGCAAGATGGATACTGGGTGGAAGAGACAGATGATGTTGGCAACGATCATTCGGTGTAGAGATTCCGGGAACGGGGATCCGTGTGAGCTGTGGGCGGGATGTGTTTAATTATGGGGCATCTTATGCCAATTTGCTTCTTATCCGTACTCGGATCTTGTTTTCCGCTTCCGCCTGATACTCTGATGTGTGATGTATGAGGAGCTACCCTAAATTATTATATCTATCTAGGACATTTGGATCTTGCCGTATGGCGTTGCAATATTTCTATTTCTTTTAGATGGAATGGCTCTGAGGACTATTGTATGTGGCTTGCATACATACTCATTTGTGTATGTAGTTGATCCCTTCGCCTGCCGATTACGCCGCTCGTTGTTGTCCCGTTGTTTGAAAGTGGTTAGGACGGTCGAAAGGTCTACCGTGAGTGGCCCTGGGCCCTACCGTACTATTTTAACCACTTTCGTTCATCCAGGCATTAACTAAGAGCATAATTCACCGAGGTAGTTACACACATGTTGTGGACGACACCGGAGTCGACGACCACTCGTTCTCTAACAAGGAAGAGTCGACGGTAATGGTCGACGGACAGGCGCCATTCTTCTTCTCCTCCTTCTTCTTCGCGGCCTTCTCCTCCTTCTCCTTTTTCTTGGCCACCTTCTTGGCCCTCCCCGTCTCTCGATCTTGCTTCTTCGCCGCCTTTCGCGCCTCCTTCTCCTCTTTCTGGTCAGCGTAGAAGGCGACCTCCGCGGCCACGTCCTCCAGAAAGCGCCGCGCCCACTCGAGGCGCATGCGCTCGCCCTGCTCGGCGATGACGAGGCGCTGCTCGAGCTCGCGCTGCCGTCTCCTTGCCTCCCGCGTGACGGCCGCCGGAGGCGGCGCAAAGGTCTTCCGCCTGCTGGCGCGTCCAGACGTCCGTGAAGTTCATGGAGGGCCGAGGACGGCATAGGCGCCAGGCGACTGCGTCGTACGCGCGCGTGGCCTCGTGCGCCGTCTCGAACGTGCCGAGCCCGATGCGCTCGTCGCCGCTCCGGATCTCGGCGTAGATCGTCCCGTTCGGACGCGCGCGCACGCCGGGGTAGCCGGAGCTCGAGTGGCGGCAGGGTGGCATGGCGAAGGGCGGCGAAGTCGAGGCAGAGGTCGAGGCCGCGGCGAGGTCGAGACGGAGGCTGAAGGCGGTGGCGAGAGGGTGGCGGAGCGACGGCGGCGAAGTCAGTCGAGGCAGAGGTCGAGGCCGAGGACGGAGGCGGAGGCGGAGCGGCGCGACGAAGGCGTGGCGACGCGCGGCAGTTTTCGCGAGAGGACGCGTGGGAATGTTCGAGCGGTTGGGTTCGCGCGCGCGGCTCGCTTTATTGCGCGCTGGAAGCGGCGCGCCAAATTTCCCGCGCAGGATCCGTAGAAGCCCGCGTGCGGCAAAAAAAAGTGCGCGCGCCGCGTTTTTGCGCGCCTGCTGGACCCGCGCGCGCCCGCTCCCGCAGTGTATTTCTACAGGTTTTTTAGCGCGCGCCTGTTGGAGATGCTCTTAGCAACTTCTCAGTCACCCCTCGCACCATTGGTTTTGTCTGGTGATTCATGCATTCTGAGCATTGCATATAAATTGCAACTAAAAGAATTTACTCACGCGGTACAATTTTTTGTTCACGTAGTACAAAAATTTAGTTAGTAAGGTTAAACAAAATTCATCACACATACTAAGATGATGTCAGCCGACTGAGATTTCCGATTGAGCTCTAGGCACCCTTTAATTATACTCCCTCCTTGGTGCATATAGTTTTTTAATCAAAGTCAACATTTTTAAATTTTGATCAACTATAGTTAAAAGAATATGAATATCTACAATAACAAACGTACATAATATGAAAATATATTTTATGACGGTACCAACAATATTGATTTAAGATAATATATGTTCATAATTTTTTCTATATTAGGGATATTATAACTGGGACAAAAGGAGCGCTCTCGTGAACTAGACACTCCCAGCCGTTAGATCATGTTGTCTGATTGTTTCCGTCCCGTCTATTATTTCGTTTGATCCCGCACTGACCCGCTTTGTCCCTAGGGGACGCTATTCCGGATGTCAAATTGGCCTACTCTAATTAAAGCCGGCCGAAACCGCTCACAAAAGCCCACTTAGCTCCGAACGCACGGATATTATAACTGAGACAAAAGGGAGCGCTCTCATGAACTAGACACTCCCAGCCGTTAGATCACGTTGTCTGATTGTTTTCGTCCCGTCTATTATTTCGTTTGATCCCGCACTGACCCGCTTTGTCCCTAGGGGACGCTATTTCGGACGTCAAATTGGCCTACTCTAATTAAAGCTGGCCGAAACCGCTCACAAAAGCCCACTTAGCTCCGAACGCACATTCCTTGAAAAGAACCCGAACAGACTTCTTCTCGCAATTTCCGAGCGGCGCCGCCTCCACGATCCTTCCCCGATGACACGGTAGCGTGTCCGCCGCCGCCTCTACATACGTCTCCCCGTACTCCGCACCCATTAGGCCATGGTGCCCCCAAAATCGACCTTGAGAGCGCCCCCTCAACAAGAACATTCTAGAGCAAGCCAATGGCAAGGAAGGTTCGCCTCATACTTTGCTGCTAAACACAGATCTATCCGCCAGGCTTCCCCCAAAACCAACATCGTTTCCCAGCAGTAGCGATACACCACGGAGGCACGAACTGGGCAGGCTACACGGGAGCTATAGCAGGGATGTCGCGCCTGAGGAGTGGTGAGCCTGAGCCTTCCGGCATCGACAAGTCAAGCTACACAGCGACTCTGAAGGTATGACAGGCAATTAATGCAATGGCAAATCGTTCATGTGTCAAAAATCTGATCGAGTACATTGTTTATTATTTGCAGGCCATGAAGTTCTCAACTCGTTGAGATACGTGCTTGAGCTGCATATGTGGATTTCTATTTTGTTCACCATATTCTTAAGCTGCTTCGATCATAGTTTGGTACCACTGATATTTGCATATCTAATTGTTACCATCCGAGGTACATAATTTCCACACTTCTTATCTGATATCTGCCGCATTGTAGTGAACTTTACACTGACTAGGTGCTAACTTGCTACTGCTGGTGGCGTAGTCGTTCGATATTTTGAGAATGCTTCAATGTTTCAGAATGCTGTTATAGTTCCATGGAGAAAGAGAAAAAAATGTATTTATGTTAAGGGATTGCAAAAGAAAATATACTCAGCTTAAATCACTTTTGTAGAGTAATCCATTAATTGTGTAGTCGATCAACAGTGGCACAATTTCTCAAGCAACAACATTATATTTTTGCAATCTCCTTATCTTGATAAACCTCCCTATACGGATATTAAGCATAAGACTGCTCACATTCACTTTATATGGTTTGTTTCATCCAATGCCGACCATGTCCAGTTCTTGAGGGCTGGAGAACATGAAGTCAGGTCCCTTTTCTTGTCTAATATTTACTCAATTCCATCCTATGATATTTAAAAAGTAAATTTCATGCAATGACATTTTATACCAATCGAAAGCAGCTAACTTTTGACCTGTTGAGCTGGCTCCTTCTATTACTTGGGTTGGGTGCAAAGAAAGATATCTTATTTTTTTATGCTTGTATGCTATATACATCATGAGTACCCTTCACTTTTTTTTCGCATCCAGTGATGACCATAACGAATTATTGAGAGCTGGAGAACATTAAACAAGGTGCCTTTTATTGTCTAATATTTCTTGGTTCTCATATTAAATTTCATGATTTTTTTCTACCGGGGCTTCACCAGCTAACTTGGTTATTTCACTTGGTGCTGACTCCTGTTTTTTCGTACATGCAAACGAAGAAATTTTAATTTTCTAGGGTTGAATGCTATATATAACTGCTTATGCAATATCCTTATTTAAGGTGAACGAACAGAGCTGGACCTATGAATGGCCAGTGCAATGGCAAATTTTGAAGGAGAGATTTTCTTTTATGTTACCACTTGTTTTGTTCTATATTTCTCTTAAACGATCGTGAAATATTGGATATGTGGATTCTGAGCATCTTCCTTAGTCAATTTATTAATAAAGATGTTACATACTATTAATTCATCTCACGCTCTTAAATTCCTATTATTCTATATAGAGAAAAAATTGCAATATACCCAAACCAATACAGAAACTGACGTGCAATAGTAGTAAGTAACCTGCAACAAAATCCAGTGCATTTTAGTTCCCTTTCAGGTTGGCGATGGTGGAGGCCAGGTACTACCACTTGGCTTCATAAATTACTTATTCTTTGGTCTTTCAGCTGAGTATATTTTCTTTTGCAATCTCCTTATCTTGATAAACCTCCCTATACGGATATTAAGCATAAGACTGCTCACATTCACTTTATATGGTTTGTTTCATCCAATGCCGACCATGTCCAGTTCTTGAGGGCTGGAGAACATGAAGTCAGGTCCCTTTTCTTGTCTAATATTTACTCAATTCCATCCTATGATATTTAAAAAGTAAATTTCATGCAATGACATTTTATACCAATCGAAAGCAGCTAACTTTTGACCTGTTGAGCTGGCTCCTTCTATTACTTGGGTTGGGTGCAAAGAAAGATATCTTATTTTTTTATGCTTGTATGCTATATACATCATGAGTACCCTTCACTTTTTTTTCGCATCCAGTGATGACCATAACGAATTATTGAGAGCTGGAGAACATTAAACAAGGTGCCTTTTATTGTCTAATATTTCTTGGTTCTCATATTAAATTTCATGATTTTTTTCTACCGGGGCTTCACCAGCTAACTTGGTTATTTCACTTGGTGCTGACTCCTATTTTTTCGTACATGCAAACGAAGAAATTTTAATTTTCTAGGGTTGAATGCTATATATAACTGCTTATGCAATATCCTTATTTAAGGTGAACGAACAGAGCTGGACCTATGAATGGCCAGTGCAATGGCAAATTTTGAAGGAGAGATTTTCTTTTATGTTACCACTTGTTTTGTTCTATATTTCTCTTAAACGATCGTGAAATATTGGATATGTGGATTCTGAGCATCTTCCTTAGTCAATTTATTAATAAAGATGTTACATACTATTAATTCATCTCACGCTCTTAAATTCCTATTATTCTATATAGAGAAAAAATTGCAATATACCCAAACCAATACAGAAACTGACGTGCAATAGTAGTAAGTAACCTGCAACAAAATCCAGTGCATTTTAGTTCCCTTTCAGGTTGGCGATGGTGGAGGCCAGGTACTACCACTTGGCTTCATAAATTACTTATTCTTTGGTCTTTCAGCTGAGTATATTTTCTTTTGCAATCTCCTTATCTTGATAAACCTCCCTATACGGATATTAAGCATAAGACTGCTCACATTCACTTTATATGGTTTGTTTCATCCAATGCCGACCATGTCCAGTTCTTGAGGGCTGGAGAACATGAAGTCAGGTCCCTTTTCTTGTCTAATATTTACTCAATTCCATCCTATGATATTTAAAAAGTAAATTTCATGCAATGACATTTTATACCAATCGAAAGCAGCTAACTTTTGACCTGTTGAGCTGGCTCCTTCTATTACTTGGGTTGGGTGCAAAGAAAGATATCTTATTTTTTTATGCTTGTATGCTATATACATCATGAGTACCCTTCACTTTTTTTTCGCATCCAGTGATGACCATAACGAATTATTGAGAGCTGGAGAACATTAAACAAGGTGCCTTTTATTGTCTAATATTTCTTGGTTCTCATATTAAATTTCATGATTTTTTTCTACCGGGGCTTCACCAGCTAACTTGGTTATTTCACTTGGTGCTGACTCCTATTTTTTCGTACATGCAAACGAAGAAATTTTAATTTTCTAGGGTTGAATGCTATATATAACTGCTTATGCAATATCCTTATTTAAGGTGAACGAACAGAGCTGGACCTATGAATGGCCAGTGCAATGGCAAATTTTGAAGGAGAGATTTTCTTTTATGTTACCACTTGTTTTGTTCTATATTTCTCTTAAACGATCGTGAAATATTGGATATGTGGATTCTGAGCATCTTCCTTAGTCAATTTATTAATAAAGATGTTACATACTATTAATTCATCTCACGCTCTTAAATTCCTATTATTCTATATAGAGAAAAAATTGCAATATACCCAAACCAATACAGAAACTGACGTGCAATAGTAGTAAGTAACCTGCAACAAAATCCAGTGCATTTTAGTTCCCTTTCAGGTTGGCGATGGTGGAGGCCAGGTACTACCACTTGGCTTCATAAATTACTTATTCTTTGGTCTTTCAGCTGAGTATATTTTCTTTTGCAATCTCCTTATCTTGATAAACCTCCCTATACGGATATTAAGCATAAGACTGCTCACATTCACTTTATATGGTTTGTTTCATCCAATGCCGACCATGTCCAGTTCTTGAGGGCTGGAGAACATGAAGTCAGGTCCCTTTTCTTGTCTAATATTTACTCAATTCCATCCTATGATATTTAAAAAGTAAATTTCATGCAATGACATTTTATACCAATCGAAAGCAGCTAACTTTTGACCTATTGAGCTGGCTCCTTCTATTACTTGGGTTGGGTGCAAAGAAAGATATCTTATTTTTTTATGCTTGTATGCTATATACATCATGAGTACCCTTCACTTTTTTTTCGCATCCAGTGATGACCATAACGAATTATTGATAGTCATTGATATTCTAATATTCTATAGTCATTATGGACGGGCACGGCAACGCGCGCCAACATGATCTAGTCATTGATAAAGTTTTGGCTTTAACCAAAAGTTATATACATCCTATTTTGTGAAGGAGAGTGCAAATGCATTGTAAGCGGGAAATTAACAGTGAAGGGGGACCATCCGGTTGTTCTCAAAGATTCCAATGTTGCGTCAAGCAGCAATCATAATAGATGCTGGTTTCTGCTCACCACCACCCGCTCGGCCACACAGGGGTTAGTGCCAATGATATGCCATGTCTGTCCGGTACCTTCTGCAAGCTGCGGCGACTTTGACATGAAAGGTGTGAATTAAGACTTGACCCCAGGGATGTCTCGTCGAGTTTTACCTTTCTTTTTCCTAGGTCAAAAGGCTTTCCTCTCGGAGAGAAACAACGGATTCTGCGCCTCCCGGACCGCGGTTTACTATAGGGTGTTGGCAGAGCTGGAGGATTAGGGCATCTCCACCGGACCGATCTATGCGATCGAAACCGTCCGTTTCTATCGGTTTGGGCAACCCGCGGTTACTTTGGGGCCGAGGTCCGGTCTGTCCAGATAGCCACGCCCAGCAGCGCGACCCAAATGTCCACCTGGCCACGTTGTTTTTAAAAAAAAATTCAAACCGGCACGATTCGCGCGTAAAATAAGTTGACAAAGTTCATTCCCAATTAAATAAAATATATTACATTCAAAAAGATAAAAAAGAAGAAAAGGCTGGCCCCGGCCCTAGCCCTAGCTACCGACGATCTTCTCCCCGCCGCCGCCCCATCCATCTATGGATCGAGGTCGATATACTCCGGCGGCGTCCAGAGGTGTGGCGGCGGCAGACCCGGAGCCGGCGCCGGCGCGGGAGGTGTCGGGTGGTCGATGGCCTAGCCTGGCCATGCCGGCCACACGCCTGTTTCCGCCAGCGTGGGCGGAGCGTACCACCCCGGCGCGGGTAGCACAGACCACTGCGACATCGGCGGAGCAGCCCACGCCTGCAGCTGCTGCGGTAGGGGCGGTGGCGGTGGCGGCGGCTGGCCGGCGTTGACGCGCGCCACCAGGTCGGTGAGCTGCACGGCCTCCTGGTAGCCAGCCCACATGGCCTCCTCCTCCCTCGCGTTGGCCACGATGGCCTGCTCGAGGATGGCGTCCTCGTCATAGCCCCCGCGCCAGGACCACCTGGTACTCCTTGACGACGATGTCGTTGTCATCGTCGCCGCCACCGAGGTCGGCTTCGGAGTGGTTCACGACGCCATCGGAGGCGGCCTCCATGGCGGGGAAGTCGCGGGGGGTCCAGCGGGTCAAACTCGCCGCGGTAGGCGCTGAGGCGGCATGCCGTGTGCTCCTACTCGAGGAACTTCCTAAAGAAGACCGGGTTCTGGTACGCGGGGTCGTACTGGAAGGCCTGCGGGAGCTTGCGGATGCGGAGGGCCATCTCCACCTCCAACGCCTTGTCGTCCTTCGGGCGGGCGGCACCGGCCCCCGTTCCTGGTTGAGGCGCCAGCCCGTGGGGAGGGAGACATTGTGGTGGGCGATGCCACTCCCCTCCCTCCACCGCCGCTCGCACTCCGCAATGCGGAAGTACCGGCGGTCGCAGGCTTGCTCCGCATCCTCCCGGCACGGGGTTCACATGCCGAGGAAGTCCTGCGCCCAGGGCGGCGGTGGTAGCACCCTCGAGCGAACGATGGCGTGCTACTCTCGCGGCGCCGGCCGCTCGAGCCGGATCCGTCGGCTTCGTGGTCGTTCTTCGACTTCCTGAACCACCCCGACTTCTTCATCGCGGCGGTGGTGGTGGTGGTCGCGGTGGCTTTGTCGGCTTGCTCAGAGGCTACGGCAATAGCGACGGCGATGGCGATGGCGAGAGAAGGGGAGGTGTGCGGCACCGATGGCCGCAGGGGGTGGTTTAAGTAGCCCCTGCCGGTAGGAGCGTGCGCAGGTTCTCGCGCCTTTGCCATCAATCCTGGCGCGGGAACCTAGGCGATGCCCCGTCCCGTCGTCATTGATGGCGAAGACTGCCGCGATTGCGTCTGACTCAGTGCCGCCGTTCAGTTTGCCACTCTGAATCGCTGCCGTGGACTTTGCGTCTGAATCGGTGCTACGGTTGCGCCTGTCGCTGGCCGGTGGGCCACTAGCGCGCGTGGGGAGGACACACCCGCGACCCGGCCGTGTCCAGGCCGACCCAGTGGTCAAGCAAATTAGGTGCATGGATGGATCAAGCCGGATACGTTGGTACAGATGGGTCGTACCACTGCGATGCCGCGCACGTCTCGCGTGTTCGTACACACCGGGATGGATTGGGTCCACCCGGTGGAGATACCCTTACGCATACGTACATGCAAATCTTCGATTCTTGTGGGTGTGTGTTGGATCCAAGTGGCATAGCACTTAGCACATACTGGAATTGACGGCACATGTACAGGATTGGATCGCGTAGTCTTTATTTATTTATTTTTTAGGGAATAGGATTGTGCAGTCTCTCCAGTTCAGGACTTGTGGCTAAAAGCTGTTCAAAAGTGAGGGTTCCTGTCAGGGAAACAGACTGTAGACAACGGCAGCTCCTATTTGACGCCGCTTCGAGGCGTGAAGGGTTTTAACATAATGCCGCCAATTAATAAACTATAAATTTTGAATTCCAGATATTTTTAGAATTTTGATCATGGAAATAAATAATCACGAGGTTTGGAATAATTTTTCATACGGGTAGAAATTAATGTTACATATTACTAAAAAATGTTCATAGTTTTAAAAGGCAAATAAAAAATAACAATAAAAATCAAAAGAGAAAAAGAAAAGATAAAGGGAAAAGTATAAACACTTCCGTATTTACGTAAAAGATCTATCCCTATAAAAGAAAAAGGTTTTCTTGTCATTCGTCTTTTTCGATTAACCCCTCTATCTAAATTGATCGATATTACAGAGATTACCACCACTGAATGAAATAACTGTTCGTATGAACAATATACATACAATAGACCACTGCCACCCCGACTGAACATTTCTTCTCCAAAGAAGGAAAAAAAGCTCGACAAGGTCTTCAAATCCCTATCTCGCCGCTACCCGTTGATCTCGAGCGAGCGATGCCGAGTCCATCATCCAGAGAGAGAAACGAAACCGATGGCCACTAAGCCCCCGCCCCCGCCGCAATCACTCTGGTTGCGCTCATGATTTACCCTAGAGTTCCTTCGGTGATTACTCAGCTACGGTGGTGTAGCGACCCTACTAGCACACTGCAGGTGGACGACGACTTGGAGATGAGCCTCCACCATGGCGAGAGCAACACTTGGCGGCGATACCATGATGCCAGCACACACGAAGATAAAAGGAGGGCTCCCAAGCTCATCTCATCCCACTGTCATCACGCGCCATGGGTCGAGCAATAGAGCCCCAATGGTGTCATGGTATTGTCTACAAGTATGCCATGAGGAGGAGGGGTCCTCGCAAAGAGTTTAGAGAGATGGGGAGAAAGGTAGCAAGCCTCCGGGACGACGATGCACAAGTGCATGTTTCAGATCCAACAACGGTGAATGGATCCTACTTCGGATCCTACTTCCATTATAAATCACCATAATGAAAATTAGTGCTTTGTTTCCAATGATGGCCTAGTTCAGAAGAAAAAGGAAAATATAAAATATAAAAAATATAAAAAGGAAGGGAAAAAGGAAAAACTTATCTTGTTAGGCCAACCGGCCGCTCATTAGTTTGTGGACTTGCCTCGCGGAATGCTATATGCTGCCCGCTGGCGGCGCAAGTGGCTAGCGCTGCACAGGGTGACACCCCGTGTTGGGCCAGCCCAGTTCGCGTAAATTTTCCTTCTATTTTTCTTTTTATTTGTTTGTTTTTCTATTTTCTGTTTCTTTTTTCTGTTAACTTTCTTCTATTTTTTCTTTCTTATTTACATTTTTTAAAAAAATTGTTCATGTTTTTAATTTTTGGTTCATGGCTTTTGAAATTGGTTCATTATTTTCAGAAATCGGTTCATCTTTTTCTAAATTGGTTTATGTTTTTCTAAATTGGTTCATGACTTTTTAGAAATTGATTCATAATTTTTGAATTTGTGTTCAATTTTTTTGATTTCTTTTAGAAATTTGTTCATGATATAATAAAAACTCTTTATGAATATTTAAAATTATTCACAGTTCTTGAACCATTACATGAAGAATGGTCAGAGTCTAAAAAAATATACAGAAAAAAAATCAAAAAAATAAATCTCGTTAACTGGGCCGGCACACTTGCCGCGCTTTCTGGCGGCGCGCTCGCGTTGCGCTGCCTGAAGCGGCATATAGCACGCCGCCCGTTGCCTCTGTACTATAGAAATCGCCATTTCCAACTGGGCTCCCACGTTATGAATGTTAGGCCTCTGAGCCAGGAATAACACTTTCGGCCTGTTTACCCTTATGCAGTATTTAGTTGTATGAGTTTGACTGGTTTGTTTTTAACAGCTCTGATAGAAATAACGAAAAAGAAAAGTTGTCGTTAGATATAACAAGAGATTAGAAAACTGCTATTACAACGCTGACTCTCCAGAATATAGTAGAGACCACTGGTGTACCTCAAAAAAAAAAAAAAAAATAGTAGAGACCACTAGTGCCTTGCTGCACACAAATGGGATAAGCTACCCAGGAAGCACGATACACATGCCGAAGAGCACAGGAGAGCCGTATACTGTATGCATGCATTGATGCATAGCCGGTGTCCAACCGAACCAGTGAGACCGTGAATATCCACTTGCGCTTGTGATTTGCTTCTCTTCATTCAGAAAGAAGAAAAGGGGGAACTTTATTTGGGAAAGGGAAAAACATTGTGCACTCGTTTACGCTGTCACTCTTCTCTGTACTCGGCCCGATTAATGACCTCCGCGAAAACGCTGACATAGCGCTAGTGCATCACAGTAATATAGTTGGTCCGTTCGTTCAAAATAAAACACAAGAACAGAGAAAGCTGTCAGGTCCAAACGGGCGGAAATAGAATCACACGGCATGCCTCCATGAGACATCCTTCCCACCCAGGTTGTAATGTTGGATCCAGCGATCGAAATCGTCATCTATGGCCATTTCACCACCTGGGCTCAAATTACGAGCACACGCAGCCAGCCAACGACACTGGTCCTGTACTTACACGTCGTGGGTCTCTATAGCTGTTGTGACCTGCAAGTCGCCCGGCACACGGGGCACGTCGCCCTTAGGCGCAGCCAGGCGTCGACGCACCGGGCGTGGAAGGCGTGCCGGCAGAAAGGGAGCGCCCGCACCGTCTCCCCCTCCTCCACGGCGCCGAGGCACACCGGACACTCTGCCGTGGCGGCGGCGTCGCCCTCGCCCTCTTCCGCGCGGCGCACGGCCACGAAACATGGAAGTCGGGCAATGGTGGCGCCGTCGAGGCCCGGAGCGGCGCGGCGGTAGCCCGCGATGACCGCGTCGCTCGCCACCACCGCCTGAAGGCTGCTCAGGCTGGCGGCCATGTGGTTGGCGTAGGGCACCACGGCGCACCGGAGGAAGAAGACGGCCAGGGAGATCGCGGCGAGCTCCACCGCCCATCCGTGGTACGCGCTGATCAGGAGCACCGCGACGCCGAACACTTCCGCGGCGGTGGCCATCGCCGCCGGTATGATCGACATTTGCACCACGCACGCAGTGCCTTGCGCCGTAGCACTGTACCACGGGTCTGCTGACGCGTACGTCTCGCTCGCTCCCGCGCGCGCTACGGTGTTTGCAGGAAGGGTTGGCGAGAGAGAAGGCTTGTTATAAAGAGGCAAAGCGGCGAGATAATATATGGGGGACTCCTGACGCTCGGCTCTTGCTGGCTGCGATGTGTAGCCGCGCACCCGGCCCGCGCGTGCAGCTGTTCTGTTCCACTTGCGGGCTCGCCGATTCGGCGGTGCAGCGGCTCTGGACAGACTGGAACTGTACGGCTCTCAGTTAGTGCTAGTGGTTCTTGGTGACAAAAACGGAATGAAGAGGTTGGGCAAGCGCAATCATGCAGTTGGTGGGCAAGCAGCGTGCAAATTGCCAAATCGGCGGTGGGATCTGGATAAAATGGGCGGGCGCAGAGCCGCTATCAGACGCAACGGTCGAGTTAATGTACAGACTGGAATATTCGAATAGTTGTTTTCTTCGGTACAAGTGCGTGTACTTGCAACAGAGTATGGTAGTTGGATTGTTCTCTTTGAACAAGGTATGTGCAGTCCAAACAGTCTCTTAGAGCATGGCCCGAAGCCCCCCAATAGCCCCCCAAAAACGTCCCCCACCGGCGTCTCCAATAAACCACCGGCACATTTCGGAGACCAATACAATAACCGGCGCACCCACACCGGTCCATACACACAAGGTCTGAGTTGCGAGCGTTGGCACTCACAACCACGTCGGATGCCACTCGCGGCTCCCCTGGGAGCCTCACAAAACCTTACATCTATTCCCATTCCCCCCTAGATTTCCCCTCTCGACTTCATTCTCCGCCCCGCAGCTCTTGTTCCAGCCCACCTCGCTCCTAGAGCAAGCCCTCTCCCGTATCGCCAGCATGCCCCTGAGGAAGAAGGCAATGGGGGTAGAGAAGCCGGCGTTGAAGGTAAAGCCGACGACAATGACTGACAAAGCTTGGGAGGTCCTCTCCCGCATCACCGACATGTTCTGAGGAAGAAGGCGATGGGGGTGTAGAAGCCGGCGCTGAAGGTCAAGCCGCCAACGGTGACTGACAAAGCAATAACCGACGTCCCCCAATAGCCCCCCAATAGCTCCCCAATTGGCCTATTGGGGTTGTGCCCAAAAACAGCCTCCCACCAGCGTCTCCAATAAACCACAGGCACATTTCAGAGACCAATACAATAGCCGACGCACCTCACACCGGTCCCTACACACAAGGTCTGACTTGTGAGCACTAAAACTCACAGCCACGTCGGATGCCGCCGACGGCCCCCTGGAGCCTCACAATCCAAAACCTTACATCTATTCTCATTTCCCCTAGATTTCCCCTCTCGGCTTCATTCTCCTGCCCATAGCTCTTGTTCCTGCCCACCACTCCAGGTCGCTCCTAGAGCACCAGTGCCACCGGAAAGCCCTTGAGGAAGATGGCAACATGGGCAGAGAAGACGGCGTTGAAGGTCAAGCCATTGACAGTGACTCATGAAGCTTGGGAGGTCCCTCTCCCGCGCTGTCGACATGTCCTGAGGAAGAAGGTGACGGGGACAGGGACGGAGAAGCCAATGCTGAAGTTCAAGCCGCCGGCATGTACTAGCAGCTTCGCCTCGTCAAATACTTCCACCCCATGCAGACGGATCTGAGATCCGACATCCAGACACCAGAGTTCGCATAAACCTCACATCCGGAAGGGATATGGAGGGGGAACTCGCAAAAAGGCTTCGCTCCTGAGGCTACGAAGATCCTTGGAGGCCTTGGTATCATCCTCATCATCAATCGTTGCAGCTCCACCACCATCATCATCCCCAACATCTCATTTACATTCATCTTGTTGTATTTGCAAAACCTATTGTGGATTTGCACGAGTATTCATCTATTCATATGTTTTCAATTTTCATACTATTATGATGATATTGATTTATAATCTTGTTTATGAATATGTATTATTTTACTCTCATGATGTTATGTGAATGTCAACCACATAACATTTGCTTTCAGGACAACAGAGGGAACTACCCTTGGACATGTGATGATGTGAAGGTATTACGTGATATATCGCATTGGATCATTATTCATGTGATCAAGAGGGAATAAGAGAGGACTCACAAAGCTTTACCCCTAACCATGGGGTTAACCCTTAGTTGTTGGGGATTAGGGTAGTTCGCCTGTGATCACGGTTGTGGTTATGATTGGTGAGATATCACATGGTTGATTGTGATCACCTAATTTGGACCTTCTCCCATACACACGCATAAAGAAAGATACAAATTTATCCTAATCATGAATAACACAATTACTAGTGGTGGATCTACACTATGTGAGAATGCTTTACCCTTACTGTAGTTTCATATTATTTTCTTCGTGAACCTTTATCTTTCTTTACTTGCATTATATTAACTAGACTTCTCTCTGCGCCCCCTGGGGCATGGCCATTAGACAAAACGCTGTAAGATTAAACGCAGAAGATAAATATAGCAGACGTTCGTAGAAAGCACCTAAGAGCATCTCTAGCAGATACTGCATATCGGCCATACCAAAATTTTGGGCCGTTATGCAGTATCTGATACGTCGTAAACGTATCTATAATTTTGATGTTCCGTGCTTGTTTAGTATCTATTTTCTTATGTTTTGTTCACACTTTGAGGTATTTTTATACATTTTCAGGGACTAACCTAATAACGAGATGCCATAGTGCTAGTTGCCTGTTTTCTACTATTTTTGGTATGAGAAAAGCTAGTAAGGAAATATTTTTGGAATTGGACGGGACAAAAGCCAAAGTCAGTATTTTACCCGAAGCAACATGGAGTCCGGACGGAAGATGAAGTGGCGCACCAGGGCGGCCACACCCAGTGGCCACGCGGCCAGGGACGCGCCACTAGGGGGTGTGGGCCCCTGGTACTCCACTGACCTTGCCCCTTCGCCTATAAAAGCCTCCCGGGACGAAAACCCTAAGTACCCGATCAAAATTCCACGAAAGAGTCTGTAGCCATCGTCATCTCCATCCCTAGATCGGGAAGGATCTGAAGCTCTTCCCGGCACCCTGACGGAGAGGAGAGATCACCCTGGAGGCCTTCTTCATCACCATGCCTGCCTCCGATGTGATGCGTGAGTAGTTCATCCTTGGACTATGGGTCCATGTAGTAGCTAGATGGTTGATTCTCCTCCTTTGTGCTATCATATTTAGATCTTCTGAGCTTCGTTCATGATCAAGATCATCTATTTGTAATCTTACATGTTGTGTTTGCGGGAATTCGATGGATATTGAGATGCTATTTCAGATTGATTATTGATTCTATCATGTCTATGTTATTTGTGATCTTGCATGCTCTCCGTTGTTTGTAGCTATCTTGGCCAAGTAGATGCTTGCAACTCCAAGAGGGAGTATTTATGCTCGATAGTGGGTTCATGCCTCTAGTAATCTGGAGAAGTGATAGAAATCTCTAAGGTTGTAGATGTGCTGTTGCTACTAGGGAGAAAACAACAATCCTTTGTCCATGGGGCAATCATATTGTTTACTTTACACACTTTGCTTAATGCAATTATCTGTTGCTTGCAACTTAATACTGGAAGGGATTCGGATGATAACCTGAAGGTGGATTATTAGTCATAGATGTAGTTGGATTACGGTCTATGTATAATGTTGTAATGCCCAATCAAATCTCATAGTAGTCAAGATGTCTAGTATATGCATTTTATGCTTTCTCAAATCTGTCAATTGCCCTACTATAATTTGTTCACCCAGCATGTTATTTATCTTAAGGAGAATCACCTCTAGTGAACTATGGACCCCGGTCCATGCTTTTACCATTGCTATATCTTCTACTATTACTATTTACTTTCTGTAAACAATTACTATCTTCCACACAATATGTTTAATCCTTTGTTTTCAGCAAAACCGGTGAGATTGACAACCTCACTATAAGTTAGGAGCAAAGTTCTGTGGTTGTGTTGTGCAGGATTCCAAGTTGCTAGCAACACCTTGCAGTTGTTTCCTTGCTCCTACTAGTTCGATAACCTTGGTTTCATAACTGAGGGAAAACTTGTTGCTGTGCTGATCATACCTTCCTCTTGGGGTTCCCAACGAGCTCTACATTTTGAGCCATCAAGCACTTTTTCTAGCGCCGTTGCCGGGGAGTCAAGGACAACTTTACAAGGTAAGTCTCTCACAGCCAATCTCTTTACTTTGTTTGTTTTGTTTTGCTTGGTTTATTTCTACTTAGTTTGGTTGTTTCTTTATCAAAAACACACAAAAAATTAGTTGTACCGGTTTGTTCCTTTTACTAAAAACACAAAAATAATTCTATTTCAAGTTGCCATTATGTCTAGCATTGCTCCAATCACTATGTCACCTGAGGAAATGATTTTTACTTTCAAACAAGGAATTGAAGAGAGTTTGAAAGAAGCTTGGTCTATAATCTCTGACTTACATGAAAAAACTGAACCAAAAATGTCTCTAAGTTTGTTTCTTAGCAGTTTCTACTTTGGTCTTGCTCTTTGCTATAGATATGCTTCGGATGCTGCAGTAGGAGGAGATTTCCTCCAGTGCAATGAGGATGAAGCTTTTAATGCCATAAAAAAGTTGGTTGCAACATATGACTTGCCTAGCAAATCTGATTCTTCCATTACAGACATTATTGCTAGATTGAACACTCTTGAGACCAACACATCTAGTTTTAAAGAATGCTATAACATGCTTAGGGAGCATCATGAATATGTTCCAATAAATTATAAATCTTCAAAATGGCTTCCTACAGTAAAAGTTGTTATAAATAATGAATTTTTTTATGCTCGTTGTGATATCATGTCTGAATTATGTCTTATGCCTAAAGATATGTATGAATCTTTGAATCTTTGGGGACTTTCTGAGGGAGAAGGCGAAATATCTCTTACCAATAATGCCACAATATTTCCCATTAGAATAGCTAAAGGAGTGTTTACAAAGATCCTAGGGAAAGTGGTGTCTACTGATTATCTTGTTATTGAATGTGTAGGAAAAGGACAAATTACACTTGGAAGATCCCTACTGAAACTCCTTGGAGCAATAATAGATGTGGAAAAAGGCATCATGCATTTTTCCTCTCTACCAAACAATCATACATTCCCTAAAGATAAGCATAAAGGTAAGAAAGGTAGGGGCAAGAAAATTTGGTCTTAATGCTTCTTCATTCGAAAATACTTGAATCTTGCTTCATGTGCCTAGCTCAAAGGCGTTAAAGAAAAGCACTAATTGGGAGATAACCCAAATTTCTATCCAGTAAGTTTTTCTTTTGTTGAGTCTTGGAAGTTATTACTTCTGTAATAACCTCTCCTTATCCTTTTTGTGTGGTTTTTGTGCCAAGAATAACCTCTAATGAGAGAGAACTAAGACTTGGGAAAGTTGTTGTCCCGAAACAGATTTTTGTGCTCCACTAGAAAAATTCGTGAAAAATCTCTGTATATCGGATTGAGCTGTAATGTTTTGTGCTTATGCCCCAGGTTATTATATAACTTTCATTAGTGCAGCACTTTTCGATTTAAGCAATAGAAGGTCTTCGAAAAAATTGGTTTTTACTTGATGGTCTGTTTTGACAGATTTCTATCATTATTTGCATTTGCCTCTTAATCTCTTTCTCTTTGAGTTCTCTCTGATCACTTGAGCTTTTAGAAGGAATTTCTACAGTAGCTTGTGTTTTAATGGAAGTTTTACTTGTGATGAAACTAAACCATCGGACCAATTATCTTGAATACACTAATGTTGCTAATGAGGATTGTGTGAAGTTTTGTATGAAGGAAAATTTTCAAGTGTAGGGGAAGAATAATATGATAAGATGAAGTATGGACAAAAGCTCAATCTTTGGGATGACACCCGTGTCACCCCAAGAAATATTCAAGAAGTACAAGCGTCAAATCTTGGGGATGCCCAAGACATCCCCTGCTTCATCAATAAAAATCTCAGGGTTTTTTCCAAAACACTTCATTTTTATTGTTTCATGCACAATTGTGTTTTTCTTGGAGCGTCTTCATTTTTGCTTTTAGTTTTATTTTGTTTAGTTTGCTTAAATAAATTTTATGGACCCCTGCATTTATATGATATTTCAAATAAGTTGATTGGTAATTGGAAAGATTAGGAAAGTTCATGCTTATAAGTGGTACAAAAAGGAGTTTTGTTTTGACTGGGGCCTAGACTTTATCATGTCATGTTTGATATTGCTTTGAATTTATGCTTAGTAATTATTGTTGTAGCATGACTTTTCCCAAACAATTGAGATTGCATAATGAGCCTTGAAAGAATCATGCGTTGTTTTAACATACAAAAGCATAATATTGTGGTATTCTCCTTCGATGCTTTATTTGGGTTGACTTGGCACATGCTTACACCATGTTAAGACTATAAATCAGTCACCTTAGCCTCTATGATCATTTAGTTTTTTGACTTTTAATATCACTTTATGCTTTAATTAATAATGTTTTGTTGCTTTGCATGATTATGGCCATTAGTGCTCTCTTAGTTGGTCGCTCCCAGTCTTTTGCTAAGCCTCCACATGTACTAAGTATGAGTTCCACTCATGCATCCAACCCCCAAGAAACCAAGTTATTCCAAAGAGTCCACTATAAATTTCTATGCATGGTGTGTTACACCATTCCAAGTATATTCATGCTTTTATCTACCCTTCCAAATTATTATGTGAAAATTAGTGATTAAGGCTCTCACGAACTTGATGGCACACTTTACTTTCTTGCACTTAATAAACTTGAACCATTGCGTCCATCTATGTTGCGTATATGCTTGCACTTTATAAGTTGAGAATTAGCAGAACCATGTTGTCATGGGGAACGTTTTCAACATTTCACTTATTATTCAGTTGATATTATGTTCTTTTGTTTATGGATCCCGATAGTGTGAAATAAAAGGGGAGCTTGTAAGCTCATGGAGTTTGTATATGTGTTAGAGAAACGCCTGGGCGGCTAGCCTAAGCCATGCCTAATCATGGTGGAAACTTGCATCATTACCATAGTGAGCATTCTGTGAAGCATCCTCAATAAAAACCTATGCAAATAGAAAATAAAAAGACCATTGCGATGCTCATTATCTGTTGCCTTGTCATTTTGATATGCGATAGCTCCTGTATCATGGGGAAGGGGTACCCCGTTGGTGGTTCTCCATGATACACATGTACTTACAATGACAAGAACTTACTTGTGACTAAAGTTGAGTATCATGAGGTCCGGGACTCGTAGGCAAGGGGCATGAGATTTTCAACTTATAACTTGCAAGCATATCCTCATATTTGTTCACTTTAACCTTAATCACCTAAAAGATGCTTATGATAGGGGTAATGAGAGCTGAAAGCTAATAAGTACCATAATTTTTGGAAGCTCTTTATGAAACTTGAAATCCTTGTTTCCCTCTTATGAAGGGCCTTTCTTTTTTACTTTTATGTTGAGTCTCCATTTTCTATCTTTATGCAGCAATTGAGAGAGAGCATAGTGACCATTCTTAGTTTGATGTGCATTGTTATAAAACTTGTTGATTGATTCATAACTGTGATATTGCTTGTTCTTAAATTATATGTATCTAGTCACCCTTATGAACTTTAAAGGTGTCCTATGCATTTATGTTTTGCTATACCACGAAGGACAAGCTGAATACCATTCTTATTATGTTTTATATATGTGAAACAAACAAATGTCTTTTAATGCATTGTTATTCATGAATCTTTTTGTTTGTACCTTTTTCATGGTACAACATAGTTGCTATGTCTTATTGTTAGAATTCTGTGTTTTATGTTCATGTTAGAGTACTTTGATCCCAGCCATCAATGATTTACAAACACCTTGATCAAGATTATAATGGTGCATGTCACCTAAAAAATTATTCCTTTTCTCACTTACCTACTCGAGGACGAGCATGAGTTAAGCTTGGGGATGTTGATACGTCGTAAACGTATCTATAATTTCTGATGTTCCATGCTTGTTTAGGATCTACTTTCTTATGTTTTGTTCACACTTTGAGGTATTTTTATACATTTTCTGGGACTAACCTATTAACGATATGCCACAGTGCCAGTTGCCTGTTTTCTGCTGTTTTTGGTATCAGAAAGGCTAGTAAGGAAATATTCTCGGAATTGGATGGGACAAAAGCCAAAGTCAGTATTTTACCCGAAGCAACATGGAGCCCGGAGGGTAGATGAAGTGGCGCACCAGGGCGGCCACACCTGGTGTCCGCGAGGCCAGGGACGCACCACCAAGGGGTGTGGGCCCCCTGGTACTCCACTGACCTTGCCCCTTCGCCTATAAAAGACTCCCGGGACAAAAACCCTAAGTACCTGATCAAAATTTCACGAAAGAGTCTGTAGCCACCATCATCTCCATCGCTAGATCGCGAGGGATCTGAAGCTCTTCCCGGCACCCTGCCGGAGGGGAGAGATCACCCTAGAGGCCTTCTTCATCACCATGTCTGCCTCCGGTGTGATGCGTGAGTAGTTCATCCTTGGACTATGGGTCCATGTAGTAGCTAGATGGTTGGTTGCCCTCCTTTGTGCTATCATGTTTAGATCTTGTGAGCTCTGTTCATGGTCAAGATCATCTATTTGTAATTTTACATGTTGTGTTTGTGGGGATCCGATGGATATTGAGATGCTATTTCAGATTGATTATTGATTCTATCATGTCTATGTTATTTGTGATCTTGCATGCTCTTCGTTGTTTGTAGCTATCTTGGCCAAGTAGATGCTTGCAACTCCAAGAGGGAGTATTTATGCTCGATAGTGGGTTAATGCCTCTAGTAATCTGGAGAAGTGATAGAAATCTCTAAGGTTGTAGATGTGCTGTTTCTACTAGGGAGAAAACAACAATCATTTGTCCATGGGGCAATCGTATTGTTTACTTTACACACTTTGCTTAATGCTATTATCTGTTTCTTGCAACTTAATACTGGAAGGGGTTCGAATGATAACCTAAAGGTTGATTATTAGTCATAGATGCAGTTGGCTTACGGTCTATGTATAATGTTGTAATGCCCAATCAAATCTCATAGGAGGCAAGATGTCTAGTATATGCATTGTATGCTTTCTCGAATCTGTCAATTTCCCCACTGTATTTTGTTCACCCAGCATGTTATTTATCTTAAGGAGAATCACCTCTAGTGAACTATGGACCCCAGTCCATGCTTTTACCATTGCTATATCTTTTACTGTTACTATTTACTATTTACTTTCTGCAAACAATTACTATCTTCCACACAATACGTTTAATCCTTTGTTTTCAGCAAAACCGGTGAGATTGACAACCTCACTGTAAGTTGGGAGCAAATTTCTGTGGTTGTGTTGTGTAGGATCCAAGTTTCTAGCAACACCTTGTAGTTGTTTCCTTGCTCCTACTCGTTCGATAACCTTGGTTTCATAACTGAGGGAAAACTTGTTGCTGTGCTCATCATACCTTCCTCTTGGGGTTCCCAACGAGCTCTACATTTTGAGCCATCAGTATCCAGCCCGAAAAATGGCTTTTGTAGATACCGCAAAACGGCCCGTACCGGATTTTTTTGCCGTTTCCCGCAAAATGGCCCGTTCGTCCCGCATATATTTGGGAAGGGAGGGGTCGGATGCGGTAAACCGCATCCTATTTCCCCCCTTCTGCCCTGCGCAGAAACCCTCGCCGCCGCCACGCTCACTCAGATTCCAGCCGAGTCCTTCACCGAAAAACAAATCGCCGCCACCCACCACCTCCCAGCCACCCCTCCGTGCCATGGCCGGCCAGTTGTTGCGGAATTTGGACGGACGAGGCGGCCATTGACCGCGACGCGGAGGGTGCTCTGCCACTCGAGCTTTCGCGCCTCCGCCGAGCGAGGAGGAGGTCCGTCGGAGCCGCTCCGAGCAGGCCCGTGCGCGTGGCACCCACACGCGCTCTCGCGTGACATCCCCGGCATGGGCCGGGATCGTCTTCGCGCCCGCTGCGCATGATGCCGAGGCGGGTAGCTCCCGTGCCGCCATGAGTGCGGGCACGTGCCTCCGCACGCATCGCTGGTGGTTCACGCATCGTCTCCAGCTCCTGCTCCCGCATGGTGGGGCCACATCTCCGACGAGGAGGTGGACTCCGGATCAGAGGAGGATGATGAGATCCGTGAAGCGAAGTTCAACTCACTTGGGACCCTCATCTCGGACATGTGGGACAACGCGAAGCGGCACCGCGATGAGCGCAAGGCCGAGCTGCGCGAGCACCGCCACATCTACCGCCGCTCCGCCCGCGAGCACCAGGCCCGGCTCGAGGTCTTCGTCCTTGACTACTCCGACGATAGCTCCGACTCCGATTTCGAGTAGGCGATGGACGACGACGCCGTGGAACGTCCGGCGAGTAGGTACCGTCGGCGGCTAGACTGGATGTAGGGCGCGGCATCCAATATTTTGATGTAAATATGGTGATCTTGGATGATCAAAACTCCCCCATGTATGTATGAACTGGTCCCAACGTTTTATTTTTAAATATGCAGTTTAGTATAGTGTATCTGTTCCGCCACGGAAATTTTTATACCGCAAACCTAGTTTACAGTTTACCGCAAACCTGGTTTGCGGTACGCATGTTTGCAGTATTTGCTAGAGATGCTCTAAGCGAGCAATATAAGATGAAAACAGAAGTCTATATTCAGTGACAACAGAAAACATGAACCGAAAAGATGCATCAGGCGAGGCGACGTGAACTATTACCGAGCAGAGCATACAACATGTGTTGGAAGTTTAATGCACCACCGTTTCCCATCGGGACAGGCACATCACAGCAGCCCACAATGTTTCCAAGCGTGCGAGTTATAGCCGAGATAGGCACGCTCACACTTTTTTGTTTATGGTTAGAATGACTAATCCCACATTTATGCACCCGACAGTTAGACAAATTAAATTTGAACACGCTAAACGCAACGAGCGATATAAATAAGCAAAAGTATATAACAAAAGAACATGTTTGCATTCGAAAATAGGTAAAAACAGGTACAATAAGTCGTGTCATCCAATATATTATAGCCAACAGCCGGCTATAGCAGAAACTTACACAGGGGCATATTGCACACCCATTCTCAAACCACACGAAATACATCTGCGGTGGTAAAAATGGTCTCATCTAGGAATCTGCACTACTACATCGCCAATGTCTTCTAGACATATAGAAAAATCAAAGCTGGCAGTGGTCTTGCGCTTGTTTGATGAGTAGTGGTACTGACCGGATCTTACGACATGTGGAGGTATCATTCTTGTTGCCGCACCTGGAGGGCCACACATTCGTAGGTATGTACTACCCCGCTATAGTAAATAAAGAAGTAGATGGTGTCATAGCCTTCCACAAAAATAGGATGCAGACAGAGACAACTGTTATAGCACATCGATACATCCAGGTTGCAGACAACCACTTCTAGTATGGAAAATAATGGAAGAATGCAAGGAATATACTACTATAATACCTTTTTAGGCAACATTTTATAAAACTGATGGGACCATCCATATCCGTAGTGGTCGTGCGTGTCACTGACCCATAGTTCTCCATATAGAATCTGACGCAAAATGCATTGAACATTACTAGAAATTAAATGTTACAATAGTTAGTAAAGAGAGAAGAACACCATAATCGAACCCGACCAAATACCCCAATCAGAACAGTGGTGGTCATGCCCTGATCTCCAATCCACACGAAATACCAATGGCCCAACTGATCAGAGCAGAGGGGGCAAAATACCCTGATTCAGTGATTCCGACGTGAGCACTAACCCCTCACATATGTGAGAAGCAAGAACTCGCAAGAAAAGCATACCGAATAGTGCCCCCAAGGGACTAATCGGAAGCAAATAAAGCCGATTTTTGAGGTGAGAAAATACACCACCTATCCAACATAAGCAAGAACTCCCTAGTCGGAGAAAATTGAGAAAAAGAATTGTTCCACCAGTTCTGAAATTGCTTCCTTTGCTAGATGGGAGCTAGCCAGTGGTGGTTTCTAGTTAGTAGAAAGCCATGGGTAGGGGATATAAAAGAGGAGTATTTTTCTACAGTAAAATTTGAAGGCACAGTAGTGATGCACTCGACGATCGACGTAGAGCTCATTGGGAACCCCAAGAGGAAGGTATGATGAGCACAGCTAAAAGTTTTCCCTCAATTATGAAACCAAGGTTTAATCGAACCAGTAGGAGCAAGGAAACACTCCAAAGGTGTTACTAGCTGAGCTTTGGCAGGGCGCACTACCGATGCTAGTAGCAACGTGGATACCTGCACAACACAACCACAGAACTTTGCCCCCAACTTGCAATGAGGTTGTCAATCTCACCGTGTTTTGCAGAAAACAAAGGATTAAACGTATCGAATGGAAAGAAGTAAAAGTTTGCAGAAAGTAAACACAAAGCAGTAAAAGATTGTAGATTGTACATAAAGTAAAAGGGACAGGATCAATAGTTCACTAGAGGTGGCTCTCCTTAGATAGATAACATGCTGGGTGAACAAATTACAACGGGGCAATTGACAAACACCGAGAAAGCAATATATGCATATACTAATCATCTTGACTCCTTTGAGACTTGATTGGGCATTACAACATAATACATAGACCACCATCCAACTGCATCTATGACTAACAATCCACCTTCAGGTTATCATCCGAACCCCCTCCAGTATTAAGTTGCAAGCAACAGATTATTGATTTACGAACTGCGTGTAAAGTAAACAATACAATTGTTCTATGAACAAAGGATCGTTGCTTTCTCCCTAGTAGTAACAACACATCTAGTACCTTAGAGATTTCTGTCACTTCCCCAGATTACCAGAGGAATGAACCCACTATCGAGCATAAATACTAACTCTTGGAGTTGCTAGCATCTACTTGGCCAAGATAGCTACTAACAACGAAAAGCATGCAAGATCTCAAATAACAAAGACATGATACAATCAATAATCAATCTGAAATAGCATCTCAATATCCATCGGATCCCCGCAAACACAACATGTATGAATTACAAATAGATGATCTTGATCATGAATGGAGCTCACAAGATCTAAACATGAAAGCACAAAGGAGGAGAAACCAACCATCTAGCTACTACATGGATCCGTAGTCCTAGGATGAACTACTCACGCATCACACCGTAGGCTTGCATGGTGATGAAGAAAACCTCCAGGGTGAATTCCCCTCTCCGGGAGAGTGTCGGGAAGAGCTTCAGATCCCCCCGATCTAGGGACAGAGACGATGGCGGCTACAGACTCTTTCGTGGATTTTTGATCGGGTCCTTAGGGTTTTCGTCCCGAGGGCAACTTATAGGCGGAAGGAGAGGCCCAGGGGGTGCTGGGGTCGGCCAGACCACCCCCTGGCGTAGGCCAAGTCTGGCCGCGCGGCCAGGTGGTGTGGCAGCCCTGGCCCCTCTCCGTCTCGTATTCTGGCACTTGATCCCTTCCGGAAAAATAGGCACTTTGGCTTTTGTCCCGTCCAATTCCGAGAATATTCATTTTCTGACTTTCCTGGAACCAAAAACAACAGAAAACAAGCAGCTGGCACTGTGGCTCTTGTGAATAGGTTAGTCCAAGAAATCATATGAAAAGTACTCCAAAGTTGGAACAAAACACAAGAAAGTGGATAAAACTAAGCATGGAACATCAAAAATTATAGATACATTTGCAATGTATCAACATCCCCAAGCTTAAATCCTGCTCGTCCTCGAGTAGGTAAGTGATAAAAATAAATAATTTTTGAGGTGACATGCACCATCAAAGACTTGATCAAAGTATTTGCAAAACATTCAAAGCTGGGATCATAGTACTTCAATCATAATATGAAAGACAAAGTTCTAGCAATAAGCAAAGAGACTATGATGCAACATGAAAAGGTATAAACAAAAGATTCATGAATAACATGCTTTGCAAGACGTTTGTTTGTTTCACATAAAGAAAACATTGCATAAATGTATTCAGCTTGTCCCTTAATAGAGTAGCAAATATAAATGCATAGGACACCTTCAAAGTTCATAAGAGTGACTAGATACAATAGTTTAAAACAAGCAATAACAAGTTATGCATCAATTAACTAGACTTGGGACAATGCATATGGAACTAACAATGACCACTATGCTCTCAAAGTAGTGCATAAAGATAGAAGGTGGAGACTCAATATAATGGTGGAAGAAAGGCCCTTTGTAAAAGGAAGTAGGGATTCAAGTCTCATAAAGAGCTTCCAAAAATTATGGTACTTATAGCTTTCAGCTCTCATTGCCCCTATCATAAGCATCTTTAAGGTGATTAACGTTAAAGTGACACAACTAAGAGGATATGCTTGACAAGTTATAAACCGAAATCTCATGCCCCTTACTTACGAAGACCGATCCTCATGCTACTCAACTTTAGTCACGAGTAAGCTCTTGTCATTGTATATGTGTATCATTAAGAACCACCAACGGGGTACCCCTTGCACATGATACGGGAGCTTTCCCATAATCAAAATGACAAGGCAAGCAGACAATGAGCATCTCAGCGATCTTTTTATTTGCTCTTTACATAGGTTTTTATTGAGGATGCTTCATAGAGTGCTCATTATGGCGATACTGCAAGTTTCCACCATGATTAGGCATGGCTTAGGCTAGCGGCCCAGGCGTTTCTCTAACACACATACAAACTCCATGCTCTTACAAGTTCCACTTTTATTTCACACCGTCGGGATCCGTAAGCAAAAGAACATGATATCAACGGGGGTACAAAGTACAAGTGCAATGTTGAAAGCGTTCCCCATGGTATATGGTTCTGCTAATTTCAACTTATAAAGCGCAAGCATATACGCAACAAAGAAGGACCCAATGGTTCAAGTTTATTAGAGGCAAAAAGTAAAGTGTGCCATCAAGTTCGTGAGAGCTTTAATCACTAGTTTTCTCATAACAGGTGGAAGGTAAACAAAAGCATGAATATACTTGGAATAGCATAAGCTAGTAGGTAGGTATGGTGGACTCTTTGTAAAAACTTGGTTTAGGGATTTGGATGCATGAGTGGAACTCATACTTTGTTGTGTAGGCTACTAAAAGACTGGGCGCGACAAACTAAGAGAGCAATAATGGCCATAATCATGTAGAGCGACAAAACATCATTGATCAAAGCATAAAGTGATACAACAAGTTGAAAACTAAAGGATCATAAAGGCTATGGTGACTTTGGATATTCATAACATGGTGTGAGCATGCACCAAGTCAACCCAAATAAAGCATCAAAGGAGAATACCACTATACTATGCTTTAATATGCTAAAACAACGCATGATTCATCCAAGGCACATTAAGCAATCTCAAATGTTTAAAACAAGTCATGCTACAGCAAAGAATACTAAGCATAAAGGCAAAACAATATCAAGCATGGCATGACAAAGCATAGGCCACAGTCAAAATCAAGCTCTTTTTACCACATAAGCATGAACTTTCCTACTCTTTTCCAAACCAAACCAAACTATTTGCAAACCAAAGTATGAAAGAGGGGGTCCAACCAATTTATTCAGAAAACTAAGCAAACAAAAGCAAACGAAAACCAAAACGAAAACAAAAAAGAAGACGCTCCAAGAAAAACACAACTGTGCATGAAACAATAAAAATAAAGCGTTTGGAAGAAACCTGGATTTTTATTGATGAAGAAGGGGATGCCTTGGGAATCCCCAAGATTTGACGCTTGTACTTCTTGGATATTTCTTGGGGTGACATGCGTAGCATCCCCAAGCTTGAGCTTTAGTCCATCCTTCATCTCATTACTCATTCCTTCCATACACCTGAAATTTTTCCTTCATACAAAACTTCACACGATCTCATTAGCAACATTAGTGCACTTAAGATAAATAAGTCTCAAGGTTCAGTTCTAACACCAAATAAACTTCCATTAGAACACTAGCTAATGTAGCACTTCCCTCAAAAAGCTCAATTCCCCAAAGGAACTCAAGAAGGAACTAACAAGAAGCAAATGCAGAAAATGGCAGAAATCTGTCAAAACAGATCAGCAGGTAAAGACGAATTTTTTCGAAGACCTTCTGTTGCTCAAATCAAAAAGCGTTGAACTAACAAATGTTAGATAACAAACCTGGGGCAGAAGCACAAAAAATTACAGCTCAATCCGACATACAGAGCTCTCTCACGAATTTTTACGGTGAAGCACAGAAATCTGTTTCAGGACAGCAACTTTCCCAATCATTACTTCACTCTCATTAGAGGTTACTCTTGGCACAAAAAGCAAATAAAAAGGATAAGGAGAGGTTATTACAGAGGTAGTAAATTCCAAGACTCATCTAAAACTCTTGGGTTATCTCCCAACAAGTACTTTTCTTTTACGCCTTTAAGTTAGGCATAAGAAATTTGAGAAGATGCTCTCATAGGAAATATGAATTGAAGTAAAAGAGAGCATCAAGAAGCAAATTCAAAACACATTTAAGTCTAACCCACTTCCTATGCATAGGAATATTGTATGCAAATAAATGCACAAAGAACAAAGTGACAGGCATAGGAAGATAAAACAAAAGTAACTTCAAAACTTTCAGCACATAGGGAGGTGTTTCATTACCTTAAAAACTTCTACAACCATATTTTCCTCTCTCATAATAATTTTCAGTAGCCTCATGAATAAACTCAACAATATAACTATCACATATGGCATGCTTTTCATGATCTACAAGCACTAGAGCTTTATTATAAATATTTTCAAAAGAATCCTCGGGAACATAACATCCACCCTCCTTTGATAAGCATGGGGGACAATCAAATAATGTAAGGGATAAAGAGTTACTCTCATTAGAAGGTAGGCATGGGTAGATCCATTCTTCCTCCTTTTGTTCATCACTCTCCTCCTCTTTTTCATCTAATGAGCTTTCAGGTTTAGCAATTTCTTCTTCCATGGAGGTTCTAGCAGGCGGTGGTTCATCTACTACCTTAGCAGTCATAAAACTGTTCCCAAATAGGAAACTGAGTGAGCTATCCATAATGAAATAGTGATTGGAGCAGAGCTAGTCATAAAGGCAACTTAAGAAATGAACTATTTTTTTTGTGTTTTTCAAATAAGAAAGCAAACTTGTAAAACTAATTTTTTTGCATTTTTGAAGAATAAAACAAGCAAACAAAGCAAAAAGAAACTAAGCAAAACAAAAAACAACAAAGTAAAGAGATTGGTTATGAGGGACTCCCCTTGTGAAGATGTCCTTGACTCCCCGGCAACGGCGCCAGAAAATATCTTGATGCACTCGACGATCAACGTAGAGCTCGTTGGGAACCCCAAGAGGAAGGTATGATGAGCACAGTAGAAAGTTTTCCCTCAATTATGAAACCAAGGTTTAATCGAACCAGTAGGAGCAAGGAAACACCCCAAAGGTGTTACTAGCTGAGCTTTGGCAGGGCGCACTACCGGTGCTAGTAGCAACGTGGAGACCAGCACAACACAACCACATCACTTTGCCCCCAACTTGCGATGAGGTTGTCAATCTCACCGTGTTTTGCGGAAAACAAAGGATTAAACGTATCGAATGGAAAGAATTAAAAGTTTGCAGAAAGTAAACACAAAGTAGTAAAAGATTGTAGATTGTATGTAAAGTAAAAGGACCGGGATCCATAGTTCACTAGAGGTGGCTCTCCTTAGATAGATAACATGCTGGGTGAACAAATTACATCGGGGCAATTGACAAACACCGAGAAAGCAATATATGCATATACTAATCATCTTGACTCCTTTGAGACTTGATTGGGCATTACAACATAATACATAGATCGCCATCCAACTGCATCTATGACTAATAATCCACCTTCAGGTTATCATCCGAACCCCCTCCAGTATTAAGTTGCAAGCAACAGATTATTGCTTTACGAACTGCGTGTAAAGTAAACAATACAATTGTTATATGAACAAAGGATCGTTGTTTTCTCCCTAGTAGCAACAACACATCTAGTACCTTAGAGATTTCTGTCACTTCGCCAGACTACCCGAGGAATGAACCCACTATCGAGCATACATACTAACTCTTGGAGTTGCTAGCATCTACTTGGCCAAGATAGCTACTAACAACGAAAAGCATGCAAGATCTCAAATAACAAAGACATGATACAATCAATAATCAATCTGAAATAGCATCTCAATATCCATCGGATCCCCGCAAACACAACATGTATGAATTACAAATAGATGATCTTGATCATGAATGGAGCTCACAAGATCTAAACATGAAAGCACAAAGGAGGAGAAACCAGCCATCTAGCTACTACATGGATCCGTAGTCCAAGCATGAACTACTCACGCATCACACCGGAGGCTTGCATGGTGATGAACAAAACCTCCAGGGTGAATTCCCCTCTCCGGCAGGGTGCCGGGAAGAGCTTCAGATCCCCCCGATCTAGGGACAAAGACGACGGGCGACTACAGACTCTTTCGTGGATTTTTGATTGGGTCCTTAGGGTTTTCGTCCCGAGGGTAACTTATAGGCGGAAGGAGAGGCCGAGGGGGTGCTAGGGTCGACCAGACCACCCCCTGGCGCGGGCCAAGCCTGGCCGCGCGGCCAGGTGGTGTGGACGGCCCCTAGCCCCTCTCCGTCTCGTATTTTGGCACTTGATCCCTTCCGGAAAAATAGGCACTTTGGCTTTTGTCCCGTCCAATTCCGAGAATATTCATTTTATGACTTTCCTGGAACCAAAAACAGTAGAAAACAGGCAGCTGGCACTGTGGCTCTTGTTAATAGGTTAGTCCAAGAAATCATATGAAAAGTACTCCAAAGTTGGAACAAAACACAAGAAAGTGGATAAAACTAAGCATGGAACATCAAAAATTATAGATACATTTGCAATGTATCAGGTAGCGGGAACTTTTTCCCGGGAGTGGTCCGAATTTTCAACAGGCGACTTTCACGTGGTGGCCTACAACTGCTTCAAGGGGGTGAGTAAAAGAAAGACCCACGTCTAGATAAAAACTTTATTGAGCCAACCTCCTCCTTCCCTTCTTGCTTGTTCTCCCGTGTTCCACTCCCAGGACCAAGAAAATTTCCCCTCTTTAAATCAAATTGATCCCAGTGTCGTCGGATTAAAGACATGTACTCTGAGAGGGGGTCCTCGAGGCATAGAGAATGATCGGGTGTGAGACGACGGTATTACAAGACGATGAGCACACAAGCTTTACCTAGGTTGGAATCCACCGGCTATGGACAAATCCTACTTCTACTAGCAATCCAGTAATATGGCGGAGGCAGAAGTACAGATTACAAGAGAGGTTTCGCCTGTGCGAGTTGAGGTTGTAAGTTATGGGTGCCCTAAAGGCTGGTCCCTAGGACGGCTTATATAGATGTCCGACCTAGGGTTATAGTAGAGACCTATCTGGCTACGATACAGGGTCAGTTGCAGAGTACATCGTGGACTACAAGTAACTATACATGTCTAAGTTGGTAAGTCTTCCGGGCATTCCCATAGCTGGATGGGCTTCCGTCTTCTTTCCCTGACTGGGCTGCCAGTGAAGCAAATCTCTAACCATAAGTGGGCTACCCTGGTCAGCGAGTCACAATGGGTATACCCGGAAAGTATATCCCCAATAGTAGCCCCCGAAAGCGTCCAAGATCCAAAGTCAGATTTCATTGTCTAGCTTGATTCTTCTTTGGCTGTAGAGTCTTGAAGGGTTCCTAAAACTCCAAAACAAATGTAGGATCTGGGTCTAAAAAATGAGTCAGACCTATGAATTTTCCATTACGATTTTCCCTGCTTGATTTCAAACTGAGCCGGAAACTGGTCTCTGACGCAATCTAACATCAGTCAAGGTCTAGTCTCAACACTAACAGACATTCCTATTAATGTGACCATTGGTGGGTCCGCTTCACGTGGAACCAAGGCATAGTTTAATGCATGCACGGAGATCGAAGAGGCGCAATCTTCTCGGGGAAGTTTGCCTTGTTCCTTCCGTGACACGTGGCACAAACTGCAGTACCTTTACATGAATCTTGGCATGGGCGCGATACATAAGGGGTTGAGATTCTCTCATTCTCCTCTCACCAGTGCGCTTGTACTCTTCCTCCTCCAAACGACCTAGCACCCTCGCCTCCTTTCTTTCCCCAATCCTCACAGCGTCGCCCACCAAAGGTCATATCCTCTGACCAGATGGCTGACACCTCCTCTTCCAGCATGGTGACGACGACAACGGAGGCGTCGACGATAGAGAACTACCATGGGGTCTGGATCCCCTACGTGCTGGACGAAGAGAAGCTCTGCGGCATCGAGAAGGAAGGTCTTCTCTATGATGGTGAATGGCGGAGCGGCTATGGCGAGACCATTCCCGCCCCTCACGCTGATGAGAGAGTACACTTCGGCACCCATCTGGACTGAGGTTTGAGCTTCCCTCCCTCAAAATACTTTTCCGAGGTGATTGATTATTATGGAGTTCAACTCCACAATCTTCCCCAATACGATTCTAGAGCTTAGCATCCATGAATCCCTTTGTGAGGGTTATCTCGGAATCGAGCCAAGTCTTACATTATTCTGGTACTACTTTGGTACCTAAAAAAACTCCATCACCGCCGGTTATCCATATATTACCGGGACACTGAGCCTAACCCTTAGGAAAGACCAAGTCTATCCTAAAGTTATAGCTAGTGAGTCGGTGAAAAGTTGGCCCTCCACATTTTTCTATCATAAGGACAAGCCTACTCCTGGCAAGCAAGAAGATTTGCCAGCTTTCATCGATGGTGTCGCCACACCCCAAGAGTATTGGGATGCGGGTGCACCGACTCTCACTGAAGATTTGATCCACGCCAAGAGACGGATTGAATACTTGATAAAGCACAAAGGCCTGAAGGGATCCGACTTTTTCCATTGCTGGCTAGAGATTCAACCCCTCAAATACCATGGTGATTGTCTCATGCACACAATCACCGTGAGAAAAAAATATAGCATGGGGATTAGCTAGTCCTCGATCCATAGCAAGGATTACGAGACCCAAATAAAGTTGCTGATCAAGGAGCGGGTGGACAAGAAGATTCCAGAGATCTCTCTAGACATTTTCACGTCCGAGAACCCCTTGACACTAGTAAGATTTCCGACTAATTCTTTCATAGTCGTTCATTTGCTCATATATATTATTTTATTTGCGATGCTGAGATAATCCGTCTTTCATCTTGCTAACCTCCCCGAGTAGGAGCATGCTCCTCTCGAGGGATATCCACCAGAGGATCTGGTTCCTCGGGAGGATGAAGATCTTGAGATTTTGCCGGAGGTGCTTACCTGGAAGCGCAAAACTCCGACTATTTCTGTTGGCACAGAAAATGTGCATGTTGTAAAGAGGTAAATTTCTTCACAAGGTTTTGTATTTTAATTTGTATTCTTTCTGAATTGTAACGATCTTACTCCGTTACCATCCAGAGCTAAAACAATCATCAAGGGCAAGGGAAAAGGAAATACGGGGAAGACTTTGCGCCAGCAAAAGTTGACTCTGGCTTCACCTACTGCCCCACCTCCGACTCCTATCCCTAAACCATCATCAACACTAGAGGATACTTCATCTTCACATGTTGAAGATGTTACAGCTCAGTCTGAAGAGCCAGCGAACCTTGGTTCGCAAACCTACATCACCATGAGTGACTCAGTAATTGATAAGGGTGAACCCTCAAAGGGTAATGATCCCTCAGTTGAGACCTTCGCAGAGAACCTTCTGCGGAATCCGGGTGTTGCCAAACTTGGCCTCACTCAGAAGAGTAGAGAAGAAATCCGGAAGCTAGATCTCCACTGTCTGGAGAACCGGAATATCACAGCTGAGGAGGAGGTTCAAGAAGCCAATGATATCAAACTCATAGAGCTTCTTGATAAATTTTTCCTTCGCAACAAGAAGTTAAATGTCGGTGCGATTCTGCCTCCACCAGTGGTTCCTTTAACCCTCACTGAGAAGGTTTCTTCTGAAGTCGACATGAGCCTCAACAAACTGACTCATGAAAATTTTGTAAGTCGTATTCCGACTCTTTTTATTACATTTTATACCATACCCTCTAGCCTCAAGCATGTAGTTGGATAGGAGTCCGAATTTATGCTTTTATAGGATGCCAAAGAATTAACTAGTATAGCCCCCCAAGGATCATGCTGATATTTAACTTAGTTAAAATAGCAGCTCGAGTCTTAGTAGACTTCTGACTCTGCTTACCATTCTAACTTATAGAAAGTTAATGATTATAACCAGGAACTGTTGAAGAATATCTGCAACAAGTGGAGAGAGATCAGAGCTCTCCAACTTGAAAATGCGCAGCTTAAGTGTAACACCCTCGAATCGGCCCTATGCAAGTTTCAGCGCTTCCCGCCAAACCCACATAGAAACGATTCAAGGACGCCCACCAGGCACTTGCGTGCGGGTGGAGAACGAAGTAATACCATTACACATTAGTCCACGATGGAACCCACAGAACATATATATACAACAATGACTCCAGGAGTCAAGAATACAGATGTACTATGCAAAGATCCAAATCACCTTGCAAACGATAGAGCGTCCGACTACAGACAAGATGCAAATGGGGCTAAGAGCCCTGAAGAATAACCAATGGCATCCATAACCCTGCCCAGGCCAAGCCGGAAGGGTAACCCTGCTAACGACATCGAACTTAACCTGCTAAAACAAAAGGGGTGCTGACAAAGGGAAAGGAAAAAGAGGAGCGTCAGTACTGAGGCCAGTACACGGTGAGGCTAGAATTTGGCGGCTCTCGCCTACATAGGTATGGTGGATTGAAGCGGCAGCGCAGCATGCACTAAACAACCTATAGAGGCTCGATTAACTGTCGGCTATTAGAGAGAGATAAGGCAGACCTATTCGGAACCAACCTTATACTAACACCAATCATACCCATCCTGGTATTCCCCCTCGAGACCAAACGAGGAAGTCAAACCGAGGAACTCACACAATTGGCAGTTTTATTCATTCCATTATAGTTTCAGCACTTACTAGTCAGGTATAGATAGCATGAGTCATCCTGATAGCATAAGTAGTGTGCAGTTTTAATCACCATTTCGTTGTAGTTGGAACATTTACTAGTCAGATATAATTGTCCTGAGGAATCCCAAAACCCAGCAATTGTTGGCACTTTTATCACATTCCATTGGAGTTGCAATACTTACTAGGCAGGTACAACATGTCACAAAACAACCCCAGATCCACCAGTTGTTGGCATTTTAATATGTATTCCGTGATAGTTGAATCTGATTACTAGTCATATATTAAGTCAAGTTTATAGCACTACTTTAGCTATGCTTGTCTATGATCGAGATACTGTGCTCCAAGTCGTCCATAACCGCGGACACGGCTTACAGAAAGATTTACCCTGCAGGGGTGCACAAATAGCAACACACACACGATCAACCTCGGAAAAACTAAATCAAAATCCAACGAGGCCTTCACGACAAAGCAATCACAGGATTCATAAAATATTTCAGGGGGCCACCCCATTAAGCTACCCGCAACGAAGTTGGCCGGCTCCGAGACGGACCCAAGGTTTGCGCCAATGGCTGTAAACGACTAGGAACCCAAAAGTGTGACTGGGCTTGTCGATACCACGAAAACACTCCGCAATCCTAAACACTACAGGTGCTCCACACACAATCTTAAATAAAGCAGTAAAGCATGGCATACGTACATGATAGTAATAAAACCCCAAACTAGTTTGTGGCCCTAAGAAATAAGAAATGAATCAAGCTCTGGCTAAGGGGGATTCATAGTCTCCCGTATGTGGATAGTGCGAATAGTCAAGGAACAGGTATCAAGTACTCGAGGCCTACGGGACACAAGTGGACAGGAAAAACCAAATAGTATATATTGTCCACCGGTGCCTCTTTCATTAGTTATCCCAACAATTTAATAGTTGTAATTAAAGTAATGATCATCTCCACCATAAAAATCTGCCAGCATTCCAACAACTGTGGTACTTGACAACACGAGATCGCACCTGAGCAAGCAACTACGACTCGTAAGGCCAGCTATCTACCAAACACAGGTAATAGGAGGTGTCCAAGGCAATATAGAGGCTGCACGGGATATAACTGGTGTTCGAAAACTAAATCATCGCGACACGGATAGCAATAGATCATCAGGAGGAAATACAGACTATAAATGCAAAATAGGTAGAAAGGGGGAGAATGCTCGCCTGGGAAACACTACCGAAGGTTCATATCCGGAGAACTTGTCGATACTCACATCAACTCATCGGCCTAATCCGCGAAGAAGGAAACACTAGAAGAAACACAGGATGCAATATTTAATACTATGACAGAAGATCCGGCATGATTATGATATGATGCAGATGCGGTGCAATTAGGCAGTATTAAGCGGAACCTGGGTCCCGACAATTAATCCTTAGGTTTAAGTTGTTTATAAACCCCACAATTTAAATGTTGAATCGATAAGGCAAAGCATGGCAGGGGTGATCTACATCAAAGTTAAATGGAGCAGGACAATATTATGAGCATTTCCCAAATTACTCCATATGTTACTTAATAGGTGTTATGCAAACTATGACCAACCCACATGATACATGATGCAGACAAATATGAGGATGGAAAATTAATGTTCTATGCATTTTTCTGATAAACTTTCATATAAAATACTTTTTATTTCGAGTTACCAAAAGGAAGATATAGATATATTTCTGGAATTCCAGAAAAAAAATAGAGGCTGGGCCTGATCTGGGAGCTAGCTTGCTACCTACCGCACTGGGCGAAGGAAGCAGATGGGCCGGCCCGTCGGGGGCTGGTGGAGTCCTGGTGGGCTGCTGGCCTGGCCGGAGCGGTCTATGACGGATGGGTCCCAGCTGTCAGAGGCTGGGGAAAACAGGAAAAAGGGTGGCTTAATATCCTGAACGAGATTCGAACCAGAGATCTGCAGGGTTGGTGAAAGGACACAAACCACTGCGCTAGCTCGTGGATGGCGATGAGGTGAGGGCACGCGACAACTTGAAGGAGGTCATGGGGAGGAGACTCGCCCTGGCGCTCGCCGGAGATGCTCCTGGTCGAGCAAGGACCTGGCAATTGAGACTGAACCGGGGCGTGGGGGACATCGCGTTCGAGAAGACATGCTCTAGAGAGTCATTCAGAGGATGCCTTGGAGTTCTAGAGCACTGCAGCACCGGTTCCGGCGATGAGAACCTGCTGAACATGATGGTCACATCGGCAGGACACTTGGGAGGCTAGAGAGAGAGAGGAGAGGTCCAGGAGGTGGGCCTTCTCACATGGGTTCTGGTGGAGGAGACCAGGAGGTCGGGGAAGCAGCAGCGCTACCTGAATCGACACTAGAATATGGCGGCCGGAGCAAGGAATCAGCGACAGTGGCGTCGATAGGGGTCGAGCGGGGTCGAATTGTGGTGTAGGGGCCCTTAGGAAAACGAGGCGCATCTGCCAGTGGCCTTGGCTGGGTCGAGGGCGGCTTGTAGCGATCGGGCCATGGCGACCCACGAGGTGGCCGACAGCAGCGCTTGCAGAGAAAGGGAGAGACGGCGTGAGGGAAAAGCGAGGCTAGGGATCACGATGCGCTGCGAGGCTGGAGATAAAGGGAGGCATCATGCACGTCACGTGAGGCTGCTAACGAGGCGACAGCGTGGAGACGGCTACCTGCTCGTGCCGTCTACTTGCAGAGAGGAGGAGCGACGGGAGGGAGGAGATGAGAAGTAGACGTCGTTGGTGAAGGGGTATCGGGCCAGGGGAGAGGGTGCTCGGCCCAAGATGGAAAAGAGAGGGTCCCCGGGTGGGCTCGCTGCGGTTGGGACTAGCTGGGCTGCTGCCAGGTCTGCCTCTCTCTCTCTCTCGTTTTTTATCTGTTTTATTTTTATTTATTTACTGATTTGATTGTTTTGCTTTTTGTTTTGTTTTCAGATTTAAACAAGCCAATAAATAAACCCTTTTGAAACTTTTGCAAGATGTTGAATAGAGGGGTTTAACCAAGTGAGAGGTGAGAGGGAAAAGAGAAAGAGGAAAGGTGATGCCCACAAATAAAATCCATTTGGGCATTTTACAAGTATTTGAGGTTTAGGTTTTTTTTAGAAAAAGAACAAATACATTTACAAATAGTGGATCCTATACTTGGATCCCAACTTTGTAGAAAACCAAATAGAGAGGTTTTAAAAGGGGAAGAGAGTAATGTGATATCCAGGCACACAAGCAAGGTTCCAACAACTGCAAGTGCAATGCAATGCAACCCAACCAATGCAACATTTTGTAACATGATCCATGCAAGGTGGCATGATGAACATGAGCATGCTAAATGATGCAATGCACAAAACACCGCGATTTTCTAGTATTGGTTTTAGCGGGATGCCACATTAAGGTTGCAAAAGGTGAAGCAGAAATTAAGCATTTCATAGTTTGTTTGAATTGTGGCCGAATATTTATTCGACTTTCTTTTTCTGCTGCTCCAAACCTGGTGAAGCAGTCCTGCAAGATTATTGAATAAGCCAAAGATTTCAAAGTCTTGGAAGTTGAAAATGCTGATTTGCGAGTTGAGCTGGACATACTCAAAGAAGATCATGAGCGTAGCATCAAAAACGTTCTTGAATCCAGCAATCATGCTACTGAAGAGCATGATCGCACAATAGCAAAACAAGACAAAGCTATCTCAGACTTGAAGGATGAGTTGGATAGGAAAAAGATACTACCGAAGCTCTTCGGAATGAACTCCGAAGTCTTTGGGAGGAGAAGACCAAAGTAGATGATGCTATCTTTGGTAAGTTTGATGTCTCTGAATTGTTGTTTTCTAATTTGTTTTACTTGGATATATTTTTGACCTTGTTTTCATATTTTTAGGTCCTCTCTACATTCTGGATGCCTCTTCATCCGAGTCTTGTACCAGTCAGCTTGTTGCTATCATAGATCTGATCCATGACTTCCGCCAATCTTTGGAGGAAATCGGTGAAACCGTCTAGCTCTCCATCCTAGAAAAAATGTCTGCCTTTGAAGTGCGAGACAAGGCAAAGGATGTCCCCAAGCTTGTCAAGGATTGGAACATGTCATATGCACGCATGGCGACACAGAATGCCCTGACAATGGTAATGAGCCACCATGGAAGCATGAAGATATGGCAAGTTACCAAGGGTTATTCGACTATCGATGAAGACGACAAGGAGCAGAATATTAAAGAAATCTGGGATACTTACGCTGGATACGCTTGTCATGTGGCCGAGCTGACCAGCTACGAGAATCTGTTCTTCAATCCCGTTGAAGTGCCACCTCCCCCAGAGAAGATGTTGCCAAAGCTTCCAAAGATGGCAAACAGACTGAGTCTGATATACTTGTTTCAAAAAGATATCAGGGTGATGTAGGTAAAGTATCTAGTGAGCCGACAGATCCTTCAACTTCACCTGTATCAAAGAGTACGCCATAAAAAACAATGTGTTATTCTGAAAAACAATTTGATGTAATAGCTAGAATATTATTTTGCTATGCTAGCTTGTAAGAACTTATGCTTTACGTCTTAGCACTTTTGGTTTTGTGCTTGAAAAATACGTAAGCACTGTTTTGTTCATACTTATTGTTTGTCTGGCTTTCTGCATCGTCCCTTTCATGAGCCGGAAAACCTTCAACACGAAATCTTTGCCGAGCGATGGAGCTCAATTGCTAACCAGTTTAAACCTGGAATTAAAGCCGACTTCTAGTACCAACAATTCACTATTCAGAAAATACCCGCATCTAGCAATCAGACAAAAACCCAAGTACAAACTAAAATTTTGGACTTATACCCGAAGGTAACATTTTTAGAACCGGAAATCTAACCAGAACAAACATGAGTATAAAGTACATTAAATTATCCTGGGATCTTCGACTATGACATGATCATTCGGAAATAAGGTGGTACTTCAAATCATATCTAAAAAACATTGATGAGACCAATACTTTATTTCATTTTGAACATGTACATTGATATGATTGCAAAGAAAGAAATTTTAAGAATAAAAGGGATATATATGAGCAATATTCCATGGACGATCTAATTCACCTGGATATGTATTGTCTCCAGGTCTCTTTATCTTCTCAGTAGCAGGTCTTTTTTTTCTGGCCCCATGTCAGTTAGGTAGTAAGAACCATTGTGCAATACTCGACTAACCATAATGGGCCCTTCCCAAATTGGAGAACTAGATCGCCCTTCTTGAAAGATAGATTTTTGAGTCTTTGACTATGATACTTGTGTAACTTCTGCTGATAGGCTGTAGATATCTACTTAGCAACGACACGAAATTCCTCGAGTATATCGAGGTCATCTTGTTGAGCAACCTCGGCATCCTCTTCGATATACGCAGCGACTCAGGGAAAAGTATGGATAAGATCACTCGAAAGGACTGCCTCTGCGCCGTAGACCAAGAAGAAAGGTGTATATCTAGTTGATCTGTTAGGAGTAATTCTTAAGCTTCAAAAAATAGACGACACTTCATCCGCCCAAGCCCCTACATCACGGTGAAGTGGTTCTTGAGTCTGGGATGGAGGCCTCGAAGAATTAAACCATTTTCCCTTTTGACTTCTCCGTTGGCTTGTGGATGTGCGTGCAATATCGAGCGGATCCCTTGATCATCGCAAAATTCGGTAAGTTCTCCCATGGAAAAGTTACTTCTGTTGTATGTAATAATACTGTGCGAATATCCAAATCGGATTATAATGTCCTCGACGAATCTTTTGGTTGTTGCTCCATCACAAATTGTGATGGGTTTAGCCTCAATCTATTTTGTAAATTTATCCACCATCACTAAGAAGTGAGTAAATCCACTTGGTGCCCGCTTAAACGGTCCTACCATGTCAAGCCCCCAGACCTCAAAAGGGCCATGTAATCGGAATTGTTCGCAGCTGATCATCTGGAACATGAGCTTGTTTGGCATACTTTTGTCAACCTTTGCACATCTTGACCAGCCTCTCGGCATCTGCCTTAGCTGTAAGCCAGAAGAATCCGTGTCGAAAAGCCTTTTCCACTAAATATTTGGCTATGACGTGATGTCCGCATTCGCCTTCGGGGATTTACCTTAGGATTACCACTCCTTATTCCAGAGAAACACAACGCTGAAAGACCCCATATACACTCTGCTTATAGAGCTCACCACTCACTACAGTGCATGATTTTTCTCGTGGGATGCTCCGTGAGCTGAGAACTTCGTCCTCGGGTAATTTTCTGTCTACCAGTAATTCCAAGTAGGGTTTTGTCCAGCTAGTAATTACAACCAAAACTACTATGAGCGGTGAGTCGTATTTGGTCGGATACTCCTCATCAACTCCTGTGATAGAGGGAACTCTTAAGTGCTCCAGAAAAGCACCATCCGAGACCTTTTTACGTGCAGAGCCTATTCTTGATAGAGCATCTGCTTCCTCGTTTTCTGTTTAGGGAATGTGTTGAACTACAAACCCTTCGAACGATTTTGCTAGTTCATCCATGATAGCTCTATATGCTGCCATGCGATTGTTTGCATTGTAGATGTCGGATACTTGCTGAGCAACTAAATCTGAATCTCCGTAGCACATGAGTCGATGAATGCCGATATCTTTTGCAATTCGAATTCCATGTAGCAGGGCTTCATATTCAACAATGTTATTCGTTGCTCTGAAGTGAATCTATAACACATATAATAATTTTTCTCCTTGGGGTGACTTGAGTACCATGCCAGCCCCGAGCCCCCGAGCGCTTTAGACCCGTCAAAGTGCAAGGTCCAAACTTCTGACTCCGGGAGATTTGTGCTTTCTACCATTTCTGTCCAGTCAGCGACAAAATCAGCAAGTATCTGGGATTTGATTGTTGTATGAGGTTTATAATCAATGTCAAAAGCTGCTAGCTCAATTCCCCACTTAGCGGCACATCATGTGGCATTGCTGTTGTTGATTATATCTCTCATGGGACTGTGTTCACCACGATAATCTTGTGCTCTTGAAAATAATGTCGTAGCTTTTTGGATGCGAAGAACACACCATAGGCTAACTTTTGGTAATGAGGATACCTTTGTTTTGATTCAGTCAGGACCTTGCTGAGATAATATGTCGGACGCTGTATTAGGTGCTCCTGTTTTTCCTCTGGCCGCTCCACCACCAAGACAATGCTGACGATTATGTTTGTCGCAGCCAAGTAAAGCAACATCGGTTCCGGTGGTTCTGGTGCTACAAGAATAGGGGCGGACGAAAGTATGGCTTTTAGATCCTGTAGTGCAGCTTCAGCTTTGTCAGTCCAGACGAACTTCTTGGTCTTTTTCAAGAGCTTTTATAATGGTACGGCTTACGAACCGACCGATCACAGCAATGCGACCAGTTAGTAGTTGTACGTCCTTTAGGCGAGTCAGCCTAGTAATGTTGAGTAAAGCCTTTATTTTGTCTCCGTTCACCTCTATGCCCCTTTAGGACACGATGAAACCTAACAATTTTCTGGATGCTATTCCAAAGAAACACTTCTTTGGATTAAGCATTATATTGAATTTTCGTAAATTGCTGAGTGTTTCCTCCAAGTCAGAAATGATTGTTTCCTTCTTGTTTGGACATCACGTCTATGTCGTTCACATATGCATGCATTACGTCCGATTTGCTCGTGGAGGCAATGCTGCATAGTGCGTTGGTAAGTAGCTCCTGCGTTTTTTAGCCCAAAAGGCATCGTTACATAGCAGAAGGTTCCGAAGGGGGTGATAAATGAAGTCTTTAGTTTGTCTGACTCCTTCATTCAAATTTGGTGATAACCAGAATATGTGTCGAGAAAACATAGGAGTTCCAAGCCTGTTGTCGAGTCGATAACTTGATCGATTCTAGGAAGAGCGAACAGATTTTCAGGACAAGCCTTATTCAAGGCAGTAAGATCAAGACACATCCTTAAATCAGTGGTGTCCTTTTTAGGGACCATTACAGGATTGGCCGACCACTTAGTGTGGATGACCTTTTCTATGAATCCAGATAACTCGAGTCGGGCTAGTTCCTTAGCTATTGCTTTGCACTTTTCATCGTCGAACCATCGTAAGGACTATTTTATAGGTTTAGCGTTAGGATACACGTTTAAAGACTGCTCGACAAGTTCCCTAGGTACTCTGGTCATGTCATATGGTTGCCATGCAAAGATATCTTTATCAAGGAACTCGATGAGCATGCTTTCCTATGAGCGGTCTAAACCTACGCCTATTGATGTCCCAAAATATATCGAGCTCGTTGGGGAACCCCAAGAGGAAGGTATGATGAGCACAGCAACAAGTTTTCCCTCAGTATGAAACCAAGGTTATCAATCTAGTAGGAGCAAGGAAACACCCCAAAGGTGTTGCTAGCTGAGCCTTGCAGGGCGCACTACCGGTGCTAGTAGCAACATGGAAACCTGCACAACACAACCATAGAACTTTGCCCCCAACTTGCGATGATGTTGTCAATCTCACCGGTTTTGTTGAAAACAAAGGAATAAACATATCGAATGGAAGAAAGTAATAGTTTGCAGAAAGTAAACACAAAGAAGTAAACAGTTTGATTGTAGATTGAATGTAAAAGAAAGGACCGGGGTCCATAGTTCACTAGAGGTGGCTCTCCTTAAGATAGATAACATGCTGGGTGAACAAATTACAGCGGGGCAATTAACAAACCTAGAGAAAGCATACAAACATATACTACTCTTCTTGACTCCTTTGAGATCCGATTGGGCATTACATTATACATAGACCGCCATCCAACTGCATCTATGACTAATAATCCACCTTCAGGTTATCATCCGAATCCGCTCCAGTATTAAGTTGCAAGCAACAGATTATTGCATTATGAATTGCGTGTAAAGTAAACAATACGATTGTTCTATGAAAAAAGGATTGTTGTTTTCTCCCTAGTAGCAACAACACATCTAGTACCTTAGAGATTTCTGTCACTTCCCCAGATTACTAGAGGCATGAACCCACTATCGAGCATAAATACTAACTCTTGGAGTTGCTAGCATCTACTTGGCCACGATAGCTACTAACAATGAAAAGCATGCAAGATCACAAATAACAAAGACATGATAGAATCAATAATCAATCTAAAATGGCATCTCAATATCCATCGGATCCCCGCAAACACAACATGCAGAATTACAAATAGATGATCTTGATCATGAGTGGAGCTCACAAGATCTAAACATGAAAGCACAAAGGAGGAGAACCAGCCATCTAGCTAGTACATGGACCCGTAGTCCAGAGATGAACTACTCACGCATCACACCGAAGGCTTGCATGATGATGAAGATGGCCTCCAGGGTGAATTCCCCTCTCCGGCAGGGTGCCGGGAAGAGCTTCAGATCCCTCCCGACCTAGGGACAGAGATGACGACGGCTACATACTCTTTCATGGAATTTTGATCGGGTCCTTAGGGATTCTGTATCAGAGGCATCTTATAGGTGGAAGGAGAGGCCGAGGGGGTGCCTAGGCTGGCCACACCACCCCCTGGCGCGGGCTAAGCCTGGCCGCGCGGCCAGGTGGTGCGACCGCCCTCTGGCCCTTCTCCGTCTCATATCTGGCTCCGTGTGTCGCTCGGTAAAATACTGACTTTGGATTTTGTCCCATCCAATTCCGAGAATATTCATTTTCTGACTTCCTGGAACCAAAAACAGTAGAAAACAGGCAGCTGGCACTGTGGCTCTTGTTAATAGGTTAGTCCAAGAAATCATATGAAAAGTACTCCAAAGTGTGGACAAAACACAATAAAGTAGATAAAACCAAGCATGGAACATCAAAAATTATAGATACATTTGCAATGTATCAACATCCCCAAGCTTAACTCCTGCTCGTCCTCGAGTAGGTAAGTGATAAAAAGAAAGAATAATTTTCGAGGTGACATGCACCATCATAAACTTGATTAAAGTATTTGTAAAACATTGAAAGCTAGGATCATAGTACTTCAATCATAACATGAAAGATAAGGTTCTAGCAATAAGACAAAGAAACTATGTTGCAACATGAAAAGGTACAAACAAAAGATTCATGAATAATAATGCTTTGCAAGACGTTTGTTTGTTTCACATAAAGAAAACATAGCATAGTAGCATTCATCTTGTCCCTCATAGAGTAGCAAATGCATAGGACACCTTCGAAGTTTATAAGAGTGATTAGATACAAATAATTTAAAACAAGCAATATCAAGTTATGCATCAATCAACAAGTCTTGGCCACTATGCTCTCAAAGTAGGTTCATAAAGATAGAAGGTGGGGACTCAACATAAAAGTAAAAGAAAGGCCTTCATAGAAGGAAGCAGAGATTCAAGTTTTATAAAGAGCTTCCAAAAAATATGGTACTTGTTAGCTTTCAGCTCTCATTGCCCCTATCATAAGCATGTTTAAGGTGATTAAGGTTAAAGTGACACAACTAAGAGGATATGCTTGACAAGTTATAAGCCGAAATCTCATGCCCCTTACTTACGAAGACCGAACCTCATGCTACTCAACTTTAGTCACGAGTAAGCTCTTTTCATTGTAAGTACATATGTATCATAAAGAACCGCCAACGGGTACCCCTTGCACATGATATAGGAGCTATCACATAATCAAAATGACAAGGCAAGGAGACAATGAGCATCTCAGCAATCTTTTGATTTTCTATTTGCATACGTTTTTATTGAGGATGCTTCATAGAGTGCTCATTATGGTGATGCTGCAAGTTTCCACCATGATTAGGCATGGCTTAGGCTAGCTGCCCAGGCATTTCTCTAACACACATACAAACTCCATGATCTTACAAGTTCCACTTTTATTTCACACCGCCAGGATCCATAAGCAAAAGAACATGATATCAACGGGGTACAAAGTACAGGTGCAATGTTGAAAGCGTTCCCCATGATACATGGTTCTGCTAACTTCAACTTATAAAGCGCAAGCATATACGCAACAAAGAAGGACCCAGTGGTTCAAGTTTATTAAATGCAAAAAAGTAAAGTGTGCCATCAAGTTTGTGAGAGCTTTAATCACTAGTTTTCTCATAACAAGTTTAATTTGGAAGGTAGAAAAAAACAAGAATATACTTGGAATATCATATGCTAGTAGGTAGGTATGGTGGACTCTTTGAAATAACTTGGTTTAGGGAGTTGGATGCATGAGTGGAACTCATACTTGGTTGTGGAGGCTAGCAAAAGACTGGGAGCGACAAACTAAGAGAGCAATAATGACCATAATCATGCAGAGCGACCAAACATCATTAATCAAAGCATAAGTGATACTACAATTTGAAAACTGAAGGATCATAAAGGCTATGGTGACTTGGGATAGTCATAGCATGGTGTGAGTATGCGCCAAGTCAACCCAAATAAAGCATCAAAGAAGAATACCACAATACTATGCCTTAATATGCTAAAACAATGGATGATTCTTCCAAGGCACATTAAGCAATCTCAATTGTTTATAACAAGTCATGATACAGTAAAGAATACTAAGCATGAAGCTAAAACAATATCAAGCATGGCATGACAAAGCATAGGCCACAATCAAAAACAAGCTCTCTTTACCACATAAGCATGAACTTTCCTACTCTTTTCCAAACCAAACCAAACTATTTGCAAACCAATGTATGAAAGAGGGGGTCCAACCAATTTATTCAGAAAACTAAGAAAACCAAGCAAAAAAACCGAAAAAGAAGACGCTCCAAGAACAACACAACTGTGCATGAAACAATAAAAATGAAATGTTTGGAAGAAACCTGAGATTTTTATGATGAAGAAGGGAATGCCTTGGGCATCCCCAAGCTTTGACGCTTGTACTTTTTGGATCTTTCTTGGGGTGACATGTGTGGCATCCCCAAGCTTGAGCTTTAGTCCATCCTTCATCTCATTACTCGTTCCTTCCATACACCTGAAAATTTTCCTTCATACAAAACTTCACATAATCTTTATTAGCAACATTAGTGCACTCAAGATAATAAGTCTTTAGGTTCAGTTCTAACACAAATAAAACTTCCATTAAAACACAAACTACTGTAGCACTTCCCTAAAAAATCTCAATTCTCCAAAAGAACGCAAAAAGGAACCAACAAGAAGCAAATGCAGAAAATGGCAGAAATCTGTCAAAGCAGACCAGCAGGTAAAGACGATTTTTTTTGAAGACCTTCTGTTGCTCAAATAAAAACGTGTTGAACTAACGAAAGTTAGATAACAACCTGGGGCAGAAGCACAAAAAATCACGCCTCAAAAGGACGTACAGATATTTTACACGCATTTTTACGATGAAGCACATAAATCTGTTTCGGGACAGCAACTTTCCCAATCATTACTTCTCTCTCATTAGAGGTTACTCTTGGCACAAAAGGAAATAAAAAGGATAAGGAGAAATTATTACTGAAGTAATAACTTCCAAGACTCATCTAAAACTTTTAGGTTATCTCCCAATAAGTACTTCTGTTTAACGCCTTTAAGTTAGGCATAAGAAGCAAGAAAAGGAATCAAGTGTTCTCAAATGAAGAAGCATTAACACCAAATTTCTTGCCCTTACCTTTCTTAACCTTGGGGAACATATGATTGTTTGGTGGAGAAGCAAGGTGCATGGTCCCCTTTCCCACATCTATTATTGCTCCAAGGAGTTCTAATAGGGACCTTCCAAGTGTAATTTGTCCTTTTCCTGCACATTCAATAACAAAATAATCAGTAGAAATCATTTTCCCAAGAATCTTTGTAAACACTCCTTCAACTATTCCAATAGGTAATATTGTGGCATTATTAGCAAGAAATATTTATTTTCCTCCTTCGGAAAGCCCCCAAAGATTCAAAGATTCATAAATATCTTTGGGCATAAGACAAAATTCAGACATGATATCACAACGAGCTTGAAAAGTTTCATTATTTATATCAACCTTTACTGTGGGGAGCCACTTTGATGGTTTAGAATTTATTGGAACATAATTATGATGCTCTCTAAGAGTATTATAGAAATCTTTCAATCTAGCAGTGCTGGTCTCAAGAGTATTCAATCTAGCAAATATGTTTATTAAAGAAGAATCAGATTTGCTAGGCAAGTTATAAGTAAAGATCAACTTTTTATGGAATTAACAGCATCATCCTCATTACATTGGAGGAAATCTCCTCGCACAACAGCATCCAAAGCATATCTATAGCAAAGAGCAATTCCAAGGTAAAAACTGCTAAGGAACAAGCTTTGAGTCATTTTAGGTTCAGTTTTTTCATGTAGATCAGAGATTCTAGACCAAGCTTCTTTGAAACTCTCTTCAATTCCTTGTTTAAAAGTGAAAATCATTTTCTCAGGTGACATAGTGATTGGAGCAATGCTAGACATAATGGCAACTTAAGATAGGAACTAATTTTTTTGTGTGTTTTAATAAAGAAAGCAAACTTGTAAACTAATTTTTTTGGGTTTTTTATAAAGAAACAAGCAAACAAAGCAAAAGTAAACTAAGCAAAACAAAAATAACAAAGTAATGAGATTGGTTATGAGGGACTCCCCTTGTGAAGATGTCCTTGACTCCCATTGATGGCCCAAAATATATCGAGCTCGTTGGGAACCCCAAGAGGAAGGTATGATGAGCACAGCAGCAAGTTTTCCCTCAGTACGAAACCAAGGTTATCAATCCAGTAGGAGCAAGGAAACATCCCAAAGGTGTTGCGAGCTGAGCCTTGGCAGGGTGCACTACCGGTGCTAGTAGCAACGTGGAGACCTGCACACCACAACCACAGAACTTTGCCCCCAACTTGCGATGAGGTTGTCAATCTCACTGGTTTTGCTAAAATCAAAGGATTAAACGTATCAAATGGAAGAAAGTAATAGTTTGAAGAAAGTAAACACAAAGCAGTAAATAGTTTGATTGTAGATTGAATGTAAAAGAAAGGACCGGGGTCCATAGTTCACTAGAGGTGGCTCTCCTTAAGATAGATAACATGCTGGATGAACAAATTGTAGCGAGGCAATTGACAAACATCGAGAAAGCATACAAGCATATACTACTCATTTTGACTCCTTTGAGATTTGATTGGGCATTACAACATTATACATAGACCGCCATCCAACTGCATCTATGACTAATAATCCACCTTCAGGTTATCATCCAAACCCCCTCTAGTAGTAAGTTGCAAGCAACAGATTATTGCATTATGAATTGCCTGTAAAGTAAACAATACGATTGTTCTATGAACAAAGGATTGTTGTTTTCTCCCTAGTAGCAACAACACATCTAGTACCTTAGAGATTTCTGTCACTTCCCCAGATTACTAGAGGCATGAACCCACTATCGAGCATAAATACTAACTCTTGGAGTTGCTAGCATCTACTTGGCCAAGATAGCTACTAACAACGGAAAGCATGCAAGATCTCAAATAACAAAGACATGATAGAATCAATAATCAATCTGAAATAGCATCTCAATATCCATCGGATCCCCACAAACACAACATGTAGAATTACAAATAGATGATCTTGATCATGAACGGAGCTCACAAGATCTAAACATGAAACCACAAAGGAAGAGAACCAGCCATCTAGCTACTACATGGACCCGTAGTCTAGAGATGAACTACTCATGCATCACACCGGAGGCTTGCATGATGATGAAGAAGGCCTCCAGGGTGAATTCCCCTCTCCGGCAAGGTGTCGGGAAGAGCTTCAGATCCCTCCTGATCAAGGGATAGAGACAACGGCAGCTACATACTCTTTTGTGGAATTTTGATCGGGTCCTTAGAATTTTTGTATCGGAGGCATCTTATAGGCAGAAGGAGAGGCCGAGGGGGTGCCTGGGTTGGCCACACCACCCCCTGGCGCGGGCCAAGCCTGGCCGTGCGGCCAGGTGGTGTGGCCGCCCTTTGGCCCTTCTCTGTCTCGTATTCTGGCTCCATGTGTCCCTCGTAAAATACCGACTTTGGCTTTTGTCCCGTCCAATTCCGAGAATATTCATTTTCTGACTTCCTGGAACCAAAACAGCAGAAAATAGGCAACTGGCACTATGGCTCTTGTTTATAGGTTAGGCCAAGAAATCATATGAAAAGTACTCCAAAGTGTGGACAAAACACAATAAAGTAGATAAAACCAAGCATGGAACATCAAAAATTATAGATACATTTACAATGTATCACCTATCTGAGTCACCTTGGAGGGGTCATCATCCTTCAACGTTGTCGTCTTCGTCTCTTCTGATGCTTTGAACTCTAGAGTCAGCTTTGTCACCTCCTTCTTTATCGCGGGCATCTCGGACAGATCAATGTTCTTCTTGATCTCCTGGTACTACTCGGCGTGCAGTACGGCTTCGACAAAGGCGACATTTCCGTCCTCGCACTCTCGAGCCTTCTTTAGGTCTCCCCAGATCGTGATGATGCCATTGGGACATGGAATTTTCATCATGTTGTAAATATAAGAAGGGCGAGTCATAAAAGCCTAGTAAGCCGGATGCCCAAAGATAGCATGGTATGCGCTCTTGAACGGGACCACTTCAAAGGATAGTCCTTCCGTCTACTAATTCCTTGGAGTTCCAAAGGTAACATCCAAGGTGATTTCTCCTAAAGAGTTCGCTTGTCGTCCAGGGACAACTCCATGGAAAATCATGGAGTTGTGATTCAATTATGTTTCTGATATCCTCATACGGCACAATGTTTCGACATAGATGATGTTGATGCTACTGCCACCATCCATGAGGGTCTTGGAGAACCCATAGCCGTTCATCAATGGATTGATGAACAGAGCATACTTTCCTCGCTTGTGTGGTTTAGGTAGATGATCGCTTCAGCCAAAGGTAATTGTCACTTCCGATCAGTCCAGAAACTAAGGGACAGTCAGAATAGTTGTGTTGAGCTCATGCATCACTGCCTTTTTGACCTGAGCTGGTTGGGATCCGAGGAAGCAGACGTAGGTGTCTTTCTTGGATGGGAAGGTCTTCTTTCCATCCAACTTGGGATTCGAGGCCTCTGCCTCCTCCACATCGAAATCTTCCTTGGGCTCCTTATCTTTTTCGAAAATTTTCTTTCCTTTTCGTCGCTTGGCCCTGTAGCTAGCAGATTCGTCTTTCTTGATATCATCGTTAAAACGACACTCATCATTTGTGTGGGACAAGTCCCCGTTTCCATCCGGGTCATGCACACACGGATTATTGGTGATGTCGGCCCAAGAGTAGGTTTTGCCAAGTTGCTAGTCTCCTCTACCTTGGACTCTAAACTGCACGGCCTTATCCCCTACCGCCTTCGTGGCCTCCTTGTCCTCTAGATCAAAAAGTTGCATTGACTGTTGTGGTTTCCAGATTGGGTTTATCTTTTGAGGTGTTCTTGTGTTTCTGGATCTAGTATTGCTTCGACTACATGGCCGATGATACGTCCATTTTGCATCACTATTCTATGTCATAATTCACTGTTATTCATTGATATATTTCGTATTGAGAGGTGATACTTATGTTATTTCATATGTTTTTGCATGGTTGATGACTTTTGGAGCATGGACCGCTGCAGTCAGGATTCTGATGGAAAAGGTGCTGTTTGGAGGCAAAATTCGCGAAGATCAAAAAATCTGGGAAAATATACGGAAAATCCTATTTTCCCAGAAGACGAAGGAAGCCAGAAGGGGGGCTGGAGATGGGCCACAGGGGGCCCACACCACCCCCTGGCACGGGCCAGCCTAGGCCACGCCACCAGGTTGTGTGGCCGCCCTGGTCCACCCCTGGCACTCCCCTCTGGCGTATATTATCCTCCCGAAACCCTAAGATTTGGGGAGTGACCACAGAAAGATTCCGCCACCTCTGCGGGGCGGAAAACACCGAGAGAGAAAGATCTCTCTGGCAGACAAATTTATGCCGGGGGAATTCCTTCCCGGAGAGGGGAGATCGTCGCCATCAACACCACCATCAAGCTGGACTTCATCGGGATCATCATTATCATCATCATCACCATCAACACCCTCATCACCATCTCCATATTGCTGTAACGATTGGGTTGAATCTTGCATTAGTTCTTAGGGGAAACTTTCCCGATGTTGATTACTCTTTGTAGTTGATGCTATTGAGTGAACCATTGAACTATTGTTTATGTTCAGATTGTTATACATCATTATTCCATCTCTGATCATGATCCATATGATGTCTTGTGAGTAGTTCGTTTTGTTCTTGAGGACATGGGAGAAGTCATGTTGTTAGTAGTGGAATTGTGTTGAGAAAGATTCAATAGTTTGATATTTAAGTTGTGGTGTACTTCTTCTAGTGGTGTCATGTGAACGTCGACTACATGGCACTTCACCTATATGGGCCTAGGGGAATGCATTGTGTATTTGGCTACTAATCGTAGGGGTTGCCGGAGTGACAGAAACCTGAACCCTCGTTAGGAAACCATTGCACAAGGGACGTAAGGGTCTTAGAGTTTAAAGCCGTGGTTAGGTTTCTACCTTAATTACTTTATTGTACTTACAGATGTTTGCAAGGGGTATAATCACAAGTATGTATTACTCCTAGGAAGGTCGGTACATTAGCACAGGTTCACCCACACAACACTTAGCAAGCTAAAGAAGATTAATCAACTATATGAAGCGAAAACACTTGACAGTCTTCCCATGTGTCCTCGAGAACATTTGGTCATCTTAAGTAATACAACCGGCTTGTCCTTTGCTGCATAAAGGATTGGGCCACTTGCTGCATTTATTCCTACTGTCTTTTTTTACTCGTGCTTCGTTTACTTGCTTTATCAAAAACCCCTAAAAGTCCGTTTGCTAAGTATTTGCAGAGAATTCCCGATCCATACCACGAGCCAGCACCTTCTGCTCCTTGTTGGGTTCGACACTCTTACTTATCGAAAATACTGCAATACACCCCCTATACTTGTGGGTCATCAAGACTATTTTCTAGCGCCGTTGCCGAGGAGTGAAGCGCTATTGGAGAGTTGAACTGGTAAAGGAAACTTCTACTGTGAGTATTGTTTACTTCTGCTAGTTGCTTTATTTTCGTTATGGATAATTTGCTGAGTTTCTTATTTGGTAATGCTACTACCACTGCTAAGGTAGTAGATAAGCCACCACCTGCTGAAATTGATGCTTTCAAAATACCTACAAGAATTATTGGTCGTGTTATGAATAACTACTATGTTGGGGATGGAACTGTCCATCCCGGTGATCATTTGCTCTTTATACACGGATTATGCGGGTTGTTCAAGTGTGCAGGCATTACTACAGATCAAGTTAAGAAGAAGTTATTCTCATTATGATAAATTATGATTATGAATGCATTGAATCTTTTATGGGAACATATGACTTTCAAAATATAAAAAATGCTTATGGTCTAGACTCTCAAGCTATTGCTTTTTATTTTAAGGCTTTTGCTTCCTACATTGAAGTGCCTAAAAAGAAATAGAATAAGTATCATGAACCTTATAAAGATGTTGCTAAGAGTGTTCCTATAAGAAATACTGAAGTTTATACTGCTAATTATGTTTTACCTGAACCTTATATTGAGAAAATGCCTTTCCTAGTTAAGGTAAAGGAACATTCTATGATAGCTAGTATGGTTAATGAAAGTACAAATAAAGCTGTTGAACCTGATAAACAAATGGTTGATGAACCTATAATAGCAAATGTGAAATACTTTGTTACTAAATATGAAGAAGAGGGACACACTATCCTTTGTAAGGATACCTCTAATATTGTTTCACAAAGTAGTGTTATGAGAGCTAGTATTCCTGTGTTTTTTGTTAGAATAAGCGATCATTGCTATGATGGCCCTTGTGATAGTTATATTGTTAAGTTTATGCATGATACTGAAAGTTATTATGAGAGCGGGAAAAGTGTTCTTATGCATCTCAATAATTCAAGTTTCCTCGTTTTATGTTGAAAGTTTTTATGTTGCACTTCTTTTGCCTTCCTATGCAAGTAGCCTCTGGTTTCAACAACTTGTTTGTTTAAAAAATTCCCTTGCATAGGAAGTGGGTTAGACTTAAATGTGTGTTTTTTTGCTTCTTAATGCTCTCTTTCACCTCAATTCATATTCTTATGTGAGCATCTTTAAAATTATCATGCCCATCTTAATGGCTATAAAGAAAGAGCTTTTTGGGAGACAACCCAATTTGTTTTTGCTTTCAGTTTGTTTTTGTTTCTTTGAGTCTTGGAAGTTATTACTTCGGTAATAACCGTTCCTTATCCTTTTTGTTTGGTTTTTGTGTCAAGATCAACTTCAAATGAGAGAGAAGTAATATTTGGGGAAGTTGCTGTCCCGAAACAGATTTTTGTGCTGCACCGTAAAAATTCGTGAGAGATCTCTGTATGTCGGATTGAGCTGTAATTGTTTGTGCTTCTGACCCAGGTTGTTATTTAACTTTCGTTAGTTTTGAACTTTTTGATTTGAGCAACAGAAGATTTTCTAAAAAATTAATATTTACTTGCTGGTCTGTTTTGACAGATTTTGCCACTCTTGCATTTGCTTCTTTATTCGATTTCCTTTTTGAATTCTTTTTGGGTTTTCAGAAGGAGTTGCTACAATAGCTTATGTTTTGATGGTTTTCAGTTGAAGTTGAACTCAAAAGGCCATATCACTTCACTTATACTAATGTTGCTAATGAGAACTGTGTGAAGTTTTGTGTGAAAGAAATTTCCAGGTAGTGGAGGAAATGGTGTAATGAGAAAGAGAAGGGTTTTACGACTCAAGTAATAAGTGTATGAAGATGAAGATATTGATGTTATTCAAGTGGTGACTCCGGAAGAATCTACTAGATACCAAATGCAGAGACCTGCAGAGTCCGCTTTCAAATAAGTAACCGTTCTGGTAAGAAAAGTTCCGCGAAAATACTATCCAACTATATTTTTGTAGTTTTCAGTCAATAAGGAAAGCTACGAAGCGAAAGAGGGATAGAAATGGAGCCAGGATTGGTCACACCACCCTGTGGCACGGGCCCTCCCCTGGCCGCACCACCAGGTGGTGAGTCCACCCCGGACTCCGTCTCCTACTCGTTTTCTTCCAGTACTTTCCTTTTCTTATGAAACTTCGTAATATATAACCCCCCGGATCTCCCGAGGTTCGTATATCGTGTTTTCGTCGTGTTTTCGTTTCGATCTGTTTCTGACAGACAGAGTCCTAGATTTGGAGCTACAATGTCTTCCTTTGGATCAGCCAAGGAAGATTCTTTAGAGGATATCATCAACCCATACATGAGAGAGTTGAAGATTCATCCCTAAGGAGTTGTTGCTTGAAGATGGGGAGCTCCGGATAAAAGAGGTTCGAGGCCCTAACGGTGAAGGAAGTCTAGAGGACAGGATGGAAGCACTGGAGCAAGAAGTCTTTAGGTACAGGAAGATGGCGGAACGCGAAGTGGATATCATCCATAAGATTTGTTCTGAACTCATCGCCGAGCACCAAAAGGAGACTGCTGAGCTCAAGGATGAAGTCCTCTCACTCTGCCAAACAACCAATGAACTTCAAGCATAGCTCTACGATGTTCAAAATCAAAACTGTGAGTACGAAGTTAGATTTAAACGCATAAGTGTTGCTGCAAGTTTTAGGATGCTGGAGACCACGATGCCCTTTGTTGATGGGAAGCCCTTACCATGGAAGTCGGACGAAGATGAGAGGATACCACCACCACCAAAGGAGTAATTCGTCATCAAGTTTGGCATCCCCTTGGTTTGTTCCAAGCTTGGGGGAGTGCCACGGTATCACATCACTATCTTCTATCTTTTTACCTTATTAGTAGAGTCATATCATGAATAGAGAAGTTATTATGTAGGATGGCTTGCATTATGGAAGTGTCCCCTCTCTCGTTAGATATGTATCCCTTGGTGTGAGTTGCCATTATGGATTATTAATGAGAAGTTCTATCATTTACTCTTTTGCATAGCTTATATTAGTTTTCAATTCGTGATTATATGATTGATCTTGTTGTTAGTATTGGTAGCACTTTGGGATCATTGAGTTAATTTAGTTGGTTTTGGCAAACCTGGCTCGGTCAGTAGCAACACTATTTTTGAGAGTTGAATGAAAAATATAAAATTACTCTAAAGAAAAATAATTTCATCATCTTTCTTTCTTGATTTGCTCATAACTCTAGTATTCTCTAGTTAAGATCCTTTGTGCGTCCAAGGAAGATTGCATGATTTGCTTTTATCACTTGTATGTTTGATTGTTTCCTTCAATTCTTATACTTGCTACCCAGCCTTGCTAGCCAAAAACCTGTACTGAGAGGGAATTTTTCTCGTGCATCCACTCCTTAAAACCCAAACCTTTGCCATTTGTGTCCACCATACCTACCTATTAGCACTATTGCTATTCCAAGTAAATTCTTGTTTTATCTACCTCCCAAATTAAACTTGTTATGTGAAAATTAGTGATTAAAGCTCTCACGAACTTGATGTCACACTTTACTTTCTCGCATCTAATAAACTTGAACCATTGTGCTCACTTATGCTGTGTATATGCTTGCGCTTTGTAAGTTTTGAATTAGCAGAACCATGCTATCATGGGGAACACTTTCAACATTGCACTAGTACTTTGTACCTAGTTGATATCATGTTCTTTTGTCTATGGATGTCGTCGGTGTGAAATGAAAGGGGAGCTTGTAAGTCCGTGGAGTTATGCATGTGTGTTAGAGAAACGCCTGGGCCGCAAGTCTAATCCATGCTGACATGGTGGAAACCTGCAGCGTAACCATAATGAGTATCTATGAAGCATTCTTCTTATAAAAAAGAGATAGAGATTGAGAAAAAAGAAAAAGAAAAAAAAGATACTATGAAAAGAGGAAAGATAGAAAAAAGCACCATATTCCCATGGTAAATAAGAAGATTGTTGATACTTGTTGTCTGCTTGCCTTGTCATTTTGATATGGGGATTCTTCTGTATCATCGGGCAAGGGGTACCCTGTTGGCGGTTCTCTATGATACACATGTGCTTACGATGACAAGGACTTACCGGTGACTAAACTTGAGTAGCATGAGGAGCGGCCCTCGTATTCAACGGACATGAGATTCTCAATTTACAACTTGTCAATGCATATCCTCGTATTTGATCACTTTAACCTTAATCACCTAAAGATGCCTATGATAGGGGCAATGAGAGCTGAAAGATAGTAAGTATCATAATTTTTGGGAGCTCTTTATGAGACTTGCAATCCCTGCTTCCCTCTGCGAAGGGCCTTTCTTTTTTACTTTGTAGTTGAGTTAGTAAACCTATTCCCTTCTATCTCAGCAAGTATTTTGAGTTGTTGTGTTTCATTCATTCATATGATGATTTATCCAATCATGTTTCTTATGTTCCTTGTTTTGCACATTGCTCTTATCTTGATGTTTACTACTTTGAAAGATATCATTGAAAACCAGTTATTTGTGAACTTCAGCAAATTATCAACTATTCTTCGACCAAGAGCTAAGTTTGCCATTACCAATTATGATTTACTTTATGTATATTTATTGTGTTTCCTTTGCTTATTGCAAGTTGAGTTATATAATAGTGAGTTGTCTTCTACTATGATCTATTATTGATGAATGTGATGCTTCTTGTCTGTATTCTTTTATCGACTCTTCACTCCATGAACTTGAGGCCATGTTTATTGAGCTCAGTTTCGCTTGGGGACAAGCGAAGTCTAAGCTTGGGGGGAGTTGATACGTCCATTTTGCATCACTATTCTATGTCATAATTCACTATCATTCATTGATATATTTCATATTGAGAGGTGATACTTATGTTATTTCATCTGTTTTTGCATGGTTGATGACTTTTGGAGCATGGACCGTTGCAGTCAGGATTCTGATGGAAAAGGTGCTGTTTGGAGGCAAAGTTCGCGAAGATCAGAAAATCCGGGAAAATATACGGAAAATCCTATTTTTCCAGAAGAGGAAGGAAGCCAGAAGGAGGGCTGGAGATGGGCCACAAGGGGCCCACACCACCCCCTGGCGCGGGCCAGCCTAGGCCGCGCCACCAGGTGGTGTGGCCACCCTGGTCCACCCATGGCACTCCCCTCTGATGTATATTATCCGCCCGAAACCCTAAGACTCGGGGAGCGACCACAGAAAGATTCCGCCGCCTCTACGGGGCGGAAAACACCGAGAGAGAAAGATCTCACCGACAGACAGATTTCTGCCGGGGGGATTTCTTCCCGGAGAGGGGAGATTGTCGCCATCAACACCACCATCAAGCTGGACTTCATCGGGATCATCATCATCACCACCCTCATCACCATCAGCACCCTCATCACCATCTCCATATTGTTGTAACAATTGGGTTGAATCTTGCATTAGTTCTCAGGGGAAACTTTCCCGGTGTTGATTAGTCTTTGTAGTTGATGCTATTGAGTGAACCATTGAATTATTGTTTATGTTCAGATTGTTATACATCATTATTCCATCTCTGATCATGATCCATATGATGTCGTGTGAGTAGTTCCTTTTGTTCTTGAAGACATGGGAGAAGTCATGTTGTTAGTAGTGGAATTGTGTTGAGAAAGATTCAATAGTTTGATACTTAAGTTGTGGTCTACTTCTTCTAGTGGTGTCATGTGAACGTCGACTACATGACACTTCACCTATATGGGCCTAGGGGACTGCATTGTGTATTTGGCTACTTATCGTAGGGGTTCCGGAGTGACAGAAACCTGAACCCCCGTTAGGAAACCATTGCACAAGGGACGTAAGGGTCTTAGAGTTTAAAGGTGTGGTTAGGTTTCTACCTTAATTACATTCTTGTACTTACGAATGTTTGCAAGGGGTATAATCACAAGTATGTATTAGTCCTAGGAAGGTCGGTACATTAGCACAGGTTCACCCACACAACACTTAGCAAGCTAAAGAAGATTAATCAACTATATGAAGCGAAAGCACTTGACAGTCTTCCCATGTGTCCTCGAGAACGTTTGGTCATCTTAAGTAATACAACCGGCTTGTCCATTGCTGGATAAAGGATTGGGCCACTTGCTGCATTTATTCCTACTGTCTTTTGTTTACTCGTACTTTGTTTACTTGCTTTATCAAAAACCCCTAAAAATCCGTATGCTAAGTATTTGCAGAGAATTCCTGATCCATACCACTAGCCAGCACCTTCTACTCCTCGTTGGGTTCGACACTCTTACTTATCGAAAATACTGCGATACACCCCCTATACTTGTGGGTCATCAGCCGACTGTGGCACAGCTAGTATGTTTAGCAGTCCCTCTGAATCATCGTTGGTGTCAGCATATTTGCTCGCTGTTTCTATTAGCTCCCCCAAAATGGTAACATTGTCACACTTCAGGCGATGACGCAGTAATCTGATTGGGAGTACCACGATGAAAGTTTCAATCGCGGTCTGGTCATTCACTCCTTCATAGGAGTTCTTCATGTCGATCCATCGTCCGAGGTAGTCCTGGCAAGTTCCTCCAGTTTTTTGGGTGCACCGCTGCAGGTCTCCGACCGTGCAAGGCCTCATGTATGTCCCCTCAAAGTTCCGAAAGAAATCCTTTTTTATATCATACTAGTTGTGGATGGTGTTTTCCTGGAGTTCATTGAGCCATGATCGAGCCATCTTCCTCAGCATAAGCCGGATATACCAGATCGTGACCAAGCTGTTTCTTCCTTTGGCGATGCAGCAGGCCTGGAAGAAATCCTAGAGCGAAGTGTCTGGCCAAGCCACACTGTTATAGGGTTGAATATGCCTTCACATAGCAAATCCGGGAAATCTGTTTGTCGAATGCACGGCCCAAAGAATTTTGTGCCCACGTATATACTATCCGACTCATAGCGTCGCGCCTCTATGTTTGAGTTGATCTGGTGCCTGGCATCACTTGGTGACAAGGAGCGCTGTCTCGGATGTCTGTTGCTGCTATGGTGCCGTGGAGCCAGATTTCTGTTTCCTCCACCACCGCCTCCGTCCCGGTTCCCTCCTTGGCCTCCGTGGGAGCCGTTATGGGAGATGCATGGTGGAGAGGGTGGTGTCGGTGGGTTGTTACCTCTAGAGGGAGCTTCATGGTGACATCCAACATACCGACTTGATCCAATGCGGTGTTCGTCTTTCCTTCATCCGTCATTGCCACCATGGTGATGTGGCTTAGTGTATGTCTAGGAGGGGGCATTCTTTGACGGTCTTGCTCCCGATGTTGTGCTTCTTCATCTTCCTGTGGTTATCCGACTGCCGCCGGGGAGGTTGCTGTTGGACCATTGCTGCAATTGCATCTCGCTCTATGACTAGGGCGATGTTGCTCCAGCTTCGTGCGGGTTTGTGCTACTATCCTGAAGATCTGGTTCTTGAATAATTAGCTTCCCTAGGGTAGGAACGGTAGCATCGATCCGGTTCCCGTTGGGTTCTTGTATCTTGGTGTCAACTAGCACTTGTGCAACATTGGTCAGATTTGGAGACCAGTTTTCCGCTTTCGGGCGTGGCAACCTTCTGTTGTTCTAGGCCCTTGGTGAGTAGCTTCACACTTAGCCGGACCTGATCTGTGCTTGGATTATTTGCCAGGATATCTCGGCCCGTAGCAACATTTTATACCGACGTGTTATACACCCGGTTTCCCTTGCTATAGATCCGAGGGTTTGCCATGGCTATGTCTCCTTTGAAAAGGGTCTGGTGAACTTCCGGATTTTTATTAGCCAATTCAGGGCTGTTTCGGGTCTTCTGATGTTGCAGGGAGCTAAGCTGCCTTGCCGCTGCAATGTGCTGCTTCTCCTCGAGGAGATGACTGGCTTCATCAAGGAGTACCTGGTGATGCGCTTCTAGGGCTTGGGCCCTATCCTCCAACTCCACAGGTGTAAGATCCATGGCCGTCGGGATTGGTGTTATGAGTGCATCTCCGATAATCTTATGGGCACCAGGGGTAACCACGTGTCCATCCAACGGAGTGCTTTTTAGTTTGTCGGGGATCAGATCTCCATATGAATCCTCTTCGAATTCCTCGGTGATTACCTCCTCAGACGGAGTCTTCTTCTTCTCCTCCTCCTTGTTAGCCTTAGTGGCACCTGTAGAAAAGACGACTTTGGGTCCGATTCCTGGAGTCAAGCTTCTATCAGTACTCTCGGACATCTGGACGTCGGGATTATCTCTGATATCCATGTCATCACGCAGTTCTCGAGAGTTTTCTCCAAAACCTTCATCCATGCTATTATAGGGGCTTTGATCCATAGCTTCTCCTTCTTCCGTAGCCTTGGAGTTGATATCCTCTTCAATTTTCGTAGAAAAGTTTCAAAATTCTGCCAATGTCATGGAATCCTCAGATGACCCCAGTATGTCATTGTTTGTTCTGATTGGGTCCAGCACCGAGTCATTATCGTCTCTAGCATCGGCAGAGTCGGATCCAGATCCTATGTATCCGGCGAAGTGCGACGTGTGCGTCCTGAGGTAGTTGCGACTTTCTTCATTGGCTTCCTCGAAACTTTTTATGGGTTCAAAGATTTCTTCCATGCTGGCATTTCTACAGCATCATCCGCCTTAATGTGTGCCTCAAAAGTGATTTTCCAGCCATAGCTAAGGCAGAGCCGGATCCAGAGTTGTTGCTGCTTTGATCTTCCTAAGTTTCGACCTCCTTGGGGAGATCCTCCTAAGTTTCGAACTCCTTGGGGAGATCCTCCAGAGATTCGACCTCCTTGGGGAGATCTGTGATGTCTACGCACGCTTCTATTCTTGTAGACAGTGTTGGGCCTCCAAGTGCAAAGGTTTGTAGAACAGCAGCAAGTTTCCCTTAAGTGGATTACCCAAGGTTTATCAAACTCGGGAAGGAAGTGGTCAATGGTGTCCCTCTCAAGCAACCCTCCAATCAAGATACAATAATTTTCTTGTGTCCCCAACACACCCAATACACTTGTCAGGTGTATAGGTGCACTAATTCAGCGAAGAGATAGTGAAATACAAGTGATATGGATGATTATAAGTGGTAATTGCAATCTGAAATAAGAGTGGCAGCAAGAAAACATGTAACAAAACTAATTGTAAATGGTGTTTCAATGCTTAAAAACAAGGCCTAGGGATCATATTTTCACTAGTGAACACTCTCATATAAATATGATGCTATCCTAAACTACTCTCCGGTTGGACGATGTAGGGCTATAACAGCACACCTTAAAGTTCGCATTCCCCATCTAGATAACCCCTCACTGTCACCTTGAGCGCTAGATGGTTGCAACAAACACCACAATCTCATAGAGACATCCAACTCAAATTATACTCATGATAAGTATTTATGTAATCCTAGCCAAAGTGCCACATGGAGTGCACACTGTCAACTTTACACATGTGGGGATAAGCAGAGATTCATTAAAGCACTTGAGTAGTAGAATAGATCTATAGATTACAAAGGTGATGATCTCAATAGGATCACGCATAGAGAGAGAGATGAACACATAGCTACCGGTAGAGCCCTTAGCCTCGAGAGAGAACTACTCCCTCCTCATCATGGGATTCAGCAACGATGATGGAGATGGCGGTGGAGTCGATGGAGATGGCTCCAGAGGCACTTCCCCGTCCTGGCAGGGTGCCGGAACAAAGACTTATGTCCCCCGAATCTCCTCTTTGGCGGCGGCGGCGCTGTAGAACTTTTCGTGGAATTATGATCTGGTACTTAGGGTTTTCGTCCCGGGGGGAATATATAGGCGAAGAGGCAAGGTAGGTGGGCTCCCGAGGGGCCCACACCACCCCTGGCATGGCCTAGCCTGGCCCGCGCCACCAGGTGGTGTGGCCAGCCCCTGGCCCTTCTCCGTCTCGTCTTCTGGCTCCGTGAATCTTCCACTAAAATATCGACTTTGGCTTTTGTCTGGTCTAATTCCGAGAATATGTCTTTTGTAGCTTTTCTGAGACCAAAAACAGCAGAAAACAGGCAACTGGCACTACGACATCTTGTCAATAGGCTAGTTCCATAAAATGCATAAAAGTATCTCAAAATGTAGATAAAACATAAGATAGTTGATATAAAACAAGCATGGAACATCAAAAATTATAGATACGTTTACAACGTATCAACATCCCCAAGCTTAACTCCTGCTCGTCCTCGAGTAGGTAAGTGATAAAAAGAATATTTTTTGAGGTGACATGCACCATCACAATCTTGATCAAGGTATTTGTAAAACATGATGGGTTCGTAGCATGGAAAACAAAAAATTTCTACCGCAAGAACGAACAAAACCCAGATCTAATCTAGATAAAAGCCAAGATCTAATCTATTAGATATGTGCAACGAGATAGATCTGTACTAACCCTTGTCGATCTGAAAGCCTTGTGCGAGATCGGATCTCGTGGTTGATGTAGACGATCACTTGTCGATCTCAAGATCGAGTGGACGATCCTTCCGGCGCCACGTTCTGGCAGCGCTTCCGCAGTCGGTCACACGTGCGGAGTCAATGCAGACCTTCCTCTCCCCGTTCCAGCGAGCAGCAGAGGTAGTAGATCTCTCGACGGAATCCCAACAGCACGACGGCGTGGTGGTGGTGGTGGAGTAGAGAATTCTGCAGGGCTTCGCCTAAGCCTGAGCAGAGCGAAGGAGGAGGAGAGAGGCGGCTAGGGCAAGGAGTGGAGGGGCAAGGGGGTGGCGCCTAGGGTTCCCACCCCTAGGGCCACCTCTTGGGCCGACGCACAAGGGGGGGCTTGGGGGGAGTTTCCTTCCCCCCAAGTTTCCCCTTTTCCTTTCTTGGTTTTCAATAAACTCCATAGAAATTTCTAAAACCTTCCGGAACATTCCAAAACCTTCTAGAATCCCCATATAAACACTCCGGGACATTTCCGAACCTAGAAAATGATCTCCATTATATGAATCTTATTCTCCGGACAATTCCGGATCTCCTCATGATGTCTCAGATCCAATCTGAGACTCCGAACTACATTCGGTCTCCAATGCACATTCCATAGCTACCTAAACAACATCGAACCTTAAGTGTGTCACCCTACGGTTCGTGAATATGAAGACATGATGGAGACACCTCTCCGATCAATAACCATCAGCGGGATCTGGAGATCCATAACGGCTCCCACATACTCAACGATGACTTCGTGATCGATAGAACCATTAACATACGAAACCAATTCCCTTTGTCACGCGATACTCTACTTATCCGAGGTTTGATCGTCGGTATCTCCATACCTAGTTCTACCTCGTTACTGATAAGTACTCTTTACTCGTTCCATGATATGTCATCCCTTGTGACCTAGTGACATGCTTGCAAGCTAACTAGATGACATCCCACCGAGAGGTCCAAGAGCATATCAATCCGTCATATGGATGGACAAATCCCAATCTTGGTCCATGCGCTTCGACACATACTTTCAGAATACCCAATGGTACATTTATAACCACCCAGTTACGAAGCAGTGTTTGATGTCATCAAAGTACCCATCCGATGATGGTGATTAACATAACCTCATGGTCGAAGGATTAGATTACTATGCATTTGAAAGCTTGTAGCAATATGAACTTAATGACTTGATCTTATGCTACACTTACTATGGGTGTGTGTGTGTCCATCACATCATTCTCCTAATGATATAACCTTGTTATTAATGACATCCAATGTCCATGATCAGGAAACCATGATCATCTATTAATCAACAAGCCAGTTCAACAAGAGGCTTACTAGGGACTCTTTTATGTTTACAAAACACACATGTATTAGTGTTTCCTAATAATACAATTATAGCATGGGATGTAAACATTCATCATAAATACAAAGATATAATAATAACCACTTTTATTATTGCCTCTTAGGCATATCTCCAACAAAATATTGATAGCTGGGATCAAAGTACTCTAAACATAAGCATGAAAGATAGAGTTCTAACAATAAGACATAGCAACTATGTTGTAACATGAAAAGGTACAAACTAAAGATCTTGAATAACAATGCATTGAAAGACGTTTGTTCGTTTCACATATAGAAACCATAATAAGAATGGTATTCAGCTTGTCCCTCATGGTATAGCAAAACATAAATGCATAGGACACCTTCAAAGTTCATAAGGGTGACTAGATAGAAATAATTTAAGAACAAACAATATCAAAGTTATGAATCAATCAACAAGTTTTGGGACAATGCACATAAACTAAGAATGACCACTATGCTCTCTCAATAGGTGCATAAAGATAGAAGATGGAGACTCAACATAAAAGTAAAAGAAAGGCCCTTCATAGAAGGAAGCAGGGATTCAAGTCTCATAAAGAGCTTCCAAAAATTATGGTACTTATTAGCTTTCAGCTCTCATTACCCCTATCATAAGCATCTTTAGGTGATTAAGGTTAAATTGAACAAATATGAGGATATGCTTGACAAGTTATAAGATGAAAATCTCATGCCCCTTACTTACGAGTACCGAACCTCATGCTACTCAGCTTTAGTCATGAGTAAGTTCTTGTCATTGTAAGTACATGTGTATCATAGAGAACCGCGAACAGGGTACCCCTTGCCCGATGATACGAAAGATTCCCCATATCAAAATGACAAGGCAAGCAGACAATGAGCATCTCAGCAATCCTTTTATTTCCTATTTGCATAGGCTCTTTTTTCTCTCTTATTTTCTTTCCTATTTAAATAGGTTTTTTTATAGAGGATGCTTCATAGATTGCTCACTATGGTTATGCTGCAGGTTTCCACCATGATGAGGCATGGCTTAGACCAGCCGCCCAGGCGTTTCTCTAACACATATACGAACTCCATGATCCTTACAAGCTCCCCTTTCATTTCACACCGCCGGAATCCATAAGCAAAAGAACATGATATCAACTAAATAAAGTGCAATGTTGAAAGCGTTCCCCATGGTAACATGGTTCTGCTAATTCACAACTTACAAAACGCAAGCATATATGCAACATAGATGGGCACAATGGTTCAAGTTTATTAAGTGCAAGAAAAGTAAAGTGTGCCATCAAGTTTGTGAGAGCTTTAATCACTAATTTTCACATAACAAGTTTAATTCAGAAGGTAGATAAAAACATGAATATACTTGGAATAGAAAATGCTAATAGGTAGGTATGGTGGACTCTTTGGAATAACTTAGTTTTATTTGGAGTTGTATGCATGAGTGGAACTCATACTTGGTACATCTGGAGGCTAGCAAAAGACTAGGAGCAACCAACTAAGAGAGTAATAATGGCCATAATCATGTAAAGCGATAAAACATTATGAATTAAAGCATAAAGTGATATTACAAGTCGAAAACTAAATGATCATAGAGGCTATGGTGACTTTTAAAAGCTACTATAGCAATTCCTTTTAAAAGTTCAAATGATCAAGGAGAACTCAAAGAGAAAGAGATTAAGAGGCAAATGCAAATAACGGCAGAAATCTGTCAAAACATACCAGCAGGTAAACACTGATTTTTCCGAAGACCTTCTGTTTCTCAAATCGAAAAATGTTAAACTACCGAAAGTTAGATAACAACCTAGGGCAGAAGAACAAAAAATTACAGCTCAATCCGACGTACAGAGATTTTCATGAAGTTTTACAGCGAAGCACAAAAATCTGTTTCGGGACAGGAAATTTCCCAAGCATTATTTCGCTCTTATTAGAGGTTATTCTTGGCACGAAAACCACACAAAAATGATAATGAGAGGTTATTACTGAGGCAATAACTTCAAAGACTCAACAAAATAAAAATTTATTGATTGAAAATTTGGGTTATCTCCCAATAAGTGCTTTTCTTTAACACCTTTGAGATAGGCATGATAATTGCGATGATGCTCACATAAGAAATATGAATTGAAGTAAAAGAGAGCATCAAGAAGCAAATATGGAAATAATTTAAGTCTAACCCCCTTCCTATGAAAATTAATCTTGTAAAGAAACAAGTCATGAAAGCACAAAGCAACAAGCATAGGAAAGCAAAACAAGTGCAACTTCAAAATTTTCAACATAAAGAGGGGAAACTTAATATTGTTGAGACACATAAAACCATGTTTCCCTCTCTCATAATAGATTTCAGTAGCATCATGAATAAAATTAACAATATAACTATCACATAAAACATTCTTATCATGAGCCACATGCATAAAAGAATTAATACTCCCCACATAAACATAGTCAATCTTATTAATTGTAGTGGGAGAAAATTCAAAAAAATAGCTATCATTATTATTCTCATCACCATAATCATCAAATATAGGAGGCATATTGTAATCATAATTAATTTTCTCCTCAATAGTAGGTGGACTGAAAATATCATATTTATCATTGTAATCATCATATATCAGAGGTATAGTATCATCAAAGTAAATCTTCTCCTCCGTGCTTGGGGGACTAAAAATATCATGCTCATCAAAAGCAGCTTCCCCAAGCTTATACTTTTCCATATCATTAGCAATAATGGTGTTCAAAGAATTCATACTAATAACATTGCTATTAGCACGCAAATAAAGTTCCATAGGTTTTTTAATTTTCTCTTCAAACACTTCATGTCCTAACTCAAGATAAATACTATAAAGCTCTCTAATTTTGTTGTTGTTTTCCATTAAGCCTAACTGGTGAAAATAAAAACAAGAAACAAAAAGATATAATTGCATAATCTAAAGGAAATAACTTCGAGCACTCACACACCAGCTACAGTACTAGAAGATATCTTAGTAGCCAGAGGATGTGAGTACCTTTTACCTTACCTCCCCGGAAACAGCGCCAGAAAATAGCTTGATGTCTATGCGCGCTTCTATTCTTATAGACAGTGTTGGGCCTCCAAGTGCAGAGGTTTGTAGGACAACAACAAGTTTCCCTTAAGTGGATTACCCAAGGTTTATCGAACTCAGGGAGGAAGTGGTCAAAGGTATCCCTCTCAAGAAACCCTATAATCAAGATACGAGAAGTCTCTTGTGTCCTGAACACACCCAATACACTTGTCAGGTGTATAGGTGCACTAGTTCGGTCAAGAGATAGTGAAATACAAGTGATATGGATGGTTATAAGTGGTAATTGCAATCTGAAATAAGAGTGGTAGCAAGCAAACATGTAACAGAACTAATTGTAAATGGTGTTTCGATGCTTAGAAACAAGGCCTAGGGATCATACTTTCACTAGTGAACACTCTCATATAAATATCTTCTCTTCATGATGCTATCCTGAACTACTCTCCGGTTGGACGATGTAGGGCTATAACAACACACCTTAAAGTTTGCATTCCCCATCTAGATAACCCCTCACTGTCACCTTGAGAGATAGATGGTTCCAACAAACACCACAATCTCATAGAGACATCCAACTCAAATTATACTCATGATAAGTATTTATGTAATCTTAGCCAAAGTGCCACACGGTGTGCACACTATCAACTTCACACACATGGGGATAAGCAGAGATTCATTAAAGCACTTGAGTAGCAGAATAGATCTATAGATTACAAAGATCATGATCTCAATAGGATCACGCATAGAGAGAGAGATGAACACATAGCTACCAGTAGAGCCCTTAGCCTCGAGAGAGAACTACTCCCTCCTCATCATGGGAGTCAGCAACGGTGATGGAGATGGCGGTGGAGTCGATGGAGATGGCTCCGGGGGCACTTCCCCATCCCGGCAGGGTGCCAGAACAGAGACTTTTGTCCCCTGAATTTCCTCTTTGGTGGCGGTGGCGCTGCAGAACTTTCCTTGGAATTCTGATCTAGTACTTAGGGTTTTTGTCCTGGGGGGAATATATAGGCGAAGAGGCAAGGTAGGTGGGCGCCTGAGGGGCCCACACCACCCCCTGGCGTGGCCTGGCCTGGCCCGCGCCACCAGGTGGTGTGGCTAGCCCCTGGCCCCTCTCTGTCTCGTCTTCTGGCTCCGTGAGTCTTCCGGTAAAATACCGACTTTGCCTTTTGTCCGGTCCAATTCCGAAAATATGTCTTTTCTAGCTTTTTTGAGACCAAAAATAGCAGAAAATAGGCAACTGGCACTGCGGCATCTTGTCAATAGGTTAGTTCCAGAAAATGCATAAAAGTATCTCAAAATGTAGACAAAACATAAGATAGTTGATATAAAACAAGCATGGAACATCAAAAATTATAGATACGTTTACAACGTATCAATCTGCTTCAGATTCGACCTCCTTGGGGAGATCTGCTTAAGATCCGATCTTCTCCACTATCTCCGGTTTAGGTGCAGGCTGGGTCGGATTAGGGTTTTCTGAGACCCAGAACTCTGTCGCCTCTCTGGACAAAGTGGATCCATACACTTCTTCTGCCTCTATCATCACCACTGGGTGGGTTGGGAAGGTTCAGCGAAACCGAGATAGACATCGATCTTGCCAAAGGACATGATTGTGTAGGTGGTCACAGGTTCCCTAGCCGGAATCCAAGTCTCACCGAGAAGTATAAGAGGGACGTCGCTGGCGTAGAGGACTCGATCAACGGTGATTGGCCTGCTGATTCTGATTCACGCTGATTCTGCCCGAAACGTAGATCCGAAGGTCACATGCCCCACGGTGGGCGCCAACTATCAACGGATTGAAGACATGTACGCCAAGAGGGGGTACTCGAGGCATGGAGAAAGATGGGGTGTGAGACGACGGTATTCCGGGACGGTGACCACACAAGGTTTACCCAGGTTCGAATCCGTCAGCTGTGGACAAATCCTACTCCTTCTAGCAATCCAAGGCAGAGCCGGAAGTACAAATTACAAGAGAGGTTTTGCATGTGCGATTTGATGTTGTAAGTTGTGGGTGCCCTTAAGGCTGGTCCCTAGGACGGCTTATATAGATGTCCGGCCTAGGGTTATAGGAGAGACATATCCGACTATGATACAAAGTCGGTTATAGAGTACATCTTGGACTACAAGTAACTATGCATGCCTAAGTCGGTAAGTCTTCTAGGCCTTCCCGTAGCTGGATGGGCTTCTGTCTTCTTTCCCTGACTAGGCTGCCCATGAAGCAAAGATCTAACCCGAAGTGGGCCACCCTGGTCAGCAAGTCATAGTGGTATACCTAGAAAGTATATCCCCAACACCCAGCTTATCCTCTTGATTCGTATCACAGAGCATTCAGGGAGGGGAAGGGCTGGCAGAGGGCAAGACGTCGATAATTGCAACATAGGGAACTGGTGCTGGATGCCTCAAAAACCGTTTAGGAACTGATAAAAGAATAACCTGGGATTTTAGACTAGAAACACACATACATATGTATATGGAATACTTTCCAATTACAGTTCTACTAACAAAGGCCTACAAATTATAAGGTAACTCTATATTATAGTACTATGACAGTAGCAAACCAATCATGAGATATCTCTACATATATTAGAGACATATTAGGTGCACCCCAAGAGTTATGCAGATGTGCTACTGGTCATAAGATTACCGAGACGAAAGAAAAAGTACACCCTGATTATCAGCAGCCCTGCATCAACTCCATCCATAGGCAGTGTACCTGATTCATAGCCTCTTGAAGGATCCATAACCTTAGGAGCAGGCTCATCGATGAACGGGTCATCGTCATTACCATCAAAGTCCTCTTCAATTGTATGCTTTTGCGATTAGTAGATTAACATACACATTTATAGATAAACATCTAAGACACACAACCTGAATATTTGTTGTTCTACAGATATACCTTCCATCTGGCATAGCGGAAGTAGCAGAAATGACACATGTTTCATGCAGCTTGCGCTTTTTCTCTCCCTCTTCTCCTAGTTGATCTAGATACTCAGGAGCCACCTCTATCAATTGATCTAAATGGTCAACATCTGCTTCCCCTACTTGATATAGATGATAAAGATGTGCTTCCCCAGTTCATATAGAGTATCATATGGTTCACCATGAAATACCCCTCTAACATATGTGTGTAGCATTCCAAAATTAAATAAATGTTCTTCCACTATACTTTGACGCAACACCCTATGATTCAAACACATGCGGCAGGGACAATGCACTTTTGAGTTATCACAATGAGCTCTGACAAAATCCATAAATCGTAGAACACCATATATATGTTTAGCGTTGCTTAGTGGAGCAACCTCTATCCAATATTCTATGTACTTGCTTCACGGCAAAAGCCACTACTATCACTTGAAAAGTTCAAAATAACTTCAATTTTGGAAGCTCCTTTGCAAATAGTGTTTGCAATGCCAATATGCATCAAACTAACTACTATGTGCATGTTATCACAAACTACGTCAAGTATATGTCCATGACCTTGGCCTCGTTTGGAATCCATGAATTCATACATCGCACGCCACATTGTGAAGCAAGTTTTTTCAAAAGTTGTCAAAATACAAGTTTATAGTTTACCATGGAAACTAATGCACATATCATAACACTTTCCGAATGAATGGCTTTATTTCAACTTCTGTTTATTTCTGTCCCTATTTTTTCAAAAAGAGGCCAACTTTGGCTACATTAGCTTTTAGATTGAGATATCGAATCTTGTAGTACTCTTGGTGGTTATCCCTTGTTTTGTACTTGGGAACCTTCAATAAATTCAAAAGGCACATGAGCTAGCTATAACGCACTTGTGGTTCCAATTTTGAGATACTTTTAGCAAATTTCCATAAAAGCCAATTTATTGCACGAATATAGCTAGGAAACTTGAAAATTTATGAAACCTAGGTAATATCCATGAAATAGGTTTGGGCGGTGGCATTTTGGTAGCATGCTACCTAATAGCTATCCTATTAGGTACCATGCTAGATAATTATAATTAACCTTGATTTCTACATGATAGAAAGTACAAGAATCAAATATACACCCGATACTTTATGGATATCATGTTGCTCAAAAGTCGAATTATGTTTTTAGCTTTACCTATTATAATTGTATATAGTCATGATATGTCATACTTCTTTTATCTGGGTCTCACGTGCAAGGCACATGCAACTTACTATTTTATGTAGTTGGTTCATAATAAAAACATTATTATCACTTGGAAAATGAAAAAAATCTTCAAATTTGGATTCTCTTTATAAACATTGCTTGGTTTTCCAAGATGCACCAATGTACGGAGTAGAAAAAATTTACACGTTACCAGAAACTATGTTTGTGACCTTGGTCATCTTGTTTGAAAACCCATAATGTTCATCAATATTTTCGAATAAATGTTCATCAATTTCGGCAGATGTCTCATTAATTGCTAAAAAACATACTATCGGCGGCATGCGGATCTATCTGACGAGGAAAACATCTTAGCAGTCCCAAGTGAGATTATCGTACCTTAGAAGTTTCAACTTTAAAATTTAGGTAGAGCGCCAAAATATCACGTGCATCCATTCAAACATCCATCCCAAAAAATCAATTTATTGCACAAATTTAGCCAGAAAGTTTGAAAGGGCCTTATACATTAAATGTGTTATACTTTGTGTGAAAATTGGGGGTGGAACTTTAAGCCATCATCTATGTTCTTGCTTCACAACCAAACACATTGTTGTCACTTGGAAATTTAAAAAAAGACTTCAAATTTGGAACCAGCCGCATTGATTGATTTTCCAAGATGCACCGATATACTACTACCAAATACAGACACATTATCATTAACTATGGTCATGACCTTGGTAATCTTTTTAAAGCCTTTAATTGTTCCACAATTTTAACAAATTCCTATAAACTCGTTTAAATGATGGAAATCATCATGTTGGTAGCGTGTGGGTCTAGATGGGGACATCATCTAAGCGACCTTGCGTCAGAGTAGCATAAGTTTCAGCCTCAAAATTTTGGTACAACGCCAAAATATCACATGCAACCATTCAAGTATCCGTGCATCCATTCAAATATACTTCACCTTTTTTTAAATGCAAAATTTCTCTGTTGTCCCTGGTCTGAAAATAAGAATTGAGGAGCACCGCAATAATACAGGGATATATGTGATAAATTTGCGTTCTCCCACCTACATCACCCCATCGCCACTTCTCTGCCCTACCTCAGTAATTACCCGCCCACTCACTCTGACCTACACTGACTTTTTTTGGACCCACCATCCGCATGACCTGCATGTCAGTGACATAGAGTTATGGTAAGTATAGATTCCCATTGTTTCGAGTTCAAAATTGACACAATTTTCTCTAAACCGATATAAAGTCGTTAAAATCGGCGAAACTGCCTCGGAAGCTTCAAAATTCATGAAACTTTGGGCATTATCCATCAATTATTTTATACTTTGTGTGGAAATTGGGGAGGTGGGATTTTAAGTCATATGTTTTGTAGTTGCTTCATGAAAAAAGCCATTGTTGTCACTTGGAAAATAGAGAATAACTTCAATTATGAAAGCTTCCTTTGTAAACAATGTTTTGAAATACCAACATGCACCAATCTACCAGATATGGACATGTTATCATAGACTATGGCAAGCATATGGCCATGATCTTGGTCATCTGGTTCGAAAGTCATGAATGTTCATAAATGATATGCCATATTGTGAAACAAGTTTTTTAATAGTTGTCAAATTTGAAGTATAATATTTCATGAAAACTAGGTAGTGCACATACCAAGACAACGTGCGAAATGAAGACATTGCTTCAATTTATATTTAGTTTCCTTGATTCTTTTCTTGCAAAAGGTCCCAAATTTAGCAACATTAGCATTCATATAAAGAAGTTGAGTCTTACAGAACTCTTGGTGATTTTATCTTATTTTAATACTTGGGTACCTTGAAATGAATTGAACAAACATATGAGCAACCAAATATCATGCACTTGTATATCAAAGTTTGAGACGCTTTTATTAAATTGCCATAATGTGATTCTATTCCATGAATATAGGCATAAAACTTGAGAATAAAACGCGAGCATTATCATTTAAATAGGTTATACTTTGTGTGAAAATTGGTGCAGTGGGATTTTGAGCCTATTTTATTTGTAGTTGCTTCATGATAAAAGTTATTGTTGTCACTTGGAAAATTGAAAATAAATTCACTTCTGAAATCTTCCTTTGTAAACAATATTTGAAATGCCAACATGCACCATTCGACGAAATATGGACAAGTCATTATAAACTGTGGCAAATATATTGTCACAATCAACCTTGGTCATATGGTTTGAAAGCCATGCATATTCATACATGGTACAACATATCGTTTGACAATTTTTTCAAAATTATCTAATTTTGGGTTTATATTTGTCATGGAAACTAGCTAGTGAAATAGTAAGGCACCATGCGAAAGAAAGACATTACTTCAAATTATATTTAATTTTCTTGATTTTTTCATTCATAAGCCCCAAATTTGGTAGCATTAGAGTGCATATCAAGTAATTAAATCTTGCGGAACTCTTGGTGGTTCTCTCTTGTTTTAGTACTTGGATACCTTCAAATGAATTTAACAGAAATTATGAGTAAGCATGTATAATGCACTTGTAGATCCAAATTTGAGATTATTTGGTTAAATGGCCGTATCATGATTCTATTCTACAAATATAGGCATAAAGCTTAAAAAAATTTAAAACTTGGGAATTATCAATTAAATAGGTTTATTTTGTGAGAAAATTGGGGTCGTGGGATTTCAAGCCATATTTTTGTAGTTGCTTCACGACAAATGCTATTGTTGACACTTGAAAAATTGAAAATAACTTCAAATCTAGAAGCTTTCTTTATAAACAATATTTAAAATGCCAAGTCTATCAAATATGGAGAGGTTAGTATAAACTCTGGCAAAGATATTGGCATGATCTCTGTAATCTCCCGCTGATATAAATATACGCGGGCTGAGCCGAGGCAGGCTTTGAGCCGCCTGGTATTTTCACGATTACATCCCTCACAAAAATAAATAATCTATCAAGCGTCCATTTATTTTTCGTTTTGATTGTTGGGGAGCGGGTTGAATACGAGAAAGAAATGACAAGAATTACTACTCTCCTTTGTTCTCTTCATGTTTTTCTTTTCCCAAACCGGTTGAATAAAATCAAACGGATCACCTCCCTAGCGGGGCGCCAAAAAGAAAAAGAATTTACACCTACACGAAAAGAGGACAAAAATTCTAGAGTGCATAAGCTAGAGCCTGCGCCTATCACGCTACAACTGCGCCTCCAAGTCCCTCTCGCCATCCTCCAACGCCGAGGCCGAGGCCGACACGGAGGAGGACGACGGCCCGGCCTCATCGGCCGGCCTCTCCGCGCACCTGTGGGCGTCATCCGCCGGCTTGACCACCTCGGCCCGGCACACCGGGCATGTGGTGTGCGCGACGAGCCACATGTCGACGCACGCCCGGTGGAAGACGTGCATGCACCTGGGCAGCTGCCTGGCCACCTCGCCGTCGGCCATGACGCAGAGGCATATCGCGCACTCCCACCGGTCGCTCTCGTCGCCCGTGCCGCGGTACTCGAACTTGGGCAGCGCCGCGATGGCGTCCTCGCCTATGCCGACGGGCCGTTTCTTGACCGCCGCGGACGCCGCCCCCGCCGCCGCGGCCGCGCCCACCGTGACCCGGTTCACGGCGCGCCGCATGAGGTAGCACCGTATCATGCAGAGCACGAAGAGGATGATGAGCAGCGACGCGAAGGAGATGCCGAGGACCTCGAGGTAGGACGTGGTGGAGCAGCAGGCCGGGTCGTTGCTGCGGGCGCTGCTGCTGTTGCGGTATGCGCTGGACAGCCGGGAGAGCGCGAAGCAGGACTGGTCGACGGGGAGACAGCCGGTGGTCTGCTGCTCGTGCATGCCTTTGGCCTCGCCCATCGGCAAATGGTTGCTCCGAGAATGATGGGTTCCGCAAGTTTCATTGGTGTTTCTTCGTTCGCGGTAGTGTGGAGAGGGAGCGGGAGCGCGTGCTAAATAGGCGGGTGTCTTTCTTTGGGGTTTTTGGCTTTGTGGTGGTGGGAGCAGAGCAACCTGCGGCGGGCGGCAGAGAATGTGAAGTCGGTATTTTGGTAGATGCTCCACCCTTGACAGAATTAGGCTGTTGTGTTGAGACTTGAGAGACCACCAGTGCTGCTTTATAGTACTCCCCTGTTCTGTTTTTTGGGTAGTATATATGCAAGAGTTTAACCTTGTAAAAGATTGATTTCGGTTTTACACAGCGTTTAGCCCAGTAGCTAGGTACAAATAAGTATAATTATGACAAGACAAACGTTCGCACGAGTACTAGGATCAAAGTTATATAAAAAAAACATAATGTCAGTGTTAAAAAGAATGTCGTGGAATAGCGAAGGTTTTCGTGACCCCGGAAAGTATTATTTTGTACAAAAAGCTATTATAGAACACCATTTAGATTTCATCGCCCTTTTGGAGACGGGGAGATCAAACTTTACTGTTCCTTTTTTGAAACATTTAGTAGCTGGAAAAGATTTCGCTTGGTTTTGTTTACCGCCACATGGGCGGTCGGGGGTATTCTTGTGGGTATCAATACTGCGACCCTTCATGTAAAAACATTTGAAACAGGAGACTTTTGTGTAAAACTCCATGTCCGTTCTAAAAATGATGGTTTCGAGTGGATTTTGATGCATGTTTATGGGGCTACGCAAGAGGTACACAAACCTCACTTTTTGTCTGAACTGGTGCGTCTTTGTGAGATGGAACCACTTCCATTGTTATTGCCTGGGAATTTTAATATTCTTCGTAACCAACATGAAAAAATAACTATAATCGAAGGTTTGTTTTTAATGCCATCATTGAGAGCCTGGACTTACGAGAAATTGTACTCTCGGGTCGGCAGTTCACATGGGCCAATAGACGGGACACACAAACTTTTAAAAAGTTAGAACAAGTATTGGCAAGTGTTGAATGGGAGCAAAAATTCCCATTAGTTTCGGTAAGAGCATTAACAAGATTTGGATATGATCATACGCATCTATTGGTTGACGCGGGCAATCAGGCACACATTGGTAATAAAGAAGATTTTCGTTTGAACTTTCCTGGTTGCGCCAGGAAGGTTTTTATGAGATGGTTGCTGCTGAATGGAATATTGTACCCGTGGGTGATACTCCCATTCAGATTTGGTAGAATAAAATAAGACACTTGCGCCATTTTTTGAAAGGTTGGGCAAAGAATCTTTGTGGAAAATATAAAAAAGAAAAGGAGAGACTCTTATCGATAATTGATGACTTAGATATTAAAGCTGAGTCATTTCCTCTAACTACCGTTGAAAAGAAACTTTGCGGAATGCTAATGATCGCATTTCTACTCTTAGAAGAGATGAGGAAACAAAATGGACTCAAAGAGCAAAGGTTAAACATATACAAAAAGAGGGCGATAACACTAAATATTTTCACCTAATTGCAAACGGAAAACATAGAAAGAAGAAAATATTCCAATTGGAACAGGAGGAAGGAACCATAGTGAACCATAGTGGGAGAAGAAAATTTGAAGGTCTATATAACTGAATATTATAAAAGACTCTTTGGGAATCCTGATCTGAACAGTTTCTCTATGATGTAGGAATGGATTGAGGATATACCACAGTTGGCGTTAGAAGATAATGTTATTCTGATGGCAGAATTCACTGAGAAGGAAGTGTTTGAGGCTATATCTCAGATGGAACATAACAAGGCTCCCGGGCCAGATGGTTTCCCACGGAGTTTTACCAAAAAAATTGGGAGGTAATTGTTGGGGATATACTTTCCGGGTATCCTCACAGTTCCTCACTGATCAGGGTGGCCCACTTCGGGTTAGAGAGAGAAGACGGAGTCCGATCTGGCTACAGGAAGGCCCAGAAGACTTACCGACATAGGCCCATAATGTTACTTGTAGTTCAAGATGTACTCTGTAACCAACTCTTAGTCATAGCCGGATTGATCTCTCCTGTAAAACCCTAAGCCGTATATCTATATAAGCCGTCCTACGGAGAGCCTTTAGGGCACCAGATAACACCCAATACTTTAGACCCTCAACTCGCACAGGCGATACCATTGTAACCCATATTCCGGCTTTGCCGTATTACTGGATTGCTAGCAGGAGTAGGGTCCGTCCAAAGCCGGCGGATTCGAACCTGGGTAAACTTGTGTGCTTACCATCCCAGAACACCGTACGTCTCACACCCCTCTCTTCCGCACGCCTCGAGGACCCCCTCATGGCGTACTTGTCCTCAATCCGACGACAGTTGGTGCCCACCGTGGGGCAAGTGAGCTTCGGATCTGCGTTCCGAGAGGAATCTGCAAGAATCGGAATCGGTGAAACCATCGCCGTCGGTCGCATCCTCTACGCCAGCGACGTCCCTCTCATCGTTCTCGACGAGACATGGATTCCGGCTAGGGAGGCCTTGACTGCCTATACTATCATGTCTTTTGGCGAGATCGATGTTTACATCGGTTTCGCGGAACCTGCCCAACCCACCCCAGCGGTGATGATAGAGGCAGAAGAATCTTCTGGGTCCCCTTTGTCCGCGGAGGCGGCAGAGTTCCGGATCTCAGAAAACCCTAATCTCACCCAGCCCGCACCAGTTGCGGAGATGGTGGAGAAATCCGAGCCTGAAGAAGACCTCACGGTCCAAGACGAATCTGGAGTGGATCTCTCTGGAGAAGCCGGATCCCAGATCGACCCACCCATGGAAGTCGAAATCCAGGAGGAGCATATCAACGACACTGATTCCGGCTCTGACGATGCCAGGACAGACAGGCCTTTCCTCAGGTACACACTAAGATGTATGATACTGCAAGGTGCTAGCGCATATGCAATCCTCGAAACCATTAAAAGTTTTGATATGGATGATCGCGAAAGCCGTAGGTACCTCAGGAAGCACGCATCGCACTTCGTCGGGTATGTTGGATCCGGATCCGGCTCTGCCGATGCTGGAGAAAACACCAACTTGGTGCTGGAGGCAATAGGAACAAACGCCGACGTTCCCGCATCCTCAGATGAATCTATTACGTCGGCAGATTTCCGAAAGTTCTCCGCGGAATACGAGGAGGAGTACAACTCCAAAGCTGCAGAAGAAGGAGAAGCCATGGATGAAGGATCCAGGGAACACTCTCCCAAAGCGCAGGATGACATGGACATCGGAGATAATCCCGAGATCCAGATGTCTGAAAGTACCGATCAGAGCTTGACTCCGGGAAACGGACCCAAAGCCGTCTTTGCTACCGGCGCTGCCAAGAAGGCAAAGAAGAAGAACAAGAAGAACAAGATCCCGGCAAAAGACCCCCTCACAGAGGAGGTAATCGCCAAGGAATACGAAGAAGACTCGGATGGAGCACTTATCCCAGATGAGCCGAAAAAAGAAGCATCGGTGGATGGACACGTGATCACTGAAGGTGCGCGTAAACTCATCGATGCCGCATTAACCACACCTATCCCTACAGCTGCAGAACTTACTGCAGATGAGCTGGACGAAAGGGCCCAGGCCCTAGAAGCGCGTCGTCAACAACTCCTTGATGAAGCCAAAAACATCGATGTAGAGAAGAAGCGTATGTCAAACAAGGAGTACATGTCCCGTCTGCATCAGAAGACACGGAAGCGTCACATAGATGACAACCAATTCCCACGTGTCCGTGCCGTCCTTTTTGGAGATGAGATGGGGAAGCCACGGAAGGATAGAACGGAGATTGGGTTTACCCAACACCAGTGCAAAATACCGTGGCAGCTCGCGAAATTCTATCGGCTAATCCAGGACCAGAGGAGATACGTTTGGGTATCAAGCTACTCAATAAAGGACTGGAGCAGCAAAAGGTCGCCCTATCTGGAAGTCAAAAGCTGGTCTCGGATTCCGACCAATGTCGCACAGATCCGGCATGGGCCGACGTAAGATCCCACTATGTTTGGGCGCAGTATCGTCACCCCGAACGCAGGGAAGACAATTATTCAAGAACCGGATCGTCGGGGCAGCACCGCAGAGCTACACATAACTGGAGCAATGTCGCTCCAATAGCCGAGAAAGACGCGATCGCTGCACTAAATCCGAGGAATCCTCCCCGAAAGGGAGAAGATACAGAGAAACGTCGGGAGGAGGATCGTCAGAGAATGCCACCTCCTAGACATGAAAACCGTCCGACTGAGCCTCGCCATGGTGGGAACGACGGACGAAGGAACGACGGAAACCACGCTGGAACAAGCCGACAGGGGGCTCGTCATAGTCAAGAACCACCCCGGAGCCGGAATAATGACGCTCCGGACGGAGGCCGGCGATCAGCCGGAAACTATCCAGCTGCACCACCCTATCCACCACGCAGTTATCACAACGGCCCCCAAGGAGGTCAAGGAGGACGACATGGCGGAGGAGGTGGTGGCAGAAGACGAAGTCCGGCTCCAAGGCATCGCAGCCACAGCCGACATTCAGGACGATCCCTATCCCCGAAAGACGCAAGGCACAGGATCAACTCCAATATAGAGGCTCGGCGCTATGAAAACGATGATGTATACGTGGGCCCAAAATTCTTCGGACCACGCATCAAAGCTACAAAGTTCCCGAAAGGATTTGCTATCTCAAGACATATCCAAGCCTACGACGGCATTCCTCGGCCAAACACTTGGTTACAGGATTTCTTCCAAGCCTGCTGCATCGCCAAAGGCGGAAACAGCCTGGTCGCAACCCGATATCTCCCACTTATGTTGCGGAAGACGGCACGATCATGGCTCAATGAACTTCCGGCGAACACCATCCATAACTGGTATTCTTTCGGAATTTCGAAGGCACATATCGGAGGCCATGTACGGTTGGAGACCTACAATGTTGCACCCAGAAAGCCGGAGAAACTTGCCGGGATTACCTCGGACGATGGATTGACACCAAGAATTCCTGTGAAGGAGTAAATGATCAAACTGTGATTGAAGCTTTCATCGCAGGTCTCCCAATTGGTTTACTGCGCCATCGCTTGAAGTGTGACAAGGTTACTGATCTGGGAGAGATGATAGAAACAACGAGCAAGTACGTAGATGCTGACGACGATGCAGAGGGATTACTCAATGTCCTGGCTGTGCCTCAGTCGGCAAAACAACCAAAGCAACAAGCTTAGAAGCGCAAAAATACCTCGGAAGAAAAACCCAATGCGGAGACAGCAGTAGTTACTATTGTTTCTGGGTCTGGAGGACAAGGAGGACGTGGCGAAGGCCGCGGGCGTGGCAGTGGGACATCAAGGGTCCAAGGTAGAGGAGAGCAACAACTAGGCAAAACCTACACCTGGGCCGACATCGCCAATAACCCATGTGTGCATCACTTGGACGCCAATGGGGGCTCGTCCCACACCAACGCTGAATGTCGTTTTAACGACGACATCAAGAGAGATGATACCGCGGGCTACAAGGCTAAGCGGAAGAAGGGAAAGAAAAATCCTGAAAAGGACAAAGAGACCAAGGAAGATTCCGACATGGAGGAAGCCGATGCTTCAAATCCCAAGTCGGAAGGGAAGAAAACTTTTCCCACCAAGAAGGACACTTACGTCACCTTCCTCGGATCTCAACCAGCAAAGGTTAAGAAAGCAGTTCTCCATGAGCTCAACGCAACAGTTCCGACTGTCCCTCAGTATCTGGACTGGTCGGAAGTGGCAATAATGTTTGACCGCGCTGATCATCCGCCTAAGCTACATAGGCGAGGAAAATACGCCTTAATCGTCAATCCGCTTATTGAAGATTATGGTTTCTCCAAGACCCTCATGGATGGTGGTAGCAGTATCAATATTCTCTATGTCAAAACGCTACGCCGGATGAAGATCTCGGAAACACAGCTGAACCATAGCTCTGTGATCTTTCACGGAGTTGTCCCAGGAAGACAAGCTAATTCCCTGGGAGAGATCACTTTGGATGTTACTTTTGGAACTCCAAAGATTTATCGGACGGAGGCACTTTCCTTCGAAGTGGTCCCGTTCAAGAGCGCATACCATGCTTTATTCGGACGTCTGGCTTACTGGGCTTTTATGGCTCGTCCGTGTTAAATTTACAATATGATGAAAATTCCAGGTCCCAACGGCGTGATCACCATCAGGGAAGACCTGAAGAAGGCGCGAGAGTGCGAAGATGGAAATGCCGCCTTTGCCGAAGCCGTGCGGCACACCCAGGAGTACCAGGAGATCAAGAAGAGCATAGATCCGTCCGAGATGCCCGCAACAAAGAAGGAGGTCACAAGACAAATCCGGAGTTCAAGGCATCAGAAGAGACGAAGACGACGTCGTTGAAGGATGATGACCCCTCCAAGGTGACCCAGATAGGCGTAGGCCTAAGTAGCGCATAGGAAAGCGCGCTCGTCAAGTTCCTCCAAGCAAATCAAGATATCTTCGCATGGCAGCCATCTGACATGACCGGAGTAACTAGGGAACTTGTCGAGCACTCTCTAAATGTAAACCCGAACACTAAACACGTCAAACAGTCCTTACGACGGTTTGGTGATGAAAAGCGTAAGGCAATAGCTAAGGAACTAGCGTGGCTCGAGTTAGCCAGATTCATAGAAGAGGTCATCCATACTGATTGGTCGGCCAACCCTGTAATGGTCCCTAAAAAGGACACCACTGATTTAAGGATGTGTGTTGATTATACTGCCTTGAACAAGGCTTGTCCAAAAGATCCGTTTGCTCTGCCTAGAATTAATCAAGTTACCGATTCTACAGCAGGCTCGGAACTCCTCTGTTTTCTCAACGCATATTCCGGTTATCACCAAATCCAGATGAAGGAATCTGACAAAGTCAAAACTTCATTCCTAACCCCCTTCGGAACCTTCTGTTTTGTCACAATGCCCATTGGGCTGAAGAACGCAGGAGCTACGTACCAGCGTACGATGCAGTGTTGCCTCCATGATCAACTCGGACGCAATGTACATGCATACGTGGATGATATCACGGTCATGTCCAAAAAGAAGGAAACATTGATTTCTGACTTGGCGGAAACGTTCGCCAATCTACGAAAATACAACATCATGCTTAACCCGAGGAAATGCTTCTTTGGAATACCAGCCGGAAAATTGTTAGGTTTCATCGTGTCTCAAAGAGGCATAGAGGTAAACCGTGACAAAATCAAGGCTATCCTCAACATTTCCAGGCCAACTCGCCTGAAGGACGTACAAAGATTAACTGGTTGCATTGCTACGATTAGTCGATTTGTAAGCCAGCTTGGTGAAAGAGCCGCACCATTATACAAACTCCTGAAGAAGACCAAGGATTTTGTCTGGACTGACGAAGCTGAAGCTGCACTACAAGACCTGAAGAAAGTACTCCCATTTGCTCCTATCCTTGCAGCGCCGGAACCTTAGGAACCGATGTTGCTCTACATTGCTGCGACAAATAAGGTTGTCAGTATCGTTATGGTAGTGGAGAGACCAGAAGAAAATCAGGAACACCTGGTGCAGCGTCCGACGTACTTTGTTAGCGAGGTCCTGACAGAATCAAAACAGCGGTATCCGCACTATCAAAAGTTGGCTTACGGTGTTTTTCTAGCATCTCATAAGTTACGACACTATTTTCAGGAGCACCCGATTACCGTGGTGAGCAAGGCTCCCATGAGAGATATAATCAACAATAGCGATGCCACAGGACGCGTCGCCAAATGGGGCATAGAGCTTGCAGCTTTCGATATTGAGTACAAACCCCGGACATCAATCAAATCTCAGATCCTTGCCGACTTTCTCGCAGATTGGACAGAGACCAAGGAGAACATGGTCCTCCCTGAGTCGGAATATTGGACCCTCTTTTTCGATGGGTCTAAGGCTCGAGGGGGCTCGGGGGCTGGCGTGGTGCTCAAATCACCCCAAGGAGATAAACTTTTATACGTGTTGCAGATCCACTTCACAGCGACAAACAACATTGCCGAGTATGAAGCACCGCTGCATGGAATCCGGATTGCTAAGGATATTGGCATCCGATGTTTGATGTGTTACGGAGATTCGGATCTTGTTGCTCAACAAGTCTCAGATATTTGTAATGCAAATAAGCACATGGCAGCATATAAAGCTGTCGTGGATGATCTATCTAAATCGTTCGAAGGGTTTGAAGTTCAACACATCCCTCGAGCAGAAAATGAGGAAGCGGATGCATTATCTCGAATAAGCTCTGTGCGGAAAGAGGTCCCGGATGGCGCATTTTTAGAGCACCTCAAAGTTCCCTCGATAAAGGGAGTAGATGATGAATATCCGACCAAATCCGACTAACCTTTGATAACAGTTCTAACTGTAATTCCCAGCTGGACTCAACCCTACCTCGATTACTTGGTAGATGGCAAATTACCCGAAGACGAGGTGTTGAGCCGACAGATTATCTGACGAGCACAAGCCTATACTATTGTTAAAGGTGAGCTCCATAAACAGAGTGTTTCTGGGGTTTTTCAGCTCTGTGTATCTCCGGAAGAACGAGTGGAAACCTTAAGGGAAATCCACGAAGGCGAGTGTGGTCACCACGCTGCAGCCAAATCTTTAGTGGCAAAAGCTTTTCAACATGGATTTTTCTGGCTTACAGCTCAGGCAGATGCCGAACGATTAGTCAAGACATGCAAAGGCTACCAAAAGTACGCCAAGCAAGCTCATGTTCCGGCTGATCAGCTGCGAACAATACCTATAACATGGCCCTTTGTGGTCTGGGGGCTTGATATGGTAGGACCTTTTAAACGAGCCCCAAGTGGATTCACTCACCTCTTAGTGATGGTGGACAAATTCACATAGTGGATCCAGGCTAAACCTGTCACTAGTTGTGATGGAGCAACAACCAAAAGATTTGTTGAGGATGTTATAATCCGGTATGGTTATCCGCATAGTATTATCACAGACAATGGGAGTAACTTTTCCATGGGAGAACTAGTTGAATTCTGTGATGAGCAAAATATCTAGCTTGACATTGCGTCAGTCGCACATCCACAGGCTAACGGACAAGTCGAAAGAGCAAATGGTTTAATTCTACAAGGCTTGAAACCAAGACTCGAAGCACCACTAAGATGTGCTGCGGGGGCTTGGTCAGAGGAACTACCCTCTGTAATTTGGAGTTTACGAACAACTCCGAACAGGTCAACAGGATATACACCTTTCTTCTTGGTCTATGGCGTAGAAGCAGTTCTTCCTAGTGATTTAATTCATACTTCTCCTAGAGTGGCCGTGTATATTGAGGAGGATGCCGAAATTTCTCGACAAAATGATCTCGACTTAGTCGAAGAAGTTCGCGTCGTTGCTGAAATGAGATCTACAACCTATCAGTAGAAGTTACGCAAGTATCATAGCCAGAGAGTCCGAACTAGATCTTTCAATAAAGGTGATTTGGTTCTCTGGCTTGTGCAACAAAGAAAGCACAAACTTTCCCTAGTATGGGAAGGGCCCTTTTTAGTTAGTCGAGTATTGCACAATGGATCGTACTACTTAACTGACATGAGGCCAGTCAAAGAAAGACCTGCTACTAAGAAGAGAAAGAGAGCTGGAGGCAGTACAAATCCGGATGAGTTAGACAGACCTTGGAATATTGCTCCGCTACATCCCATTTATGCTTAGTTTATCCTTCTTTGTAATCATAAATATGCACATGTTCTGTGAGAAATAAAAGTTTTGGTTACCTCAAGGTTTTTCTGAGAAGTTTGTACCATCTTATTTCCTAATGATCATGTCGTAGTCGAAAATCCCTGAATGCTTGAAAGTACTTTATGCTCATGTTCGTTCTGGTTTAGATTTCCGATTCTAAAACTGCTACCTTCGGATATAACTCTAAAAATTCTAGTCTTTACTTTGGTTATTTGTCTGATTGCTGGATGCGGGTATTTTCCGAGTAGTGAATTGTTGGTACTGAAAGCCGGCTTTGTTTCTGAGTTTAAACTGGTTTAGCAATTGAGCTCCGTTGCTCGGCAAAGTTTCCGGCTGAAGGTTTAGCCGGCTCACGAAAGAGACGAGGCGGAAAGCCAGATAAACGATAAGTAGAGACGGAAAAATTTCAAGTGCTTATGAGAACATTTCAGGCACGCAAAAATTCTAAGACAAAAGTGCTGAATAGATAAAAAACTTAGCACTAGCAAAAGTCATAGTACTTAATATTTACAAGCGCATCATGTTCTTTCACAGAATAATACATAAGTTTGTGGTCTATGATGCAGGAGGAGATGAAGGAGCTGCCGGCTCGTTGGTTACTCCGCCTTGATATCGTTCCGAGATGTCTGGATCCAAGGTGGTCCGTTCATCGTCGGAAGCTTCTTTAGTTTCTTCTGGAGGAGTTGGCAGGGTATCTACGCGGGTGAAGAAGGGGATATCGTAGCTGGTCAGATCATCTACGTGGCACCCATATCCGGCGCAGGAGTGCATGATGGCTTGAAGGTCTTGCTCCTGGCCGTCTTCGTCTACCTTGTAGTACCCTCTGGTCACTTGCCATATCTCCATGTTTCCATGGTGGCTCATGACCATGGTGAGAGCGTTCTACGCAGCAGTCCGCGCGTAGGACATGTTCCAGTCCCGAACAAGCTGCGGCATCTCCTTGGCCTTGTCCCGCACCTGAAAATCCGACATGCTTGGCATGTCCGGAATCCTAAGGGACTCGCCAATGTCTTCAATAGACTGGCGGAAGTCATGCAGAAGATTACCAACTTGGGTAAGCCGGTGGGTGCGGGGCTCGGAGGAGGAAGAGTCCGACAAGTTCAGTGGACCTAAACACAAAACAAGTCAAGGAAAATCCGACATTGATGAAAGTTGAAGAAATGATAAATCAGACAGATGGAACATACCAAGAATGATGCCGTCAATCTTGGTCTTCTCCTCCCGGAGACTCTGGAGTTCAGCCCGGAGCGCTTCGGAGAGATCTTTCTCTCTGCCAAGCTCATTCTTGAGGTCCGAGATAACTTTATCTTGAGCGGCAATCTTGCGATCGCACTCTTCAGTGGCCATGGAGGAGGATTCAAGGATTTGAGCTATGCTCCTTTCATGATCCGCCTTGAGCTTATCCAGCTCTTTGCGAAGTCCCTTGTTCTCCACCACTAGGGTTTTGAGGTTCTCGGCCTCTTCAATCATAGTGATGGATTGTTTCACCAACGCTGTAAGTCAAAAAGAACAACAGTTTAGAAAAATTCGACATTGAAAAATCAAAAGACAAGGTTTGAATCTCGGAATGTTTACCTTCGGCTTCATCCTTGGCTACCTTGAGCTCAGCATTTTTAAGCCGGAGAGCTTTGATCTCTCTCCGCTTATCACAGACATTGGTTAATAATACCTGGTTATAGGAACATACTTTCTATAAGTCAGAATACCCAAAGTCAGAAAGCTACTTAAGACTCGGGCTAATATTTTTTGCTAAATATCAGCACGAGCCTTGGGGGCTACACTAGTTCGTTCTTTGGCATCCTAATGAAAGAATGAACCCGGATTTATATATCCTACTTCATGCTTGGGGGCTAGAGGATATGATATAACATAATGTAAAAAACAAGAGTTGGAATTCCGACTTACATATTGCTCGCGGGTGAGTTTGTCTAACCCCACGTTCACTTCAGCTGCCACCTTCTCGGCGAGGGTAAGGAGAATTACTGGGGCTGTTGGAAGCTCGCCAGTCCTGATTCTCTCGTCGTGAAGGCGGACTTGAGCGAGAAGGTCAGAGAACTTGATGTCCTCTGCTTCTTGCGCTTCCTCTTCGGGGGATAGATGGATTTTGTCCAGGACTTGCTTGGCTAGCCGCTGGATCTCCTCTGCAGATTTCCGAGATAAGCCAAACTTGGCAAGTACGGGATTGCTGAGGAGGTTGTCGACGAAGACTTCAGCCGAGGGATCATTACCCGAAGAGGGTTCACCCTTATCTTGAGCTAACGCACCCACGGTGACGTCAGTGTGTGACCCAAGGATCACAGGCGCCGTTGGAGGAGCCGGATCTTCTACAACCACCGGAGAAGGAGTAATCGCCAGTGTTGTAGAAGGTTGAGGGGCAGGAGTCGGAGGAGCCGTGGCAGGGGAAGATATGGTAAGCTTTGTTTGTCGCAAGGGCTTCGAAGGAATCCCTTTCCCCTTACCCTTGATGATTGGTTTTGCTCTGAGAAAGTAGTAAAGTCGGAAACATTACATCTCAGAAAGAAACTTGAGTAAAGTACAAAGGCGAAAATGTGGTGACAAAAGGGTACGCAAAGAAGCTCCAAGAGTTGGGAATATCAATTCCTAATGAATTGGGGATTCACCGTCTCCTTCAATCACTGCCACCAAGTTACAAGAACTTTGTGATGAACTACAACATGCACTGCATGAACAAGACGTTGCCTGAACTGTCGTCCATGCTGAAAACTGCTGAAGTGGAGATAAAGAAGGAGCACCAAGTGTTGATGGTCAATAAGACCACCAATTTCAAGAAACGGGGCAAGCCTAAGAACAAGGGCAACTTCAAGAAGGACGACAAGAAAGCTGCCGCACCTGCTAAGAAGCCCAAGGCTGGTCCTAATCCTGAAACTGAGTGCTTCTACTGCAAGGGTGCTGGTCACTGGAAGCGTAACTGCCCCAAGTACCTGGCGGATCTGAAGAACGGCAACATCAAGAAGAAAGGTATATTTGATATATGTGTTATAGATGTGTATCTTACTAGTAATCGTAGTAGTGCCTGGGTATTTGATACTGGTTCGGTTGCTCATATTTGTAACTCGAAACAGGAGCTGCGGAATAAACGAAGACTGGCAAGAGACGAGGTGACGTTGCGCGTTGGAAATGGCTCCAAGGTTGATGTGATCGCCGTCGGCACACTCCCTCTACATCTACCTTCGGGATTAGTTTTAAATTTAAATAATTGTTATTTGGTGCCTGCGTTAAGCATGAACATTATATCTGGATCCTGTTTATTGCGAGACGGTTACTCTTTTAAGTCCGAGAATAAAGGTTGTTCGATTTATATGAGTAATATCTTTTATGGTAATGCACCTGAGATGAATGGTTTATTCTTACTGAATCTCGATAGTAGTGATACACATGTTCACAACATAGATGCTAAACGAATTAAATTGAATGATAATTCTACATACATGTGGCACTGTCGTCTTGGTCACATTGGAGTGAAGCGTATGAAGAAACTCCATTCTGATGGACTTCTTGAATCACTTGATTTTGAATCACTTGAAAGATGCGAAGCATGTCTAATGGGAAAAATGACTAAGACTCCATTCTCTGGTACAATGGAGCGAGCTACAGACTTATTGGAAATAATACATACCGATGTGTGCGGTCCAATGAGTGTAGCATCGCGTGGTGGATATCGTTATGTTCTCACTTTCACGGATGACTTGAGTAGATAGGGGTATGTCTACTTTATGAAACATAAGTCCGAAACTTTCGAGAAGTTTAAGGAATTTCAAAGTGAAGTGGAAAATCATCGTAACAAGAAGATTAAGTTTCTGCGTTCGGACCGCGGGGGTGAATATCTGAGTTACGAGTTTGGCATGCATTTAAAGAAATGTGGAATACTTTCACAGTTGACACCGCCGGGAACACCACAGCGTAATGGTGTATCCGAACGTCGTAATTGAACTCTCTTAGATATGGTTCGGTCTATGATGTCTCTTACAGATTTACCATTATCATTTTGGGGCTATGCATTAGAGACAGCCGCATTCACTTTAAATAGGGCACCATCTAAATCTGTTGAAACGACACCGTACGAATTGTGGTTTGGTAAGAAACCTAACTTGTCGTTCCTTAAAGTTTGGGGTTGCGAGGCATATGTAAAGAAGTTACAACCTGATAAGCTAGAACCCAAAGCGCAGAAATGCGTCTTCATAGGATACCCTAAAGAAACAATTGGGTATACCTTCTATCATAGATCCGAAGGCAAAGTTTTCGTTGCAAAGAATGTATCCTTTCTTGAGAAGGAGTTTCTCTCGAAAGAGGTGACTGGAAGGAAAGTAGAACTCGATGAGGTTATTGAACCTTCTCTCGGATTTGAGAGTAACGCAGCACCGGAAGATGTTTTGGTTCCGCCTGCACCAATTGAAGAGGAAGCTAATGATAATGATCATGAAACTTCAAACGAAGTTACTACTGAACCTCGCAGGTCAACAAGGGTTCGTACCACTCCTGATTGGTATGACTCTGACTTGAACATCATGTTGGTGGACAACGCTGATGACCCTGCGACGTATGAAGAAGCTATGGTGAGCCCAGATTCCGACAAATGGCTAGAAGCCATGAAATCTGAAATGGGATCCATGTACGAAAACCAAGTATGGACTTTGGTGGACTTACCGGATGGCCGTAAGGCTGTCGAGAACAAATGGATTTTCAAGAGAAAAACAGATGCTGATGGTAATGTTACCGTCTATAAAGCTCGACTTGTCGCGAAAGGGTTCCGACAAATTCAAGGAGTTAACTATGATGAGACTTTCTCACCAGTAGCGAAGCTAAAGTCTGTGAGGATTTTGTTAGCAATTGCTGCACATTTCGATTATGAGATTTGGCAGATGGATGTCAAAACGGCGTTCCTTAATGGTGACATTGAGGAAGAGTTGTATATGGTACAACCCAAGGGTTTTGTCGATCCTAAAGATGCTGACAAGGTATGCAAACTTCAGCGCTCCATTTATGGACTGAAGCAAGCATCCCGGAGTTGGAATCAACGTTTTGATAAAGTAATCAAAAACTTTGGATTTATACAAACTTATGGAGAAGCTTGTATTTACAAGAAAGTGAGTGGGAGCTCTGTAGCATTCCTAGTACTATATGTAGATGACATATTGTTGATTGGGAATGATATAGAACTTCTTAATAGCGTCAAAACATATTTGAATAATAGTTTTTCAATGAAGGATCTTGGCGAAGCGGCATACATTCTAGGCATCAAGATTTATAGAGATAGATCAAGACGCCTAATAGGGCTTTCACAAAGTACATACTTGGACAAAGTTCTAAAGAAGTTTAGAATGGAAGATAGCAAGAAAGGGTTCGTGCCCATGTTGTCAGGTAAGACCTTGAGTAAAACTCAAAGTCTAGCTACGGCAGAAGATAGAGAGAAAATGAATAAAATTCCCTATGCCTTGGCCATAGGTTCTATCATGTATGCCATGCTGTGTACAAGACCGGATATAGCACATGCTGTTAGTTTAACTAGCAGATATCAAAGTGATCCTGGAATGGAGCACTGGACATCGGTCAAGAATATCCTAAAGTACCTAACTAGGACTAAGGATATGGTTCTTTCTTATGGAGGTGATGAACAGCTTGTTGTAAACGGTTACACCGATGCTAGTTGGAACATCGATCCGGATGACTCAAAATCACAGTCAGGATATGTATTTATTTTGAATGGTGCTGCAGTGAGCTAGAGGAGTGCGAAGCAAAGCGTTGTGGCGAAATCTTCAACTGAATCGGAATACATAGCTGCTTCGGAGGCTGCACAAGAAGCCGTTTGGATGAAGGAATTCATTACTGAACTCGGCGTGGTTCCGAGTGCGTTGGACCCGATGGCCATCTACTGTGACAACACAGGTGCCATAGCTAATGCGCAAGAGCCAAGGTCACATAGCAAGCTGAAGCACATCAAGCTACGTTTCCACGCTATTCACGAGTATGTCCGAGATGGTGACATAAAGATTTGCAAAGTACACACTGATCTGAATGTGGCAGATCCGTTGACTAAACCTCTCCCTAGGGCAAAGCATGACCAACACCAAAACGCCATGGGTGTTCGGTATATTACCATGTAATCTAGATTATTGACTCTAGTGCAAGTGGGAGACTATTGGAGATATGCCCAAGAGGCAATAATAAAAGTGATTATTATTATATCTTTGTGTTTATGATGAATGTTTACATCACATGCTATAATTGTATTATTAGGAAAAACTAATACTTGTGTGCTTTGTAAACATAAGAGAGTCCCTAGTAAGCCTCTTGTTAAACTAGCTTGTTGATTAATTGATGATCACGGTTTCCTGATCATAGGCATTAGGATGTGACTAATAACAAGGTTATGTCATTAGGAGAATGATGTGATGGACACACACCCATAGTAAGCGTAGCATAAGATCAAGTCATTAAGTTCGTATTGCTGTAAGCTTTCAAATACATAGTAACCTATTCCTTCGACCATGAGGTTATGTTAATCACCATCACCGGATGGATACTTTGATAACATCAAACGCCGCTTCGTAACTGGGTGGTTATAAAAGTGTCATTGGGTATTCTGAAAGTATGTGTTGAAGCGCATGAACCAAGATTGTGATTTGTCCATCCATATGACGGATAGATATGCTCTGGGCCCTCTCGGTGGAGTGTCATCTAGTTAGCTTGCAAGCATGTGACTGGGTCACAAGGGATGACATATCACGGAACGAGTAAAGAGTATTTATCAGTAACGAGGTAGAACTAGGTATGGAGATACCGATGATCAAACCTCGGATAAGTATTGTATCGCAAGACAAAGGGAATTAGTTTCGTATGTAAGTGGTTCAATCGATCGCAAAGTCATCGTTGAGTATGTGGGAGCCATTATGGATCTCCAGGTCCCGCTGATGGTTATTGATAGGAGATGTGTCTCTATCATGTCTACATATTCACGAACCGTAGGGTGACACACTTAAGGTTCGAAGTTGTTTTAAGTAGATATGGAATATGCGTTGGAGACCGAATGTTGTTCAGAGTCTCGGATTGGATTCGGGACATCACGAGGAGATCCGGAATGGTCCGGAGAATAAGATTCATATATAGGGGATCATTTTCTGAGTTAGGAAATGTTCCGGAGTGTTTGTATGAGGATTCTAGAAGGTTTCGGAATGTTCCGGAAGGTTCTAGAGGATATCTTGGAGTTTCCTTGAAAATCAAGATAGGGATCAAGGAGTCCTGGTGGGTCAAGATACGGAGTCGTGGGGGAGGAGGACTCCTCCCCCCACCTCCAATCCGCCGGCCTACAAGGGAGGGGAGTCCTACAAGGACTCCCCCTCCCTAGGCGCCTCCCTTCTTTAAATAGAGGGGTAGGGGCGCCCCCTCCTCCCTAGCTCCCATAACACCCAATCTCTGCCGCCTCTCTCCTCCACCTTCTTCTGCACAGGCATAGGCGAAGCCCTGCAGAATTCTCTACTCCACCACCACCACCACGCCGTCGTGCTGCTGGGATTCCGTGGAGAAGATCTACTACCTCCGCTGCTCGCTGGAACGGGGAGAGGAAGGTCTGCTTCGACTCCACACGTGTGACCGACTGCGGAAGCGCTGCCGAAACACGGCGCCGGAAGGATCGTCTACTTGACCAACGGCGGAAGCGCTGCCGGAACGCGACGCCGGAAGGATCGTCCACACGATCTTGAGATCGGCAAGTGATCGACTACATCAACCACGAGATCTAATCTCGTCAACGCTTTAGGATCTACGAGGGTTAGTTCCTATCTATCTCGTTGCTCATGTCTAATAGATTAGATTTTGGCTTTTATCTAGATTAGATCTAGGTTTTGTTCGTTCTTGCGGTAGAAATTTTTTGTTTTCCATGCTACGAACCCATCATATGTAACCCTGGGCGGTGTAGGCTTTTGGGCTGATGCGGAGGGAATCTTTTTTGGAAGATGTGATGGAGTGCATCAGTCTGTCCCCGTGGTACTGAAGTGGCTGGAACCGACGTGAGACCCAGCAATGGACCAAGTCGGATCCCTTCAGACCCTTGTGCTTGATCAAATACTCAATCCGCCTCTTAGCGAGGATCAGATCGTCGGTGAGAGCCGGAGCAGCCTCGTCCCAGGAAGGCTGGGCTGTGGCGGCTCCGTCGACAAAAGCTGGCAAAGCAGTAGCTTTGCCGGGAGCCGGAATATCACTATGGTAGAAGAAAGCGGCTGGCCATTTTTTGACTGAGTCACTGGCAGAAATTTTGGGATAGGCCTGGTCTCGTCTAACAGAAAAACTAATGGTACCGGTGATATAAGGAACACCGGTAGTGATGGAATTTCTCTGGACATGGAAATAGTACCGGAAGAGAAGCAAACTCGGCCTAATGCCGAGAAAGCCCTCGCAAAGCGCAGCATATGCGCTCATTTCTAGAAGAGAATTGGGAGGAAGATTGTGGAGTTGAACTCCATAGTGATCTATCACCTCGGAGAAGAACTCCGAGGGAGGAAAGGACAAACCTCGGTCCAGATGGGTGCCGAAGTGGACATGCTCGCCCTCGCATGGGTTGGGGACGGTTTCACCGAGGCCGGTCCGCCAGTCGTCGGCGGCGAGAAGCCCCTCCTTCTCCATGTTCTTGAGGCCTGCCTCGTCGAGGGCGCAGGGGATCCAGATTCCCTGGAAACTCTCCTTCTCCGCAGTTGCTTCCGCCGCCGCCGCCGCCAAACCAGAGGAAGAAGAAGAGGAAGCCATTTTTCTCCGGTGAAAAAGGTGACATTAAAGTGGCGGCGCTAGGAGCTCTGTGGGAGGAGGACGAGGAGGCTCTGGGCACGCAGGAGGATTGGGAAGGAAGGAACGACAAAGGACTGGTGGAGAGGAGAAGAAGAAATCTAAACCCCTTATATTCACCTACATGCGCCAAGATTCGTGCAAACGCTACAGTGTAACCGCCACGCGTCGTGGAAAGAACTGGGGAGGGCCCGCGCGATGATTGCATCGCCTCGATCTCCACGCACGCATTGAAACGGCGCCTCGGTTCCGCGAATCGCGGACCCACCAACGGTCGTGCTGACAGAACGTCTGTCAGATGACGTGACTTGACCATGCTTGTGTCAGGTGGCGTTAGAGACCAAGTTCCGGCTTAGTTTAAAAGCGAGCTGGAAAATCCGAGTAACCAATTGAAAGGTCTGACTTACTTTTAAGACCCGGATCGTATTTTTTTTTGTGAAGTTTCAGGAACCCTTCAAGATTCTGCAAGCCGAAGATCAAGCTGGACAATGATAAAATCCGACTTTGGATCTTGGAGGCCTCCGGGGGCTGCTGTTGGGGATATACTTTCCGGGTATCCTCACAGTTCCTCACTGACCAGGGTGTCCCACTTCGGGTTAGAGCTTTGCTTCACGGGCGGCCCAGTTAGAGAGAGAAGACGGAGTCCAATCCGGCTACAGGAAGGCCCAGAAGACTCACCGACTTAGGCTCATAATGTTACTTGTAGTTCAAGATGTACTCTGTAACCAACTCTTAGACGTAGCCGGGTTGATCTCTCCTGTAAAAGCCTAAGCCGGATATCTATATAAGCCGTCCTAGGGAGAGCCTTTAGGGCACCAGATAACACCCAATACTTTAGACCCTCAACTCGCACAGGCGATACCATTGTAACCCATATTCCCGCTTTGCCGTATTACTAGATTGCTAGCAGGAGTAGGGTCCGTCCAAAGCCGGCGGATTTGAACCTAGGTAAACTTGTGTGCTCACCGTCCCGGAACACCGTACGTCTCACACCCCTCTCTTCCGCACGCCTCGATAACCCGCTCATGGCGTACTTGTCCTCAATCTGACGACAGTAATAAAAGCAGATTTGATGGCTTTGTTTACTCATTTATATACTAGAGATTTACCTTTGTTCAGACTAAACTTCGGTGTAATCACACTCCTACCCAAAAATAAATATGTCGTACAAATTCAACAATATAGACCTAATTGTATTTTGAATGTAAGTTTCAAATTTTTTTACTAAGGTTGCTACTAATCGTATTACAGATTTGCCTCAGACCAACCCAAACTGCTTTCATGCCAGGGTGGCACATACTTGAGGGGGTAGTTGTCTTGCATGAAACAATCTATGAGTTGCATAGAAAGAAACTTTAAGGTGTGCTTTGTAAAATTGACTTTGAAAAGCGTATGATAAAGTTATGTGACTTTTTTGCAACAAGTACTTCGGATGAAAGGTTTTGATCTTGTTTTTTGGGAATGGATTGAAAACTTTGAGCAAGGTGGTAGTGTAGGAATAAGGATCAATGATGATATTGGCCACTATTGGCCACAATGTGATCTGTTGTCTCCGATTCTTTTCAATATTGTTGTGGATATGTTAGCTATCCTAATTGCACGGGCTAAGGACAATGGCTTAGTTGGAAGTCTCATTCCTCATTTGGTAGAGGGAGGGGTTTCTATACTTCAGTATCCAATGACACTATATTGTTTATGGAGCATGATTTGGAGAAATCCCTAAACATGAAGTTAATCCTAAGCATCTTTGAAACATTATCGGGATTAAAAATAAACTTTCATCGGAGTGATTTTTTGTTTTGGAGAGGCGAAGGACATGGAACATCAGTACAAACAGGTTTTTGGTTGTGAGACTGGTTCCTTGCCCTTTCGGTATTTGGAGGTACCTATCCATTATAGAAAACTTCGAAACGCAGAATGTAATCCTGTTGTGAGTCAGTTCGTGTCCAAGCTTGGGTGTTGGCAAAGCAACATGTTCTCATATGGGGACAGATTGGTGCTCGCCTATGTTTATGATATCATTTCTCGGAATACCTAAAGGGGTGAGAAAGCGTTCAGACTTCTTTCGATCACGATTTGTTTTGGCAAAGTCATGATACTGAGAAGAAATATAGGATAACAAAGTGGAATATTATTTGTCGGCCAAAAGATCAGGATGGATTAGGTATTGACGAACTTCAAATTAAAAACAAGTTTTTGCTTAGCAAGTGGTTATGCAAACTCCTAATGGAAGATGGAATGTGGCAACAATTGCTTCATAACAAGTACTTACAACTAAAACTTTGTCACAAATTGAGGCAAAACCTACGGATTCACCATTCTGGAAAGATCTCTTGAAGGTAAAGGCTGATTTCTCTCATCGAGGTTTTTTACAAGTGGGGGATGGTTCAACTGTGCGTTTTTGGGAAGACGTATGGTTAGGCGACACTCCACTCGCTCAACAGTACTCATCATTATATAATATCGTACGCACAAAAAAAGTTTAAGTCGCGGACGTTTTAGGCCAAGTACCTCTGAATAGTGGTTTTCGAAGGGCTCTTGTGGATAAGAAATGGGACACCTGGTTACATTTATGTCAATGTTTAATGGGAGTTCACCTTAATGACCGACCGAATAAATTTATATGGAAACTATCATCCACGGTGCTTTTTATGGTAAAATCTATGTATATTGACTTAATGAATGGCCATACTAGATACTTGCATAAACACTTGTGGAAAGTTAAAATCCCACTTAAAATTAAGGTCTTCATGTGGTTCCTTAATAATAAGGTTCTTTTAACAAAGGACAATCTAGCAAAACGGAATTGAAATGGGTGTCAAAAGTGCTGCTTCTTAGATTCAGCAGAAACTGTAGAACACCTATTTATCACATGTCCTTTTGCTAGGATTATTTGGCATCTGGTTTTTTATACTTATAACATAGCACCTCTAGCCAACATCACCAATATGTTTGAAATATGGCTGAATGGAATTGATAAGAAAACTAAAACTAAAATTCGAATTGGGGTTTCAACTTTATGTTGGCAATTAGGAGATGCCGCAATAATATTATCTTTAAAAACAAACTGGTACCAAGTTTTTGCAGGTTGTTAGTATGGCTACACACTGGATATAGCTATGCGCTTACCTCCTCTCGACGGACCAGCGGGAATCCATGGTCTCTGGATGCAACCGTCTGCTGACGGTCGCTCAGGATTTCTATTTCCTGGCTACAGGCTGGTGACATACGAGTAGATTGCAGAATGGCTAGTTTTATGCTGTTTTTAGTTTTTCGATGGTTGATACTTGTCTCAACCCTCGATGATCCATGATTGTAATAAACTGAACCTACTGAATTTTGCAATAAAGATGGTGTGCATCAATTGATGCAGAGGCCGGGTCTCAGCTCCCCATTTCTAAAAACACAAATAAGTATAATTTAGAGGAATTTCAGAATCCGGGTACACTCTTGAACCCAAATGAATAGTAAAATCAAAAATTACTATAAAATTTGTAAAATAGAAAAGAAAATTTTGCAGGTCAAGAATGTATGCAGGTATGTGCTTAGCAAGTTTGAAACTTAAATTCAAAAGTATGTAACTTGGGCAGAAAAGACAAAGTTTCGAATAAACAGTCCACAAGTTGTGCAAGTTCAGGTTTACTTTTTTGCCCAGGCCACATACAGATATATTTTTCCATGAAAATTTGTACGGCCAACAATCAATGTTGCATTCCCATGCATGATTCATCTCAAATATTTTTCAAACTTCAAAATACGATTTTTTTTTTAACTGGTGGGGGGAAACGGTATGAGGTGTACCGAGCCACATCCCCGTACTTCCAACTATTTTTTACTTTTCCCTCTATTCTATAATATAAACCTTTTTAGCTAGCTGGAATAGAGGAAATATTTCTTTTTTTGCGGGTAGAGGGAGTAATTATTATTGGTACGACCGAAGAAACAAGGGCTGACTGTGAGGGGTCACAAAGATGATTTTTGTTAGTTGTGCATTAGAGAAAAAATAGATGCAACTATTGACTCAAGTAAAGCTTAATCTGAAAGGATCCAAAATAATCTGTGAGCCTCTGAATTAGAATTATATGAACGGTTCAAAAGAGAAGTCTTCTGACTCATATTTTATATTGATATATTTGTGCCTTGATGGCTAGCATATTAAAATTAGGAAGGCAGATATACCTAATTGTCGTGGGCCAAAGAGAAGTTTTCCAAGGAGTATGTTCGAGAAAATGATAGTTTAGTCGTTGTCAACATGACAAAAGTAAACGGGCCAATAAACTATAGTACCTACGTGCTACCCTCAACCAGGTCACCCCTTCCATCGGTTTGTTTATCACATTCAAACGAACAAGAAACATACTCTGCCTGAATAAAGAAAATGAGCGAACGAGCAATAATGCATATGCTATTGCCAACATTCATCATAGGCTCTGTATGTGGACAGAAAAAACAGAGCACGAAGGAAGGAATCCATGACGAAATGTTGCTGCCTAGTCCTGAAGACGGTGCAATCTACGAGTCACCGGCTAGCAGGACAATGACTGCTATTGCCGTTCCAAGTCCATTTCGTGGCCGGAGCCGGAGGCCCGCGCGCCGTACAATCCCGGCCTCTCCGGCACGGCCCCTGACGTCGACGATGACCAAGACTCCGTCTCTTCTTCCAGCATCTCGAGAGGCACGATGGCCGCCGACGCCGCGGCTCTCTCTTGCCGGTCGACACGCGGGGCCGGCTCGGCCTTCCCGCGGCAGACCGGGCACGACGCGTTGGACATTAGCCACACGTCGACGCACACCTGGTGGAACAGGTGCTTGCAGGCCGGTAGCTGCCTCACCGTCTCCCCGTCGTCGACGGTGCTGAGGCACACGGCGCAGTCGTCCGGCGCCGAGGTCGAGCTCTCCCGCTGGTACGGGAAGGACGGGATGAGCGCGATGGTGGCGGCGTCGAGGCCGAGCTTGGGATGCTGCTGGGCCTGGACCTGCCCTTGAAGGGGCTGTGCACTGTTGCGCCGCGACCAGGTGCGGCGAAGGTGGAGGAAGCGCAGGCTGAGGTAGACGAGGACGAGGACGAAGCAGCAGGCGAAGGATGCTGCCAACGCGGCGAGCAGCGTCGGCGTCGGGGTGCTGCAGCACGGGCTCCCTCCAGCTCCCCGCTGAAAGCCTCCTGGGCTGGCGAAGTAGGACATGGTGGCGCGCCGAGGAAATATAATGGCTTTGTGATAACGTAAGCAGCCTGTGGGCTGTATATGTAGAACATCGATCTGGGTTAGATGCACCGAGTCTTTGGAGTTTGGAGGGAAGGAGGGGGTGGATTGTTTCGAAATGGATTAACCGATGCCTAAAGTGCATCACCTATGACGTCTCTTCTCCAAACAATGCTTTGAAGTTTCTTCAACACCCGGATTTTAAATGGATGAATGTCGTGTCTAAGATGTTGTTGACAATCCTTTTAATATTTCGCTGGACTACGCAAAGTTCGCCAGGCTAAACATATTTGGACGTTTCACTACTTCTTTTCACTTACATGAAAACCGCAATAACTCATTGTTTCTTGTACTGCCTCCGTTTCAAAAAAAAAGGTGTATAATTCTTTCAAAAGTCAAACGGTGTAAAGTTTGACCAAATTTATAGAATAAGATTATCAACATTTACAAGATAAAACAGACATAATATGATAGTATACTGCAAGGTCTATCTAATAATATAGATTTTATATTATAGATGTTCATAATTTTTCAAGTAACTTTTTGTTTTTCGACTTTAAAAAAACACACCTTCCTTTTAAGAATGGAGGTAGTACATTCTAATAAATGCATAGGACAGAAGTAGTTCATCCTAGATTACTATCCGATTAGTGAGCTTTAGCATCACCGCTAGCCGACTAATTCTCCGAGTAAGTAATATCTTGCCGATCGCATCTCCATGCGACTCATGTTGAGACGATCAACCACCCACCTTACCCGAAGAACACAACCACTGGCAAGTTGTCCGACTTATAGTTTTACAGGCGAGGTAATCGATTACCTCGCCTTCTTTGAGGGAACAGAGACAAATTAAAACTACAAGCCGACACTATGCCGGCTTAGTTTGTCTAACACTTGGACAAAAAGTGATAGGGTATAACTGTTCATTACTTGTCCAACAAGAAAAGACAACTTTAGTGAGTGGATCGCTGATCTCATCAACGTGAGCTCATCTGGATCTAACTAACTCTTTGGCTAGCCCGAACCTAATCCCACGCTGCTTAAGGCAAAAACTGATCAACTGGGTAACCAAAAACTCGAAAAAAGATCCAATCTTGGCCTCGCATGCGCACAAACTGGACCAATAACTAGTAGCCAAAGTTGTGATATTGCTATTGGGCTACGATATGGCTAACTCTGGCAAGCCACTCCTCCAAGATCCGACAGAGGTAGATGACAACAGTTCTTACTCCTAGACTACCATCTGCGGAAGTTGAGGAAGCACGTCGGGTCGCGGCAGTGCAGTTCTTGTTCTTCGTCAACTGCTCCGGCTCCGGTGAACTTGATCGATCCTAGGGCCTCTCCTCTGGCTCAGGAAAACTACGCTATTGCCTAATGCCTCTGAGCACCTTAGATGCGACACCTCTGCTGTCTCACACACATGCAATATGGAGCTCGGATAGTGAGGTGCTAACCCGCTTCTTTCTCCACGGGACAAGATGGTTGGAGGCCCAAGTGTCCTGCCTGAGGAATTTCTAGATCCCATCCCGCCGTTGGCCCGCCCACCTATATGTAGGGAGTAGATGAGGTCACACTACACCTTGTGTCCCTCATTACACACCCTAAACCTAGTCAAAGTGGGTCCAGCCCATTGACATGTATCGCCATCTAGCTAAGTTAAACATGTCGAATTGTGTTTGTCAGATTTCCATCCGCCTAGATCCACTCTCTTAAGTGTGTGATCCCACAGGCTTATGGTAAGCCGGACAATAGTGGATTCTACCTAAGAATGCAAGCTCCCAGATACATGTAAGTCCCATCCATGTGAGGCTTTGTCCGATTCCCTGTGCCTCGCGATATTGGTGATAAGCCTCTAGGCACCATCCTAGTGCCGACATAATTTTCTTTTATCATTCTAGTGATCAGTGACTCCTTCCTCCTAACATTAGTCGGATCACCATCCGCCTAACCTAGTCGGACTATCTTGATCAAAACTTGATCATGTAGCGCATGACCATGCTTCCAAATCATAACACACGAGATGGCCCAGAGAATATATCTTCGTGGTGAAGGGGAGAATTCTGTCCTAGCTAATCCACGTTACACGGCTTACTTCTTAGTCGACCCAAGAATGCCCTTACTACCAGTTACAAACAACGAATGGCAGACTCAAAGTCGGCTAGTCCATAATCTGGATCATGCGGTCACCTCAGGTATAAGGAGTCCATTGTGCTAGTAGGGACATACGATGGCCTGATCATGCAGACTAGCCTTGGGTTGGTTTGTCTGATGTATCTCTTCTACCTAGTCAATGCAAGTAGAATATCATCTCTATGCACATGACTCGCGGAACTTAGTTATCTTACGGCTTACATATTAGCCTCGACAGTGGGTGCCAACTCAACCTCAAACAACTAAGAACAAAACAGCATGAACTGAATTTAACTACAAGGTTAAACAACTACATCATATACAACGACAAGTGCAAGCAGTTCAGGTTGTACAGATACAAGTCAGAAAGTGGAGCCTCTAGTGTACCATTCCTAACACTTAGACAATGAGAACATCATGTTCCTTCATACCAGAAGATTCTCTTTGGAAGTCATCAAATGGTTACATGTAACAGTGTGACTATGATGTTGATTTTCAAATACTTCGGAAATGTCTAGGGGACACGATAGTTCACGAATGGGACGTGTTCCTCCGACAATGGAGATATTCTCTCTAGGTACCTAAATATCTCTCCTAGGGTTTTGTTATGTGTCGTGAAGATACAATAGGTTCGCTTGGTACATTCGTGTATATACGATAGTCACGGATGTCCAAATCTAGCTGTTGATTATTGACTAGAAAAGAGTTTCTAGTTCATGTCCACGTATACCAAACTTGTGGGGTCACACGCTTAACGATTTCACTGATATGTTTAGTGTTTGTTTCATATATGTGTGAGAGAATAAGTATCAGAATAGTTTTAGACAATCAAAATAAGTTTCAGGGAGAAACTAGAAGTTGTTTAAGAGAAGGACTAGAAATATTATGGGTGTGTGTGAAGGGGGTTATTGAAATTTTAATTAATTAAGGAATCAATTATTGTTTGAAACATTTAAAAGAAATAATAGAAGGACCAATATGGGGCAGCACACACTGGCCATGCGCCTAAGAGAGGCAGCCCATATGTGGTGCCCCTTGCTTGGAAGTGAACGGTTGTGGTCGCCACCAGCCCTAGGGTGGGAGATCTAGGATCCTAGGCCCATCTCTTCCTCCTATATAAAGAGGGAAGACACTACTAGGGAAAACCCTACCCGAGACGCACCAGAAACCCTATCCGAGGCGCATATGATATGCGCCTCTAGCATCGCACCTCTAGTATTTGTTATGCGAGGCGCATATGATATGCGCCTCCTATATCCTAGATATGCGCCTCCCATACTCAGAATATGCGAGGCGCATATTGATCTGAATGCGCCTCCTATATTCTGCATATCTAAGGCGCATATTGATATGAATGCGCATCGGATATTATTTTTGAATTTCAAAAAAAAACTGGCGGCCAGATCTGGGTCTGGCCGGAATTTCGTCAGAGCTCGTCGAAGGTCGTGCCCGTGGACACAACCTACCACCACAGGCAAGTGCGGGAGGCCATGGCCATGGGGGTCGCTAGAGATGGTGGAGGAGGAGGATGAGTCCGCCGGAGGTGGAGGAGGAGGAGAGTGGAGGAGGAGGAGAGGAGGAGGAGAGGTGGAGGAGAAGGAGAAGGAGAGGTGGAGGAGAAGGAGGAGCGGTGGAGGAGGAGGAGGAGGAGAGGTGGAGGAGAAGGAGAAGGAGAGGTGGAGGAGAAGGAGGAGCGGTGGAGGAGAAGGAGAAGGAGAGGTGGAGGAGAAGGAGCAGAGGTGGAGGAGAAGGAGAAGGAGAAGGAGGAGAGGTGGAGGAGAAGGAGAAGAAGGAGGAGAGGTGGTAGGTGGCTGTTTCGAATTTGAATCCGGCTCTACTTATGTCATATGATATGCGCCTTGAGTAATTTTTTATTTTTTGTAGGAAAAATCTTCTTTCGGCCATAACTTTTTACTCTTTTCGAATTTGGGGATTCTGTAAAATCCAAAACGACCATAGGTTGTTGAAATCGAGTAGTCAATTTCGATACGATCATTTTGATAGGTTAAAGATTTTTTCCGACATCGTATGCAAAATACATCGAAATTCATGTTTTTCAATTTTGTCTAGATCTATACCTGTTGGGGATATACTTTCTCGGTATCCTCACAGTTCCTCACTGACCAGGTGGCCCACTTCGGGTTAGAGCTTTGCTTCACAGGCGTCCCATTCAGGGAGAAGAGACGGAGTCCTGTCCGGCTACGGGAAGGCCCAGAAGACTTACCGACATAGGCTCATAGTGTTACTTGTAGTTCAAGATATACTTTGTAACCGACTCTTAGTCGTAGCCGGATAGATCTCTCCTGTAAACCCTAGGCTGGATATCTATATAAGCCGTCCTAGGGAGAGCCTTTAGGGCACCTAACCTCACAATAGTCTACAATCTCAACTCGCACAGGCGAAACCCTTGTAACCCATATGCCGGCTCTGCCGTATTACTGGATTGCTAGCAGGAGTAGGATCCATCCAAAGCCGGCGGATTCGAACCTGGGTAAACTTGTGTGCTCACCGTCCCACACCCCTCTCTTCCACACGCCTCAGGGACCCCCTCATGGCGTACATGTCATCAATCCAACGACAGTTGGCGCCCACCGTGGAGTAAGTGAGCTTCGGATCTGCGTTCCGAGCGGAATCTGCAAGAATCAGAATCGGCGAGACTATCACCGTCGGTTGCATCCTCTACGCCTGCGACGTCTCTCTTATCGTTCTCGATGAGACCTGGATTCCGGCTAAGGAGGCCATGACTGCCTACACCATCATGTCTTTCGGCGAGGTCGATGTGTACATTGGATTCGCTGAACCTGCCCCACCCACCCCAGCGGTGATGATAGAGGGAAAAGAAATTTTTGGGTCCCCTTTGTCCGCGGAGGCGGCAGAGTTCCAAATCTTAGAGAACCGTAATCCCACCTAGCCCGCACCAATCGCGGAGATAGTGGAGAAAGCTAAGCCTGAAGCGGATCTTGCGGTTCAAGTCGAATCTGGAGTGGACCTCCCTCGTGAGGTCAAATCCCAAATTGATCTATCTGCTGAGGTCGAAACCCAGGAGGAGCACAACAACAACCTTGGTTCCGGCTCTTCCAACGCCGGAACAGATCAACCGTTCCTGAGGCATACATTGCGGCGCATGATACTGCAAGACGCAAGAGTGGATGAGGTTCTCGAGACTATCAGGATCTTCGAGGAACCCACGAGGAAAGCCGCAACTACCTCGGGACCCACACGTCGCACTTCGTCGGATACGTTGGATCTGGATCCGGTTCTGCCGATGCTGGAGAGAACACCAACGCAGTGCTGGAGGCGATCGGAACAAACACCGACTTACCCGCGTCCTCGGATGACTCGATGACATCGGTGGATTTTCGAAAGTTCTTCGCGGAGTATGAAGAGGAGTATAACTCCAAAGCTGTAGAAGAAGGAGAAGCCATGGATGAAGGATCCAGGGAAAACTCTCCCAAAACGCAGGATGACATGGATATCGGAGATAATCCCAAGGTCCAGATGTCCGAAAGTACCGATCAGAGCTTGACTCCGAGAAACGGACCCAAAGCCATCTTTGTTACCGGCGCTTCCAAGAAAGCAAAGAAGAAGAACAAGAAGAACAAGACCACGGCAAAAGACCCTCCGACAGAGGAGGTGATTGTCGAGGAATATGAGGAAGACTCGGATGGAGCACTTATCCCAGACGAGCCCAAAGAAGAGTTGGTGGATGGACATGTGATCACCGAAGGTGCGCGTAAACTCATCGATGCTACATTAACCGCACTTATTCCTACAGCTGCAGAACTCACAGCTGAAGAGCTGGACGAAAGGGCCCAGGCCCTAGAAGTGCGTCGCCAAATACTCCTTGATGAAGCCAAAAACCTTGAGGAGGAAAATAAGTGCATGGAAACTATGGAGAAGTACAACTCCAGGCAACATCAGAAGACCACGAAACGTCATACTCATGATGACCAATTCCCGCAGATTCACAAAGTCCTCTTTGGAGGAGAACATGGGGTGCCTCGACGCGACAGCAATGGAGATTGGGTGTATCCAACACCAGTGCAAAACACTGTTGTGGCTCGAGAAATCCTATCTGCTAATCTCGGCCCAGAGCAAATCCGATTGGGCATTAAACTACTCAACAAGGGTCTGGGGCAGCAAAAGGCCGCCCTGTCCGGAAGCCAAAAACTGGTCTCCCAATCTGACCAATGTCGCACGGATCTGGCCTGGAATGATATAAGACCCCAACATGTTCTAGAACAGCATCATCGTTCCGACCATCGGGAAGACAACTACTCAAGAACCGGATCTTCTGGACAGCACCGCAAAGCTGCACGCGACTAGCGTAACGTTACCCTAGTTGCGGAGCAAGAGGCAATTGCTGCACTGAATCCGAAGAATCCTCCCCGGCGAGAGTCGAATGACCGACGGGAAGAAGACAAAGAGAAACATCGGGAGGAGGACCGTCAGAGGATGCCGCATCCTAGACATGCAAGTTGTCCGGCTGACGGACGAAGGAACGACGGACACCGTGCCAAGATAAGCCGGCAGGGAGCTCGTCATAATGAAGATCCTCCCCGGAACTGGAATAATGACGCTCCGGACGGAGGCCGGCGAACAGCCGAAAATAACCCAGCTGCTCCACCCTCTCCACCAAGCAGCCATCACAACGGCTCCCAAGGAGGCCAAGGAGGGTGTCATGGTGGAGGAGGTGGTGGCAGAAGCCGAAGTCCGGCTCCAAGGCACCACAATCATAGCCATCATTCGGGACGATCTTTATCCCCAAGTGACGCAGGCATATGATCAATTCCAACATAGAGGTGCGGCGCTACGAAAACGATGATATATACGTGGGTGATACATTGCAAATGTATCTATAATTTTTGATGTTCCATGCTTGGTTTTATCTACTTTCTTGTGTTTCGTCCACACTTTGGAGTACTTTTCATATGATTTCTTGGACTAACCTATTAACAAGAGCCATAGTGCCAGCTGCCTGTTTTCTGCTATTTTTGGTTCCAGGAAAGTCAAAAATGAATAATTTTTGGAATTGGATAGGACAAAAGCCAAAGTCACTATTTCACTGAGGGACACCTGGAGCCAGAATACGAGACGAAGAGGGGCTGGGGCCCGGCCACACCACCTGGCCGCACGGCCAGGCCTGGCCCGTGCCATGGGGTGGTCTGGCTGCCCCAAGCACCCCCTTGGCCTCTCCTTCCACCTATATATTGCCTCTGATACGAAAACCCTAAGTACCCGATCAAAAATCCACGAAAGAGTCTGTAGCCGTCGTCATCTCCATCCCTAGATCGAGAGGGATCTGAAGCCCTTCCCGGCACCCTGCCGGAGAGGGGAATTCACCCTGGAGGCCTTCTTCATCACCATGCAAGCCTCCGGTGTGATGCGTGAGTAGTTCATCTCTGGAATTCGGGTCCATGTAGTAGCTAGATGGCTGGTTCTCCTCCTTTGTGCTTTCATGTTTAGATCTCGTGAGCTCCGTTCATGATCAAGATCATCTATTTGTAATTCTGCATGTTGTGTTTGCGGGGATCCGATGGGTATTGAGATGCTATTTCAGATTGATTATTGATTCTATCATGTCTTTGTTATTTGTGATCTTGCATGTTTTTCCGTTGTTAGTAGCTATCTTGGCCAAGTAGATTCTAGCAAATCCAAGAGTTAGTATTTATGCTCGATAGTGGGTTCATGCCTCTGGTAATCTGGGGAAGTGACAGAAATCTCTAAGGTACTAGATGTGTTGTTGCTACTAGGGAGAAAACAACAATCCTTTGTTCATAGAACAATTGTATTGTTTACTTTACACGCAATTCGTAATGCAATTATCCGTTGCTTGCAACTTAATACTGGAGGGGGTTCGGATGATAACCTAAAGGTGGATTATTAGTCATAGATGCAGTTGGATGGCGGTCTATGTATAATGTTGTAATGCCCAATCGAATCTCAAAGGAGTCAAGATGAGTAGTATATGCTTGTATGCTTTCTCGATGTTTGTCAATTGCCCCGCTATAATTTGTTCACCCAACATGTCATCTATCTTAAGGAGAGCCACCACTAGTGAACTATGGACCCCGGTCCTTTCTTTTACTATCAATCTACAAACTATTTACTACTTTGTGTTTACTTTCTACAAACTATTACTTTCTTCCACTCGATACGTTTAATCCTTTGTTTTCAGCAAAACCGGTGAGATTGACAACCTCATCGCAAGTTGGGGGCAAAGTTCTGTGGTTGTGTTATGCAGGTCTCCACGTTGCTACTAGCACCGGTAGTGCGTCCTGCCAAGGCTCGGCTAGCTACACCTTTGGGGTGTTTCCTTGCTCCTACTGGTTCGATTAAACCTTGGTTTCATACTAAGGGAAAACTTGTTGCTGTGCTCATCATACCTTCCTCTTGGGGTTCCCCAACGAGCTTGATATATTTCGGGCCATCAGTGGGGCCAAAGTGCTTCGGACCATGAATAAGAGCTACAGAATTCCCGGAAGGATTTGCTATCTCAAGACACATTCAAGCCTATGACGGTATAGCTTAGCCAGATACTTGGCTCCAGGATTTTTTCCTGTCTTGCTGTATCGCCAAAGGCGGAAATAGCCTGGTCGCAACCCGATATCTCCCACTCATGTTGCGGAAGACGGCACGATCATGGCTCAATGAACTTCTAGAGAACACCATCCACAACTGGTATGACATGCAAAGTGCGTTCTTTCGGAATTTCGAAGGCACTTATCGGAGGCCCTGTACGGTAGGAGACCTATAGCGTTGCACCTAGAAAGCCGGAGAAACTTGGCGGGATTATCTCAGATGATGGATCGACACCAAGAATTCCTGTGAAGGAGTAAATGACCAAACTGCGATTGAAGCTTTCATTGCAGGACTCCCAATTGGTTTACTACGTCATCGCTTGAAGTGTGACAAGGTCACTGATCTGGGAGAGATGATAGAAACAACGAGCAAGTATGCAGATGCTGACGACGACGTAGAGGGATTACTGAACGCCCTAGTTGTGCCATAGTCGGTAAAACAACCAAAGCAGCAAGCTCAGAAGCGCAAGAACACCTAGGAAGAAAAGCCTAACGCGGAAACGGCAGTGGTCACTGCCACTTTCGGGTCTAGAGGACGAGGAGGGCGCGGCGGTGTCCGTGGACGTGGTCGTGGGACATCAAGAGTCCAGGGTAGAGGAGACCAACAACCCGTCAAAACCTACTCCTAGGCCGACATTGCCAATAACCCATGTGTGCATCACTTAGATGCCAATGGGGTCTCGTCCCACACAAACACCGAGTGTCGTTTCAATGAGGACATCAAGAAAGACGATACCGCTGGCTATAGGGCTAAGTGGAAGAAGGGAAAGAAGAACCCCAAAAAGGATAAAGAGACCAAGGACGATTCCGACATGGAGGAAGCCGATGCTTCAAATCCCAAGCCGAAAGGGAAAAGGAATTTCCCGACAAAGGAAAGACACTTACGTCACCTTCCTCGGATCTCAACCAACTAAGGTCAAGAAAGCAGTTCTACATGAGCTGAACGCAACAGTTCCAGCTGTCCCTCAATTTCTGGACTGGTCGGAAGTGGCAATCACCTTTGACTGTGCTGATCATCCGCCTAAGTTGCACAGGCGAGGAAAATACGCCTTAGTCGTCAATCCACTTATTGACGACTATGGTTTCTTCAAGACTCTCATGGACAGCGGCAACAGCATCAACATTCTGTATGTCGAAACACTAGACCGAATGAAGATCTTGGAGACCCAGCTAAACTACAGCTTTGTGATCTTTCACGGAGTTGTCCCAGGAAGACAAGCAAATTCCCTGGGAGAAATCACTTTGGATGTTACCTTTGGAACTCCAAAGAATTATCGGACAGAAGCACTTTCCTTTGAAGTGGTCCCGTTCAAGAGCGCGTACCATGCTATATTCGGACGTCTGGCTTACTAGGCTTTTATGGCTCATCCGTGTTACATTTACAATATGATGAAAATTCTAGGTCCCAACGGCGTGATCACCATCAGAGGAGACCCGAAGAAAGCGCAAGAGTGCGAGGATGGAAATGCCGCCTTTGCTGAAGCCGTGCTGCACGCCCAGGAGTACCAGGAGATCAAGAAGAGCATAGATCCGTCCGAGATGCCCGCAACAAAAAAGGAGGTGACAAAGCCGAATCCGGAGTTCAAGGCATCAAAAGAGACGAAGAAGACGTCGTTGAAGGATGATGACCCCTCCAAGGTGACCTAGATAGGCGTAGGCCTAGATAGCACATAGGAAAGCGTGCTCGTCAAGTTCCTCAAAGCAAATCAAAATATCTTCGCATGGCAGCCATCTGACATGACTGGAGTACCTAGGGAACTTGCCGAGCACTCTTTAAATGTAAACCCGAATGCTAAACCTGTCAAACAGTCCTTACGACGTTTTGGCGATGAAAAGCGCAAGGCAATAGCTAAGGAACTAGCACATCTCGAGTTAGCCGGATTCATAGAAGAGGTCATCCACACTGTGTGGTCGGTGATGACCCACAAGTATAGGGGGTGTATCGCAGTATTTTCGAGGAAAGTGAAACCCAATTTATTGATTCGACACAAGGGGAGCCAAAGAATATTTATAAGCCTTAACAACTGAGTTGTCAATTCAGCTGCACCTGGAAACAATCTTGCTCACATCAGTTTATCAGTAGCAACAGTTTTGTAGTAGGAATAGTAAAGTAATAGCAGCAGTAGAGTAAAGACAGTAGTAACAATAGCAGTAAACAATAGGATTCGAGTGCGGTAGGCATAGGGATGGATGGACGGGCGTTGCATGGAAAATTCACATAGCAATCAGAACATAGGGCAATTGCAGATAAATAAAATAAAGCATCCAAGTACTAGATAATCCTAGGCATGTGTTCCATATATAGTCATACGTGCTCGCAATGAGAACTTGCACAACATCTTTTGTCCTGCTAGCCCGTTTGCAGCGGGGCCTCTAGGGAACTACTGGAAATTAAGGTGCTCCTTTTAATAGAGCACCGAAGCAAAGCATTAACACTCTGTGAACACATGTGATCCTCACATCAAAGCCATTCCCTCCGGTTATCCCAATTTCAGTCACTTCGGGGCCTTTGGTTCCGGAAGACAACGTGTGTATACAACTTGCAGATAAGACCAAAAACAATACTATCATAATGAATCAATAACATGTTCAGATCTGAAATCATGGCACTCGGGCCCTAGTGACTGATGGCTCAATACACGGCGCCCAGAAAAGTGCTTGGTGCGTGGTGTTGATGTAGAGCTCGTTGGGAACCCCAAGAGGAAGGTATGATGAGCACAGCAGCAAGTTTCCCTCAGTTATTAAACCAAGGTTTAATCGAACCAGTAGGAGCAAGGAAACACCTCGAAGGTGTTACTAGCTGAGCTTTGGCAGGGCGCACTACCGGTGCTAGTAGCAACGTGGAGACCTGCACAACACAACCACAGAACTTTGTCCCCAACTTGCGATGAGGTTGTCAATCTCACCGTGTTTTGTGGAAAACAAAGGATTAAACGTATTGAATGGAAAGAAGTAAAAGTTTGCAGAAAGTAAACACAAAACAGTAAACAGTTGTAGACTGTATGTAAAGAAAGAGGACCGGGATCCATAGTTCACTAGAGGTGGCTCTCCTTAGATAGATAACATGCTGGGTGAACAAATTACAGCGGGGCAATTGACAAACACCGAGAAAGCAATACATGCATACACTAATCATCTTGACTCCTCTGAGACTTGATTGGGAATTACAACATAATACATAGACCGCCATCCAACTGCATCTATGACTAATAATCCACCTTCAGGTTATCATCCGAACCCCTCCAGTATTAAGTTGCAAGCAACAGATTATTGCTTTACGAACTACGTGTAAAGTAAACAATACGATTGTTTTATGAACAAAGGATTGTTGTTTTCTCCCTAGTAGCAACAGCACATCTAGTACCTTAGAGATTTCTGTCACTTCCCTAGATTACCAGAGGCATGAACCCACTATCGAACATAAATACTAACTCTTAGAGTCGCTAGCATCTACTTGGCCAAGATAGCTACTAACAACGGAAAGAATGCAAGATCTCAAATAACAAAGACATGATAGAATCAATAATCAATCTGAAATAGCATCTCAATATCCATCGGATCCCCGCAAACACAACATGTATGAATTACAAATAGATGATCTTGATCATGAACGGGGCTCACAAGATCTAAACATGAAAGCACAAAGGAGGAGAAACCAGCCATCTAGCTACTACATGGATTTGTTGTCCATGGATGAACTACTCACACATCACACCGGAGGCTTGCATGGTGATGAAGAAAGCCTCCAGGGTGAATTCCCCTCTCTGCAGGGTGCCGGGAAGAGCTTCAGATCCCTCCCGATCTAGGGATGGAGATGACGGTGGCTACAGACTCTTTCATGGATTTTTTGATCGGGTACTTAGGGTTTTCGTCTCGAGGGCAACTTATAGTCGGAAGGGGAGGCCGAGGGGGTGCCGGGAGCGGCCACACCACCCCCGGCACGGGTCAGGCCTGGCCGTGCGGCCAGGTGGTGTGGTGGCTCCCTGGCCCTTCTCCGTCTCGTATTCTGGCACTTGATCACTTCCGGAAAAATAGGCACTTTGGCTTTTGTCCCGTCCAATTCCGAGAATATTCATTTTCTGACTTTCCTGGAACCAAAAACAGCAGAAAACAGGCAGCTAGCACTGTGGCTCTTGTTAATAGGTTAGTCCAAGAAATCATATGAAAAGTACTCCAAAGTTGGAACAAAACACAAGAAAGTGGATAAAACCAAGCATGGAACATCAAAAATTATAGATACATTTGCAATGTATCGACATCCCCAAGCTTAACTCCTGCTCGTCCTCGAGTAGGTAAGTGATAAAAAGAAAGAATAATTTTTGAGGTGACATGCACCATCAAAGACTTGATCAAAGTATTTGCAAAACACTCAAAGCTGGGATCATAGTACTTAAATCATAACATGAAAGACAAAGTTCTAGCAATAAGCAAAGAAACTATGATGCAACATGAAAAGGCACAAACAAAAGATTTATGAATAACAATGCTTTGCAAGACGTTTGTTTGTTTCACATAAATAAATCATAGTATAAAAGTATTCAGCTTGTCCCTCAATAGAGTAGCAAATATAAATGCATAGGACACCTTCAAAGTTCATAAGAGTGACTAGATACAATAGTTTCAAACAAGCAATAACAAGTTATGCATCAATCAACTAGTCTTGGGACAATGCACATAGAACTAAGAATGGCCACTATGCTCTCAAAGTAGGTGCATAAAGATAGAAGGTGAAGACTCAATATAATGGTGGAATAAAAGCCTTTTGTAAAAGGAAGTAGGGATTCAAGTCTCATAAAGAGCTTCCAAAAATTATGGTACTCATAGCTTTCAGCTCTCATTGCCCCTATCATAAGCATCTTGAAGTGATTAAGGTTAAAGTGAACAAACTATGGTGTACATGCTTGACGAAGTATAAGTCAGAAATCTCATGTCCCTTGTATATGAGGGCCGCTGCTCATGCTACTCAAGTTTAGTCACCGGTAAGTTCTCGTCATCGTAAGTACATGTGTATCATTGAGAACCGCCAACGGGGTACCCCTTGCCCGATGATACGGAAGAATCCCCATATCAAAATGACAAGGCAAGCAGACAACGAGCATCTCAGCATTCTTCTTATTTATCATGGGAATATGGTGCTTTTTTCTCTCTTTCCTCTTTTCATAGTATCTCTTTTTTTCAACATAGGACTCTTTTTTTATAAGAAGAATGCGTCATAGACAACTCATTATGGTTACGCTGCAGGTTTCCACCATGTCAGCATGGATTAGACCAGCGGCCCAGGCGTTTCTCTAACACATATACATAACTCCATGGACTTACAAGCTCTCCTTTCATTTCACACCGACGACATCCATATACAAAAGAGCATGATATCAACTAGGTACAAGTACCAAGTGCAATGTTGAAAGCATTCCCCATGAAAGCATGGTTCTGCTAATTCCCGACAAATAAGTGCAAGCATATACAACATAGAAGACACAATGGTTCAAGTTTATTAAGGGCAAGTAAAGTAAAGTGTGCCATCAAGTTCGTGAGAGCTTTAATCACTAGTTTTTTCATAACAAGTGGAAGGTAAACAAAACCATGAATATACTTGGAATAGCATAAGCTAGTAGGTAGGTATGGTGGACTCTTTGGAATAACTTGGTTTAGGGAGTTGGATGCATGAGTGGAACTCATACTTTGTTGTGGAGGCTAGCAAGAGACTGGGAGCGACAAACTAAGAGAGCAATAATGGCCATAATCATGCAGAGCGACAAAACATCATTGATCAAAGCATAAAGTGATACTACAAGTTGAAAACTAAAGGATCATAAAGGCTTATGGTGACTTGAGATAGTCATAACATGGTGTGAGCATGTGCCAAGTCAACCCAAATAAAGCATCAAAGGAGAATACCACTATACTATGCTTTAATATGCTAAACAACGCATGATTCATCCAAGGCACATTAAGCAATATCAATTGTTTATAACAAGTCATGCTATAGCAAAGAATACTAAGCATAAAGCCAAAACAATATCAAGCATGGCATGACAAAGCATAGGCCACAGTAAAAAACAAGCTCTTTTTACCACATAAGCATGAACTTTCCTACTCTTTTCCAAACCAAACCAAACTATTTGCAAACCAAAGTGTGAAAGAGGGGGTCGAACCAACTTATTCAGAAAACTAAGCAAACAAGCAAACTAAAAACCAAAACAAAAACGAAAAAGAAGACGCTCCAAGAAAAACACAATTGTGCATGAAACAATAAAAATGAAGCATTTGGAAGAAACCTGGGATTTTTATTGATGAAGAAGGGGATGCCTTGGGCATCCCCAAGCTTTGACGCTTGTTGTTCTTGTATGTTTCTTGGGGTGACACGCGTGGCATCCCCAAGCTTGAGCTTTAGTCCATCCTTCATCTCATTACTCATTTCTTCCATACACCTGAAAATTTTCCTTCATACAAAACTTCACACAATGTCATTAGCAACATTAGTGCACTTAAGATAAATAAGTCTCAAGGTTCAGTTATAACACCAAATAAACTTCCATTAGAACACTAGCTACTGTATCACTTCCCTCAAAAAGCTCAATTCCCCAAAGGAACTCAAGAAGGAACTAACAAGAAGCAAATGCAGAAAAATGGCAGAAATCTGTCAAAACAGACCAGTAGGTAAAGACGAATTTTTTCGAAGACCTTCTGTTGTTCAAATCAAAAAGTGTTGAACTAACGAAAGTTAGACAACAACCTGGGTAAGAAGCACAAATAATTACAGCTCAATCCGACGTACAGAGCTCTCTCAGGAATTTTTACGGTGAAGCACAGAAATCTGTTTCGGGACAGCAAATTTCCCAATCATTACTTCACTCTCATTAGAGGTTACTCTTGGAACAAAAAGAAAATAAAAAGGATAAGGAGAGGTTATTACTAAGATAATACAAAGATGTTTCTTTTCCGATATCATTATTTTGTGCTAAGAGGGCTCTGAATGAGGTAGGCATGGCAGCCGTATATAGGATCAATGGTCGGTCCTTAACTGGTGCTCCCAACACGGGAGGGTTTATTAAGTATTTTCTAATCTCCAAGAATGCGTTCTGGCACGCCCGGTGGGACATATTTCTCCCCTCATCTTTGAAATTCCAACATATCATACAACATATGAATTCCCATAATATATATCACTGTTCAAAAAATCGGTCGAATCAGCGATTAACAGGCCGATTAATCACTACTAGGGACCTGACCGTGTCGATTACCATTAATCAATGTGTTAATTGTTTAGCCCAATTAATAGCTCTGACACTCCGATTACTAGGTATGTTGATTAACTACTACACTTGGTCAAAAAAATTGCAAAATTATTAACACATATCACCCATCCATCCACTAGCCTGCCCTAATGAAGTAGGTTTTGCGAAGCTCCCGCTCGATCCCTGCCTCCAGGAGCTCGATTCCTGCCATCCCCAACCAGTTCCTTGTCGTTGTTGACCAGTTCCTCATAGTTGCCGACCAGACCTCAGATACAAGAGCTCGAGCGTCTTAAGGATCTCATCCGGGAGCTCAAGGCTACCTTTAATAGGGTAGGTGGTTGAGGTGCAAGAGGATTCATATGTGTTTTAGGTGCTAATTTTTATAGGCTGCACTAATTAATAGACGACCGATTAAATCAGTTAATCGTCCAAATTCCGATTAATCTCTACTCTCAAGCCAACCGAGCAGTTAACGATTACTGATTTCCTCACCATTGATATATATTCCAAATATATCTATCAAATGTGAGTGAACTAATATATGGTTCCTCCAATCTAATATATGGTTCCCCCGATGCAATCAGTAATCAAATTGGTTCATGCACGCCATGTCCCGTAATTAATTCAGTCTCTAGTGATTCTACCGCAAAGGAAAATACAAGAGATAAATATATACCCGAGAGATCAAACCAAGAGCATGATTTTAGTGGTATATATAAATTTATAGCACCTTGTTTTGTGTCAATGTGACCAAACCAACAGCATGAGTTTAGTGACATATGTGTTTAGAGCAACTTGGCTTGTGTCGATGTGACCAAACCAAGATCATAATTTTAGTATATGTGAGTTTAGAGCAATTTGGCTTGTGTCAATGTGACCAAACCAAGAGCATGATTTTACTAATATGTGATTTTTTAGAGCAACTTGGCTTGTGTCAATGTAACCAAGCCAAGAGCCAAATTTTGGTAACATATATACATGAGTTTATAGCATCTTGGTTTGTGTCAATGTGACCAAAACAAGAGCCAATTTATCATAATTATGAGGAGTAGCCAATTTAGCATATATCAACAGATCAAACGAAGACATGTAATTTTAGAGCAACTTGGCCTGTGTCAATGTGACCTGTGACCAAAGTTAAGAGCCAAAATTTATTAATGTAATGGTTATAAACACCTTGGTAAGTGTCAATGACCAAACCAAGACAGGGGGACGAGCAGGGGCTAGACCCCTCCCCCCCACACACACACATCGATCTGGTATATATATATATATATATATATATATCAGAGGAGCGATGTGATCGTGCTGATTGGTGCAAATATGATTAAGGAAGCTAACTGACACAGATCACTGGTACCAATCAGTACTCAAAGCCCACGCCTACAACCTGACGGTACAATTGTATACACCGAAGCCCAGCCCAGTTTAGGCCAGCCTCCTAGAGCTCGATCCTTTTCTGAACTTCGTCTTGTTTACCGAGTAGGAGCGGTTCGTCCTCCTTTACCCTAATCTCAGATCGATCTGCCGGCGATTGCCGGAGGTCGCATACTAAGCTAAGAACCAGCGGATAGGAAAATCACTCACGGTGTTGCAGTGTCATCCGGCCGACTGCTAGGTGTGGCGCCTCACCATCATGGAGGACGCCGATCTCCTAGTTATCCTGATCAAACACTTAAATCTGGAGGTACGTAGTGCAATGCGCATAACTGGTCAATTTTCCTTGAGAAAGTATACGCATGACTATCAAGTCTCGTAAAAGTGCTAGCCGATCGGCTATATTTTTTTACATTCAAGCTCGTTAGGCTAGCAGAAAATCCAAACTTTTCATCTATATAATCTGTATGCAAAGTTTTGCTGATAAACTTTATATTCATATGCCATAGTTATGCTGGTTAAGGCTCCCAATCTGTGATGTGTCCATTAGCACGACTCAAAAATTACCGGAAGATTATTCAAGGGATTTTTGTTTCAATAGCTTGTCCGAACACATAATTTTTTTGAACCCGTCTATGGCTCCCCCCCCCCCCCCCCCCCCACCCCCCCAATCCTGGCTCCGCTCCTGGATATATGATTTTAAAGCAAATTGGCTTGTGTCAATATAACCAAGCCAAAAGATAGATTTTTTGTAATATATATGAGTTTATAGCATCTTGATTTGTGTCAATGTGACCAAACCAAGAACCAATTTTATCATGATCATGAGAAGAAAGGCAAAAGATACATGTATCAATTTCGGAGAGAAAATCTCCTAGTTTGTGTCAATGTGACTAAACTAGAGGATGGAAGAGAGAAAATCCATAGTATATGTGGATGTATAGCCAGCCAAAAAGAGCAATTAAAATATACTAACGTTTCTCACCTCGCAGCTACCAGCGTCTTGCGTACGCGCGGGCGGCCGGGCAGCCGGCGTGTACGATGAAGGATGAGCGGCCGGGCTACCGGCGTGCAGCAACGACGGCGACTAGCGCCAGCAGCGGTATGTCGATGGAATGAATAGGCAGAGTTTCAGCAATACGGAGAGAGCGATTCCGTTCCAGCCGAATCAGCGGGGTCTATCGCTGGTATTTATAGGGTGAGCACCGAGCGGAGACGATAGTTCCTCGTCGACGTGGGGCACGCTCCCACGTTCAACAGATCGTGGAGCTGGGCGGCGGTACTCTCCTCTCAATTTCCTTTATCTTTTTCTATTTTATTGGCCGATTCGTTGGAGTCCTTTAACTCTTACATCGTGAGCAGCCCGGAAAGCTGACCGAGTCCAATCACTATCCCCGTGAAACAAAACGTTTTGGCTACGTCAACGAGTCGCTGCCATATGGGCCAGCCATCGGTGGCGGACCCAGAAGATTTCGAAAGTCTGGACAAACATGTCTAAGACACTATTTTTTGGACAAAATCGTTATAAAAAATCAAAAAATACAAGGCAGCGCGAGTCGACGAGCCTGGGCGACTACCCGAACTGTAGGGACAGTGGATCCGCCCATGCTAGCCATGGGCTTCACTAATCTTTGGATGATTTTGTCCCTGGCAGTTCGAAGTTATTACACCACTGCTACCGACAAGTAAAGAAACGGTCCTCCGTGCGCTACCGCTGGGTTCGTGACACGCACAACTGGTCAACGACATCAACTCCTGACCTCTCCGAGGGCTCGACGCCGCCGCGAACCCAGATGCGCCGCCGGTCCGGGCCTCTGCCTTGGCACGGCCTTAGATGTCGCCCACGCAAACGCACTGGCGCGACCTGATTCCTCACCACCAGCCTCGCCTCTTACCTCCAAGTTTGCCCCGCCAGTCTCCATCCCGTCACCGGCGCCTCTACAGTTCCTCGCCGTTCACCACCTCCACATAGTCAGTCTCCCGGTGCCGCTTCTGATTCCCCACCCGCTTCTCCTCTGTGGTACTTCGACGGATGTAATTCTAGGACGCCTACCCGTTGTACTGGAGCAGCAGCAACAACAACGCGCGCAATTGCGAGGAAGATGAGGGGGCGCTGGTAGAGGCGGGGCCTGGTCGGTGGCTGTGCTTCTGAAGCGCACAGCAAAGATGCAGCGATGCCTGCACTAGAAGGCCCTCCACCGCTGAAGCTCGTCTGCGCTACACGACAGGTGTGCCTTCGTTAGCCGTCCATAGCCATCACCTCCCATCGAGCCCCTTTTTGCTTCACCACAACATTCAGAAGGATCTGAATGGGGGATTTCTATTGATTTTGGTTTGCCTCAGTCTCAGGAAAAGAGAACGATGGTGAAATAAGAGGATCGAACAGTACAGTTCGTGGTCTGAAAACTGTGGTAAACAAAAATTAAAGATGAAGCCTAGACATCAGATCTGAGGATTTGCTACCGATTTGGACATGATTTTCGGAGAAAGATGGGCCGTACAAGAAGGAATGGATGGGGAAGATAGGAAAATTCTGGAGAGTGTGGCTCCGAGTAAATGCCTTCGAGCGTAACTAGATTGGACTACCACGTCATCCTTTTTTGAGGACATGTTCTATACGTCAGTCTGCGTGTCTCGAAGTTGATGGATAGACAATGCATTCAATTGCTTAATGTATTTTCTATGTTTTAAATGAATTTTCTCCAACTATTATTTTGTGTTCTAAATGTCTTGAGAGTTGTATTTTGTATTTCTGGATACAGTTGATGGAGTATAAAAATATGTTGGTACGCTTTTCGGTTTTACTGGTCGTGGCCGTCTATATGTCAGGTGCTCGCGGTAGACGTCCATGGTGTGTAACTAGATTATGCAAATTGGAAATTTAAAGTTTTCAATAGAAATCCATGCATCAGCTAACCGACGGCCCCCTCCAGTCTCCCACATCGAGCCAACCGGCGGAGCCAGGGCAACCAGCGTCGATCTGGAAAAGGTCCAGAAAGAATTAATGAAAATCTCAGGTATTAATGGAGCAATGTGAGGAAAATCTCATTGATTCGTGCACACACAAACTAGAAGCAGGATCCCGTTGATTTTTCATATACTTTAGTGCAAAAAGAAATAGGAGTATCTACGCAGGGACATGTGGATGGCGACGCCTTCCCCCCTAGCCGATTGTCGCTCCCATGACCTAGCGTCGCCGTTGTCATGAGCTTCTTCACAGGGACATGTGGTTGGCGACGCCTGCATTGATCTGGCCTAACCAGTGATGGCCGTAGCCTCGATCAGGGGAAGTGGGACAGGAGACCTCAGAGACAATGGAGATGATGTGCGAGAGGAGGCGACCGGCCACAGGAGGCCTCGAGGAAAGTCCGTGGTGGGGCAGTGCGGGTGGTGTGCAGAGAAGACGAGCGAGCAACGTAGGGGCGTCAGGAGAAGCAACTCATTCAGTGTCAGAAGTATGCGTCTACGGATAAGCTCAATTAGGCCAGGCAGAAATTCAGTTTTCACAAAGACCAGTCGGTAAAATGTTGTAAATAAATATATCCGCAATTTTTTTATACACTGTTGACAACTTTATGATGATATAGTTCCTTCTACTTTGCAAGATCATACAATAACAACATATAAAGATTTGGAGATAATGATGGTTACCTTATTGTTGAAAAATTATTTTAGATTCACACGATAAGTTATTATTATAATTTGTTAGTTACAAAAGTAATATATAGACCAGTCAAACATAGAGAATAAATCTATCTATCTATCTATCTATACTATAATCTATACTTAATAATAAAGGACGGATTGTTTCTTCCGGTCCAACTTTTTTTAGACAATTTTGCCCCCATATAGCTGTGAACAATTACCCACTATGCCACGCATAAGTCACAGATCTTTTTCGCTGCTTTGGAAATCGAGAGTGTCGGTCGCATCGCGGCGCTGTTGGGCTTTCTCTCAGGGGCCGTCGCGTGAACATCTAGCAGAGGAAGAGAGATCGAGCGGCAGGAGCAGTATTCGCGACCGCTGAGATTATACTTGAATCGGATCAAGTGGGGAGGAGGTGGAGGAAGAAGTGGGGAGAGAGAGAGAGCGGAGGAACAGAGATCGAGCGGGAGGAGCAGTAAACACCAACAGAAGCTGGCGCCGGCCGCGTGACTGATGATAGGCGGGGGGACGAGATCTGGCTCTCGCGAGTTGGTTTGACTATGGGAGTTGCGGCCGAGGTAGAGAGCTTGGGAGACGAGAGAGAAACAAGGGGAGGGAAACGGTGGCCTAGGACGAGGAAGGACTGCTCGCGATGCAGATCTTGACTAGCCTTCCACGCGATGGTAAAAAATTAATTTCGAAAATCAGTGATTAGCACTTCTGTCCGCTCAAAGTTGGTCAGTGTGGGCAGTGTGGTACATTGTTTCTCTCGCAAGAGACCAGATAAATGTGTGTGTTTTTGCACTGTGATTTTCCGGATTTAGTTGTGACCCATGGGTTGTTCCCCCTAATACTGCACTACAATTGCAAGAGCCTCCTGTACACGTATGTTGAGGAGATAACAACTTTGCAGTACTGTAGTGTTGCCATCGACAAGCACTGCACTTGTCAATTTTGTTCCTATTGGTCTGTCGATAATACAAGAAATAAGTATAAATGCGAGATTAGTGATGATGCACTCTTTTTTTCTTTCGGTAGCATTGACGGGTTCGTTCGGGCTTGTTTTCTATCAGACATGTCCGATCTGTCAATATTTGGCATACTACCATATGTGTTGTTTTAATCTGATTCTCCCTCCGATCCATATTAATTATCATTGAATTAGAGTAATACTTTAAAAATTGCTTATGCGCACCATTTTTTTTTTAACATAGCGGTTTCAGAGTCATTACCATCACAATATGAAACATTGCTACTGGACCACATATGGATGTAATAGCCTGATTAAATTGAAGGGATTGTCCGTGGCTCGCACCTGAACTTCTGATTAGATGGCATGGACTGTGGGCTATTTGGTGCATAATTGGAAGAGTCGGGAGCTGATTAAATTAAAGTCGTCGGCAGCTCGCACCTGAACTTTTGAATAAAAAACAAGAGTGCGGGTTTTGTTTGGTAATTTATTTTTATTGATTAATTATCCCGGTGTAGCGCACGGGTATTTTTGCTACTCCCTCCGATTCAAATTAATTGACTTGGGTTTATCTAGATTTGGATGTATCTAATACTAAAACAATTCTAGATACATTTGAATTTTGACAAATCTAAGTCAATTAATTTGGATCGGAGCGAATGTATTACTTACGGTAGGTTCGTTGTCAGCCAATTTCGTTCCGATTTTTCGTTAGACGATTCTACCCCTGGCTATTCGGGCATAATACGTGCTATGCCACCGCTGAGTCTGCCTACCCGCTTATCGAACCGAAATAGAGCTGTGTGCTCGGGAGCTCCTGCCGACGGAGACAGAGGCCATGACCTGAAGGAACCGGCAGTTGTGGCACCGGTAAGCTCCTCCCCGCCTCCTCTCTCTCCCCTTCCCCGCCATCCAATCCCTCTCCTAGCCCATCTCCGAGGCCCTGTCGTCGGACGCCCATCCGTCCCCTCCGTCAGCCCGCCCGCCCTAACCCTAGACTGACTGGGCGGCGGGACGAGAACGGCAGTGGGAGATGAACGACAGCGGCATTTGTGCAAGCCGGCCAGGCTTTTCGGTGAGGACGTCGTCGCGCGCCCCAGGTCGTCGTTCGAAAGGTCTGGCCCCGTCCTCTCTCCTCCATGGCTCCCCTGCTCCTCCCCGGCCTGTCCTACTCGCCGCCTTTGGCCTCCCTGGATCTCCTGGCCCCCGAGAGTGGGGCCTTCTGCTCTCTTGTCGCTCTGGACCAGATCCCCAAACCGCCGCCGCCGCCGGCCGCCCTGGTCCGGGCTTGCACCGCCGCCGCCATCGTGTACCGGTCCTGCACGGTCGGAGCAGCCGAATCCTCCTATCTCCAGCCTCCCGTTCCTCCGGTGAGGCCCTCCCCTGTCTATCCGAGACGCGCCCGCCCCGGGGAGTCCACCTCCCGTCTCTGCATCCAGCGTGACCGGCGCTGCCCCGGACCACGCGCCACCTCGCGCCACACACTCTTCTTTGGCGCAACACAGAACTGCCAGTGTCCCTACTCTTTAGTTCTTCAGCGCCGACTCCCAAACTACCCTGCCGCTTTGCTTTTTGCTCGTTCTACTACTCAAATCGACTATAGAGCGGCGGAAGAAATGACAGTGGCTCGATGTGGTATTTACTCCACAAGAAGGGCGTCATGCAGTAGATCTACGACAATCAGTTCCAGCACAGGAAGCACATCGGCGAGACGCTCAAGATCATCCAGAACCTTTGAGCCCCAAGAGACGCATCTCTATTCTCTAGCTATTTTGTCAGATTCTGTTCCCATCTCCATCTGTACCGGTGTAATCAGATTACATACTGAACATGATAAATCATGTGTAGATTGGAGCTGTTTTGATGTGTTATCTTAAACTTGTCTGAATTTATAAGAGCGAAAAGGCAATCATTTGTTCAGTACCTAGATGCAATGTCAGTTTGTTGTTCTCTGGAGCTTACGTTTGATGAGACACAGGTGAGGAAGGAGGAGGTGGAGACGAAGGTATTTTCCGTGACAGACGGCGGAGGTGGCCGAGGTCAACAACCGGTTCAAGAGGGAGGAGGTGGTCTCATCAACGGCTGGGAGACGGAGTAGGTGGACATGGCATGTGCCTGACCCAACAGGATTGAGGTAGTTCAGATGAAGAACAAACCTCTCTGATTTATTTCATCTATTTTCTATTGAAATAAATTCACTGAGCAATTCTACTTGATTTGAGATTAATTTGCAACTTCTTATTACTGTTTGGAAAGAGTAAAGCATCATTTTGATAATCCTTTATGACAGAAAAGGAGACGAGCTTGGCAAATTCGTACATAACAAAAATAATCTGTCTTGCAAGAACTACCATGGTCTTCAGACTGAGCACATATTCGATGGTTGATGTAAAAATTATTGTATTCGTGATTCCTCGTGACTATTTAGCTAACCAGTCATATGTTTTTGCTTTTAGAGAAGGTACGAAACGAACTCATCTCCAAGTTAATTAATTAGAGGTTACATTAGACTTTCTGAATTCATCCTTACTTTCTTGGCGTGGGCATGCCATCAATTTGTTACAACTCAATCTTGCAACTTTTTACACCAAAAGGCGACTGTTAATTGTGAGGAGACGAGGGAAGCGGAAGGGGAAGTGGTCAACTGCTGATTTGCGGGAGAGAGAGAGAAGATCAGAGGAGAGATTGAGAGAGAATCGAGAGACACGAAGATTTCCAGAGGTGTAGTTGTTGCAGTGCTTTTTTACACTAAAAAACATACACATGACCACCGTGTTAAGATTGTGTAATCCTGTAAAGATGATCACATGTGCGAGAACACGCTACGAACTCACGGTTGATTTGACTCAAGAGTGCTAATCTGATTACGGCTACACTCAATATGAGGGTCTAATCTGTACACGTTCCGGGGTTATAAGAAACTAAAGGAACATGTTAGAGGTCTTATATTGCTACCAACATGATTACAAGTTTACAACAATTAGAAGCAAAACAACATTTTTCATGTGGCAAAAGGTAAAATGGGCAAGGTTGTTAGTCCGGCATAGAGCACCATGCTGGTCCGTGCAAGAGGGTGGTAGCGCCCTATCCTCTGACCCCTTGTCGACATAAGTCGAATTTGATGCAAATTCGTCGGCAAATGACTAGATGTTGCCGGTGTTGAAGCGGATAATTGTGCACCTCCGTGATGCAAAAGAAATTCACCCGTTACAATGCACGGGCATTTCCGCTAATGGATGACACGCGCTAGATGATAGTCACCTATTGATCTGCTACGCATTGTTACATATGTGTTTTTTTCATGATATTATCCCGTAGCAACGCACGGGCATTCAGCTAGTATTATTAGAGAATCATTGCAAACCGAATTGGAAAGTTTTGTAGGAGTTCCAAACAAACATATAGAGATAATTTTACCGATTCAGATAGAGAAGCCGGCACCGCTTCTCTCCTCGAGGACACAACGAAGAAAGGCCAAACCAAGATTAAGGTTAGGCGGGTTGACCAATTTGGAGTCGATTATTCTAAGCACAATGGTAGATCGTATCATACCACATATAAATCATTCCGTAGCAACGCACAGACACTCAACTAGTTACTTAACGGGTCATTAATTAGGCAGCGGAGCCGGCTAATCACGTAACATGCAGCTGCGCGTACCGCGTAGTATTTCAGCAGTGGCGTACATCATGTGAGTTAGCTCAGCTAGTAGACAAAGATTTTGTAGCGACTAAATATCATATGGATTGTGAAATTTCATTTTTTTTAGTAAAATCTTGATGTTTTGTAGATAATTTTAGCACACCAGACCGTATTTTATAGGATCGTCGGGGCAAAGCCGACTTTTATCCCGCGGTTGAATACTTTGCAATTTGTTAATGTTGCCACTTTTACTTCGGGGCCGAGTATTTTGAAAATTTAGTATTTCTCATGGCGTCATGAATTTAGGTTGATAGCGACACATTCGCAGATAAATTTACCATATTCCATAATTATTAGCTGAATACCTGTGCGTTGCTACGGATTATAATGTCAAATTGCTGCTTTTGAGTATGACCCGTGTCTTACTCTAGCCTTTCTCGGACTCTTTGATTTGTTTCCTCATTGCCGAGTATTTTCTTCTAAGTATATATCCTATAACAATCGGTTGTATCCCTCGATGGCTAATATTAGAAGTATCTAATACATTGGGTTGCCTCTCTAATGTCATCTCAACTTCTAAAGCATACAATGCTTTCACAGATCTTAAATTTCCTTTGAGCCAAATTACATTCATATTTATGGAATTTCTAAGCTCGTTGATTTCAAGAACCACAAAACAAATTTTTTTGTGTTAAAATAGACAAAAAGCATGCAGCTGACCAATCTTTTCATAACTAAAACTCCGCGTCAATACCAAAGGAAGCCAACAATAACTCCTCGCGCCGGGCCGCCCCGAGGCCTCGCTCGCCGGCACCCACCGGGCGCCCGCCCCTTTCTGTGGCCAGGATGTGGCAGCGATGCGCTGCGGCTTTGGCTCCGCCTCGGCGCTCCTATGGCCGGAGTTGAAGGTGGACTGAAGCTTCATCCTCCCCGGGAATAAGGCCTTGGTCCTCCCCCTGTTGGTCCTTCTCCTCTCTTCCGCTCTCCGTGTCGACCGGTCGTGCGGCAGGGGATGGGGATTGGAAGGGGGTGAGGACTAACGGGGTGCTGGTCGTGGATGTGGCTCGCTGGCAGCGACCCTCTCTCCCTGGACAGCCATGGTGGCTTGGTTTTTGAGTTGGGCGGTGCGGCTGCTGTCGGGCTACCTCACCTGGACTTCTTCCCTCTTGCATCCTCTGCACGATGTCTGGAGGGCCACTCCGCCTGTCCTCCCGCGAGCTCCTCCGATGGGAGGTTGTTGTGGAGGAGGATTCGAGAGGAAGTCCACTAAATAAGCGCTGGTTCTTGGCTGCCTTCGGTCCTACCTGTTCTCCGTGGTGCGGTCCTTTCCGATCGGCCGTGGAGGCGAGGGGAAGGTGATTGCCGTGTCGCGGATGGGTGGTGGCTAAAGGGGGTGCCTATGCCGGATTCGATTGAAGCGGCTGTTGTCTGCACTGCATCTGTCCCTGGCCGCCATGGAGGCGAGGAGGGATGATGTTGTGGTGTTGCTTTGGTCTTCTTCGATCTTCTTCGGCTGTTTCCCAAGTGGTGCTATGTTGATGTGTCCTTATGGAGCTCTTCTCCGGCGTGTTTTGGTGAATCTTCCACCACCGCATCGGACTCTACGACAGTAGGGCTGCCGCTCCGTCGCTGCTCTTCCTTCGCGCCGGTGCTCGTCATCGCCTCTCTGCTAAGTGGTTTTGTCCTCGGCGGCTTGGTGGTGGTCGGTTGCGGGGTTTCTCGCTGGTTTGAGCTTGGTCGATCCCGTTGCTCTGACCTCGACACTGGCTCCGCCTTCGAGGTCGCCGACGATGGTGGCAAAGGCACCTAGGACTCGATTGCTTTGCTTCTTTGTTTTAGGGGTGTTCTGTATTCTGCGGAGATCCTTATATTCGAATTTGCAGGTCCTTTGTGCAAGTGTTGTGTGGACCTCCTTGTAATTTTTACCTGTCACCGGTTCTCTTTGCAGCAATGAAAAATTTGGTGCTTTGCACCCTTGACAGTTAAAAAAAAACAATAATTAATTGTTTAGCTCAAAAGAAGTCTTAGCTTGGTACCGTTCTCACAGAATCGGAAGTGCATATATACTAATTGCATTAATCATAAACCGGGTCTGGGTTGCTAATCAAGAAGCATCAGTATAAGGATCATGTAACTGTCTAGAAGAATTACTTTGAAACCATGGGCAATCTTAATAAACACTACCATCGAAATCATGGCGTACGTACACCCAACCCAACTGCTACATTTTCCACATGCGTCAACCTATCACAAGTGACTATGTGAGAAAATGATAAACCAATGTCTAGAAATAAATCAGCGGGCAGTTTGCATATTTTCCTATAAATTGAACCGTTTTAATTTTGACCAAATTTATAATAAGAATTATCAATAATTACAATAATATGTTAATACAGTTTTTTTCATATAGATTTGATATTGCAAATGTTACTATTTTTTCCATCGATAATACTATAGTTGAGAAGTTTGCACCCAGTAGAGGACCAAGGCTCGTATGCAACCAATAAAGCCAGCCGGTATTGCGGTCAATCAGCACTCCTGCAGGCCCGTGACCCCACCTTGGTCAACACCTGCGAGCCCCTCTTGATCCCATCGACACAGAGAGACCCTGCGCCCTTCTTCCTCCTGGAGCGTCCCCGCCTCCCAGTCCCCGCCTCCGTGAGCCTCCCTTCGGCTCGAGCTCTACGTCGTCCTCCTCTTCCTCGGTCCCCACACCTCCACAAGCGGCCGCCTCCATCTCCGTGTCGTGCCGCCGGCGGCCGGCGACCATCAACCGTCGCTTCGCCTTGCTCTACAACGTCCGCGACCACCTCGGTCCCGTGCACGGCCTCCCATCCATCCGCTGCCTGGATCTCCGCCTTGCCACGCTCGGCATCGTCCAACACCGCTGTTCCTGCTGGCCAAGGCCGCACGCACCTGTTTCGGCCAACCCATCTCCGCACCGTGCTCCTCCCGCCTACGCACGGCGGAGAGCCGGGACAGGGGATGCTCGCTAGTCTCTCCATAGGTATCCTTGCCATGGAGGTGCGGGTTGCGGCCCGAGCCATGCCGTGGAGATCGTTTTCGGCTGCCATTTTTATCTAGTAGTGACTGCATTTGGGAATTTTGGTCATACGGGCTCGTTCCTGCTCCGCCCAAGCTCGAGCGCCGCCAGACTCCACGCCTTCCTCGACCACCGAAGCACGCCGAGCTCGACTACTGGGGCCCATCTCGTCGCCATGCCCGATAGTTTCCGTCCCGACGTGGGCAGCTCCCTACCGTCGCCTGTGTTGTGAAGGGAGAAAGGGACGGACGAAGGGGGGATCGCGCACAGAATAAAACCAACCTCTTTTTTTTTTGACTCAGCGCTGGCACTCCTTGTGATTGTCCAAACCACAGGGGCAAAGTAGTCTAAAAAATCTCGGACCGAAATTTGTGAGGGCGAACCTACCATAACCAAAATTATACTACCTCCATCCCAAGGCTTAAGACATATAATTATTTTAAAAAGTCAAGCCATGTAAAGTTTGACCAAACTTTTAGAAAAATCTATTAAAAACTATTATATTATATAGATACCATGTGAAAATATGTTTCATGATGTATGCAAGGGTATGGAATACATAGTGTAAATGTTAATATTTTTCTCTAAAAACTTGGTCAAACTTTAGTTGATTTGACTTTTGAAAAAATTATATGCCATTAGCCTTGAGACGGAGATAGTAGTATAGATAGATAGATAGATAAATAGATAGATGGCTATTTTTCATGACTCCAGACAAAATCGGTGTCAACATGCCCCTCGAGGGTCCGGATGCGAATATTATTACTCGATTTTCTTTTTAAATTTTCTATGTCTAGTATAGGCATCGGTCTCCATATATAGACCGACACATATTTGTATCCCTCTTTTTTTTTTGAGAGAGAGAGACGTCAAAGGATAAGGCGCTGGTTTTGAAAATTTGTTAACCGCGGGCCTATATTTCTGTAGCGTGCGGCCAGGAAATCTCGTTGCCGGCTGTTTAGGAACAATCAATTCATATCTCTCCTTCTCTCTCCTAGTATATTACGTGCTCTACTTTTCTATGTGCGGCACTGTAGTCTTGGGCCAGATCTAATTTCTTTCGAATTCTATTGTCTTGGGGTACGTACACAGCTGCAGTCATCGACGGCGCAAATTGATCTTTTCTTACTAGGCGTATAAGCTAGCGATATTCTTTGGGAGTGCGGATCGGATCCTGCTTCAGATGCAGGCGGGTGCATGCAAAAATTTATACGAGTATTTCTTTTCACGTACTCGCGTCTAACTCTGATCTCTTTGCTCCTTTAGATTCCCGGATACAATCTGGTCTATCCGTTTAATTGCTATCTTTCGGCTGTCGTACGCCTGCTGTCAGGTATATATTTATCTCTTGTATTTTCCTTTGCCGTAGAATCACTAGAGACTGAATTAATTGCGGAACATGGCGTGCATGAACCAATTTGATTACTGATTGCATCGCCTTTGTAGTTTATGATGTCTATTCTTATGGTTGACGTGCCGGCGAGTTGCTTTAAACTCGGTCCGTGGTACATCCATAAGGATTGATATGTACGTACAACATATTTCCGTCTTCCCATTTTTTTACGTCCATTCAGGATATTATTGTTTGTACAATTTAGCAGTCTCAACTACTACTTTTTCCGATTCGTATTACTTATCACTAAAATGGATGTATCTATACATGTTTTAGTTCTAGATATATCTATTTCAACGACAAGTAATATGAGTCGGAGGGAGTAGTAGAAATCGGGTATCAGTACTCTCACAAGTAGAAAAACCCCTGTTTGGTCCCGGTTCATAAGGGCCATTGGTTCCGGATTTTGAACCGGGACCAATCATTCGGGACGTTCCGGTTTTGGCACGAACCGGGACGAATGGTGCCCGCCGTCGCGTGTATACAGTAGGACCTTTGGTCCCACTTCGTGGCATGAACCGGAACCAAAGGTCTTTTCTTTCTTTTCTTTTTTTTCGATTTTTTTTTGAATCTATGAATATTTGGACTAGTTAATCTCTCACCCGAAGCCTCTCAATCACACTTAGTTTTTGTCAAATTCTAATCTTTGGTTAAACTTCTCGGTCGGTCACCCATCCTAACACTACTCCATTTCTAACACGCTTAACATCTTGGTTCCTTCTCATCCCCTCCCTATGTACCACTCGTAACCTTATGTCTATACTATGCTATCAATGATATTAACCCATGCATTTTGTGAGTCACACATTCTTATAATTTGAGTTACAAACATGATTTTAATGTACAAAAATGACTAAGTAATACTAATATTGAAATAAATATAGATGTAAAATATGTTTTATTATTATTTTTGCATTAATTCATTTAATATGGCATAATTCATATCTTTAAATCTATAAATCGAAATTCCACAAATAATATGTCCATTATTATCAAAAAAATGTGAGGAACCCAAATATGTCATTTTTTATTTTTTTGAATTATTTTTAAAAAAATTAAAAATCTGAATTTTGACTCTTTTAGAATTTCAAAAATCTAAAAAAATTGCAAACGGCCTGAGGCAGTTGCCATCGGTATCGTAATTTTTTTCCGATCATTTTGATATATTATACGTTTTTTTCCGAGATCGTATGCACAAATGGCTGCCATCTGAAGTTTTTATAATGTTTTTTTTGCAAAATAAGTCAAAATTCAAGTTTGTTAATTTTCATGACAAGTGTATCACTAAATACAACTAGAAGGCGATTCGGGGGGGTGGATTTTCTCCTGCCGCGGCAGGATTTTGGGCCCTTTTCCTGCCGCGGCAGAGCAGGCGACAGAGAATTTCCGATTTCTTTATCCCGGTTTATGTCCCAAACCGGGACTAAAAAGGGACCCTTTGGTCCCGGTTCGTGGTATGAACCGGGACCAATGCTCCACTGACCATTGGTCCTGGTTCATCGGGACCAATACCCCGAGATGAACCGAGACCAATGTTCTAGCGGCATGAACCGGGACCGATGTCTGACATTGGTCCCGATTTATTATTCGAACCGGGATCAAAGCTCCTTTTCTACTAGTGTATGCCGGTGAGTTTGCATGGTCGCCGCGGTGTCCGTATGCATCGTGCATATCGTCCGTACTTTGATTTGATGTTTTTTTATTGCCATTGCGCAGGGAGGCTAAACCAAGATCTTATATTTTATGTGATCTTTATCGAGTACGTACGTCTGCTCTTTGCCAAAGTATAGCTTCATCCCTTTTTTTTATCATTATCACAGGCAATTTCCCATTTAAACACGAGGGTGGTATCTTGTAAGTTAAGCAGCATATTCTGATTTAGCCATTTTGGTTTCATGGTTGGCGTGCCGGCAAGTATAACTTGGTCCGTTGTACAACCATGGTGATTGTTATACGCTGCATTTTAATCTTCTTTGTCGTTGGCGTCCCAGCAAGTTTCTATACGAGTTTGGTCTGTCGCACAACTACAGAGAGACTAAATAAAATTGCTATGTATGTCTTTTCCTTTTAAGATCTCAGACATTTATCCATGTGTATTGAAATGAGGTTTACTCTTTACTTTTGGAAGTAGTTTCTCGCAAGTCTTAGGTACACTTCAGATATCTCCTGTATACTTTATACCTCCCCCTTTTTTATTGCCTTCCAATTTATTTATTTTTACATAGATGGCACTTGGGCAACCAACCCGTTCCTCGTATCATTTGAAGTTATCAGAAATTGCCAAGAAGCAATTGTATGAACCAGAGACGAGTGGCGTAGCCAATCCCATCCTTGTGTTATCACAAAAAATGGAAGGACGATTGGTTTCTGGGAACGTGGGTGGCATTCTGAACATACTTTTGATGCTCTAAGTTACCATCCACTCACGCCAGGGCCCCATGCAGAGTTACTTTGCACCTTAGGGAGTAGGATATTCTCAAGACACTTAGGTTGGGAAAATCATGAAATCCCATATGTCCGACGCCCCACTGGTTATACTCAATGGGGTACTGAAATTCTTACCCACCATTCTTTTAACTTGAAAGGAGGTGAAGAACATATAGATTATATCTGTGGAGCGATATATTGCTCTCTTTGTGACTACACCGTGTCCCCTCCTTTATTGCAATCTCTGCTAGAAAAATGGAGTCCTCAAATAAATACTTTCCTGCTCTCACATGGTGAGCACACGATCACTTTACTCGATATGCTGGCAGGGCTTCCTATCGACGGGATCCTTATGAAGAATATATTCCTCCACTCAAAGAGCTAAATGCTTCTTTGCTATTATTCCCAAACTTTTTACTTCAAACTCTTGGAAATATGGGAGGAGCTTTCATCTAATCATAAAGACGGATTGGTACCATTCCAGGATTGGTGTGATTATTTTCACAACAGTCGTCTAGAGCCTTTAACTTTCGATAGCCTTCGTGATGGTCGTCTATATCTTGCAGCGTTTATCACGGTTTTGCTTTGCAATTTTGTCGTTATCGGTACAGGACCCTATATTCGTCCCGGTGTACTTGTCATGGCCTCTTAGATTGCCATAGGTAGAAAAAAATTCACTTGCTCCGCCAGCACTTTCTTCTTTGTATTTTTCACTCCGGCGCATTAGCATGCATCATGTAGGGCCTACATATTCCAAGACACCCTAGTCGGTCCATTATGTTATAGGATGGATGCATCTATATTTGAAGAGAACTTTTGGTGCCAAAGGTAGAGGAGACCGTCTTCCTATTCTAAAGAGCTTACGTATGCAACCAACCATGATAAGTACAATATTCAGGCCTCCGAACAATTTTTCTTCCGAAACATCATAGGATTTCCTTGAGAATCAGAAAAACATTGCTTGGTGCCCTTATTCTTCACGTAACTTGACTAGAGTGGATCAGCTACACATGGCTTTCATGCTTTCTGTTCGCCGAGGTATGCTTCCTTGGAGGTTCATACTTGAGAACATTGACCTGTGTGTAGCTGAGCCATATCACCCGGATCGCGTGGCTCGCCAATTTAGGTTGGACCAGCTGATACCATATGATCCTTTGAAGTCTTTGCTTACAGAAGACGACGGTTGGTATTGCATACACCTACTGGTCCTATTTGTTGCGTCCAATTCAGGAGAATATCCAACATCCTCTAGATATCACTTATGAAGGCAAGTCTTCTTTGGCATGGGCTAATTAGTGGAACAATTTTTGAAACCGTTCAACACCATTTCACATAGCCTCAGGGCTGGCAGTGCGTATGGGCAAGTCCCATATGATGAGAGGAAGAATACGTACAAACAAAATGGGAAGTCAGTTATGCCTTCACGCAAGCTCTCAAAGTTAGATCATGTTATAGTAAAGGAAGTATCGGCTCGACATCGAGATGGGTATATTGCCGCTATTGAGGCCAAAGAGCAAAAAGGTCGTGGATTACTGGAAAGATATTTTGACCATTTTTCTCTCAGATAATGAACCTCCTAAAAGCTCTCGACACGTGAGTTAACAACCTTTATCTTATTTAATTTATTTTAGCCTAGGCATAATTTACCGTGTATATTAATTACAGAAGAGGAAGAACAAGGGATTGTTATCGCTTCTCCCACTGATTCTTTGCCTCCGGCTAGTACGAAGGTTGGCGCTAATCTTATAATTGATGAGCTAAAAGAAACAGGTACAACTGAAGCTATTTCTTTAGATGAGGAGACGAGGCCCGAGCACCGGTTAAGGACCGACCATTGATCCTATATACGACTGCCATGCCTACCTCATTAGGAGCCCTCTTGGCACAAAATAATGATGCCGGAAAAGAAACATCCTTGTATTATCTTAGTCGTACCTTGGTAGGGGCTGAGTGCAGCTATCCAAACATGGAAAAAATATGTCTCGCACTGGTCTTTGCTGCACAAAAGTTGAGGCATTACATGTTAGAGCATACTGTCCACTTAGTCTCAAGAGAAGATCCTCTCAGATATATCTTAAGTAAAATGGTGCTTTTCAGAAGGTTAGCTAAGTGGGCGATGTTTTTGTCACAATTTGGCATCACGTATGTACCTCAAAAGGCCATAAAAGGTCAAGCTTTGGTTAACTTCCTTGCGGCACACCCGATCCCAGATGATTTTCCTATAGATGATGACTTGCCTAATGAGGACGTATTTGCCTCATCGGTTACTAACCCAACATGGCGAATGTACTTTGATGGCGCTTGCCGACAATCTGGGGCAGGTGCCGGAGTTGTCTTCGTTACACCTAATGAATGAGTGATCCCATATTCGTTCACCCTAACATCGGCAATATCAAACAATTCAGCTGAATATGAAGCCCTTATCATTGGTCTTGAGATAGCTATAAACATGAAGCTTGATACACTATCAGTTTATGGAGATTCATAATTAGTGATTAATCAGCTAATGGGAACTTACATGGTAAAGAAACAAGAGTTATTGCCATATTTCAAAAGGGCTAAAGAACTCATGGCTATGTTCACGGATCTGACTATTCAGCATATAGTCAGAAATCAAAATGAAAAGGCCGATGTCTTAGCCGGTTTAGCCGCTAGCATGTCATTAAATGCACATGAGACAATGGATGTACATGTTGAACAACGAAGAATACTACCAATATTTGCTGAAGAAGAAGAAACACATGTATCTTCAGCAATGACAGCCGACATATGCGAAATTGAAGTAGGGGATTGGAGAGCACCATTCCTAGAACATCTACTTCATGGATATTTACCATTGGAGGCTAGAGAAAGGTCTAAAATCCGCAAAAGATCAATTCATTACACATGCATCAATGAGATACTTTATAGACGCTCTCATGATGGCGTATTATTACGTTGCCTCGCTGGGAATGAAATTATGGAAGCCCTAAGCGATCGAGGTGCATGCTGGAATATGTGGTGCACACCAATCTGGTCCTAAATATCACTATCAACTAAGGCATCTAGGTTATTACTGGCCTACCATGTTTAAAGATACCATTAAGTTTGCAAAGAAATGCCACGAGTGTCAAAGTACACGGTGATTTTATACATCAGCCGCACGGGCGCTCCATGCAACAAATATGGCCTGGCCCTTTGAAATGTGGGGACTCAATATTGTAGGACCAATTCATCCACCTTCGTCTAAGGGCCACAAATTCATATTGGCCGCGACCGACTATTTCTCTAAGTGCGCCGAACTTACTCCACTAAAAGAGGAAAAAGCGGAGGATGTAGAACATTTCATAAGAACACGACTTATATACTGCTTTGGCGTCCCGTCTCGGATCATGTCCGATAATGGAACCCCTTTTAAAAATAAACTAGTGGATAAATTGTGCTCAAAGTTTAATGTAAACCATAGCTACTCGACGACATACAATCCCGCTGCTAATGGACAGGTAGAGGCCTTCAATAAAACCCTCTGTAAATTACTAAAGAAAGTCGTATCAGAGAACAAGCCGTGAGTGGCACGAAAAACTTCTCGAGGCCTTGTGGGCTTATAGAACCACGACACGCACGCAGACAGGAATGATTGCTTATTCCTTGGTATTTGGGGGAGAAGCCGGTGTACCTTTGGAAGTACAAATAGCTTCATTGAGAGTCGCTACGCACGAAAGACTATCTGAAGAAAAATCAAAGCAATTACACCTCGATGAGTTAGAAAGACTCGAAGGCAAACGACTTCAAGCTTTACAAAATCTAGAGGCTAGAATGTCTCGAGCCTTTGATAAACGTGTTAAAAGAAGGTCATTTAAGCAAGGGGATTTAGTGCTCGCTATCATCTATCCCATGAATATTACTCGGCGAATGAAAGGAAAATTTGAGTCTAAATGGGAGGGTCCCTTCGTCATAAAAGAAGTTTATTCCAGCGGCGCATACCAAATTATCTCGCCGGATGGAAAATACTCGCTATCGCCAGTAAATGGGAAATTCCTTAAGCATTACTACGCCTGAGTAAAAATCCGACTCCATACCCTCACGAGTATAAACTGGGGTAAACAAAATCCGCAAAAAAATAAAATCGACTCCATACCCTCACGAGTATAAACTGGGGCAAAAAAATCCGACTCCATACCCTCACGAGTATAAACTGGGGCAAACAAAATCCGACTCCATACCCTCACGAGTATAAACTGGGGCAAACAAATAAAATAAATCGACTCCATACTCTCACGAGTATAAACTAGGGCAAGCAAATAAAAAAACGACTCCATACCTTCATGAGTATAAACTAGAGCGCAAAAAGGAAAATATACTCCCTCGCTTCATGAGTATAAACTAGAGCGCAAAAATACATATACTCCATCTAAAGCGCAAACGGAAATAAATAATATACTAGGCATCCTCGCAAATATAAACTGGGCATAAAATAATAAAGTACTCCACACCCCATGAGTATAAACTAGGGGAACAAAAAAAACTAATAAGAGACAGAACCATGGACGTGTAAATAAGCCACGTACAGAACAATGGCATAAGGGTTCACCAATATATATAAATGCGGTGCGGCAATGAATAAATAAATATCAGGGGATAGTACTAATGTCGCATACAAATAAACTGAGATTGCAAATTTGGCAGTCCAATAATACACAACAATAAAGGAAGTGCTTATCAAACAAGCAAACAAAATTGTCTGAGACGTGAATCACCACGTAGAAACAAAAGTAGACTGAAAAGAATAAAATCAGCTAGAAGGAGAGCGTAATTTCATCATGCTCTCAAGAATAGGTCCAACTTCCTCACCCATGGCGAATATCTTCCGCCGGAGGATCTCTAGCTCCTGAGTAACACTTGAATTAAACTCAGGAAGTGTATCATGTAGCTTCTTCGCTTCGGTCTGCTGGCCGGACTGTGTTGTCTTGACTGCATGATGCCCTTCTCAATATCATGCAAAACATTTTTAGCTTCTTCAACCTGTGCGTTGAGAGCTTCTAAATGCCTCGCTTTCTCAACACGTTGCTCTTCCATCGATGATAGCTTTCCATTCGTGATCTTCAAAGCTTCAGAAAGCGACTCATGCTTCTTATCTGCTACAGCCAGAGCTTCCTCTTGTTTCTGGGACTGAGAATCCACCGTTATACGAGTTTGTTGTGTATCACTTGAAATACAAATAAGCCTTTTCAGGGCAATACGAATATCAACAACGCGAGCAATATCGTCCCCAGCCGGAAGTAGTGAATAAACCGTCTTGAGAACTTCCTGTCGTTGAGGATCTGCTAGCGTGGAGCTGTTCAAGCCTTCAAAAGCCGCATCCAGCGTCGAATCAATAAACTTCATGAAAGCTTCAGCAATAGAAGGAGCACTGATGGACGTCATTGTAATCGGAGCTGGCGCTTTTTCGTTGCCGACAAGAGAGCGTCTTCAACACCTAAAAAATACAACAAAGAACCCAAAATAAATTTTCTGTGAATGAATATTCAATGAGCGATGCGGTAAATAAAAAAAATATTTCTATAGAACTACCATGCAGAGATGAAGTTAAACGGCTAGGAATTCCGATCGTTTGGGACACATCTGGAGCTGCACGTGGGGAACAAATTGGAGAATCCATACATAGGCTTGATACGCCATAGTCATCCAAATCTTCCAAACCATGAGCTATATTTCCACTAAGTATGTTATCCAAGGCTGTGCAGCTGAGATGATCAGGTACGTACAAAGGAATATCCAATTTTATGGGACTGGAAGTATTCTCGTCACTGGCAAAATCAATTTTTCTCTTAGTAGCTGGCCTCGTCTCCTCATCTAAAGAAAGAGCTTCAGTTGTACGTGTTTCTTTTAGCTCATCAATTATAAGATTTGTCAGCCTTCGTACTCGCCGGAGGCAAAGAATCAGTGGGAGAAGCGATAACAATCCCCTTGTTCTTCCTCTTCTGTAAATAATATATACGGTATATTATGCCAAGACTAAAATAAATTAAATGAGATAAAGGTTGTTAACTCACACGTCGAGAGCTTTTAGGAGGTTCATTATCTGAGAGAAAAATGGTCAAAATATCTTTCCAGTAATCCACGACCGCTTGCTCTTTGGCCTCAATAGTGGCAATATACCCATCTCGATGTCTAGCCGATACTTCCTTTACTATAACATGATCTAACTTTTGAGAGCTTGCGTGAAGGCATAACTGACTTTCCACTTTGTTTATACGTATTCTTCCTCTCATCATATGGGACTTGCCCATACGCATGCCAGCCCTGAGGCTATGTGAAACGGTGTTGAACGGTTTCAAAAATTTATTCCACCAATTAGCCCATGCCAAAGAAGACTTGCCTTCATATATCAAGAGGATGCTGGATATTCTCCTGAATTGGACGCAACAAATGGGACCAGTAGGTGTATGCAATACCAACGCGGTCTTCTGTAAGCAAAGACTTCAAAGGATCATATGGTATCAGCTGGTCCAGCCTAAATTGGCGAGCCACGCGATCCGGGTGATATGGCTCATCTACACATAGGTCAATGTTCTCAAGTAAGAACCTCCAAGGAAGCATACTCGGCGAACAGAAAGCATGAAAGCCATGTGTAGCTGATCCACTCCAGTCAAGTTACGTGAAGAATAAGGGCACCAAGCAATGTTTTTCTGATTCTCAAGGAAATCATATGCTGTTTCAGAAGAAAAATCGTTCGGAGGCCTAAACATTGTACTTATCATGGTTGGCTGCATACGTAAGCTCTTTGGAGTAGGAAGACGGTCTCCTCTACCTTTGGCACCAAAAGTTCTCTTCAAATATAGATGCATTCATCCTATAACATAATGGACCGACTAGGGTGCCTTGGAATATGTAGGTCCTACAGGATGCATGCTAATGTGCCGGAGTGAAAAATACAAAGAAGAAAGTGCCGGCGGAGCAAGTGAAATTTTTATACCTATGGCAATCCAAGAGGCCATGACAAGTACACCAGGACGAATATAGGGTCCTGTACCGACAACGACAAAATTGCAAAGCCAAACCGTGATAAACACTGCAAGATATAAACGACCATCACGAAGGTTGTTATCGAAAGTCAAAGGCTCTGGACGATTGTTGTGAAAATAATCACACCAATCCTGGAATGGTACCAATCCGTCTTTATGATTAGATGAAAGCTCCTCCCATATTTCCAAGAGTTTGAAGTAAAAGTTTGGGAATAATATCAAAGAAGCATTTAACTCTTTGAGTGGAGGAATATATTCTTCATAAGGATCCCCGTCGATAGGAAGCCCTGCCATAAGGAGCATATCGAGTAAAGTGATCGTGTGCTCACCATGTGAGAGCAGGAAAGTGTTTGTTTGAGGACTCCATTTTTCTAGCAGAGATTGCAATAAAGGAGGGGACATAGTGTAGTCACAAAGAGAGAAATATATCGCTCCACAGATATAATCTGTATGTTCTTCACCTCCTTTCAAGTTAAAAGAATGGTGGGTAAAAATTTCAGTACCCCATTGAGCATAACCAGTGGGGCGTCGGACATATGGGATTTCATGATTTTCCCAACCTAAGTGTCGTGAGAATATCCTACTCCCTAATGTTCAAAGTAACTCTGCATGGGGCCCTGGTGCGAGTGGATGGTAACTTAGAGCATCAAAAGTATGTTCAGAATGCCACCCATGTTCTCCAGGAACCAACCGTCCTCCCATTTTTTTTGACAACACAAGGATGGGATTGGCTAAGGCACTCGTCTCTGGTTCATACAATTGCTCCTTGGTAATTTCTGACAACTTCAAATGATACGAAGAACGGGTTGGTTAACCAAGCGCCATCTATGTACAAAAAAATTAAATTGGAAAGCAAGAAAAAAAGGGGTATAAAATATACAGGAGATATCTGAAGTGTATTACCTAAGACTTGCGAGAAACTACTTCCAAAAATAAAGAGTAAACCTCCTGTCCAATACACATGGATAAATGTATAAGATCTTAAAAGTAAAAGACATACATAGCAATTTTATTTAGTCTCTCTGTAGTTGTGCGACAGACCAAGCTCGTATAGAAGCTTGTTGGGACGCCAACGACAAAGAAGATTAAATGCAGCGTATAACAGTCACCATGGTTGTACGACGGACCAAGTTATAACTTGGTTTGTGTCAATGTGATCAATCCAAGAGTCCAAAAGTTGGCGATATATGATTTTAAAGCAAATTGGCTTGTGTCAATATAACCAAGCCAAAAGCTAGATTTTTTGGTAATATATATGAGATTATAGCATCTTGATTTGTGTCATTGTGACCAAGCCAAGATTCAATTTTATCATGATCATCAGAAGAAAGGCAAAACATACATGTATCAATCTAGGAGAGAAAATCCCCTAGCTCGGCTAGTATACAAAGATTTTGTAGCGACTAAATATCCGGTGGCGTACATCATATGAGTTAGCTCAGCTAGTAGACAAAGATTTTGTAGCGACTAAATATCATATGGATTGTGAAATTTCATTTTTTTAGTAAAATCTTGATGTTTTGTAGATAATTTTAGCACACCGAACCGTATTTTATAGGGTCCCGGGGCAAAGCCGACTTTTATCCCCCGGTTGAATACATGGCAATTTGTTAATGCTGCCACTTTTACTCCGTGGTCGAGTATTTTGAAAATTTAGTATTTCTCGTGGCGTCATGAATTTAGGTCAATAGCGATACATTTGTAGATACATTTACCATGTTCCATAATTATGGCTATTTTTCCTGACTCGAGACAAAATCGGTGTCAACAATGCTTTGGGGCCTAGGTAGCCTGAAGTAGGTCGTGCCATCATCCCTGAGATAGAAGACACACTTCTCCCATATGTCCATCACATAGGTTTCGATCATCTCTGTCCACCGAAAAAGGTCCGGTTCGTCTCGTTCGTGACTTGGACCGTGAAGCGTGGGCCAAGTTGCTTTAGCGGGTCCATGTGGACCTCGAACTGTCTCGCTTGCCACATGGGCCACCCAAAATGATCAAGAAAATCACTTCAAAACTTGCAGGGTATGTTCTGAGTAATAGAATCATAATGAAGCGACAATTAGTCATAATTCCATTGCACATATAGTTGGATTGCTTGACAATACATATACCATTGTAACTTCACAGTTATGATGGAGCACTATGATAAGCTTCTTGTGTCTGCTGTAACCACAATGGCCACACCGCTCATATGTTATACCTATATATGATCATATGAACTTAATTAAATATGAAATACAATGAAACATAGCATGATGTAAGTACCTCAATAGCTAAGCATAACACATAAACAAGTAGCACGATGATAATGCATGAAACATAATAAAAGTAGCTTCATAGGTAAGTAGCACATGATAAACTAAGTTGATCAGTTGTCTGGTTCTGCCTCAAGCAGAGCCCAGCAAACCCTGTCAGAGTCCTCATTAGACCACATGTCCTCATCCGACCACATGTCCTCCTCATGCTGCTGCTGGGGTGCGGCGTGCCTCGGGCGGGCTCTAGACGGACCAACCTCCTGGGTCTGCTGCTAGGGTGCGACGTGCCTCTGGCGGGCTCTAGACGCAGCCTCCTAGGCCTGCTGCTAGGGCGCGATGGAGGGCCCACCTCCGAACCAGGCGTATTGTGCTGCCATCTCCTACGGATCCTATAGGAAAGGATGCAAGAACCACTCCTCCTCCCACTCCTAGTGACGCCTAAGCTCCAGCTAGTGCTTGGTCTGCCTGTGCTCGAGCTCCGGCGCCCACGTGATAGTACACATGTCAGTTGGGGCGCGCGGTGGCTCGGTACTACGGGAAGTTCAGTCTCTCCCTAGAGCCGTAGTGCACGATCGCCATCCAGTCGTAGGCACGTGCCGCCGTGTCCTGGTCCCTCCACACGCCAAGGTGAATCTTGACACGGTTGACGGTGACCGTGGCCGCCCACTTTGGCACCTTTGTTCCATTTTAAGGAAAATTTCACGGTACCGACGAGGCTCATCTACCATTTTAGCTAAAATAAACATTAATAATTAGATAAAAATAATCTATATTTTCTACCCCTAAATCATCTAAAATCAACTAGATTTGGTAGCCCTAAAATCACCTAAAATGAACTATATTGTGTAATCCTAAAATCATCAAAAGTATTTCATATTTTCCACCACTAAATCATCTAAAATCAACTAGATTTGGTTGTCCTAAAATCATCTAAATGAGCTATATTGTGTGATCCTAAAATGATCTAAAATACTCTATATTTTCTACCCCTAAATCACCTAAAATTAACTAGATTTGATAGCCCTAAAGTCATCTAAATAAACTATATCATGTAATCCTAAAATCAACTACTAACAATACATGTAAAAAAATAGGAAATACGTACCGCGTGCCGGAGGCGTGTCGAGGACAGCGACGGGGAGAAGTTGTGGGCGACGGCGGGTCGGGGACGGCGCGGGGCGGGGTGACGGGAGAAGAAACTGCGAGCAGGGGGTCGGGAACGGCGGGACGGGGTGGCGGCGCGGGGTGAGAGAGAGGAGGAGGCGGTGCAGGGGGAGTGAGGGGTCGGGGATCAAGTGTGGGTAAGCTGCAAATTAAGGTGTTCCTGGAGGTTAGTAGCGTGCGGCAAACTTCCCAAGCTACAACTAACTTAATATCTATAGTGTGCGGCAAATTGTCCACGTTACAGGTCGAGTATGTGATACGCGTCCATGGATCCAAATTTACATGTAGCGTTCTGAGCCCCACGCTACATATAGGACTTATTTGTAGCTTGCAGCTTTATCGAATGCTATAAATACTTGTAGCGTGTGTAAAAAGTAGCGCGCGACTAACTGTCATGCGCATATAGCCTATTTCCTAGTAGTGCAATATATTAAGTGGTTTCTCCATAGATCGATCTTGGTGTTCTCCCGTAGGACGATTTTTTGTTTTCCCTATGCGAAACGATTCATCTAGTTATATTGCATTCACTCATACATGAATTTCCTTATATGCATTTTTGTATTTTCTTTAGTTGTAATGTGTTGATTTTTTGTCTCGTAAGCGCATTGCCTTCAATAGGCGTTGTTGTATTGCCTTTTATGTATTGCATTTAGCCATACTACCTTTAGATGTCGGTGCCTTACCTCTTGTAAGTTCATTATCTTAACTACACAGCTTCTATCTTTAGTTGTACTGTTTTTGTATGTACTGCATTTAGTTGTACTATCTCTTTCGCTACAATTTGTTGGGTCTTGTTAGTGCACCACCCTAACTGCATGCTTTTCCGACTTTAGTTGTATTATCGCTCATCTTGTTGATGCATTGCCCTACTTACACCTCTGTTCATTTGTCTTGATGTATAGCCTCGGTTGCATTGTTTTATGTATGTGAATTGCGTAAAAGACGATGGAAACTCACAAAGAGAAAAAAAATTCAGACACGAAACAACATATATTCAAAGAAAAACTATGAGGGAGAGCGCCTATCCTCCGCACTCGCTAAGTGGCGCCTTCCCGCTCACCTCGACCGTAGTTGCTCTCATGTATGTGATATCTATTTGATTAGGCTGTCCACATCGGATGGAATACACTCTCGGTACTTAGAAGTGAGGCACCTATAGAAACTTTATGAATCTTTGAACTTTGCAAATTCTGTCTCAAACTAAAATTGATTCGAATCAAGTGAACTTATTCTATTTTTTAGGGAATAAAACAAGTGATTTTGTCAAATAAAGACAATTAGTGCCTTGTACTCTGCCAAAGTACAGAAAAGTAGTACTAGCAAATGCGTGACTTTCTCAAATGAAAAAAAGAGGAGTTTAATGCTATCAAAGTTGAATAGCAAAGAATCTGTCAATCGGATTTTTACATTCCTAGCTTTCCTGGCCTGATGCCAAATCCCCATCCGCAGGCCTAGGATTCCTAGGCTAGGAATACGAAGATCCCTGCTGACCTGACCCTGTCGCTGGCACGCCTCTGCGGGTGTCCGAAACACCGTGTACGGTCACGATCAAGGTTCCTCCTGCACCGAACGACCCCGGTTGCGGAGGCTCGGGGGCCGCCGCCGACGACGAGTGCGACTGCGGCGCAGCCTCTGCCTTCCCGTTCCTGTTGGGCATCTCCGCCTCGGCCCGGCAGAGTGGGCATGTCGTCCTGGTGCGCAGCCACGCGTCGACGCACTCCACGTGGAACACGTGCCCGCAGTTGGGCAGCTCCCGCACCTTGTCCCCGTCCGCGAGCTCCGACAGACACACGGCGCAGTCAGCGCCCGCGTCGCCGGTTGAGCCGCTCTCCTTCCTGTACGCGGTGACCGGCAGCGCGGAGAGCGCGGTACCGTCCATCCCGCCGCCGCGGGCGCGGCGGCTGCCGAAAGAGTTGATGGACCGTAGGATGCCGGTGGCCGGGCCGCTGCGGCGGCGGCGGCGGCCGGCCGACCGTGCCACGATCAGATGCAGCAAGACGCGGATGAGGGCGAACAGGACCGTGAGCGCGACGAGGATGAGGATGGCCGTCAGCAGGACGGGCCCGCTGATCAAGTAATGCTGCTGCCCCACGGACGGGTCCGCAGCGGCCGTCGCCGGCGCGCCGGCGATGGGGCTCCCTGACATGGCACGGGTAAGCTTTCTTGCCTGTACCACGAATCAGTGTGGAACCTTAAGACGGAAGAAGAGATCGAGAAAAGTGTAATGGCTGGTACCGAAGTCAATGGGATGTGTCAATGGCACGTACAGAGAATTGATGCGAGGAGCACTTTTGGGCGTGAACAATTTCATGCCAATTGCTTGAATGCGCGTGCGGTCGAATTCGGGAAATCTATGTGTGGAACTGATCAGCTGTTGGTGCTTTGAGAAGACAAGACCACTCTGCCATGTAAATTTGTGAAGGCGGAGATGTTAATGTACCCCAATGGAGCTGTACAGAAATAAAAGAAGTCTTCGTATGTTCTGCAAGAAACTTCCATGCTCCAAATGGAGGCCGGAAGTTTGCTTGGAACGTGGTGTGTGACAAAAGGAACTACCTGAGCAAAAGCATGACAAGCGTACCGTCGCAGGCAATGGCACAGCCCCAAGGTGGTGGTTTTTAACTAGGGGACCGAAAATTAAGACGCTAAGGCATAGTAGAGTCAGAGTTGCTTGTAATCACCGCGATTCGAAAAGTTGAGAGAGGGATAATTATCGAGAGAGATATTATGAGTTAACTGTTGTTAAGCCAAATATTTTTGAATATTCCCCGTTATGCTAGTTAGGATATTCCGTTACACTAGTACCTGCCGTGTCCCTTCTAAACAACCCTGCACGTAACGTAGGAGCAAATCCATTTATGTACTTTTCTAACCCCCCGGCACTAAATCCGGAGGCGGAGGTCCTTTTTTCTTCCACCTCCGACACTAAATCTAGTGGCGGGCAGCGGCGGTCCTTTTTCTCTCTCCCCCGACACTGAGTCCGGTGGCGGTCCTTTTTCTCCCACTCTCGCCTTTTCCCAGCCTAACATGTCTAGCAAGGCGAAGGTGGTAGCTACATCGGCGACTGATTTGTGTTCGTCAGAGCTAGAGTCTCGGGCGCAACGCCGGAGAAGCGAAGCAACGGTAAAATCTTCAACCCAGATTAGCGAGGAGGTCAGGCAGAAGTCGTATACCAAGGTACCTACGAGCGGGGGGTTGAAGAAAAAAGAAAGACCGACTGTGGTGCGGGGTCGCGACACCCAGATCTCAAAGAAAACCACTCGGCAGAAGAGCACGAGGTAAATTTTATTATCTATGTCTTATCTTACAAGTAGATTCGTTACTGCAAAATAGAATAGAATGAACTGAAAAGTCTCCCTTTTAATCAAATTAGGCACATCAACGATATAACGGGTATATATGAGTTCACAGTTCATGTCCGCCAGTACACTGCTAAACTAGATTTTGGTTGCAAGAGGGTTGTGTTCGGACAGGATGTGTATCTGCTTGTGAATTGCAAGAAGGTTTTGTCTGTTTCGCAGGTAATGGATACGTTTCATGCTAGGATTCCTTGGGAATCTAGACAGAGGACAAAATTGGTGTGTTGCAACATGAGTGATACCTAGATGAAAATTGAGCACTCCCATGCGTTTCAGATGGTTTGGGAGTGTTGTGCAGCTGATCGTAAGGTGAAACTTGAAGCGATGATTGATGATATGTATGCAGATATTGGAGATCTTGCTGCTAGAGCTTCTGCTCCTCAATATCACGGACCAATAGATGCTGCTCAAGCTAAGTTTAGTAAACACTTAGAGGTGGATTCATAAATGGCAGAACTTGATGGTGAAGTCAATAAGCCAGTTTTATCATGTACTGTTGAGATCATTGATGGCTCGTGTTGATGTAGAGCTTGTTGGGAACCCCAAGAGGAAGGTATGATGAGCACAGCAGCAAGTTTCCCCCAGTTATGAAACCAAAGTTTAATCGAACCAGTAGGAGCAAGAAAACACCCAAAGGTGTTACTAGCTGAGCCTTGGCAGGGCGCACTACCGGTGCTAGTAGCAACATGGAGACCTGCACAACACAACCACAGAACTTTGTCCCCAACTTGCGATGCGGTTGTCAATCTCACCGTGTTTTGCTGAAAACAAAGAATTAAACGTATCAAATGGAAAGAAGTAAAAGTCTGCAAAAAGTAAACACAAAGCAGTAAATAGTTTATAGATTGTATGTAAAGAAAAGAGGATCGGGATCCATAGTTCACTAGAGGTGGCTCTCCTTAAGATAGATAACATGCTGGGTGAACAAATTACAGGGGGGCAATTGACAAACATCGAGAAAGCAATACATGCATATACTAATCATCTTGACTCCTTTGAGATTCGATTGGGCATTACAACATTATACATAGACCGCCATCCAACTGCATCTATGACTAATAATCCACCTTCAGATTATCATCCGAACCCCCTCCAGTATTAAGTTGCAAGCAACAGATTATTGCTTTACGAACTGCGTGTAAAGTAAACAATACGATTGGTCTATGAACAAAGGATTGTTGTTTTCTCCCTAGTAGCAACATCACATCTAGTACCTTAGAGATTTCTGTCACTTCCCATATTACCAGAGGCATGAACCCACTATCGAGCATAAATACTAACTCTTGGAGTTGCTAGTATCTACTTGGCCAAGATAGCTACTAACAATGGAAAGCATGCAAGATCACAAATAACAAAGACATGAAAAAATCAATAATCAATCTGAAATAGCATCTCAATATCCATCGGATCCCCGCAAACACAACATGCAGAATTACAAAGAGACGATCTTGATCATGAACGGAGCTCACAAGATCTAGACATGAAAGCACAAAGGAGGAGAACCAGCCATCTAGCTACTATATAGATCCGTAGTCCAAGGATGAATTACTCACGCATCACACCAGAGGCTTGCATGGTGATGAAGAAGGCCTCCAGGGTGAATTCCCCTCTCCGGCAGGGTGCCGGGAAGAGATTCAGATCCCTCCCGATCTAGGGATGGAGATGACGGCGGCTACAAACTCTTTCATGGATTTTTGATCGGGTACTTAGGGTTTTCATCCCAAGGGCATTTTATAGGCGGAAGGGGAGGCCGAGGGGGTGCCAGAGGCGGCCAGACCAACCCCTGGCGCGGGTCAGGCTGGGTCGCGCGGCCAGGTGGTGTGGTGGCCCCCTGGCCCCTCTCTTTCTCATACTCTGGCATCTGATGACTTCCGGAAAATAGGCACTTTGGCTTTTGTCCCGTCTAATTCCGAGAATATTCATTTTCTGACTTTGCTGGAACCAAAAATAGCAGAAAACAGGCAGCTGGCACTGTGGCTCTTGTTAATAGGTTAGTCCAAGAAATCATATGAAAAGTACTCCAAAGTGTGGGCAAAACACAAGAAAGTGGATAAAACCAAGCATGGAACATCAAAAATTATAGATACATTTGCAATGTATCAACATCCTCAAGCTTAACTCCTGCTCGTCCTCGAGTAGGTAAGTGATAAAAAGAAAGAATAATTTTTGAGGTGACATGCACCATCAAAGACTTGATCAAAGTATTTATAAAACATTCAAAGCTGGGATCATAGTACTTCAATCATAACATGAAAGACAAAGTTCTAGCAATAAGACAAAGAAACTATGATGCAACATGAAAAGGCACAAACAAAAGATTCATGAATAACAATGCTTTGCAAGATGTTTGTTTGCTTCACATAAAGAAAACATAGCATAATAGTATTCAGCTTTTCCCTCATAGAGTAGCAAATATAAATGCATAGGACACCTTCAAAGTTCATAATAGTGACTAGATACAAATAGTTTAAAACAAGCAATATCAAGTTATGCATCAATCAACTAGTCTTGGGACTGCACATAGAACTAAGAATGGCCACTATGCTCGCAAAGAAGGTGCATAAAGGTAGAAGGTGGAGACTCAATATAATGGTGGAAGAAAGGCCTTCATAGAAGAAAGTAGGGATTCAAGTCTCATAAAGAGCTTCCAAAAATTATGGTACTTATAGCTTTCAGCTCTCATTGCCCCTATCATAAGCATCTTTAAGGTGATTAAGGTTAAAATGACACAACTAAGAGGATATGCTTGACAAGTTATAAACCGAAATCTCATGCCCCTTACTTACGAAGACCGATCCTCATGCTACTCAACTTCAGTCACAAGTAAGATCTTGTCATTGTAAGTACATATGTATCATAAAGAACCGCCAACGGGGTACCCCTTGCACATGATACAGGAGCTATCCCATAATCAAAATGACAACGCAAGCAGACAATGAGCATCTCAGCGATCTTTTTATTTGCTATTTGCATAGGTTTTTATTGAGGATGCTTCATAGAGTGCTCATTATGGTTATGCTGCAAGTTTCCACCATGATTAGGCATGGCTTAGCCTAGCGGCCCAGGCGTTTATCTAACACACATACAAACTCCATGATCTTACAAGTTCCACTTTTATTTCACACCGCCGGGATCTGTAAGCAAAAGAACATGATATCAACGGGGTACAAAGTACAAGTGCAATGTTGAAAGCGTTCCCCATGGTACATGGTTCTGCTAATTTCAACTTATAAAGCGCAAGCATATACGCAACAAAGAAGGACCCAATGGTTCAAGTTTATTAAATGCAAAAAAGTAAAGTGTGCCATCAAGTTCGTGAGAGCTTTAATCACTAGTTTTATCATAACAAGTTTAATTTGGAAGGTAAACAAAAGCATGAATATACTTGGAATAGCATAAGCTAGTAGGCAGGTAGGGTGGACTCTTTTTAATAACTTGGTTTAGGGAGTTGGATGCATGAGTAGAACTCATACTTGGTTGTGGAGGCTAGCAAAAGACTGGGAGCGACAAACTAAGAGAGCAATAATGGCCATAATCATGCAGAGCGACAAAACATTATTGATCAAAGCATAAAGTGATACTACAAGTTGAAAATTAAAGGATCATAAAGGTTATGGTGACTTTGGATAGTCATAACATGGTGTGAGCATGCACCAAGTCAACCCAAATAAAGCATCAAAGGAGAATACCACTATACTATGCTTTAATATGCTAAAACAACGCATGATTCATCCAAGGAACATTAAGCAATCTCTATTGTTTATAACAAGTCATGCTACAACAAAGAATACTAAGCATAAAGCCAAAACAATATCAAGCATGGCATGACAAAGCATAGGCCACAGTAAAAAACAAGCTCTTTTTACCACATAAGCATGAACTTTCCTACTCTTTTCCAAACCAAACCAAACTATTTGCAAACCAATGTATGAAAGAGGGGGTCCAACCAATTTATTCAGAAAACTAAGAAAACCAAGCAAACGAAAATCCAAAACGAAAACGAAAAAGAAGACGCTCCAAGAACAACACAACTGTGCATAAAACAATAAAAATGAAGCGTTTGGAAGAAACCTGGGATTTTTATTGATGAAGAGGGTGATGCCTTGGGCATCCCCAAGCTTTGACGCCTGTACTTGTTGAATATTTATTGGGGTGACACGCGTGGCATCCCCAAGCTTGAGCTTTAGTCCATCCTTCATCTCATTACTCATTCCTTCCATACACCTGAAATTTTTCCTTCATACAAAATTTCACACAATCTTTATTAGCAACATTAGTGCACTCAAGATAAATAAGTTTTAAGGTTCAGTTCTAACACCAAATAAACTTCCATTAGAACACTAGCTACTGTATTACTTTGCTCAAAAAGCTCAATTCCCCAAAAGAACTCAAAAAGGAACCAACAAGAAGCAAATGCAGAAAATGGAAGAAATCTGTCAAAACAGACCAGTAGGTAAAGACGAATTTTTTCGAAGACCTTATGTTGCTCAAATCAAAAAGTGTTGAACTAACGAAAGTTAGATAACAACCTGGGGCAGAAGCACAAAAATTCACGCCTCAAGACGACGTACAGAGATTTTACACGAATGTTTACGGTGAAGCACAAAAATCTGTTTCGGGACAACAACTTTCTCAATCATTAATTCTCTCTCATTAGAGGTTACTCTTCGCACAAAAAGCAAATAAAAAGGATAAGGAGTGGTTATTACAGAGTTAATAACTTCCAAGACTCATCTAAAACTTTTGGGTTATCTCCCAATAAGTACTTTTCTTTAACGCCTTTAAGTTGGGCATGATAGTTTGAGAAGATGCTCAGATAAGAAATTTGAATTGAAGTAAAAGAGAGCATCAAGAAGCAAATTAAAAACACACATAAGTCTAACCCACTTCCTATGCATAGGAATCTTGTATGCAAATAAATTTATAAAGAGCAAAGTGACAGGCATAGGAAGATAAAACAAGAGTAACTTCAAAACTTTCACCAAATAGAGAGGTGTTTCAGTACCATGAAAACTTTTACAACCATATTTTCCTCTCTCATAATAATTTTCAGTAGCCTCATGAATAAACTCAACAATATAAATATCACATAAATCATGCTTTTCATGATCTACAAACACATAATTTTTATCAAGCTCAAAAATAATGGGATTAAAACCTTCATACCTACTTTTAACAATTTTAAAACAAGATGACTGATCAATATCATTTTCAATAGTAGTACAATTAATATTATCAACTAATATAGGACCATCATCTAGAGAATTATTATAAACATTTTCAAAAGAATCCACAGGAACATAACATTCATCCTCCCTTGGTAAGCATGGGGGACAATCAAATAATGTAAGGGGTAAAGAGTTACTCTCATTAGAAGGTAGGCATGGGTAGATCCATTATTCCTCCTTTTGTTCATCACTCTCCTCCTCCTCTTTTTCATCTAATGAGCTTTCAAGTTCAGCAATTTCTTCTTCCATAGGCTCCTGCAAGGCATTAGTCTCTTCCATTGGTGGAGAGCATCTATTAAGATATTCAAGAATATAGCCATTTTCTTCCTTGTAGTTATCAAAGCAAAATTTAAGTATATCATAAACCTCATATTTATTAGGTGCATCATGAATATTTTCAAGCAAATAAGCAAGTTCGAATGCACCCTTCCAAGCAATAAATTCTTCAATTTGTTCCACATAATAAAAGTCATAATTTCCCTTAACATAAGAAGATATGGTAACATTATCATTATACTCACATTGAAAAGGGAGGTGTTTATGCCTCCTACAGCAAGAAGATTTATCAAAGAAACAAGTAACATTATAAGTAGAGCACACGTTTCTAGCAATGGTATCCAATTTATTAATTTGTTCCCATAAGTCTTTCCCTTTTTGTGACAGGCGGTGTTCCTTATAATAATATTTTTGTTCTTCCGTGAACCCACCTTGCCAATAAGATTCAGTCAAAGAAACCAATCATTGATAGAAAGCATGATAAAGCAAGACAATAACAGACCAACGAAAATAACAACTATAGTAGGAACTATTTTTTTGTGTGTTTTTGATAAAAAGAAAGCAAACTAGTAAAACTATTTTTTTTTTCTATTTTTGATAAATAAACAAACAAACAAAGCAAAAGTAAACTAAGAAAAAAATAACAATTAAAGAGATTGGTTATGAGGGACTCCCCTTGTAAAGATGTCCTTGACTCCCCAGCAATGGCACCAGAAAAATGCTTGAAGGCTCGTGTTGATGTAGAGCTCATTGGGACCCCAAGAGGAAGGTATGATGAGCACAACAGCAAGTTTCCCTCAGTTATGAAACTAAGGTTTAATCGAACCAGTAGGAGCAAGGAAACACCCCAAAGGTGTTGCTAGCTGAGCCTTGGCAGGGCGCACTACCGGTGCTAGTAGCAACGTGGAGACATGTACAACACAACCACAGAACTTTGTCCCCAACTTGCGATGAGGTTGTCAATCTCACCGTGTTTTGTTGAAAACAAAGGATTAAACATATCGAATGGAAAGAAGTAAAATTTTGTAGAAATTAAACACAAAGCAGTAAACAATTTATAGATTGTATGTAAAGTAAAGAGGACCGGGATCCATAGTTCACTAGAGGTGGCTCTCCTTAAGATAGATAACATGTTGGGTGAACAAATTACAGGGGGGCAATTGACAAACATCGAGAAAGAAATACATGCATATACTAATCATCTTGACTCCTTTGAGATTCGATTGGGCATTACAACATTATACATAGACCGCCATCCAACATCATCTATGACTAATAATCCACCTTCAGGTTATCATTCGAACCCCCTCCAGTATTAAGTTGCAAGCAACGAATTATTGTTTTACGAACTGCGTGTAAAGTAAGCAATACGATTGTTCTATGAACAAAGGATTGTTATTTTCTCCCTAGTAGCAACAACACATCTAGTAACTTCTGTCACTTCCCCAGATTACGAGAGGCATGAACCCACTATCGAGCATAAATACTAACTCTTGGAGTTGCCAGCATCTACTTGGCCAAGATAACTACTAACAACGGAAAGCATGCAAGATCGCAAATAACAAAGACATGATAGAATCAATAATCAATCTAAAATAGCATCTCAATATCCATCGGATCCCTGCAAACACAACATGCAGAATTACAAATAGATGATCTTGATCATGAACGGAGCTCATAAGATCTAGCCATGAAAGCACAAAGGAGGAGAACCAGCCATCTAGCTACTAGATGGATCCGTAGTCCAAGGATGAACTACTAACGCATCACACCGGAGGTTTGCATGGTGATGAAGAAGGCCTCCAGGGTGAATTCCCCTCTTCGGCAGGGTGTCGGGAAGAGCTTCAGATCCCTGCCGATCTAGGGATGGAGATGACGGCGGCTACATAATCTTTCTTGGATTTTTGATCGGGTACTGAGGGTTTTCGTCCCGAGGGTATCTTATAGGCGGAAGGGGAGGCCGAGAGGGTGCCAGAGGCGACCAGACCACCCCTGGCGCGGGCCAGGCTGGGCCGCGCGGCCAGGTGGTGTGGTGGCCCCCTGGCCCCTCTCTGTCTCGTACTATGGCATCTGATGACTTCCGAAAAATAGGCACTTTGGCTTTTGTCCCGTCCAATTCCGAGAATATTCATTTTCTGACTTTCCTGTAACCAAAAATAGCAGAAAACAGGCAGCTGACACTGTGGCTCTTGTTAATAGGTTGGTCTAAGAAATCATATGAAAAGTAGTCCAAAGTGTGGGCAAAACACAAGAAAGTGGATAAAACCAAGCATGGAACATCAAAAATTATAGATACATTTGCAATGTATCAATCGTCATTGATTCCAAAAACGTAACTCTTGATGAAATGAGAGAGATGATTGCTAAGGAAATCAGTATTGGTCCTAAGCAGATGGCACGACTCCAGTGGTGGCATCATAAGAAGCACAAATTCATAGAGGTTTTGGATACTGAAGATCTGATGCTGATTATGCGACGAAAGAAGCAAACCAGGAAGGTGTTCTTCCTGGCTGCCATTTCTGATGTTTTTAACTGGATATAGTGGATATAGAGGCCCCTGTAGTGGCTGAACAGACCGAGGTGATCGATGTTGATCAGATCTGATGAGAGCTGCTACCCAAGGCTTGTCATATGGATCGCAGGGTTCCCCTGCCTGTATTTGTAACATAGATTGTTGTTGCATTGAAACTATGTTTTTGTAATTATGGTTGTTGAGAGATTTCAATATAATGTTGTGTGAGCTGTTGAGATTTTTGGACATATCACTCACTGAAACCATGTTTGTTGAGATGATGTACTATACTTGTTTCTGTGATTATGTTTGTTGAGAGATTGTAATATAATGTTTTGTGAGTTGTTGAGATTTTAGGACATATCATTCACTGAAACCATCACTGAACAAGTGATGCATACGTACCTTGTAGTTGACATGATTATGTTTCTTGAGATGATGCAATATACTGATATGTGAGATTAATAATTTGAATAGTCACTGGATAACTACCTATTATGGATGAACGGGTATAGGGTTTAGGAAAAAAACTTACTAGGTAGGAGACACTAATCTATTGGATGGACAGGGCTAGGTTTTATGATTAAGGGTTAAGGGGTTAGTGCACTAAACAATGCATTAGACCCTAAACCATAAACCCTAATTCTATAGTGGCACATCTAGTAAACTATGGTAATATGCCCAATAAGCCAAGTGCGCACTAGGAATCAAACTCAGGTGGCTTTGATAGAAGTCAGCATCTCCCAACCACCGAGACAAACCTGAGTATGCGGTCGATTAGATTGTGTATGTTGCTATAAGTCAAAGAAATTGGGATGGAGGAAGTACGGGTTTAATATTTGAAATAAGAATGTAGGGAGGGAAAACCTATTAGGTAGGAGGTAGTAATCAAGTGAAAGGGCATGGTATCCATTAATCTATTGTAACATGCTAATTTAGTCAATGTTGGAGCATTGATGCACTTCACTTTCTCCACTCATGCTCTCTCTCTCTCATCGCCGTTGACGCATTGCCGCCGCTGCATTCTTCATGTCGTTCTGGAACGACGAGGACGACCAGTCGAGCAGCTACAACCTTCTCTTCGACATCGAGTCTTCCTTCCCTGATGTGAGTTCCTCTGTTTTTTGGCAAGGGTTACGCATTGGTAATTCCCTCAACCCGAGCTCCATTTTTGCATGCAATCATGCTCAATTCTAGCTTTGTGTTTCCTTATAGGTACCACTGACAATCTATGACCCTGATTGGGAGGGTCTAGATCTCGATGGGGAAGTACCATGTGACCATGGGATAAAATTGAGGAAATATGTTCCATTCAAAGGCAGTAACACTAGGAGAAGTTTTTGTGTTGTACAAATCAGATTTGTTTACATTATGTGCAATAGTGACATGAAGAAAAATGTATCGTGAATTTAACTTATGTGCGTATGCCAAAATTGGCATATAAGTTCGTTGTTTGTATATGCAGGGAGTGAGTATCTCCATATGCCTAAATAGGCATGTCGGTTGGTTTTTGTCATGTTCTGGTTCTGGAACATGCCAAGTGTACTATCATATTATTACAAATGATTTCTGTATGGATTGCACCCATGAATCCTAGAAATTCCTATTGGATGAATGTTCTTAGTTATAGCTACTATGAAGTTTGATTTGTTTAATTTACTCAGGTATTATGTTTTAAACTCCTACAGTTCTAGGGTTCTAGGGAGTTTGTAAGGCCTGGTTATATTGGTGGTTGATCATGTTCTGTGATTTCTATCATTTCTACTGTTTAACATGTTTAATTCTCCATAATCTAAATTGTTGGGATTTACATGTTCTTGGTAGAATTTCTAGGCCTGGGGTTTTCCTTTGGTTAGTAGGATTACTTGATGGTTGCTATGATTCCAATAGGTTTAGAATTCCCACTTGTGATGTTGAGAATTTTTGGAATGGCTTCTATTTCTAAGTTTTTTGGAATTCTGTCAGTGTACCGGGATGCAGTTGTATTCTGGGATCCTACTTGTTCATGGTCTAGTTATGATTTGACTATTTCTTGGGATTTCTCTAGTTTCTTACATTTGGGTGTGATGAACTTTAAGTGTTTATCGCCCACTGTTTGGTGTTTTTGTATGTATCCAAGGCTTGGGTGAATGATTTGGCTGAAATAATTTTCTGTTATGTCCTAATGTTCATCTAGTTGGCTTACCAATTCTACTTGATTCCTAGTTACTTCTGGAGGTTGGCTACATGTTCTTGCCTAATTTTACTGTGAGGTAGCTATTGTGTGATGTAAACATAGGTTCATCCCAATTGGGTTTTGGTTCCTACTGTTCACTTTGGTTGTCATTTACTGGGGATTTTATTTGCTTTATCTCAAGCCACTAGGATTCAAGAGTAGTTCCTAGATCCTAGTTTTGGATTCAAAATTTATTTGGTTTTGCCTACATTTTAATCTTAACAAGATTTTGTTATGTGTTTGTGTGTTTGATGGCTCTGAGTATGGCGCCCAGAAAAATGCTGGAGCAATGATTATGTAGAGCTCGTTGGGAACCCCAAGAGGAAGGTATGATAAGCACAACAGCAAGTTTCCCTTAGTTATGAAACCAAGGTTTAATCGAACCAGTAGGAGCAAGGAAACACCCCAAAGGTGTTGCTAGCTGAGCTTTGGCAGGGCGCACTACTGGTGCTAGTAGCAACATGGAGACCTACACAACACAACCACAGAATTTTGTCCCCAACTTGCGATGAGGTTGTCAATCTCACCGTGTTTTGCGGAAAACAAAGGATGAAACATATCGAATGGAAAGAAGTAAAAGTTTGCAGAAAGTAAACACAAAACAGTAAAATATTGTAGATTGAATGTAAAAGACAAGGATCGGGATCCATAGTTCACTAGAGGTGGCTCTCCTTAAGATAGATAACATGCTGGGTGAACAAATTACAGCGGGGCAATTGACAAACATCGAGAAAACAATACATGCATATACTAATCATCTTGACTCCTTTGAGACTTGATTGGGCATTACAACATTATACATAGACCACCATCCAACAACATCTATGACTAATAATCCACCTTCAGGTTATCATCCGAACCCCCTCCAGTATTAAGTTGCAAGCAACAGATTATTGCTTTACGAACTACGTGTAAAGTAAACCATACGATTGTTCTATGAACAAATGATTGTTGTTTTCTCCCTAGTAGTAACAGCACATCCAGTACCTTAGAGATTTCTGTCACTTCCCCAGATTACTAGAGGCATGAACCCACTATTGAGCATAAATACTAACTCTTGGAGTTGCTAGCATCTACTTAGCCAAGATAGCTACTAACAACGGAAAGCATGCAAGATCACAAATAACAAAGACATGATAGAATCAATAGTCAATCTGAAATAGCATCTCAATATCCATCGGATCCCGCAAACACAACATGCAGAATTACAAATAGATGATCTTGATCATGAACGGAGCTCACAAGATCTAGACATGAAAGCACAAAGGAGGAGAACCAGTCATCTAGCTACTACATGGATACGTAGTCCAAGGATGAACTACTCACGCATCACACCGGAGGCTTGCATGGTGATGAAGAAGGCCTCCAGGGTGAATTCCCCTCTCCGGCAGGGTGCCAGGAAGAGCTTCAGATCCCTCCCGATCTAGGGATGGAGATGACGGTGGCTACAAACTCTTTCATGGATTTTTGATCGGGTACTTAGGGTTTACGTCTCGAGGGCATCCTATAGTCGGAAGGTGAGGCCGAGGGGGTGCCTGGGCTGGCCACACCACCCCCTGGCGTGGGCCAAGCCTGGCCGCGCGACCAGGTGGTGTGGCCGGCCTCTGGCCCTTCTCCGTCTCGTATAAATAGGCACTTTGGCTTTTGTCCCGTCCAATTCCGAGAATATTCATTTTCTGACTTTCCTGGAACCAAAAACAGCAGAAAACAGGCAGCTGGCACTGTGGCTCTTGTTAATAGGTTAGTCCAAGAAATCATATGAAAAGTACTCCAAAGTTGGAACAAAACACAAGAAAGTGGATAAAACAAAGCATGGAACATCAAAAATTATAGATACATTTGCAATGTATCAACATCCCCAAGCTTAACTCCTTCTCGTCCTTGAGTAGGTAAGTGATAAAAAGAAAGAATAATTTTTGAGGTGACATGCACCATCGAAGACTTGATCAAAGTATTTGTAAAACATTCAAAGCTGGGATCATAGTACTTCAATCATAACATGAAAGACAATGTTCTAGCAATAAGACAAAGAAACTATGATGCAACATGAAAAGGCACAAACAAAGGATTCATGAATAACAACGCTTTGCAAGACGTTTGTTTGTTTCACATAAAGAAAACATAGCATAATAGTATTTAGCTTGTCCCTCAATAGAGTAGCAAATACAAATGCATAGGACACCTTCAAAGTTTATAAGAGTGACTAGATACAAATAGTTTAAAACAAGCAATATAAAGTTATGCATCAATCAACTAGTCTTGGGACAATGCACATATAACTAAGAATGGCCACTATGCTCTCAAAGTAGGTGCATAAAGGCAGAAGGTGGAGGCACAATATAATGGTGGAAGAAAGGCCTTCATAGAAGGAAGTAGGGATTAAAGTTTCATAAAGAGATTCCAAAAATTATGGTACGTATAGATTTTAGCTCTCATTGCCCCTATCATAAGCATCTTTAAGTGATTAAGGTTAAAGTGACACAACTAAGAGGATATGCTCGACAAGTTATAAGCCGAAATCTCATGCCCCTTACTTACGAAGACCAAACCTCATGCTACTCAACTTTAGTCACAAGTAAGCTCTTGTCATTGTAAGTATATGTGTATTATAAAGAACCGCCAACGGGGTACCCCTTGCACATGATACGAGAGCTTTCCCATAATCAAAATGACAAGGCAAGCAGACAATGAGCATCTCATCGATCTTTTTATTTGCTATTTGCATAGGTTTTTATTGAGGATGCTTCATAGAGTGCTCATTATGGTTATGCTGCAAGTTTCCTCCATGATTAGGCATGGCTTAGGCTAGCGGCCTAGGTGTTTCTCTAACACACATACAAAATACATGATCTTACAAGTTCCACTTTTATTTCACACCGCCGGGATCCGTAAGCAAAAGAACATGATATCAATGGGGTACAAAGTACAAGTGCAATGTTGAAAGCGTTCCCCATGATACATGGTTCTGCTAATTTCAACTTATAAAGCGCTAGCATATACGCAACAAAGAAGGACATAATGGTTCAAGTTTATTAGATGCAAAAAAGTAAAGTGTGCCATCAAGTTCGTGAGAGCTTTAATCATTAGTTTTCTCATAACAAGTTTAATTTGGAAGGTAAACAAAAGCATGAATATACTTGGAATAGCATAAGCTAGTAGGTAGGTATGGTGGACTCTTTGGAATAACTTGGCATAGGGAGTTGGATGCATGAGTGGAACTCATACTTGGTTGTGGAGGCTAGCAAAATACTGGGAGCGACAAACTAAGAGAGCAGTAATGGCCATAATCATGCAGAGCGACAAAACATCATTAATCAAAGCATAAAGTGATACTACAAGTTGAAAACTAAAGGATCATAAAGGCTATGGTGACTTGAGATAGTCATAACATGGTGTGAGCATGTGCCAAGTCAACCCAAATAAAGCATCAAAGGAGAATACCACTATACTATGCTTTGATATGCTAAAACAACGCATGATTCATCCAAGGCACATTAAGCAATCTCAGTTGTTTATAACAAGTCATGCTACAGCAAAGAATACTAAGCATAAAGCCAAAACAATATCAAGCATGGCATGACAAAGCATAGGCCACAGTCAAAAACAAGCTCTCTTTACCACTTAAGCATGAACTTTCCTACTCTTTTCCAATCCAAACCAAACTATTTGAATACCAATGCATGAAAGAGGGGGTCCAACCAATTTATTTAGCAAACTGAGCAAACCAAGCAAACGAAAAACCAAAAAGAAAAAGAAAAAGAAAAAGAAGACGCTCCAAGAACAACACAACTGTGCATGAAACAATAAAAATGAAGTGTTTGGAAGAAACCTGGGATTTTTATTGATGAAGAAGGGGATGCCTTGGGCATCCCCAAGCTTTGACGCCTGTACTTCTTGGATATTTCTTGGAGTGACATGCGTGGCATCCCCAAGCTTGAGCTTTAGTCCATCCTTCATCTCATTACTCGTTCCTTCCATACACCTGAAATTTTTCCTTCATACAAAACTTCACACAATCTTTATTAGCAACATTAGTGCACTCAAGATAATAGGTCTTTAGGTTCAGTTCCAACACCAATAAAACTTCCACCAAAACACAAGCTACTGTAGCACTCCCCTCAAAAAGCTCAATTCCCCAAAAGAACTCAAAAAGGAACCAACAAGAAGCAAATGCAAATAATGGCAGAAATCTGTCAAAACATACCAGCAGGTAAAGACGAATTTTTTCTAAGACCTTCTGTTGCTCAAACCGAAAACTGTTGAACTAATGAAAGTTAGATAACAAGCTGGGGCAGAAGCACCAAAATTCACGCCTCAGAAGGACGTACAGAGATTTTACACGAATTTTTACGATGAAGCACAAAAATCTATTTCGGGACAACTACTTTTCCAATCATTACTTCTCTCTCATTAGAGGTTACTCTTGGCGCAAAAAGCAAATAAAAAGGATAAGGAGCGGTTATTACTGAAGTAATAACTTCGAAGACTCATCTAAAACTTTTGGGTTATCTCCCAATAAGTACTTTTCTTTAACGCCTTTAAGTTAGGCATGATAGTTTGAGAAGATGTTCACATAAGAAATATGAATTGAAGTAAAAGAGAGCATCAAGAAGAAAATTCAAAGAACATTTAAGTCTAACCCACTTCCTATGCATAGGAATCTTGTAAAGAAACAAGTCATGAAAGCACAAAGCAATAAGCATAGTAAAGCAAAACAAGTGCAACTTCAAAAATTTCAACATAAAGAGGGGAAACTTAATATTGTTGAGACATATAAAACCATGTTTCCCTCTCTCATAATAACTTTCAGTAGCATCATGAATAAAAGTAACAATATAAATATCACAAGAAACATTCTTATCATGAGCCACATCCATAAAAGAATTAATACTCTCCACATAAGCATAGTCATTCTTATTAATTGTAGTGGGAGCAAATTCAACAAAATAGCTATCATTATTATTGTCATCACCATAATCATCAAGTATAGGAGGCATATTATAATCATAATTAATTTTCTCCTCAATAGTAGGTGGACTGAAATATCATATTCATCATTGTAATCATCATATATCGGAGGTATAGTATCATCAAAGTAAATTTTCTCCTTCGTGCTTGGGGGACTAAAAATATCATGCTCATCAAAACTAGCTTCCTAATGACCCACAAGTATAGGGAGTGTATCGCAGTATTTTCGAGGGAAGTGAAACCCAATTTATTGATTCGACACAAGGGGAGCCAAAGAATATTTATAAGCCTTAACAACTGAGTTGTCAATTCAGCTGCACCTGGAAAACAATCTTGCTCATAGTAGTTTATCAGTAGCAACAGTTTTGTAGTAGGAAAAGTAAAGTAACAGCAGTAGTAAAGCAAGGACAGTAGTAACAAAAGCAGTAAATAGTGGGATTCGAGTGCGGTAGGCATATGGATGGATGGACGGGCGTTGCATGAACAAGACAATTCACAGAGCAATCAGAATGTAGGGAAATTGCAGATAAATAAGATAAAGCATCTAAGTACTAGACAATCCTAGGCATATGTTCCATATATAGTCATACGTGCTCGCAATGAGAACTTACACAACATCTTTTGTCCTGCCAGCCCGTTTGCAGCGGGGCCTCTGGGGAACTACTGGCAATTAAGGTGCTCCTTTTAATAGAGCACCAGAGCAAAGCATCAACACTCCATGAACACATGTGATCCTCACATCAAAGCCTTTCCCTTCTGGTTATCCCGATTTATGTCACTTCGGGGCCATAGGTTCCGTACTACAATGTGTGTATACAACTTGTAGATAAGACCAAATACAATACTATCATAATGAATCAATAATATGTTCAGATCTGAAATCATGGCACTCGGGCCCTAGTGACAAGCATTAAGCACAACAAGTCGCAACAAAGTCATAAAGCACTAATAAAAGATACTAGGCACCATGCCCTAACAATCTGATGCCATTACATGAGTGATTTCATCTAATCCCTACCATCCCCATAGCCTACAACGGGGGATTACTCACTCATAGATGGGGGAAACATGGATGGTCGATGGAGAAGCGATGGTGATGATGATGGCGATGATCTCCTCCAATTCCCCGTCCTGGCAGGGTGCCAGAACGGAGTTTCTGGTGCTGTTTCGTGGAATCTGGTGGTGGTGGCGGCGCGGAACTCCTTCTAGAAAAATGTCGACCCCCCCCCCCGAAGTTTTTAGGTCAGAAGGCTCCTTATAGGCGAAGAGAGAGGCCGAGGGGGTGCCTGGGGGGCCCACACCACCCCCTGGCGCGGTTTGGCCTGGCTCGTGCCACCAGGTGGTGTGGCCACCCCCTGGCTCTTCTCTGTCTCGTATTCTGGCTCCTAGAGTCTTCAGGTGAAATAGGATTTTTGACATATTTTCCGGGATTTTTCCTGATAGTTGGTTTTCTGCACAAAAAGTAGACACCAAGGCAATTCTGCTGAAAACAGCGTCAGTCCGCATTAGTTGTATCCAAATCACACAAGTATAGAGGAGAAACAATAGCAAAAGTGTTTGGGAAAGTAGATACGTTTTGGACGTATCAACTCCCTCCAAGCTTAGCTTATTGCTTGTCCCCAAGCAATTCAGTTGAAAACTGAGTGCGATAAAAGAACTTTCATGAACACATTTGCTCATAAGATGTAAATATTCTCAGCAATGTGATCAACTACTTAGACAATTCATAATAAAGAATATGCAACCAAGTCTACTTAATAGTCTTTGCAAGCTATGAAGAGATTCCAACTCAAGAATAATAAGTAGCATGAGGCACAAACATAAGCAACATTGCAATGCTCATAGAAAGGTATGATAGAGTGGTATCTCGCTTGCCTTTGATTATGAATATCAAGGCACCTCTGAAGTTCAAGTGATGACTAGAAGTAAAGATATCAAGGATACAAGCATCAAAGTCATAACACAAATAATCAAGCAATGGAACAAACACAAAGAATGACAACTATGCTCTCAAGAAGGTGCTTGGAGAATATCTGGAGACTCGACAAGTAGAAGAAAAAGTTTGAATAATTTGAAAGGCTTCCAAATGTTGAAAGTATGGTACTCATTAGCTTTCAGCTCTCATTGCCCCTATCATAAGCATCTTTAAATGGTTAAGGTTAAAGTGACACAACTAAGAGGATATGCTTGATAAGTTATAAATCAAAGTCTCATGCCCCTTACTTACGAAGACCGATCCTCATGCTACTCAACTTCAGTCACAAGTAAGCTCTTGTCATTGTAAGTATATACGTATCATAGAGAACCGCCAACGGGGTACCCCTTGCACATGACACGGGAGCTATCCCATAATCAAAATAACAAGGCAAGCAGACAATGAGCATCTCGGCGATCTTTTTATTTACTATGTGCATAGATTTTTATTGAGGATGCTTCATAGAATGCTCATTATGGTTTGCTGCAAGTTTCCACCATGATTAGGCATGGCTTAGGCTAGCGGCCCAGGCGTTTCTCTAGCATACATACAAACTCCATGATCTTACAAGTTCCACTTTTATTTCACACCGCCGGGATCCATAAGCAAAAGAACATGATATCAACTAGGTACAAAGTACCTATGAAGCGTTGAAAGCGATCCCCATGATACATGGTTCTTCTAACTTCAACTCATAAAGCGCAAGCATATGCGCAACAAAGAAGGACGCAATGGTTCAGGTTTATTAAGTGCAAGAAAATAAAGTGTGCCATCAAGTTCGTGAGAGCTTTACTAACTAACTTTCTCATAACAAGCAAACATTTTATTCGGAAGAAAACAAGGCATATTGAATATGCACGAAGGTAGCAAATGATACTAATGGGTAGGTATGGTGGACACATTGGAAATATTTGGTTTAGGGAGTTGGGAACTTGAGTAAAACATACTCAGTGAAAGTGAAGGCTAGTAATAGTAAGGGAGCGACAAACGAGAGAGCAATAGCTGTCATTATCATGCTTGCAACAAAACAGGACTACTCATGGCATGAAAGTGATTCAAGATCCTCAAGGCAAAATAATTCATCGAGGCTCAACTGATTATTACAGTCATGTGCATGCGTGAGCATGTGCCAAGTCAATTCAAATGAAACATTCAGAGGAGGATACCGTGGTGTCATACCAATTTATGAATACACCAGTGCAAGCAAACATCCATAAGACATGCTACAAACTATTAGCGAGCTGGAGCTAAACATAAGAAAGCAAGAACTACTAAGCATCTAAAGAAAACATACACTCTACATGAAGGGACTAAGCATGCTCACAGTGATGAGTATATGTACAAAAAATGAAAACAAATAGAGTTCGTTACGAGCCTCTTACCACGCCTCAAGTTGTCATTAATCCTCATTATTTCTCTTCACTTGTGTGGCTTGAATAATAATATGAAACCAATATCCACTGAGGACTACCGAACCCTGTAGCAAACTCGCAAAAACCAAAAAAGAACGACAAATATTTTTGGTGTTTTTGATTTTTAAATAAGAACCAAAAGAGAAAAACAAGCAAAGCAAAATCTTTTTGGGTTTTTCGAATAGTTCAAACAAAGCAAAAGGGAAAAGAAAACCAAAGAGAAACAACATAAATATTTTTGGTCTTTTTGTGTTTTTAGAAAGCAAAAGCAAAGAAAGAACAAAAACTAAAAAGAGAACGAAAACATGAATATACAAAGTACCGACGCAACATGATATGGAGATGAGTGCGGTGTCGGCGTACCTCCCCCCAAGCTTAGGCTTTTTGCCTAAGTGGGTATCAGTCCATGTACGGATAGGGGTTCCAAGCGGGCGGATCTTGGTAAGAATGGTCATAGGTGGGCCCATGAGAAGAAGAAGAAGCTCCCCAATCATAAGCGGGTTGCTGATATGAAGACTCTTCCTCATTCGAGGGCTGGGCCGAATCATCCGTGACCTCCCTTCTAGTATCCTGCTCCTGTTGGGAGAGCTCTCCCAAGTACGTGTCAAGCTCCTCCTCAGTGAGGGACCATCCTTCCCTATTATCAAGGTTAAACAAAACAGGTGCAGGCAAAAGAACAACACGCTCGGACTTGCTCTTTCTCCAACCAGCTTTGAGAAAGGTTATTTCATAAGATAACTCACTCATACTAGCCCACGAGGAAACAAATTTATGCTGTATCATGGAATTAAGGTCAAGCCTTTCTATGGGAAACTGTAGGTCTAGATGATGAGGCACTAAACCATGCAATGCAAGTAAACGAGAAGAAATGAGGCCTCCACAAATTCCACCTTTCTCACGGTTAGCAGCAAGACGGAAAGCCAGCAAAGCACCCAAGTTGTAAGACCTATCTCTTCTAAGAGCAGCAGAGATAAATGCTAGATCAAATGAAGATAGCTTATTAGCAGTTTCAAGAACACACTTGGCAATAAAGTAGGCAAAGTAGCGAATGGAGGGAAGATGAATGTTACGGATTTTTCCACTCTCCTTCGAGAAGCTACTCCCTTGGCAAATTTCTGCGTATAAATCCATGAGTGGTTCATGTCTCTCCTTAATCTTTCTACATGATCCCCATTGAGGTACCTTAATAGCTGCACAAAAATCATCAAGAGAAAGGTCGACAGCTATATTGTAAATTTTGTAATGGACCATGGGGTTAGGCAAAGAGTGACTAAATTGAAAGTCCTGCACCACAGACATGGTTAGCTTCACAAATTGACAAGGTTCATCTTCCAAAAAGTGCTCTAACCCTGCATTAGAAACCAAAGTGTGGAAATCTTGTAGAATTCATGCAGCTCTCATGAACTCAGAGCATGGATAAATGGAGGGAAAAACTTCCTCCTCCCGGTGGACCTTCATGACCTCAGGCACCCAAAGCTCATGTTGGTTTAGGTGGTGTTCACTCATCTTCTATTCTGAAATTTAAACACCTATTAAACAAGTGAGCAAAGTAAATATAATGAAGGATTCTACTCATAGGGAATTGCAAGAGGCCTAAACATGCATCAAAACTATATCTCTAAGCATCAAACAAGCTTACAAGCTCTCATAACCAGTCACCTACAGCAGCAAAATACTCAATACATAATCCACTAAAAACAAATCTACTTGGACAATGGGAGGAGTCACATACCAGGGAACAAATGCTCCAAATTTCAGCAAGAAAGATGGGCTGAGCAAGGAGATCTAAAAAATCGAGAGCAAGCACAGCAAGAACGCGATTTTAAGATATGAACTGGAGCTTACTCGGGAGAGAGAAGAAAGTGGCAGGTGAGAGAGTTAGTGGGGGGCCAGGGGTGGCCCACACCAGGGCATGGCGCCACCCAAGGCTGGCCGCGCCACCATGTGGTGTGCCTTCCTGGTGGGCCCCCTGGTACCTCCCAGGTACTCCTCTGCCCCTTTTTTCATGTAAAAATTTAATAAGAATTTTCTGAAATTTTTCGAGACACTTTATTTTTGGGCATTTTTCAGAGATAGAAGAATGATTTTTCTGACAGACCGATTTTTTTTTGTAAACATGATGCAAGGACAAAACAAGGCTAGAACTACAGAAGTTCTAACATGCAAGCAACTAACAACAAAAAGAAAACTAAACGAAAGCAAAAACTAAAATGCAAAGGATAGAAATAAACGGAGATAATCATAATGAAAACATTGTTTTGTTCAATGGAATCCTTTTGTTAACAAGGTTGATCAAGTCTTTCTACCAAAACAATTGCATATGAGACAAAACTTTGTATTCCACTAATGATTATGTTACCTCAACCTTGATAGCAATGGTCCCAATCATAATAGTTTCAAATTTTTCTCTTGGTATGGGACAATATATTTCTCCAACTTGAATGCCTTCAATATGTTCAATTGAATTCAAACCATAAGTCCTTTCAATCTTCTTGGGGAAATAGATAGTATGTTCCTTGTCATTAACATTGAAGGTCACCTTTCCTTGATTACAATTAATAACAGCTCCTGCAGTATTAAGAAAAGGTCTCCCAAGAATAATTTATCATCTTCGGGCATTTCAAGCACAACAAAATCAGTTAATATCAAGAAATTGTGAGCCACCTGAACAGGTACATCCTCACATATACCCACAGGATAGTGGTAGATTTATCAGCCATTTGCAAAGATATATCAGTTGGTATTAATTTTTCAAGTTGAAGCTTCTTATAGAGAGAGAAAGGCATAACACTAACTCTAGCTCCCAAATCACACAAAGCAGTTCTAACATAACTGTTCTTAATAGAGCAAGGGATAGTTGGAATCCCTGGGACTCCAAGTTTCTTAGGAACCTTACCATTGAAGGAATAATTAGCAAGCAAAGTAGAAATTTCTTCATTAGGGATCTTCCTTTTATTCGAGACAACATCCTTCATATACTTTGAGTAAGGATGCAATTTAATAGCATCAGTTAAAGGAATTTGCAGGAATAAAGGTTTCATCCACTCACAAAACTTATTATAATGTTCATCTTCCTTTGACTTGTGTTTCTTATCAGGGAAAGGCATAGGTTTTTGGACCCAAGGTTCTCTTTCACTACCATGTTTCTTAGCAATAAAATCCTCTTTAGTGTATTTAGTATTCTTAGTGTGGTTTTCAGGTTCTTCTTCAACTTTTTCTTCATTAGGAACTTCATTTTCTTCATTACCACTTTCAGTTTCAGCATCAGAGATAGATATACTATTAGGATCTATAGCAGGTTCAGAGGGTTCTACAACAGTTTTATGTTTCTTTTTCCTTTTCTTACGAGTAGAACCACTATTTTCAGCTTGTTGAGAATCCTACTCAATTCTTTTGGGATGGCCCTCAGGATATAGAGGATCCTGGGTAGCAGCACCACTTCTAGTTCTAATTTCATAAGCATGTTTTTCTTTAGCAGCATTAACTAGCAAGTCATTTTGCACTTTAACGAGTTGATCTATTTGAGTTTGAACCATTTGAAAGTGTTTAACAATCATTTTAACATCATTAGAGGTTCTTTCCACAATATCTTTCAACTCAACAATAGCTCTAGTGTTTTCCATTAGATGATTTTGCACCCTTTTATTAAAGTTATCTTGCTTAACAATAAAGATATCGAATTCTTCTAAGCATTGATTAGGAGGTTTAGAGTAAGGGATATCACCTTCATCAAAGTGTTGGAGAGAGTGTACCTCAATAGTGGATGAGTAGGAAATAGGCTTACATAATTCTTCTATAGGAGGTAAATTCTTGACATCTGCAGCTTTAATTCCCTTCTCCTTAAGACATTTCTTAGCTTCCTTCATCACTTCATTTAATTCAATAACTCGCCTCTTCTTTGATGTTGGAATAGGCACGGGAATAGATGGTTCAGGTACAATTACTTCAGGTATAGCTTGTTTAGGAGGAGTCCAATCTTCATAATTCTTGCTTATTTTAGCCATTAACTCCTCAGCTTCCTTAGGAGTCCTATTCCTAAAAACACAATCAGCACAACTATCTAGGTATGTCCTAGATTCTTTGGTTAGTCCATTGTAAAATGTATCAAGAAGCTCATTCTTAGGTAATGGACTTCCAGCCTGTGCATGAATCAAAGCACAAAACCTTGCCCAAGATTCGGGCAATACCTCTTTTTCTCCCTGTTTAAAATCAAAAAGTTCCTGCAAAGTAGCATGTCTAGCACTGGGAGAAAAATATTTCTGCAGGAAAGTACTAATCAAGCACTCAGAGCTATCAATAGATCCAGGAGGTAAATTACTAAACCAAGTTTTAGCTTCTCCTTTCAGTGAAAAAGGAAAAATCGTAGCAACAAAGTAAGTACGCATCTTAATATCATCAGAAAACAAGCCACTCATGGTAGAAAGTTCATTCATATGTTCTACCGCACTTTCATTCTTAGTCCCACAAAAAGGTTCTCTCTCGACAATAGCTATGTAAGATATATCGAGAGAGAAATCATAATCTTCATCTGTAATGTTTATGGGAGAAGCAGCAAATTTAGCAGCAAGAGATAATTTGGGTCTAATAGTACGCCTCTCAAGGAGACTCTTAGCTGCGCTCCTATCATGGGTGTTCTTACATTCTTTAATAAACTCATCGGTCATCTCTACATAACCATCTTCAATATCATAACTCTCACTAGATTCAGGTGAGCTAACAGGTGTGGTGGTGTCTTCATTAGGAGTTTCAGTATTTCCAGCTATAGTTCTAGCAATCGTTGCATCTAGGAAAGGACCTAATGAACCACTCGTATCAAGCACAGTAGAAGCAACATCATAAGCATCAGAAGTTTCGGATTCAGCAGTAGTAGCTGAAGGAAATATGCCCTAGAGGCAATCATAGAGATGATTGTATTTCATGTGTATCCATGAGTTATTATAATGTTCCTTGAATATCCATATACCAGGCAACTTGTATTGATTGGCAATTATGTGAATTGTTTGTGAAACTCTTTACTTGTATGGTTATCTAATAATTGTCCCTAGTCGGAGTTCATGCGAGGACACACGTGAATATTAGACTAGCACATCGATTGGTTAATGACTATGTTTCGCAAGTCATTGACATGGAGATGTCAAACCAATGATGTGGACACATGTTATGAACATGGGGTTGGACTGACCCAACATGAGACTAGCAATAATACTTGCAGCTCTCTCTACACATCGTGTACGTTTTGTCCTTAGACCTGAGATTGTCGCATGTACTTGAGATGTGGATCGACCTACTTTGGGGCTATCAAACACTACTCCGTAACTGGGTAGTTATAAAGGTAGCTTTCGGGTTTGTCCTGATACATGCTGCAAGGCATCGGTCAATCAAGATGGGATTTGCCCCTCTCTACTTGAGAGAGATATCTCTGGGCCCCTCGAGTGATCGGATCCAGAAATGCATGGCCGTGCTACATATGGTTAAGAGTTAACCTAGTAAAGGGATTCTGAATCACAGTATCGAGAAAGAGAGGTCAGCTTAGAGCTAGACCAAATATCGTGAGGCAAAGGGAAAGACATGTACTCAACCTTGTGATGGTTCGTCCGAATGATCTTTATATGCGTTTAGGAGTTGGCACGTCTTGCTAGAGGCCGCTACCAACTATTGACGGAGTAAGTGTACTCGCGTCATGTCTATACGTGTATGAACCTATAGGGTCACACACTTTAGGGGCTGGAAGCCTAATGAGGATTGGATCCGAATTAGACCAGGCTTAGGCTGCTAATGGGCTGCTAATGTAGAAGCCCACCAGGGATGCCTATATAAGAGGGAGTAAGGCGAGCTGAAAAGGAGAGAGCATTCCACCCAGCCGCCACTCCTCTTCCGCCTGTGTTGCACGCGCAGACCTAGCAGTCTGGCGTGTGACGACTTCCACTCCGGACGTGTGGATACCTCGGAGGTGCTGCATCTGTAGCACTTGGACGAGCCGCGCAAAGGGGAGCTGCTCGTGGGACGAGGACGAGGAGGAGACGTAGAACATCTACACTGCCGCAACGTGCTTCATCGAGTTCCGCACCTGCGCGTCTAGCGGTAATCCCGTGATCTATGACAATAGTATTCCTGGTTGACGCGGTAGAAATTTTTGATTTTACGCTAGTGTAGCCTACCCGTAACCCTTCAGTGGTATCAGAGCCGATGCTATTCAGTCATAGGTTCGGGAAGTTTGCATATGGTGATATGTAGATTGATATGAATGATATGATCGTTTGTATGGCGGTGTTTCTGGATTGATCTATGATCTTACTTTCCGTGATCGTGATTCTAAGGTCGTCGAACGACTTACCCCTACCGGTCGGTTTCCGCCATCGGGGTAGACAGTGACACATAAATCCTTCTGAATCACGCGAAGATCAATATGATTGATCGAATCGGGAATTAGATCTGAATCGACGTACCGTGATCAAAGGAGTTTGGTCAAATCGGAACTATGGTCGTTTTATGGTAAATTGGATTTGCCGATCAAAATCCTTAAAGAAAATTGTATAGATTTGATCCTCAAACTGTTTTTGAAGATCAGGTACCGCGAGGGGCGCTGCCCCTTCGAACCCCGCAGGGGGAGACCCCCTAGACCCCCCTTAGTCGTAGCCCCCTTTTTGTATCTCGTTAAGGTTCATAGGTGGTACGATTTCACATGATCCGGTAGAATGCGATTCTATGCACAACTTGTTTTTGCAGGATTTATGTGATCAGTATGGCCCAAAAAAAAAATGTATGTGATGCATGTATGTATTTTTTCATGACCTGCGTGTCGTGAGTTGGGCAACACGGCTGGAGCCATATGTGTTGTCAATTATTGTAATGGCCTGCGTGCCAACTTGTGATGATCCCAATACCATGTAATTTTGATTACTAGATGTTAGGAGTAATAGCTTGTATTAGTTCTTGGAGAACTCATCACTTGGAGGATGGCTCGCATAGAGCATGAAGATGGAGATCATCATGGTGGACAGGTTCTATGGCGATGGAGATCACCATGAGAAAATGGGCCATACTGTATCACATCTATGTGAATGCTATTCTTATACGTTTTACTACTATGCATGCTTAGATGATAGAAGTAGAACGATCCCTCACAAAGTTTAAGTTAAACCATGCCCTCCCAACCAAACCTTGCACCATCCTATGCCCTGTACAATCGTTGGTGGGTCTATGAAATTAGGGTGCCACGGTTTTCCTTGGCTGGATGGGTTTGTATCGGATACCTACACGCATAAGGGTTGGTGAGCTTAACAAGGTCATCTTAACAGTTAAGGACCTTGGGGCATAAAGGTTGGGCGCCTAGGTTTGACATAGAGATGTCACCCAACAACAAGAGTCATATGTGATATGATTAGCAAAGGTTGCTTACCGATTTACCTTGTCTTCTAGCAGTGATGCTAAAGCTCACTAGTCGACTTGTTAATTGTGGATCTTGAATCACTTAGTATCAATAGAGGGATGTTGATTTAAGTGGGAGTATATGCTATTAAATTGTTTAATATGTTTTACTCTTTCATGGTTACATGGCTTAGTATTTTGCATATTTTTTGTTGTAGATCAATGGCACCGAACAATTCATCACCTTTTGCTTTGCGTTCGATTCTTGAAAAGGATAAACTAAATGGAACAAACTATTCGGACTGGGTCCGTAACCTAAGAATTGTTCTCAGGGCTGAGAAAAAGGAAACTGTTCTGGATACCCCAATCCCGGATGAACCTGCTGATAATGCAACTGCTACCCTTAAGAATGCCTACAAGAAAGCATGTGATGAATCTCTTGAGGTCAGTTGTCTTATGCTTGCATGCATGGAACCTGATCTTCAAAAACAGTTTGAGGATCAGGAAGCGTACGATATGATCGTTGCGCTTAAGGACATGTTCCAGACTCAGGCTAGGACTGAGAGGTACAATGTCGCTAAGTCCTTTGTGGAATGCAAGCTGGCAGAGGGAGCAGCTGTAGGCCCCCATGTGATCAAAATGGTTGGTTACAGTCAGACTTTGGAAAAGCTTGGTTTTCCATTAGGCCAAGAGTTGGCCACTGACTTCATTTTGGCATCTCTTCCATCTAGCTATGGGCATTTCATTTCGAACTACCATATGCATGGGGTGGAGAGGGGCCTTAATGAATTATGTGGGATGCTAAAAACAGCAGAATGTGACATTAAGAAGTGTGCAGGGCATAGCCATGTGATGGCTGTGCAGAACAAGCCTAGCTTCAAGAAAAAGGGCACTTCTTGGCAGAAGAAGAAGGGCAAGGCTAAGGATGCGATCCCTAAGCCAAACCCTGCACCCAAGCAAAAGGCTGGTCCTGCAGGAGACACTGAGTGTTTCTTTTGTCACGAATATGGCCACTGGAAGAGAAACTGCAGCAAGTACCAGGCTTCTTTGAAGAAAAGTGGAAGTAAGAGTACTTCCCACTCAGGTACGCTTGTTGTAAATGTTGTGGACATTTTTCTCGCAGATTCTTATGTTAACTCTTGGGTATTTGATACCGGATCGGTTGCTCATATTTGCAATTCGATGCAGGGGCTAATAAGGACTAGAGAAGTGCAAAAAGGCGAAGTGGATTTTCGCGTCGGAAATAAAGCAAGGGTTGCTGCATTGTTCGTCGGCGTCATGCAACTTCACCTTCCGTCAGGATTTATCATGGAGTTGAATAATTGTTATTACATTCCTAGTATGGGTCGAAATATTTTATCACCTTCATGTTTGATGAGGGATGGTTATTCATTCGCGAGTACAAACAATGGTTGTGTAATCTCTAAGAATGCTATGTTTGTGGCTGATGCTCCCATTTTGAATGGGTTATTTATTTTAAATCTTGATAATGCATGTGTTTACAATGTTAGTGCTAAAAGGCTTCGGCCAAATGATTTGAGTCCTACCTATCTATGGCATTGTCGTTTGGGGCATATAAGTGAAAAGCGCATGAAGAAGCTCCATGGTGATGGTCTTCTAACTTCGTTTGATTTTGAATCATACGAGACATGTCAAGCTTGTTTACTTGGAAAGATGACCAAGACGCCTTTCAAGGGGTTTCCCGAGAGAGCGACAGACTTGTTGGAACTCATACATACTGATGTATGTGGACCAATGAGCACGACAGCCAGAGGAGGATATCACTACTTCATTACTTTCACTGATGATTTCAGTAGATATGGCTATGTCTACTTGATGAAGCATAAGTCTGAAACTTTTGAAAAGTTCAAAGAGTTTCAAAATGAGGTAGAGAATCAACGTGGCAAGAAAATAAAGGCCTTGCGATCTGATCGCGGAGGCGAATATTTGAGTCACGAGTTTAGCAATCATCTTAAGAGTTGCGGAATTGTTCCACAGCTCACGCCGCCCGGAACGCCTCAAAGAAACGGGGTCTCTGAACGGCGTAATCGAACTTTGTTGGACATGGTTCGATCGATGATGAGCCAGTCGGATTTACCATTATCATTTTGGGGTTACGCGCTAGAAACAGCAGCTTTCACACTAAATAGGGTACCATCTAAATCCGTAGTTAAGACACCATATGAGATGTGGACTGGAAAGAATCCCAGTTTGTCTTTTCTAAAGATTTGGGGTTGTGATGCATTTGTCAAGCGACTTCAGTCGGATAAGCTAACACCCAAATCGGATAAGTGCATTTTTGTGGGATACCCAAGGGAAACCTTAGGGTATTACTTCTACAACCGAGAAGAGGGCAAAGTGTTTGTCGCTCGTAGCGGTGTTTTCCTAGAGAAAGAGTTTCTCACAAAGGGAACGGGTGGAAGGTCGGTGCGACTTGAAGAAGTTCAAGATGAGCCAGTCGGGGATGCTTCTACGAGTGATGCTATTGTAGCAGAACAAGTTGAGGAACCCGTGGCAATAGAAGCACCACAACCACGAAGGTCGGCGAGGCTCCTCGAAGCGCGAGAGTTATTATTGTTAGACAATGATGAGCCTGCGACCTATGCAGAAGCGATGGTGGACCCAGACTCTGAGAAATGGCTGATTGCCATGAGATCCGAGATAGAGTCCATGGGAGACAATCAAGTTTGGAACTTGGTTGACCTGCCTGATGGTTTTAAAGCCATCGAGTGCAAGTGGATCTATAAGAAGAAGATTGATATGGATGGAAATGTTCACATCCATAAAGCTCGACTTGTTGCAAAAGGTTTTCGACAAGTTCAAGGAGTTGACTACGACGAGACTTTCTCGCCCGTAGCGATGCTTAAATCTATACGGATCATTCTAGCCATTGCTGCACATTTCGATTATGAGATATGGCAGATGGACGTCAAGACGGCTTTCTTAAATGGAATCCTTTCTGAGGACGTGTATATGATGCAGCCCGAAGGTTTTGTCGATCCAAACAATGCTGGAAAGGTATGCAAACTTCAAAAGTCTATTTATGGGCTGAAGCAAGCATCTCGGAGTTGGAACATTCGATTTGATGAAGTTGTAAAGGAGTTTGGCTTCACCAAAAACGAACAAGAACCTTGTGTGTATAAGAAAGAAAATGGGAAATCACTTGTGTTTCTAATCTTATATGTGGATGACATATTATTGATTGGAAATGACATTCCTATGCTCGAGTCTGTTAAGACCTCATTGAAAAATAGTTTTTCTATGAAGGACTTGGGAGAAGCGGCATATATTCTGGGTATCAAGATCTATAGAGATAGATCAAGGAGGCTAATTGGATTAAGCCAGAGTACGTACATTGACAAAGTGTTGAAACGGTTCAGCATGGAAGAGGCTAAGAAGGGGTTCTTGCCCATGTCTCACGGCATTAAACTCAGCAAGACTCAGTGTCCTTCGACCACTGATGAGCGAGAACGCATGAGTAGGGTTCCATATGCTTCGGCTATTGGATCCATCATGTATGCAATGACATGTACTCGCCCAGATGTTTCCTATGCTCTAAGTGTTACGAGCAGATACCAGGCTGATCCAGGTGAGATTCACTGGACAGCGGTAAAGAATATCCTTAAGTACTTGAGAAGGACTAAGGATATGTTCCTAGTTTATGGAGGTGAGGTTGAACTCAGTGTAAAGGGTTACACAGATGCGAGTTACCTTAATGACTCAGACGACTCGAAATCGCAATCAGGTTATGTGTTTGTCATGAATGGTGGTGCTGTGAGCTGGAAAAGTTCCAAGCAAGATACAGTGGCCTCCTCTTCAACAGAAGCGGAATATATTGCTGCCTCGGAGGCTGCAAAGGAAGCTGTTTGGATTAGGAATTTCCTGATCGCTCTTGGTGTGGTTCAGGGCTCGTCCAATCCCTTGGACGTTTATTGTGACAACAATGGTGCTATTGCACAAGCCAAAGAACCTAGACAGCACCAGAAGAATAAACATATTCGCATGCGCTACCATCTGATTCGTGAGTTCATTGATGAAGGTAGTGTCATGTTATGCAAAATACATACGGACTCAAATGTTGCTGATCCCTTGACTAAGCCACTCCCGCAGCCTGCGCATGAAGCGCACACAAGAGCAATAGGTATTAGATACTCTCTAGATTGACTCTAGTGCAAGTGGGAGACTGAAGGAAATATGCCCTAGAGGCAATCATAGAGATGATTGTATTTCATGTGTATCCATGAGTTATTATAATGTTCCTTGAATATCCATATACCAGGCAACTTGTATTGATTGGCAATTATGTGAATTGTTTGTGAAACTCTTTACTTGTATGGTTATCTAATAATTGTCCCTAGTCGGAGTTCATGCGAGGACACACGTGAATATTAGACTAGCACATCGATTGGTTAATGACTATGTTTCGCAAGTCATTGACATGGAGATGTCAAACCAATGATGTGGACACATGTTATGAACATGGGGTTGGACTGACCCAACATGAGACTAGCAATAATACTTGCAGCTCTCTCTACACATCGTGTACGTTTTGTCCTTAGACCTGAGATTGTCGCATGTACTTGAGATGTGGATCGACCTACTTTGGGGCTATCAAACACTACTCCGTAACTGGGTAGTTATAAAGGTAGCTTTCGGGTTTGTCCTGATACATGCTGCAAGGCATCGGTCAATCAAGATGGGATTTGCCCCTCTCTACTTGAGAGAGATATCTCTGGGCCCCTCGAGTGATCGGATCCAGAAATGCATGGCCGTGCTACATATGGTTAAGAGTTAACCTAGTAAAGGGATTCTGAATCACAGTATCGAGAAAGAGAGGTCAGCTTAGAGCTAGACCAAATATCGTGAGGCAAAGGGAAAGACATGTACTCAACCTTGTGATGGTTCGTCCGAATGATCTTTATATGCGTTTAGGAGTTGGCACGTCTTGCTAGAGGCCGCTACCAACTATTGACGGAGTAAGTGTACTCGCGTCATGTCTATACGTGTATGAACCTATAGGGTCACACACTTTAGGGGCTGGAAGCCTAATGAGGATTGGATCCGAATTAGACCAGGCTTAGGCTGCTAATGGGCTGCTAATGTAGAAGCCCACCAGGGATGCCTATATAAGAGGGAGTAAGGCGAGCTGAAAAGGAGAGAGCATTCCACCCAGCCGCCACTCCTCTTCCGCCTGTGTTGCACGCGCAGACCTAGCAGTCTGGCGTGTGACGACTTCCACTCCGGACGTGTGGATACCTCGGAGGTGCTGCATCTGTAGCACTTGGACGAGCCGCGCAAAGGGGAGCTGCTCGTGGGACGAGGACGAGGAGGAGACGTAGAACATCTACACTGCCGCAACGTGCTTCATCGAGTTCCGCACCTGCGCGTCTAGCGGTAATCCCGTGATCTATGACAATAGTATTCCTGGTTGACGCGGTAGAAATTTTTGATTTTACGCTAGTGTAGCCTACCCGTAACCCTTCAGTAGCAGTGTGTGTAGCATGTGTATGTGGTGGTGTAACGAGCTTACTTATAACAGATGGTGAATCAAGAGCAGTAGAGGTGTTTAGAACCGTACCTCTTCTTGTAGTGGATGGTAAAATAGGAACCTTGCCATCACGAGACTTACCCATGATGGATGGATAGCAACAAACGATAGAGAATTAAAGTGAGCTTGATAAATAAAGCTATGCTCCCCGGCAACGGCGCCAGAAAATAGTCTTGATGACCCACAAGTATAGGGGGTGTATCGCAGTATTTTTGAGGGAAGTGAAACCCAATTTATTGATTCGACACAAGGGGAGCCAAAGAATATTTATAAGCCTTAACAACTGAGTTGTCAATTCAGCTGGACCTAGAAACAATCTTGCTCATAGCAGTTTATCAGTAGCAATAGTTTTGTAGTAGGAAAAGTAAAGTAACAGCAGTAGCAAAGCAAGGACAGTAGTAACAAAAGCAGTAAACAGTGGGATTCGAGTGCGGTAGGCATAGGGATGGATGGACGGGCGTTGCATGAACAAGACAATTCACATAGCAATCAGAACGTAGGACAATTGCAGATAAATAAGATAAAGCATCTAAGTACTAGACAATCCTAGGCATGTGTTCCATATATAGTCATACGTGCTCGCAATGAGAACTTGCACAACATCTTTTGTCCTGCCAGCCCGTTTGCAGCGGGGCCTCTAGGGAACTACTGGCAAATAAGGTGCTCCTTTTAATAGAGCACCGGAGCAAAGCATTAACACTCCGAGAACACATGTGATCCTCACATCAAAGCCTTTCCCTTCCGGTTATCCTGATTTCTGTCACTTCGGGGCCATAGGTTTCGGACAACAACGTGTGTATACAACTTGTAGATAAGACCAAAAACAACACTATCATAATGAATCAATAATATGTTTAGATCTGAAATCATGGCACTCGGGCCCTAGTGACAAGCATTAAGCACAACAAGTCGCAACAAAGTCATAAAGCACTAATAAAAGATACTAGGCACCATGCCCTAACAATCTGATGCCATTACATGAATGATCTCATCCAATCCCTACCATCCCCATAGCCTACAGCGGGGGATTACTCACTCATAGATGGGGGAAATATGGATAGTCGATGGAGAAGCGATGGTGATGATGATGGCGATGATCTCCTCCAATTCCCCGTCCCGGCAGGGTGCCAGAACAGAGTTTCTGGTGCTGTTTCGTGGAATCTAGTGGTGGCGGCGGAGCGAAACTCCTTCTGGAAAAACGTCGAACCCCCCGAAGTTTTTAGGTCAGAAGGCTCCTTATAGGCGAAGAGAGAGGCCGAGGGGGTGCCTGGGGGCCCACACCACCCCCTGGCGCGGCCTGGCCTGGCCCGCGCCACCAGGTGGTGTGGCCACCCCCTGGCTCTTCTCCGTCTCGTATTCTGGCTCCTGGAGTCTTCAGGTGAAATAGGATTTTTGACATATTTTCTAGGATTTTTCCTGATAGTTGATTTTCTGCACAAAAAGTAGACACCAAGGCAATTCTGCTGAAAACAGCGTCAGTCCTTATTAGTTGTATCCAAATCACACAAGTATAGAGGAGAAACAATAGCAAAAGTGTTCGGAAAAGTAGATACGTTTTGGACGTAACACTTCCCCAAGCTTAGACTTTTCCATAGCATTAGCAATAATGGTGTCCAAAGAATTCATACTAACAACATTGTTATTAGCATGCAGATAAAGTTCCATATGTTATTTAATTTTCTCTTCAAACACTTCATGTCCTAACTCAAGATAAATACTATAAAGCTCTCTAATTTTGTTGTTGTTTTCCATTAAGCCCAACTAGTGAAAACAAGAAACAAAAAGACAAAATTGCAGAATCTAAAGGAAATAACTTCGAGCACTCACACCGAAGGATGTGAGTACCTTTTACCTTACCTCCCCGACAACGGCCTAAGAAAATAGGCGTTTGCTGTGGGAGGTTCTTCTTCTTTAATCCTCCGGTGTGAATACCTTTTACCTTACCTCCCCGGCAACGGCGCCAAAAAATATGCTTGATGGCTCTGAGTATGGCGCCTAGAAAAATGCTGGAGCAATGATGATGTAGAGCTCGTTGGGAACCCCAAGAGGAAGGTATCATGAGCACAGCAGCAAGTTTCCCTCAGTTATGAAACCAAGGTTTAATCGAACCAGTAGGAGCAAGGAAACACCCCAAAGGTGTTACTAGCTGAGCTTTGGAAGGGCGCACTACCGGTGCTAGTAGCAACGTTGAGACCTGCCCAACACAACCACAGAACTTTGTCCCCAACTTGCGATGAGGTTGTCAATCTCACCGTGTTTTGCGGAAAACAAAGGGTTAAACGTATCGAATAGAAAAAAGTAAAAGTTTGCAGAAAGTAAACACAAAACAGTAAAAGATTGTAGATAGAATGTAAAAGACAAGGACCAGGATCCATAGTTCACTAGAGGTGGCTCTCCTTAATATAGATAACATGCTGGGTGAACAAATTACAGCGGGGCAATTGACAAACATCGAGAAAGCAATACATGCATATACTAATCATCTTGACTCCTTTGAGACTTGATTGGGCATTACAACATTATACATAGACCGCCATCCAACTACATTTATGACTAATGATCCACCTTCAGGTTATCATCCGACCCCCCTCCAGTATTAAGTTGCAAGCAACAAATTATTGCTTTACGAACTACGTGTAAAGTAAACAATACGATTGTTCTATGAACAAAGGATTGTTGTTTTCTCCCTAGTAGCAACAGCACATCTAGTACCTTAGAGATTTCTGTCACTTTCCCAGATTACCAGAGGCATGAACCCACTATCGAGCATAAATACTAACTCTTGGAGTTGCTAGCATCTACTTGGCCAAGATAGCTACTAACAACGGAAAGCATGCAAGATCACAAATAACAAAGACATGATAGAATCAATAATCAATCTGAAATAGCATCTCAATATCCATCGGATCCCCGCAAACACAACATGTATAATTACAAATAGATGATCTTGATCATGAACGGAGCTCACAAGATCTAGACATGAAAGCACAAACAAGGAGAACCAGCCATCTAGCTACTACATGGATCCGTAGTCCAAGGATGAACTACTCACGCATCACACCGGAGGCTTGCATGGTGATGAAGCAGGCCTCCAGGGTGAATTCCCCTCTCCGGCAGGGTGCCGGGAAGAGCTTCAGATCCCTCCCGATCTAGGGATGGAGATGACGGCGGCTACAGACTCTTTCGTGGATTTTTGATCGGGTACTTAGGGTTTACGTCCCGAGGGCATCTTATAGTCGGAAGGGGAGGCCGAGGGGGTGCCTGGGCCGGCCACACCACCCCTGGCACGGGCCAAGCCTGGCCGCGCGGCCAGGTGGTGTGGCCGGCCTCTGGCCCTTCTCCGTCTCGTATTCTGGCACTTGATGACTTCCAGAAAAATAGGCACTTTGGCTTTGTCCCGTCCAATTCCGAGAATATTCATTTTCTGACTTTCCTGGAACCAAAAACAGCAGAAAATAGGCAGCTGGCACTATGGCTCTTGTTAATAGGTTAGTCCAAGAAATCTTATGAAAAGTAGTCCAAAGTTGGAACAAAACACAACAAAGTGGATAAAACTAAGCATGGAACATCAAAAATTATAGATACATTTGCAATGTATCAGTGTTGCAGGTTGGAGATGATCAAGTGACATCAAGGATAAGAGGTTTCAATAGGTACAGTAGGTTTAGATCAAGATCAAGATAAGATGAAGAGTAGAATGTAGATAAGAGAATATAAAGTAGGTAGGTTTGATGTTTAGGGTTTTTATTTTCCCTTTGTATCAAACTTGTAAATCTCAAACATGTATTCATTTGGATTATGAATAAAGTTCATATTACTTGAGTTTGTTCGAGATTCATTATTTCTTTTATTGTTGTTTTATTAACTTGAAAACTCAGGTTTGAATTATCCAAACCTCCAATTTGAATTCCAAGAGAGAATATGTATTATTATATTTACTTATTTGATCAAGAATGTGTGTGGGCTTACAAACATATCTTTTAAGTTTGATAAATCAATTCACTCAAGTGATTCTCAAACAATCCGTAGTTGAATTTGAATTCAAATCCTAGGGTTGACTTGAGTCAAACTCAACTATAGTTCAAATTCTCAGGTGTTAATATTAAAAGCCTAAAAGTTTCAAATTCCCCCTCAATTTCATGTCATAATATGAAATACACAAATTCAATATCAGCCCTTAGCCTTTTCCTAAATCTTTGAGTCATTGCACATGCGCTCTAAGGTTGCACGTACCTCCAATAGATCTTCTACCTAGACTACGAAACTACGATGAACTAGAGACAACGACACACGTGCATATCCGCAGAGGGATCATACATTTGATCCTCCATCAAGATCTACACCAGACAAAGAGATACTGATTTGAGAAGCCCTAACCTCTCTTTCCGCCCTGTGCAGCGGCAGAGAGGATCCCATCTGCCAACCGCCAGCGCCCTCCTCCCACTCCTCCGCCGCCGCTAGAGGGAAGGGCCAGGCAAAGCCTGGTCGGGGCCAGTGGTGGCCGGCCCTATCGTCCCTGATGTCTACGCACTTCTATTCTTGTAGACAGTTGTTGGGCCTCCAAGTGCAGAGGCTTGTAGAACAGCAGCAAGTTTCCCTTAAGTGGATTACCCAAGGTTTATCGAACTCAGAGAGGAAGTGGTCAAAGGTATCCCTTTCAAGCAACCCTGCAATCAAGATACAAGAAGTCTCTTGTATCCCCAACACACCCAATACACTTGTCAGGTGTATAGGTGCACTAGTTCGGCGAAGAGATAGTAAAATACAAGTGGTATAGATAATTATAAGTGGTAACGGTGCCAGAAAATAGCTTTGATGGCGCGTGATTGAAAGGTAGGAAGAGACTAAAGGCAATCTGAAATAAAGATCGAAGCAATCAAACATGTAACAGATCTAGTTGCAAAGGAAGTTTCAATGTTTAGAAACAAGGGCTAGGGATCATACTTTCACTAGTAAACACTCTCATATAAATATCTTCTCTTTATGAAACTACTCTGAACTACTCTCTGGTTGGACACTCTAATCCATGGTAGGGGTATAACAACACACCTCAAAGTTCACTTTCCCCATCTAGATAACCCCACACTGTCACCTTGAGCACTAGATTGTTCCAACAAACACCAAAATTTCATAGAGACATCCAACTCCAAATATAACTCATAACAAGTATTTGTAATCTCTAGCCTAAGTGTCACCATGGTGTGCACGCTGTCACTTTCACACACATGGGGAGAGCAGAGATCTATTAAAGCACTTGAGTAGCAAGGTAGATCTACTTGATTTCAAAGCTCATGATCACAATATGATCATGCATAGAGAGAGAGATGAACACAAAGCTACCGGTAGAACCCTTAGCCTCAAGGAAGAACTACTCCCTCATCATCATGGGAATCAGCAACGGCGATGGAGATGGTGGTGGAGATCAATGGAGATGGCTCTGGGGGCACTTCCCCATCTCGGCAGGGTGCCGGAACAGAGACTTCCTGTCCCCCAAATCTCCCCTTCGGTGGTGGCGGCGCTGTAGAACTTTTCGTGGCTGGAGGCTTCCTCATTTAGGGTTTTCTCATCGGAGGCTTCTTATAGGCGAAGAGGCAAAGTCGGTGGAGGCCTGAGGGGCCCACACCACCTGGTGGCAGGACTAGGGGGGCCCGTGCCACCACATGGTGTGGCCAGCCCCTAGCCCCTCTCTATCTCGTCTTCTGGCTCTCCGACTCTTCCGCTAAAATATCGAGTTTGGCTTTTGTCCGGTCCAATTCCGAGAATATTCATTTTCTGGCTTTTCTGGAACCCCAAAACAGAAGAAAACGGGCAACTGGCACTGTGGCATCTTGTTAATAGGTTAGTTCCAGAAAATGTGTAAAAGTACTCAAAACATAAGAAAGTAGATATAAAACAAGCATGGAATATCAAAAATTATAGATACGTTTGCAACGTACCAACATCCCCAAGCTTAACTCATGCTCGTCCTCGAGTAGGTAAGTTATAAAAAGAAGAAGAATTTTTGAGGTGACATGCACCATCCCAATGAAGATCAAACCATTTGCAAGCATCGAAAGCTGGGGTCATAGTACTTTAGCATAGCATGAAAGATATAGTTCTATCAATAAGAGATAACAACTATGTTGTAGCATGAAAAGGCACAAACAAAAGATTCTTGAATAACAAACTGCTTTGCAAGACGTTTGTTTCTTTCACATAAAGAAAGTATAATGAAAATGGTATTCAGCTTGTCCCTCATAGTGTGGCAAAACATAAATGCACAGGACACCTTCAAAGTTCATAAGGGTGACTAGATACAAATAGTTTAAGAACAAGCAATATAAAAGTTATGCATCAATCAACAAGTATTGGGACAATGCATATTAAACTAAGAATGGACACTATGCTCTCTCAATAGGTGCATAAAGATAGAAGATGGAGACTCACCATAAAAGTAAAAGAAAGGCCTTCATAGAAGGAAGCAGGGATTCAAGTCTCATAAAGAGCTTCCAAAAATTATGGTACTTATTAGCTTTCAGCTCTCATTGCCCCTATCATAAGCATCTTGAAGTTATTAAGGTTAAATTGAACAAACTATAGAGTATATGCTTGACAAAGTATAAGTTGGAAATCTCATGTCCCTTGAATACGAGGGCCGCTCCTCATGCTACTCAAGTTTAGTTACCGGTAAGTATATGTGTATCATAGAGAACCTCCAACGGGGTACCCCTTGCCCGATGATACGGGAGAATCCCCATATCAAAATGAAAAGGCAAGCAGACAATAAGCATCTCAGCGATCTTATTATTTACCATGGGAAAATGGTGCTTTTTTCTCTCTTTCCTCTTTTCTCATCTCTTTTTTTTTCTTTTTTTTCAATCTCCATCTCTTTTTTATAAGAAGAATGCTTCATAGATTGCTCATTATGGTTACACTGCATGTTTCCACCATGATTAGGCATGGATTAGACCAGCGGCCCAGGCGTTTCTCTAACACACATACATAACTCCATGGACTTAGAAGCTCCCCTTTCATTTCACACCGATGGCATCCATAAATAAAAGAGTATGATATCAACTAGGTATAATGTACAAGTGCAATGTTGAAAGTGTTCCCCATGAAAACATGGTTCTGCTAATCCCCAACATATAAGTGCAAGCATATACAACATAGATGACACAATGGTTCAAGTTTATTAGGGGCAAGAAAAGTAAAGTGTGCCATCAAGTTTGTGAGAGCTCTAATCACTAATATTCACATAACAAGTTTAATTCGCAAGGTAGATAAAAACATGAATATACTTCGAATAGCAAATGCTAATAGGTAGGTATGGTGGACTCTTTGGAATAACTTGGTTGATGCATGAGAGGAACTCATACTTGGTTATAGAGGCTAGCAAAAGAATGGGAGCGACAAACTAAGAGAGCAATAATGGTCATAATCATGCAAAGCGACAAAACATCATTAATTACAGCATAAAGTGATATTACAAGTCGAAAACTGAATGATCATAGAGGCTATGGTGACTTGGTGTAGTCTTAACATGGTGTGAGCATGCGCCAAGTCAACCCAAATAAAGCATCAAAAGAGAATACCACAATACTATGCTTTAATATGCTAAAACATCGCATGATTCTTTCAAGGCACATTAAGCAATCTCAATTGTGTATAACAAGTCATGCTACAGCAATAATCACTAAGCATAAAGCCAAAACAATGTCAAGCATGACATGACAAAGCCTAGGCCACAGTCAAAAACAAGCTCCTTTTACCACTTAAGCATGAACTTTCCTACTCTTTTCCAATCCAAACCAACTTATTTGAAAACTAATGTATGGATAAGGGGGTCCAACCAATTTGTTCAAGAAAACTAAGCAAACAAAAACCAAAAACAAAAACAAATACGCTCCAAGAACAACACAACCGTGCATGAAACAGTAAAAATGAAGTGTTTGGAAGAAACCTGAGATTTTATTGATGAAGAAGGGGATGCCCAGGCATCCCCAAGCTTTGACGCTTGTACCTATTGAATATTTCTTGGGGTGACACGGGGTGGAATCCCCAAGCTTGAGCTTTTTTCCATTCTTCATCTCATTACATTATTCTTTCCTATACCTGAAAATTTCCTTCATACAAAACTTCACACAATCTTCATTAGCAACATTATTGCATTCAAAAGATAATAAGTCTTTTGGTTCAGTTTCAACACAAGTAAAACTTTCACTAAAACACAAGATACTGTAGCACTTCTTTTAAAAAGTTCAAATGATCAAAGAGAACTCAAAGATAAAGAGATTAAGAGGCAAATGCAAATAATGGCAGAAATCTGTCAAAACAGACTAGCGGGTAAAAACCAATTTTTCGAAGAGCTTCTGTTACTCAAATCGAAAAGTGTTGAACTAAGTAAAGTTACCTAATAACCTGGGGGATTTATTCAGAAAATTACGTCTCAATCCTACATACAGAGATTTTTCACGAATTTTTACAGTGAAGCACAAAAATCTGTTTCGGGACAACACTTCCCCAAATCTTACTTCCCTCTCATTAGAGGTTATTCTTGGCACAAAAATTAAATAAAAAAAGGATAAGCATAGGTTATTACAGAAGTAATAACTTCCAAGACTCAAGGAAACTATTAGGTTATCTCCCAAGAAGTACTTTTCTTTAACGCCTTTAAGTTAGGCATGATAGTTTGAGAAGATGCTCACATAAGAAATATGAATTGAAATAAAAGAGAGCATCAAGAAGCAAATTCAAAACACATTTAAGTCTAACGCACTTCCTATGCATAGGAATCTTATAAAGAAACAAGTCATGAAAGCACAAAGCAACAAGCATAGTAAAGCAAAACAAGTGCAACTTCAAGACTTTCAACATAAAGAGGGGAAACCTAATATTATTGAGATGCATAAAACCATGTTTCCTTCTCTCATAATAACTTTCAGTAGCATCATGAATAAAATTAAAAATATAACTATCGCATAAAACATTCTTATCATGAGCCACATGCATAAAATAATTAATACTCTCCACATAAACAAAGTAATTCTTATTAATTGTAGTAGGAGAAAATTCAACAAAATAGCTATCATTATTATTCTCATCACCATAATCATCAAATATAGGAGGCACATTGTAATCATAATTAATTTTCTCCTCAATAGTAGGTGTACTGAAAATATCATATTCATCATTGTAATCATCATATATTGGAGGCTTGGTATCATCATAAGCAGTAGAATAGCTATCTTCCAAAGCTGGGGAACTAAAAAGATCATTTTCATAAAAACTAACTTCCCCAAGCTTAGACTTTTACATAGCATTAGCAATAATGGTGTCCAAAGAATTTATACTAACAACATTGCTATTAGCATGCAAATAAAGTTCCATAGGTTTTTTAATTTTCTCTTCAAGCACTTCATGTCCTAACTCAAGATAAATAATATAAAGCTCTCTAATTTTGTTGTTGTTTTCTATTAAGCCTAACTAGTGAAAACAAGAAACAAAAAGACAAAATTGCAGAATCTAAAGGAAATAACTTCAAGCATTCTCACCGGAGGATGTGAGTAACTTTTACCTTACCTCCCCGGCAACGGCTCCAGAAAATAGCTTGATTTCTACGCACTTCTATTCTTGTAGACAGTTGTTGGGCCTCCAAGTTCAGAGGTTTGTAGAACAGCATCAAGTTTCCCTTAAGTGGATTACACAAGGTTTATCGAACTCAGGGAGTGTTGGGGGGATACCCCCGGGTAGGGTAACACCAGGGTATAAAGGCCGAGTTAACCGAGGTTCGGCAAGGCCAAAGCGGATGCTGGCCGGGTCACCTCAAGGTAGGCCGAATCACGGGGTAACCCAGACCAAGGGGCGTTCGCCTAACTAAGTATCAACCGACTCAAGGAGTAAGTCGGAAATGCCTGTTTTACTTGTATGCAGGAACGGGTGTGGCCGGATCAACTATGATCTGGGTCACGTCTAGCTTCTAGGAGAAGGAAGGAATCTCTCTGGTCAAAAGAAGCCCCAGTACGCACTACCTGAGCGAAGCAAACAAGGGCAGGACCACCGGGGCGTGGCCGACAAGGGTGACGACGCCCATGTCGGCTGACGCGGGCGCCGCAGAGGCTCACGTAGCCTCTGCCTGTGTGACGCGGGGGAAAAAGCACCACAGTCGGCTTACTACTTTGGGAGGAGGCATATTCTTAGGAATATGCCTCCACGTATGCCCTAGGCAGAGACCTAGTTCCCTCTATATAAGGAGGGCTAGGATCTCAGTAGAAGGGGTTCCGCTATTCTGATTTGGCTAGGGTTTTAGGGGTGATCTGTGGGTGAGAGTAAGAGAGCTCCTTCTTCCTCCTCTTGCCAATACAGCCCTAGGAGCACTTGTAATCTTGGAAGCGAAGCAAATACAAACTTCAGTGTGAAGAATCACTTCACTATCCCTCCCTAGATTCCCCTAGCGTGTATTAGTCCCCACCTTTAGCCTATCCATGGCATCTGCCGTGACACCACCACGACAGTTGGCGCCCACCGTGGGGCTAGCGGCGCTAGCAGGGGTCAAGATCCGGACAGGAAACTTCATCGGCACCGGCGAACGCATCGTCTCCGGGCTCGTTCAGCGCTGGACTTCGTCAGCGACAACGCTAGCTGCTTCGGCACGCGCCCACTTCCGCGCAACGGCCTCTTCGTCAAGCTCGGCGCGCACAAGGTCTACGTTGCTGTTGACGTGTCGTGTGTTCATCCGTGTCACGTCGTCGAGGCGGGGGAGCCACCCCTCACCGTGGTTCACGGGGCGCGTATCGCTCGCTCCCCGAACCATGCAGAGGTGATGATGACCGCGCCTTGTGCAGGCGCGAGCAAGGATCCGGCGCCAGATCCGGAGGTAACGCCTAAGGCACCTAGGAAGGGTTGTCCTCCACTAGAGAGGCCAAAGAATGTGTTGAGGGAAGCGATGGATAGCTTGGCAAACCCTGTGGTAGCAGCAGTAGATCCGGCTCAGGCGTAGGCCGAGCTAGAAGAAACTAGGAAAAAGATACTAGAGGGCACAAAAAAGATAGCCGCGGCTCAGCAATCATTGAATATGACGCTGCGTGAGTACGCAAAGGCAAACAGAGTTGACGCTGTAAAAGTGAAGGGGAGAAATCTCATGAGCGAGATGAACAGAGAAGGTGATACTGGAATTGAGGAATTAGAAAACTGTTTGTCCGTGGGGTTGCCGAGGTATAGTACCCCGGCAAAGAACCTCAGAGCAGCGGATGCAGCGGCATCCGAGTTAGAGGGTCTAACGGGAGAGGCTCGGCAAAGACAACAAGATAGGGTTAATGAGCTGGTTCGGATCGCGAACAGGCAGAACGAAGAATTACTCAGAGCTAACCCGGAGAGAGTTGGAGCCTCCAAGATCGTCCATTCGGCGATGGGTAACCCGGAGAAATCCGCTGGAGCCGCATCGTCTCCTCAAGGTGGTTAAAGGAGAGAGGAGGTAGTAACCTCGGCCAGACGGAACAAGCAGATCATCCCGTATGACCCAACGCGGGCAGGGAAAGGAAAAGAAGCTCAGAAAAATGATGATCGACGGAGTGTGAGCCGAGGTGAAGCTAGCCAAGGTAACCGCGACCAAGGCAATGCCGGTCAAGGGAACGCCCTCAACGGCAATGCCCGATAGCGAAACTCGGCAGGAGCAGGACAACCGCAGCAGCGGAATATACCAAGGCAAGAGCAAAGTGCCAGCCGAGGTATGCAATAGAAAGGTGCTCCACGAGAGCAAGACAGGTATAATGATGGAGATTCGGAAATGGCAAATGCGGGATACCCAAGACCGGACTATCATGTGATAGGGTCAAGATTGGGAAGCAAGGATTTGATGCCGGACGATGCCAGGTTGAAACTGGATCGACTCTATAGGTCGGAACAGATTGAATGTCAAGGTCCACCGGGTCCAGCATGTTTCGGACCCTGGATCATGAAGGAGCCGCCGGTACCCAACTTCCAGTTGCCCAGGGGCACGAAGACGTATGACGGTAGTATGAAGCCGGAGGATTGGCTGATAAATTATGCTACAGCTGTGAAAATTGCCACTGGCAACTTGACATGGGCTGTACGATATGTACCCCAGATGTTGGAGGGGCCAACAAGGGTATGGCTGAATAATTTGCCGCCTGGAAGCATCAACAGCTGGATAGATTTTAAGGAAATGTTCATCAGCAATTTCTCGAGTACGTATCAGAGGCCAAATAGGCCGCAAACCCTAGCTATGTGCAAGCAAAGACCAAATGAGACAGATCGGGAGTTTCTAACCCGGTGGTGTACAGTGAGAAACTCGTGTGAGGGCGTGATAGAATCACAGGCCATAGCATGGTTTACGCAAGGATGCAGATATGCAAGCGAGCTATGGCAGAAGTTGTAAAGGAAAATGCCAACCACATTGGCAGAGATGATCCGGATTGTTGATTCGTATGCTCTGGGTGATCCGACCCAATCTAGGCTCGTGTCAAACGAGTCAAACGATGAGTACTACCAGAGAGATGGAGCCGGGTCATCCCGGAGGAATGACTACAGAGGGAAAAGGAGAGATGATAGACCGGATCATCGATACGGTTCGCACCAAGTTGCAGCTGTGAATCAAGATCAACCCGGAGCAGGGGGCAGTCAACGCCAAAAAACTGGAGGGCAGTGGACTCCGAGAAATGATGGCAAGAAAACTTGGACGTAGAGCAAAAGAAACAGTGGCAAGAAAAGAAGGACTGTCCAAGGTATACTTACGAGTCGATGTTGGACCAGCCGTGTAAGTTTCACACGCCAAATCCGAGTAACCCAGCGGGTCATACGACGAGGCAATGTGAGTGGATGCGCAAGATTGAACAAGGTGGTTCGGGGAATGCTCAGGCACCCCGGAATGATCAGCCTCGGCAGGAGTTACCCCGGCAGCAATTGCTCTCTGGAGCGAACACGCAACAGCTAATGTTGCCTCCCCCTCCGCCGAGGTATGATAACAATGAGAGAAGAGATGTGGTGCATCAAGTGGAAAATCAGCATCGGCCAGATCAGAGATACCCCGGAAATGAGGGGAGAAATGAGTACAGAGAGCACCATCAGAGCTATTGTGTGTTCACCACTGAGGAAACAGATAGAAAGAGCTTGCAGCGCCGACATATGGAGGTGAATGCAGTGATGCCTGCAGTGACAAGGTATATGCCTTGGTCTGACCAAGAAATCACCTGGAGCATCAAGGATCATCCCAAGCTTATGCCAAGCCCTGGTTCGTATGCGTTGGTACTAGATCCGACATTCATTGGACCTAGCATTAACGTAAGGTTCTCAAAGGTACTGATCAACAATGGCAGTAGCATTAACATCATGTATGTGGACACAATGCGCAAGTTGGGTATCTCGGAGAACATGCTACAGGCCACGAGGACAACTTTCCACGGTATTGTGCCCGGCATCTCTTGTGAGCCCATAGGCAAGGTCCGGGTTGACGTGTTGTTCGGTACGAGGGATAACTGCCGAACCGAAAATTTAGAGTTCGAGGTGGTGAACTTAGAAAGTGCATACCACGCATTACTCGGAAGGCCAGCGCTGAACAAGTTCATGGCAAGCTGTCATATTAGTTACTTGAAGATGAATTTGCCCGGACCAAACGGGGTGATTACCATTGCTGGGGATTTCCGACGTTCCATGGAGTGTGCGTCGGTCGGGTCTAACTTAGCCGAGTCACTTGTGATTGTGCAGGAAAAAAGGAAAATTCAAGAGGTGGCGGCATTGGCTCAGTCCACGCAGCAGTATATGCCGGCGTTGAGTAACCCGCATGGAAGTGTCTCCTTCCAGGCCACGAAAGATACCAAGAAGGTTCCTGTTGATGACATGTTCCCGGAGCGCACCGTAACAATTGGTGCCAGGTTAAGTGATAAATAGGAAAGCGAGCTCGTTAGCTTCCTCCGTGAGAATCGGGACATTTTTGCTTGGTCCACACAGGACTTGCAAGGTGTTCCGAGGGAGTTGGCCGAGCACTCTTTGAACGTGAGACCCGGAGCTAAGCCAGTGAAGCCACCCCTCCGTCGCTTCGCCGAAGATAGGAGGAAAGTCATCGGGAATGAGATAGCTCGGTTGCTAGCTGCAGGATTTATCATGGAAGTTCTTTACCCGGATTGGCTGTCTAATCCGATGCTGGTGGAGAAGAAGAAGGATGATCCGAACGTGGCAGTGGTTTGGCGAATGTGTATCGATTACACGAACCTGAGCAAGGCGTGTCCAAAAGATCCATTTCCACTGCCAAGAATAGATCAGGTCATAGACTCAACTGCTGGATGTGAATTGTTGGCATTCGTTGATGCATATTCTGGTTTCCACCAGATACCTCTGAATCCGGATGATCAAATAAAGACTACGTTTATTACCCCGTATGGGGCTTATTGCTATCGCACCATGTCGTTTGGTTTACGTAATGCAGGGGCAACATACCAAAGATGTATGCAAAAATGTTTGCACGACCAAATCGGTCAAAATGTACAAGCATACGTGGATGATGTGGTTATCAAGACCAAGGAAAGAAAAATGCTCCTTGACGATATCAGGCAAATGTTTGCGAACCTAAGGAGGTTCCGGATCAAACTTAACCCGGGAAAATGCACCTTCGGTGTCCCGGCTGGGAAATTGCTCGGTTTTCTTGTTTCCGGCCGAGGTATCGAGGTTAATCCAACCAAAATCCGGGCCATCGAACGAATGGAACTGCCGAAGTGTCTTAACGATGTCCAGAAGTTCACAGGTTGCCTGGCCTCGTTAAGTTGGTTTGTATGTCGGTTGGGAGAAAAGGCATTGCCTCTTTACCAACTCATGAAAAAGTCGGATAAGTTTGTTTGGACACCGCAGGCCGATGAAGCCTTTGCACACTTGAAGAAGATGTTAGCCACCGCACTAGTGTTAGCCTCACCACTATCAAAGGAGCCAATGTTGCTCTATATAGCTGCAACCAACCGAGTTGTAAGTGCAGTGATAGTGGTGGAGCGCGATGAGGAAGGTAAGTCAGTGCAAAGACCAGTGTATTACCTGAGCGAGGTGTTGTCAGCCTCGAAGCAGAACTATCCACACTATCAAAAGGTGGCGTAGGCGTGTACATGGCCGCTAAGAAGCTGAAGCATTACTTTGAGGAGCATCCCATCAGGGTCATATGTGAGGCCCCCATATCCGAGATAATGAGTAACAAGGATGCCAGTGGCAGAATTGCAAAATGGGCAATTGAGCTAGCTCCTTATGCGCCGCAATATGACAGAAGAGAAGCCAGCAAATCTCAAGCTATGGCGGACTTTTTCGTGGATTGGGCCGAGGTGCAATACGAACCGCCACTCCCAGATCCGAACTATTGGCGAATGCACTTTGACGGATCAAAAACCAAAACCGGGCTGGGTGCCGGAGTTGTACTTACTTCGCCAAAGAAGGACCAGTTGAAATATGTGTTGCAGATCCATTTCGCGGCATCAAACAATGTCGCTGAGTATGAAGCACTTGTGCACGGGCTCAAGGTGGCAAAAGAGATTGGGATACGTCGGATCATATGCTTTGGCGACTCGGATTTGGTGGTGCAGCAAGTGTCAGGACTGTGGGATGCCCTTGATCCAAACATGGCACTGTACAGATTTCATGTGCCGAAGATATCTGGTTATTTTGAGGGATGCGAATTTTACCATGTACCCCGGGTGGAAAATGAGGCTGCCGACATGCTGTCAAAGCTCGGGTCAACCCGACAAGCAATTCCACCGGGTGTAGCATTAGAGAACCTCAGGAAACCATCCATCAGGCCCTCTCCAGAAACCGACTCAATCTATGTACCGGAGGACACGGAATCCGGAGCTGTGCCCATGGACATTGACATGGGAAGTGGTGCGCGAAACCCGGGGACTGCCTCGGCAAACCCGGGGACTGCTTCAGTGAACCCGGGGACTGCTTCGCAAGACGCGGGGACTGCCCATCGTAATCCGGCTGAAGTTATGCCGGTGGATCAGATGGAGATTGATGAGGATATGTTCCCTGTGCGAGCAATACCAGCTTGGGCACTACCTATATTTCAATTCCTGAAAGATGGAACGTTACCCACTGAGGAAGTGTTGTCCAGGCAAACACAGAGGAGGGCAAAGGCGTACACGATCATCAATTCCGAACTATACAAAAGAAGTGTGACCAATGTCCTCCAACGATGTGTTGACCCGGAAGAAGGGCTTGACATCCTCCGAGATATACATCAAGGGGAATGCGGGCATCATGCCTCGTCCCAGCCTTGGTAGCAAAAGCTTTCCGGCACGGATTCTACTGGCCAAGTGCCTTAGAGCAAGCAGAAGATCTGGTGACAAAATGTAATGGTTGTCATAGGTACGCTACCAATACACATATGCCTAAGTTGGAACTCAAGACCATACCAATCACTTGGCCATTTTCCGTATGGTGCTTGGATATGGTCGGGCCGTTCAAACCAGCGAGGGGAAATATGACTCACATTTTGGTAATGGTGGACAAGTTTACGAAGTGGATTGAAGTAAAGCCTATAAGAAAATGTGATGGAGCTACGGCCGTAACGTTTCTCAAGGACATCATCTTGAGGTACAGTTATCCTCACAGTATCATAACTGATAATGGCACAAATTTTGCAGAAGGAGCATTTGCGCGTTTCTGCCGGGATAAGAAGATCCGGCTGGACGTAGCCTTGGTAGCCCACCCCGCATCGAATGGACAAGTGGAAAGATCCAACGGATTAGTATTATCCGGGATAAAACCCCGGCTCATTGAGCCGCTGCAAAGATCAGCGGGGTGCTGGATAGAAGAACTACCAGTGGTACTGTGGAGTTTAAGAACAACTCCGAATCGATCAACAGGCTATACGCCGTTTTTTCTGGTATATGGGGCAGAAGCTGTATTACCAGCCGACATAGAGCATGGTTCGCCTAGGGTCACCCAATACACAGAAGCCGAAGTGCAAGAAGCCCGACAAAATGATGTTGATCTGCTGGAAGAAGTGAGAGAACTGGCATTGTCTAGATTCGCCATATATCAGCAAAATCTCCGACGCTATCATAGCCGGAAAGTAAGCCCTGAGTCTTTTGGGAAGGCGATCTGGTGCTCCGGTTGATACAACATACGGCTGGCATGCACAAATTATCCCCCCCATGGGAAGGGCCATTCATCGTGAGCAAGGCATTGCACAATGATTCTTATTATCTTATAGATGCAAAGCCACAGGAAAAGAACAAGGCGGACAGGTCCGGCGAGGAATCTAAACATCCATGGAATGTAGCTCTCCTTCGTCCTTTCTACACTTAGCGAAGAAGTGTATGTATCTGAGTCTTCTCATGTGTCGGTATGTATGCCAGCAATGAGCTTATCAATGAAATGTTGGCACCTCGAGCAGTAACTCGGGGACTGCCTTAATAATATTTGTTGTCTTTTGTGCGTTAGCTGGAATAAGTTGTTCTACTTAATTCGGATTAGTAATGTGTGAGCACCAAAAACCGAACTCTTCGACTTGCTGCTGTCCAATAAGAATTGGCTTCATGGCAAGCAAGAGAACAAGTTTGGAATTGCGTAGCACACGAAAATCGACTAAGGAAAAGAATTTATTCGAGCCGACGTTTGTTTTTCAGACTAACCTTGTATTTATTTTCAAGTTATTATGCTATTTTATTTTTGAGCTAAGTCTAAAAGTTTCCCAGTATTGTTAAGACAATTTTTGAAGCTCGGATTCGTAAGTCGTAAAACCGAATCAAGGTAGACACGAGCCGAGCCAAAAGATTGGACGAACAAGAAAAAGAAACTCGGGGACTACACCCAAGTTAATCCGGCATAAGAACTTAGTAGCAAAATATCACATGTATATGGGATACAACTTCACCCGGCATACTGAGGATCTGATAAATTTTCAAGTTTTTTCGCTCAAGGAGCAGCAGGAGGAGGAAGTTCGGCATCGTCTTCGCCGCCTTCAATATCCGAGGCGTCATCTTCTCCTTCACCGTCCGAGCTATCTTCATCGTGCTCAACCTCTTCGTCCCCAGCGGCTTCCAGGAAGCTCGGCCCCTCAGCCCATTCATGAATGGGAGCGTATTCGATGAGGCTATGGGCGCAAGCCTGGCGCCGAGCTACCCACTCCGGGTCATTGGTCCATCTGGATCCTGTGCACAGGCGGGTCAGGAGGTTGAGATCGATCTTCTCATACCACATGAGTATGTGGTGAAGAATGGTATCAGCTGCGGCACGTCCAGCGGACTCTCTCCAGAGGTCGAGTTGGGTCTCGGTTTCCATTAGCTTCTCAACGAGGATTGCGGTGGTCTCTGGAATATTTTCTCTGGGCCAGAACGTGTTGAAGATGCAAACTGCAACGTCGAGGATGTCCTTGCCATAATTCTTGATGAGCTCCACGCGAGAGGACAAGCTGACCAACAGGTCCTCCATGTCATAGGGAATCTCTTCACCGTCAGGAGCGGCAGGAGTACCCCTTTCTCGGCGAAAGTCTGCAACTGCTGCGCTCGCACTAGCAGTGCTCTCTGGAAATTTGCTTGGAAACAAGACAAAGGAATAAGGTAAATAAAAGACATATGAAGTAACCCGGAGAAGTAGGTCGGATAAGGGAAAGAACTTACGTGATATATGGCTGAGGATCTGGGTCAACTCCCTGGTGCAGTCATCACGTCTCTTCTGAAGCTTCTCAAGCTCAGCATTCGCCGACCCAAGCTGGATGCTAGACTCCTTGAGTAGATCCTGGTCCTTGGCGATCTGGAGATTGAGGCGCTCGCGCTCTTCTGTGTAATCCTGGCCAAACTTTTGGAGCTCGGATTGGTGCTGGGCCTTCATTTTCTCCATCTCAGCCTTGAGCCTGGCGATCTCATCGTCCTTGGTCCGGAGGAGGGCGAGCTCGTCATCTTTCTTCTTAAGCTCAGCTTGATGCTGCCCTGCTTGTTCGAGAAAATGCAGCATCATATCAAGCACGGGCACACTATCTTCAAGCGATGCTGAAATAGTGTGTTGACCCGGCAGAGCCGAGGTATGAATGATTGCCGAGCCAAGGAGATAAGGAAATGGAAAGCACTGCAAGGTCGGACCAAAATGACTTACCCTGGATCTGCTCCAGATTCTTCCGCATAATCTTGTTCTCAGCCTCCACCCCAGCTGCAGAAACCGAATGATGAGATTAGTTCGGCAGAGGAAGATGAAGAAAAATGAAGAAGCGCCAAGGAAGAAATTTACCCCTTTTCTCGTATTCCGCGAGAAGTGCAGCTTGCTTTGCGCGTAGCATCTTGTGGGTATCCAGCAGACATTGGAATTCGGCACTCCGGTGATTGGTGGTCACCTGAAAGGAGTACAGAAGCATAAATTATCTTGGTGCATGTTCGAAGTGTACAAAAATCCGGGCCAAGTGGAACTTAACCCGGCTCTAGGTGTGTGCATATTCGAAGTGTACAAAAATCCGGGCCAAGTGGAACTTAACCCGGCTCTAGGTGTGTGCATATTCAAAGTGTACAAAAATCCGGGCCAAGTGGAACTTAACCCGGATCTAGGTGTGTGCATATTCGAAGTGTACAAAAATCCGGGCCACGTGCAACTTAACCCGGCTCTAGGTATGTGCATATTCGAAGTGTACAAAAATCCGGGCCAAGTGGAACTTAACCCGGCTCTAGGTGTGTGCATGTTCGAAGTATACAAGATCCGGGCCAAGTGGAACTTAACCCGGCTCTAGGTGTGTGCATATTCGAAGTGTACAAAAATCCGGGCCAAGTGGAACTTAACCCGGCTCTAGGTGTGTGCATATTCAAAGTGTACAAGATCCAGGCCAAGTAGAACTTAACCCGGCTCTAGGTGTGTGCATATTCAAAATTCTCATGGAGCTACGTTAGTTTTCTAAAGAGCATCCGGCCGAGTAACAAGTTACTCCCCCGGAGGCTCGGGGACTAATGGTTATTATCTACAGCATATAAAGGGGAGGCGACGTACCTCCATCATCCGCCCGGCGAGGTTGATTGCCTTAGCAGCTGTGTTCATTTGGGCGGAAAATTCGGCGGGGCCAAACCTCTCTGGGAGATTGTCATCATGGACGAACTCCGCCTTATTCCAGTTGTTGACAAATTCAATCAACATCGGAGGACACTGCTCGCCGGTGGGCATATGGGGCGCCACCAGGCCCTTCGCGTGCGCCTCTTTCCTCTCAACCAAGGCAAGGGCTGGGCTGGTGTGCAGAACCATCTGTTGTGCATCGGTTGGCTCGGCAGGGGCGTCCTTCGCTGCTGGAGCCTTCTTGGGAAGCATTGATGCAAGGGTACGCTGCCCAGCCTCGACGAATGATGATTTGGTAGCATCAGGAGCCTTGTTGCCCTTTGCTTGCTGAGAAGAGGAAGCGGTTGCAACGGATTTTCCCTTAGGAGCTGCCAGGATAGTTCCTCGCCAAGGTTGAGAAGACTCGGACGAGGCGGAGGATCTTGGCGCTGGTGTTCTTGTTGCTGGACTTGGTGCAGCTACCGATTTTCTTGCTACCGGACTTGCTGCTGGTGCTGGTGCTGGTTCGGTTACTAGTGCTGGAGCTGGTGCTGGTGCCGAGGTAGCTTCGGTGGCTACTGGTTGCGGCGAAGCCAAAGTTGTGGATGCCGTTGCCTCGGCTGGGCCGGTCTCTCCCGCTCCAAGGTTACCCTCCTCTTGATGAGGTGGAACAGAACCCGGAGCAGCCGCAGAACCCTCAGGAATAGGGCTCAGCGAGCGTCACTCGTCGTCATGAGGAGGAGAAAGGCTAGGCCGGAGCGGCGAAGAGATGCTAGATCCACTCTGAGGGACCTCCACCGCAGCCCTGCCAAATCAAACAATGTCAGAAGAGAAATTGCAACAATGCGAGGAAGTGCAAGTTGCAGAAGGAAAAAATGACTTAGGCATCCGAGGTTTGGGGCTCCTTGGGTTTCCGAGCCCTTCGAGCTGGGGCCTTGCCTGTTGGCTTGGAGGCAGTTTTGTCTCCGGACTTCTTTTGCCTTTTGGCGGGCTGAGAAGGTCCAGAGGAAGAACTTGGTGCCGCTCCGCACTTCTTCTTCGGCGCTACCGGAACAGGTTCGCCCGTAGCAAGGGGAGGGTCCTCGTGGATATGCCCACCGGGATTAGCTGATGCCGGAAATGCAAAAGAAAGGGGGACAGCATCAACAGGTTCAATCACCTCGACATCCGAGCCATCTTCATCATCGGGCCAATCTCTAATAGAAGAGGATTTACCCATGGGTCGCTTTGTAGCGTCGGTCATCGGGAGGAACATCTCCTGGTCCGGCTCTTCCTCATCCGGAGTCTCCCGGTCCGGCGCCCACTTAAGGGTCGGATCCGTGCCGTCCTCGAGGGTCTGCTGAAGGAATAGCTGAGAAAAAGAACGAACAACAGAGTCAAAAATGCCAGAATAACCGACATATAATTAGTCCGGAGTAAGTTTGCACCACGAAGCTTACCGCGGGAGGAAGCCTGTCACGGCAATAATGCTCAATTCCCCAAGTCCACTCAGAGGAGAAGTCCTTGTGGGTGGTGAAGAGAGCTTTAACCCGGCGATATATCTCCATGTTGCTTAACTCGAAGGATGAGGTCCGGTTGGGGTCGCGGCCGAAGCTCATGTGGCACACCTTGTGGGTGCGCTTCTAGAGGGGGGAAATTCGGTTGCGCACGAACGTGATCATAGCATCCTCGTTGCGCAACCCCAGCTTCTTCAGCTCCGCGAACCTCTTGTTGACCTGGTTGGCCAAGGCCGTGGGCTTCTTGGGAACGACGTCCCACAATTCCGAGTTAGGTGGACCCGGAGTATAGGGGAGCAGCCAGATTAAGTCTTCAGTGCCGGTATTCCGGACGTAAAAGAAAATCCGGGCCCACCCTTTGCAGTCTCTAGCCCGATGACCCGGGGGAAAACGGAAAGCCTCCGGGGTGAGATGGAAGCAGCTCCGAATTGAGTGAGCTGCTTGTCCTCAGGATCGAGTTGGATGTTTGGGATGACGTTACAACGAAGGCCGAAAAACCAGATCCATAGCTCCTTTGTGGGCCACAGTCCGGCATAGCCTTCGATTGTAGAAGCAAAGGCAGAAAGAGAAGTGATGGCGTTGGCAGGAAGGTGGTGCGGCTGGATTTCATAGGTGTTAAGCCAATCCCGGAAAAAGTTGCTGACCAGCAAACCGAACCCCCACTGGAAGTGGGAAAACAACATGACGTACTCACCCGAATTGGGTGAGGGGGGCCAGTTCGGCGGAGGCAAGACGGGCGGCAACGCCGGCGGGGATGCGTCTGGTGCGGTAGAGCCAATCCAGGTCGTCCTGGCAGACCCAAGACCCGGCCCACGCACCACGGTCCACCGCCGCGGAGTCCTCCTCCATCTCTTGCTCGGCGACGACGAGCTCCTCCTCCGTCATCTGGTCTTCGCTGCCCTCGCTGGCGCTAGTGGCGGCGGGGGGCAGATGCCTAGATTGGCAACGACCCGTAGCGGTGGCGGAGATACATCGGTGTGGGGGAAAAAAGTGCAGCGGCGGTGCTACGGAGAAGCACTGGCGGCGGCGCTGTCGCGGAGAAGAAGAAGAAGAAGAAGAGCAAGGGGCAGAGGGGCGCGGAAGGGGAAAAATCCTAAGGAGTGCGCCCCTCCCCTATTTAACCTCTCCCACGAGGGGAAAGTGGGATCGTGTCCTGCAGGCGCGCCACACGATGTGGCCGTGTACTACCCGCATCAACCAATCAGCATGAAGCCACACAGAAGGTCACAGAACAAGATTGATCCCATGACATGACGCGTGGATGCGGTAAACGAGGAGGCAGGCGTGACGTGACCCGCGCACAGTGATAACTGACAAACACTGCGGCGGTTACTGTGCTGGCCCTTAAAATAAGATGACATAATGATTAGCATCCACATGGGTTGGCGTACGAGAGAAGAAAACAAGACCCGGATGGAACCGTGGTAACCCGGCCAGCAAGTGAAAACTTGGAATGTGAAGAGGGAAAGTAAAACCATGAGGTCCGAGTTAAAGTGGTAACCTGGCCGGCAAGTGAAAAATGGAATGTGCGAAGGGAACGTAAATCCATATAATCCGAGATAAAGAGGTAACTCAGAAATAACGACCAGAGCTCAGAATTGAACCTGATGTGGCCTTAGCGGCCAAGGCAGCTAAGACCACACCAGCTTCGGGGACTAATGTTGGGGGGATACCCCCGGGTAGGGTAACGCCGGGGTGTAAAGGCCGAGTTAGCCGAGGTTCGGCAAGACCAAAGTGGATGCTAGCCGGGTCACCTCAAGGCAGGCCGAATCACGGGGTAACCCGGACCAGGGGGCGTTCGCCTAACTAAGTCTCAACCGACTCAAGGAGTAAGTCGGAAATGCCTATTTTACTTGTATGCAGGAACGGGTGTGGCCGGATCAACTATGATCCGGGTCACGTCTAGCTTCTAGGAGAAGGAAGGAATCTCTCTGGTCAAAAGAAGCCCCGGTACGCACTACCTGAGCGAAGCAAACAAGGGCAGGACCACCGGGGCGTTGCCGACAAGGGTGACGATGCCCATGTCGGCTGACGCGGGCGCCGCACAGGCTCACGTAGCCTCTGCCTGTGTGACGCGGGGGAAAACGCACCCCGGTCGGCTTACTACTTTGGGAGGAGGCATATTCTTAGGAATATGCCTCCACGTATGCCCTAGGCAGAGACCTAGTTCCCTCTATATAAGGAGGGCTAGGATCTCAGTAGAAGGGGTTCCGCTATTCTGATTTGGCTAGGGTTTTAGGGGTGATCTGTGGGTGAGAGTAAGAGCTCCTTCTTCCTCCTCTCGCCAATACAGCCCTAGGAGCACTTGTAATCTTGGAAGCGAAGCAAATACAAACTTCAGTGTGAAGAATCACTTCACTATCCCTTCCTGGATTCCCCTAGCGTGTATTAGTCCCCACCTTTAGCCTATCCATGGCATCTGTCGTGAAACCACCACAACAGGGAGGAAGTGGTCAAAGGTATCCCTCTCAACCAACCCTGCAATCAATATACAAGAAGTCTTTTGTGTCTCCAACACACCCAATACACTTGTCAGGTGTATAGGTGCACTAGTTTGGCGAAGAGATAGTAAAATACAAGTGGTATAAATAATTATAAGTGGTAATGGTGCCAGAGAATAGCTTTGATTGCGTGTGATTGACAGGTAGGAAGAGACTAAAGGCAATCTAAACTAAAGATGGAAGCAAGCAAACATGTAACAGATCTAGTTGCAAACGAAGTTTCAATGTTTAGAAACAAGGCCTAGGGATCACACTTTCACTAGTGAACACTCTCATATAAATACCTTCTCTTTATGATACTACTCTGAACTACTCTCTGGTTGGACACTCTAATCCATGGTAGGGTTATAACAGCACACCTCAAAGTTCACTTTCCCCATCTAGATAACCCCACACTGTCACCTTGAGCACTAGATGGTTCCAACAAACACCACAATTTCATAGAGACATCCAACTCCAAATATAACTCATAATAAGTATTTGTAATCTCTAGCCTAAGTGCCACCATGGTGTGCACGATGTCACTTTCACACACATGGGGAGAGCAGAGATCTATTAAAGCACTTGAGTAGCAAGGTAGATCTACTTGATTACAAAGCTCATGATCACAATATGATCATGCATAGAGAGAGAGATGAACACATAGCTACCAGTAGAACCCTTAGCCTCGAGGAAGGACTACTCCCTCATCATCATGGGAATCAGCAACAGCGATGGAGATGGTAGTGGAGATCGATGGAGATGGCTTCGGGGGCACTTCCTCATCCCGGTAGGGTGCCGGAACAGAGACTTTCTGTCCCTTGAATCCCCCCTTCGGTGGCGGCGGCGCTGCGGAACTTTTCGTGGCTGGAGACTTCCTCATTTAGGGTTTTCTCATCGGAGGCTTCTTATAGGCGAAGAGGCAAGGTCGGTGGAGGCCTGAGGGGCCCACACCACCTGGTGCGCGGCCAGGGGGACCCGCGCCACCACATGGTGTAGCTATCCCCTGGCCCCTCTCCGTCTCGTCTTCTGGCTCCGCGACTCTTCCGGTAAAATATCGACTTTGGCTTTTGTCCGGTCCAATTCCGAGAATATTCATTTTCTGGCTTTTCTGGAACCCAAAAATAGAAGAAAACAGGCAACTGGCACTATGGCATCTTGTTAATAGGTTAGTTCCAGAAAATGTGTAAAAGTACTCCAAAGTGTGGACAAAACATAAGAAAGTAGATATAAAACAAGCATGGAACATCAAAAATTATAGATATGTTTGCAACGTATCTGTCCCCTCGTGTTGTGGGTGTCGGTGTGGGACGATCACCTCAGGACGGCACATGGTGTGGCCGCCGGGTGCCATGGAGTGGCCTCTCGCGGCGTGGTGGATGGCGATCTGGTGGTCTGCACCATGGGGCTGGCGCACCGATCACTGGGTGGCACGGGAGATGCATCGTAGGCTTTGACAATGCCTATGGCGTCCATGGTTCGTGTGGAGGCGGGGACTGCTGGGGCATGTTTGGGCCGTATCCCTCGTTCTTCGTGCACGTATGCCGGGTCTCTCGGTGGATGCATCGCGGATTAGACGGTGGGATGTGGCACTGCCGGTGAAAGTTGATCCGACTCCGGTCATGGTGGGCGATGGCGGCATCTCTGTGTCGCGTTCTTGTTGAAGACATCGTTAATGCATCTCTCGTGTCTTCACTGAGAAACTCCGAGGGAAACCCTAGATCTAGGTCTCCTGGATCGGATGATGGCGATGTTACACGCTGTTTTCCCTCTCTGGGGCATCGTTTTGGAGTTGCTGCTAGTCGAAGAGGTCAGAAAGTGGAGCGGTGTGGCTTCTTCCGCTTCAACATCGTCCAGTTTCAGCGTCATGGTGCAGTAGGGACTTGGTGGTGGATGCGTTTGATGGACACATGCGCATACGATGGCATTGTCTGGCGTCGTGGTGGCGTTGATGGAAGGCCTCACAGGGTCATTGCGTCTATCCCTGTCTTGAAGATGGGTTCATGGAAGATGACAGTGGCGACCTTTGTAGCAAGTGTGTGCGGTGTTCGCTCGGGGTCTGCTGGACCGGCACGCCGGTTTTGATGATGCGCGGTGGTGGAAGGTTAGGGCATACGACGCTGATTCTAGTCACCCCCTTCATGAGTGTAGCCAGTCTATTCGCTGAAAGGGTGGCTTGAATTGATCTTTGTAATATCTTATAAGGTTTCGATGAATAATTAAAAAAGCATCTCTTTGATGCAGAGACCGGGGTACACCCTCCATTTTGGAAAAAAATCAAGATCCACCAACATCTTCACCGATGAAATACTATTTGTTGCATTATTAGTAAGATCTAGATCTAATATATGTTTTATCCATAGATCGTTCTTTCTGTTTTTCCGTAGGCTGATTTTCTTTTTACTACACGAAATGCTACACAGTTAATCTAGTTATATTGCACATTCACGATCATACGTGAATTTCCTTATATGCATTTTTGTATTGTCTTTAGTTGTATTGTCTTGAGCTTTTGTCTCTTAAGTGCATTTCCTTCAATACATGTTTTTTTAATTGCCTTTTATGTATTGCATTTGGCCGTACTACCTTTAGTCATCCCGCCTTACCTCTTGTAAGTTCACTATCCTAACAACATAGCTTCTACCGCCTTTATTTGTACTTTTTTGCATGTACTGCATTTAGTTGTACCATGTTTTTCAGTAATTTTTGTTGTGTCTTGTTAGTGCACCACCCATGCTTTTCCACTTTTAGCTGTATTTTCGGTCATCTTGTTGATGCATTGCCCTACTTATGCCTCTGTTTTCTTGTCGTGATGTATAGCCTTGGTTGCATTGTTTTGTGTGTGTGAATTTCGTAAAAGACGATAAAAACTCACCAAAAGAAATTAAGTCAGACATGGAACACCACATATCTAAAGAAAGAGGGAGCCTATCCTCCGCACTTGCCAAGTGGCGTCTTCCCTCGCACCTTGATCGTAGTTGTTCTCATGTATATACTGAAACCTAGCAATTACATGGTTCACATTGGAATGGAATACATTCTCGGAAGCGAGGCACCTATATAAACTTTATGAATCTTTAAACCCTGCGATTTCTGTCTCAAACTCAGATCAAGTGAACCTGTTCTATTTATTTTGAGGGAATAAAACACGTGATTTTTGTCCAATAAAAACAATTGGTGCCTTATACTCTGCCCAAAATACAGAGAAGTAACAAACGAGTGACTTTCTCAAATGAACAAAAAAAAAGAGCTTATGCTATCAAAGTTGTGCATAGTACTGCACATGCGAAATGTCATTGTCGTAGCAAAGAATCTGTCAATCGGGATTTTACGTTCCTAGCTTAATATCCTGGCCCGACGCCAAATCCCCATCCGCAGGCCTAGGACTACGAAGATCCCTGCCGACCTGACCCTGTCGGTGGTACGCCTCTGCGGGTGGTGTCGGAAGCACCATGTACGATCACGACCAAGGTTCCTCCTGCACCGAACGACGCCGGTTGCGGAGGCTCGGGGGCCGCCGCCGCTGACGACTGTGACTGCGGCGCATCCTTTGCCTTCCCGTCCCTGTCGGGCAGCCCCGCCTCGGCCCGGCAGAGTGGGCACGTCGTCCTGGTGCGCAGCCACGCGTCGACGCACTCCACGTGGAACACGTGCCCGCAGTTGGGCAGCTCCCGCACCTTGTCCCCGTCCGCGAGCTCCGACAGGCACACGGCGCAGTCAGCGCCCGCGTCGCCGGTTGAGCCGCTCTCCTTCCTGTACGCGATGACCGGCAGCGCGGAGAGCGCGGTACCGTCCATGCCGCCGCCGCGGGCGCGGCGGCTGCCGAAAGAGTTGATGGACCGTAGGATGCCGGTGGCCGGGCCGCTGCGGCGGCGGCCGGCCGACCATGTCTCGAACAGACACAGCAAGACGCGGATGAGGGTGAGCACGACCGTGATCGCGAGGAGGATGAGGACGCCCGTCAGCAGGACGGGCCCTCTGAGCAAGTACGGAACGGGCGGGTCCGCAGCGGCCGTCGCCGGCGCGTCGGCGATGGGGTTCCCTGACATGGCACGGGTAAGCTTTCTTGCCTGTACCACGAGTCAGTGTGGTGTGGAACCTTACGACGGAAGAAGAGATCGAGAAATGTAATGGCTGGCAGGTCTTAGTTGAACTCGAGTTTGCAAGGGTTATTGAGAACTTAGCTTTAGCAAGATTGTGAATTATTTATAAAGCGGGACGAAGGTCTTAGGCAGCTTTGGCAAGACGGTGGTGAAGTCAATGAGATGCGTCAGTGGCCCGTACAGAGGATTGACGCGAGGTGCACTTTTGGGCATGAACAATTTCATGCCAATTGCTTGAATGCGCGTGCAATCGAATTCGGCAGATCTATGTGTGGCAGTGGCACTGATCAGCTGTTTGTGTTTTCAGAAGACAAGACCGGCAGCGCTGCCATGTAGTAAATTTGTGAAGGCAGAGATGTTAATGTAGCGAGAGGGAAGGCGCGAGGAAGATTCCAGGAAACTTGAATCATCAAACCCCACTGGAGTTGTACAGAAACAAAACAAGGCGTGGTATGTCTCGCGAGGAATTTCCATGCTAGGCCGGAAGTTTGCTTGGAACGTGGTGTGGCAGCAAAGGAACTAGCTGAGCAAAAGCACGACAAGCCTGCCGTCGCGGCAACGGCACGGCCCCAAGGTGACACGTGCGTTGAGAGTATATGCAAGTCATTTGGTTGTTGATGAATTAGTCAGTTTCAAAATATAAGATGTTTTAGCTTTGTAAAATAAGTATATCTAGACTTATTTTAGTAAACCTATATACTAAAAGTGGTCTAGATACACTCATTTCACAAAGCTAAAACATCTTATATTTTGGAAGGGAGGGGATACTTCTCATTTGACGCATATAGGCATGGACCTATATAAGAGACAGAAAGCTCTCTGGATTTGGTACAGGTTGTTTTGCGGAAAAAGGATTTAGTTCAGTGTTTAATGTGTGTGTGTGTGTGTTGTGGGTGGGGGGGGGGGGGGGGGGCCGCCTATAGGGACGCAAAAAGGGCCGGCCCATTACCCTGGAGACTCGGTATGTTGCTTTTTTCCGTTTTTTAAAATCTGAACATATTCGGATATAAGCGCATTTCAACTCTTAAAAATAATTCAAAAAACAATAAGTTTTTATAAACGTGAACATTTTTCAGAAAAAGTCATGTTTTTTTAAATCATGACCACTTCTTAAAAAATCATGAACCAATTTCGAAAATCATGGACTAATTTTAAAAAGTGATGAACCAATTTTAAAATCATGAACCAAATTTAAAAGATATGAACCAAGTTCAAAAATCATGGACCAAATTCAAAAAAATCATGTACCAATTTCAAATAATCACGAACCAATTTCAAAAATCATGAACCAATTTTAAAAAGCTAAAAATTCAAACATAAAAAGGAAATAAAAGGAAAGAACAAAACAGAAAACAAGAAACAGAAAGAAAAGAAAGAAAAAAACGCTACCACTGCGAGATGGGTCGGCCAAACAGGGACGAGACCCTGTGCGGCGCGAGCTGCCCGCTCCGCAGCGGGCGGCGTTTAGTATTTGTGGTGTTTAATGGGCTGGACTTTGATGGGAGAAACTTTGTGGGCTGGATGGTAAAAGGCATACTACGGTTATCTAGCAATGAGTAGTAGTCCAACTCACGAATGGGAGGTGATATGTGCCGCTCTTAGTGGCATGTCTTACTCGCGCCGCTTCAGGTGGAGTCGGCATGGGCCGGCCTATCATAGGGTTCGGTCGTTGTTTCCTGTGATGGTTCGACCGCTTGAGTACACCTACATACGAGCATGCTCGATCATTGTTTCCCACTTCCAGACAGACTTTATTTTCTCGAATGAACTTGTATTACTCAAAATCAGAAATTGCAATCTCTATGGCATGCACTCAACAAACCCTCAGGACCGAGGCGAGCCACACTGCCATTCGAGCATTAATTCTAGCATAGTTTGCCAAAAAAATGACTACTAGTATTCTGACCTCTTTTAATATGAGTAATACAAGTTTGACGAACCTTCATGAAAGTTTTAATCTCCTCAATAATTGTAGAGTAGACCGAAAGATCCACTTTCTCCTTCTTTACCATATTGACAAGCTCCAAACAGTCAGATTCAACAACCAGAGGCAGATTACACCAATGTAAGGACAAATACAATCCTTCTCACACTGCATGTAGCTCAGTGTCCAAGACATCTCGACAATGAAAGAGTTGGCAGCAAGACGAAAGGATGATATCCCCATAATGATCGCGAACCAACATATCAACACCTGCCTCTCCTCCTGGAACGTATGAACCATCCACATTCAATTTATACCAGCCTTCAACAGGTGGGCACCATTGGGGATTTATCACGGCTACGGTATTACTAGACACATGGAAATTACGCTCATCACCATCCAATATGTACTTTCCCTTCAAAATATCCTCACCACGGTCATATTTAATCGATACCAATGAGTCCATGTAGCTCAATAAGAATCTCCGAGAAACCTCAGCTGACGGAGGTTGTTTCTCGTGGAGAATCTCATTATGAACATGCCATGAACGCCATAGAACCATCAAGATCCTACTAATTGTCCCCTTCGGTAAATTAATCAATAGGTCTAGGAGTCACTTAGTACCCGAATTTTTTACCGAATTAATATCAGATAACCGCTAATCCTCTGCCATAACCATCCAGAGCTGTTTTGATAGTGTGCATGTAATAAAAGGATGAAAATTATCTTCCTGCTTCATCCCACATATAGGACACTAGTCTGAAACCTCCAAATTACGTTTGAATTTGTTCCTCCATGTGGGAAGCGAATCGGTAACCAAACGCGAAGTGTTGTACTTTTGGAGGAACATTAAACTGGTAGATAAGGTCCTAAACTTTCCGCATATAGACTTGATGGTTGCTTCCCACGTCTCGATTGATACTGCCCAAAATAAAAGGTCTCGGTTGGTAATTAATTTCATGTGCTCCAAGGTTTATTGGCTCACACGAGCTAGCTAGCACAAATCCGTTTCCAAACCACAAATAAACCGTGATTTTATTCGAATATTCATAAAGATTTTACAAAAATCATAAACAAAACTTTTAAAAAGCATAATTTCAAAAATTATGAACCAATTTTCAAAAATCATGAATATTTTTCGAACATCATGAACCAAAATTCAAAATTCATGAACCAAAATTCAAAAAATACAAATAAATTTTCGAAAAACATGAACCAAATTCAAAAAACCATGAACCAATTTTGAAATCATAAACCAATTTCAAAAGCAAAACAAAAATTCGAAAAAACATAATCTTTTTTCGAAAAATATAATGAACTTTTTAAAAACGTAAACAGGAAAAAAGGACACAGAAAAAGAAAACCCAAAAAGAAACAGAAAAATGGAATAGAAAAAACAAACAGATAAAAAAAGAAAAATAAACGCCCTGTGTGGCGCTAGCGGCGCGGACATCATATAGCGACATCATATAGCATTTCGGCTCAAGAATGGTGCCAGCAAAACTATTGTGCACACTTATGTAACTTTCTACCCAATCTCTAAACCATACGATGACCCAGCGGATGAAATAAGGACGGAGCGATGGGCTACGTTCGACAAGTATCGTCCAAAAAAAACACTTGTGCACATTGATACGTCCATTTTGCATCACTATTCTATGTCATAATTCACGGTTATTTATTGATATATTTCGTATTGAGAGGTGATACTTATGTTATTTCATCTGTTTTTGCATGGTTGATGACTTTTGGAGCATGGACCGCTGCAGTCAGGATTCTGATGGAAAAATGTGCTGTTTGGAGACAAAATTCGCGAAGATAAGAAAATCCGGAAAATATACGGAAAATCCTATTTTTCTAGAAGACGAAGGAAGGTAGAAGGGGGCTGGAGATGGGCCACATGGGGCCCACACTACCCCCTGGCGCGAGCTAGCCCAGGCCGCGCCACCAGGTGGTGTGGCCGCCCTGGTCCACCCCTGGCACTCCCCTCTGGCGTATATTATCCTCCCAAAACCCTAAGACTCGGGGAGCGACCACAGAAAGATTCCGCCGCCTCTGCGGAGCGGAAAACACTGAGAGAGAAAGATCTCTCCGGCAGACAAATTTCTGCCGGGGGAATTCCTTTTCGGAGAGGGGAGATCGTCGCCATCAACACCACCATCAAGCTGGACTTCATCGGGATCATCATCGGGATCATCATCATCATCACCACCATCATCACCATCAACACCCTCATCACCATCTCCATATTGATATAACAATTGGGTTGAATCTTGCATAGTTCATAGGGGAAACTTTCCCGGTGTTGATTACTCTTTGTAGTTGATGCTATTGAGTAAACCATTGAATTATTGTTTATGTTCAGATTGTTATACATCATTATTCCATCTCTGATCATGATCCATATGATGTCTTATGAGTAGTTCGTTTTGTTCTTGAGGACATGGGAGAAGTCATGTTGTTAGTAGTTGAGTTGTGTTGAGAAAGATTCAATAATTTGATATTTAAGTTGTGGTGTACTTCTTCTAGTGGTGTCATGTGAACGTCGACTACATGACACTTCACCTATATGGGCCTAGGGGAATGCATTGTGTATTTAGCTACTAATCATAGGGGTTGCCGGAGTGACAGAAACCTGAACCCTCGTTAGGAAACCATTGCACAATGGACATAAGGGTCTTAGAGTTTAAAGCTGTGGTTAGGGTTCTACCTTAATTACTTTCTTGTACTTACGGATGTTTGCAAGGGGTATAATCACAAGTATGTATTAGTCCTAGGAAGGTCGGTATATTAGCACAGGTTCACCCACACAACACTTAGCAAGCTAAAGAAGATTAATCAACTATATGAAGCGAAAGCACTTGACAGTCTTTCCATGTGTCCTCGAGAACGTTTGATCATCTTAAGTAATACAACCGGCTTGTCCTTTGCTGCATAAAGGATTGGGCCACTTGCTGCATTTATTCCTACTGTCTTTTATTTACTCGTACTTTATTTACTTGCTTTATCAAAAATTCCTAAAAATCTGTTTGCTAAGTATTTGCAGAGAATTTCTGATCCATACCACTAGCCAGCACCTTCTGCTCCTCGTTGGGTTCGACACTCTTACTTATCGAAAATACTGCGATACACCTCCTATACTTGTGGGTCATCAAGACTATTTTCTAGCGGCGTTGCCGGGGAGTGAAGCGCTATTGGAGAGTGGAACTGGTAAAGGAAACCTCTACTATGAGTATTGTTTACTTGTGCTAGTTGCTTTATTTTCGTTATGGATAATTCGCTGAGTTTCTTATTTGATAATGCTACTACCACTGCTAAGGTAGTAGATAAGACACCACCTGCTGAGAATGATGTTTTTAAAATACCTACAAGAATTATTGATCATGTTATGGATAACTACTATGTTGGGGATGGAACTGTCCATCCCGGTGATCATTTGCTCTTTATACACGAATTATGCGGGTTGTTCAAGTGTGCAGGTATTCTCATTGTCACTGAAAGGAAGAGCTGAGGAATGGTATAAGCTGCTGAAGAATGGTCAAGCTCTGGAATGGGAGGAAATAGTACCTCTCTTTTATTCAAAGTTTTATCCTCCTAGTGAGATTCATAAAGATCGGAGTCAAATATACAACTTTTGGCCTCTTGATGGAGAGAGTACAGCTCAAGCTTGAGGGAGATTGAAGTTACTAATGCTCAAATGTCTCATTCATGAGCTCCCCAACAATACTATTATCAATAACTTTTATGCAAGGATCCCTCTACATGATAAGGACTTATTGGATGCTTCTTGTGCTGGATCATTCACTCGCATGGAAGAAGAAGCTAAATGAGATCTTCTGGACCGTATTCAAGACAATGCTGAAGCTTGGGAGAATGATAAAGGTAAAAAGTCAGGTATAAATTATGATTATGAATGCATTGAATCTTTTATGGGAACTGATGACTTTCAAAATATTAAAAATGCTTATGGTATAGACTCTCAAGCTATTGCTTCTTATTTTAAGGCTTTTGCTTCCTATATTGAAGTGCCTAAAAAGAAGTGGAATAGTATCATGAACCTTATAAAGATATTGCTAAGAATGTTCCTGCAATAAATACTGAAGTTTATATTGCTAATCATGTTTTACCTGAACCTTATATTGAGAAAATGCCTTTCCTAGTTAAGATTAAGGAACATTCTATGATAGCTAGTATGGTTAATGAAAGTATAATAAAAGCTGTTGAACCTGATAAACAAATGGTTGATGAACCTATAATAGCAAATGTGAAAGACTTTGTTACTAAATATGAAGAAGAGGGACACACACTAGTAGAAAACAGACCTTTGGTCCAGGGGTATTAGCCCCGGTTTGGCTACAAACCGGGACTAATGCCCCGGTCCAACGGCTAGAACTGGCCCGGGGGGTGGCAGACACTAGCCCCGGTTCGAACGGGACCTTTAGCCCCGGGTCGTGTAATAAACCGGGGCTAAAGGGTTTCAGGCAGGCTGGGTCGGGCGTCAGACCCTTTAGCCTCGGTTTGTTACACGACCCGGGGCTAAAGGTGTACCTTTAGCCCCGGTTCTAGACACGAACCGAGGCTAAAGGTCTGGCTATATCTTCTTCTTCCCCTGCCGAGCCACCATTCAAGCTGGTGGCTCTCCTCTCTCTCTCTCTTTCTTGCTTCAAGCTCGAGTTCATGCCCTTTTTTTCCTCAAGATTTGTCTAGATTTTGTGGTGCCCCATCTATCCAAAGGTTCTAAAAGGTGAGCAACTTCATCCTTTGAACTCTCATTGCTATATTAGCTCATTTCATGCTCTATCTTATAGATGGATTTGTGGATTTAGTTTGGTAGTAATTTTTGCAGTGATAGCACGATATCAATGTTTAGATTCTATCTATCTTGTATTAATGTAAGAAACTCTAAGGTAAATATCACAATATGTGGATTATTCTATCAATATATATCTTGTTTTGGTACATAGAGTCTCGAAAATTGATTTTAGAAGCACACACATGCGTGAGTTCATCATTCTAACTAACTAGCTAGCTGGGCAAAATATCCTTCTTCGTCTACCTGCGTTCAACAAACTGAAAAATTTGTAACAAAGATAGGGTTAATTCATAAAAGCTTGATAAGAAGACATCACAATTCACATATTAGGGAGTGCCTCTATGGTGAGCTCCTCGAAGATGTCTGAGGACGAGATCCTAAGACATCTTCGAGAAGCTCTGTCGTAGTGGTGTCCCTGCTCTCCCACACCATCTTTCGGTTTATATTTTCTCTAGCTAAATCAGTATGCTGGTGGAGCTAACTAATTTCACATATTAGAGAGTGCCTCTACGGCGAGCTCCTCGAAGATGTCTGAGGACGAGGTCCTAAGACATCTTCGAGTAGCTCCGCCGTAGTGGTGTCCCTGGTCTCACACACCATCTTGCAGTTCTTTACAAGAATGCATACCTATTTATAGATTAAGCAGCACAACATAGTGTCGGGCACTGATGATATAATGTCAACACACTGACGCTGGCATAGTGCTGCCACCCACCCAAAATAGTGTCGGCATTTAATTTACTGGCTTAGTGCTGCCCACTGAGGACATAGTGTCGACATGTTGTCTCCACGTCCACATTTAGTCTCGGTTGGTTCCTCCAACCGGGACTAAAGGTTCATCATATCTTTAGTCCTGGTTGCTGGTTTTAGATTAGTACTAATTAATTATGATTATGTTTGATGTACTTAATTAATTATATATTGCAGATGAGCCAGCAATGGATGTACGCTGACCTACTCTCTAACGAGTTCATTAAAGGCGTGCATTCTTTTCTTCTTGTGGCAGAGGCAAACAAGCGGAGTGGTTTTATGTCTTATCCATGTGGTGTATGTCAGAATCATAAAGAATACTCTTCCTCAAGAGTCCTTCACAACCACTTGTTTCGGTCCGGTTTCATGACCGGCTATAATTGTTGGACCAAGCACGGAGAAAGAGGGGTTATGATGGAAGACAACGAAGAAGAAGAGAATGACAACGACTACCCTGAATACGATGGTACTACAATGGAAGACATTGATGAAGGAAAAGATGAAGAACGGGCATCAGATCTGCCCGATGATGATCTTAGTCGGGCCATTGCTGATGCCCAGGAAGAATGTGTAACTGAAAGGTAGAGGTTGAAGTTCAAGAAGATGTTAGAGGATCAAAAAAAATTGTTGTACCCAAATTGTGAAGATGGGCACAAAAAACTGGGTAGCACACTAGAATTGCTGCAATGGAAGGCAGAGAATGGTGTGACTGACAAAGGATTTGAAAATTTGCTGAGAATAATGAAGAAGTTGCTTCCAAAGGATAACGAACTGCCCGCCAGTACCTACGAAGCAAAGAAGGTCGTCTGCCCTCTAGGATTAGAGGTGCAGAAGATACATGCATGCATTAATGACTGCATCCTCTACCGCGGCGAGTACAAGAATTTGGACGCATGCCCAGTATGCACTGCACTGCGGTATAAGATAAGACGAGATGACCCTGGTGATGTTGAGGGCGAGCGCCGCATGAAGAGGGTTCCCGCCAATGTGATGTGGTATGCTCCTATAATACCACGGTTGAAACGTTTATTCAAGAACAAAGAGCATGCCAAGTTGTTGCGATGGCACATGGAAGACCGTAAGAAAGACGAGATGTTGAGACACCCCGCTGATGGGTCGCCGTGGAGAAAAATCGAGAGAGAGTTTCCGGACTTTGCAGGTGATGCGAGGAACTTATGGTTTGGTCTAAGTACAGATGGCATGAATCCTTTTGGGGAGCAGAGCTGCAGTCATAGCACCTGGCCTATGACTCTGTGTATTTATAACCTTCCTCCTTGGTTGTGCATGAAGCGGAAGTTTATTATGATGCCAGTTCTCATCCAAGGCCCGAAGCAACCCGGCAACAACATTGATGTGTACCTAAGGCCATTAGTTGAAGAACTCTTACAGTTCTGGCACGGACAAGGTGTACGTGTGTGGGATGAGAACAAACAGGAGGAATTTGACCTACGAGTATTGTTGTTCATAACAATCAATGATTGTCCTGCTCTTAGTAACATTTCAGGACAGACAAACAAGGGATACAATGCATGCACACACTGTTTAAACGATACTGAAAGTATATATTTGGATAAATGTAAGAAGAATGTGTACCTAGGGAATCGTCGTTTTCTTCCACCCTCGCACATCCTAAGAAAGAAAGGTAAGCATTTCAATGGTGAGGCAGACAGTCGGTGTAAGCCTATCCGCCGTACTAGTGATGATGTATTTGACATGGTGAAGGATTTAAAAGTAATCTTTGGAAAGGGTCCTGGTAGACAATCTGTTCCGAAGGACGATGTCGGACATGCACCCATGTAGAAAAAGAAATCTATATTTTGGGAGCTACCCTATTGGAATGTCCTAGAGGTCCGCTCTGCAATTGACGTGATGCACCTGACGAAGAATCTTTGCGTGATGCTGCTAGGCTTCTTGGGCGTGTATGGGAAGAGCAAAGATACACTTGAATCATGGCAGGACCAACAACGTATAAAAGACCGAGACGGCATGCATCTAGAGCTATTTGAAGGTACTGCTAGCTACGCTCTTACCAAAGAAGAGAAGGAAATCTTTTTTGAAGTCCTTTACAGTATCAAGGTCCCGTCTAGTTTCTCGTCGAACATAAAGGGAATAATAAATATGGCAGAGAAAAAATTTCAAAACCTAAAGTCTCATGACTGCCACGTGCTTATGACCCAGCTGCTTCCGATTGCATTGAGGGGACTTCTGCTAGAAAATGTTCGAGTACCCATTGTGAAGCTATGTGCGTTTCTCAATGCAATTTCTCAGAAGGTAATCAGTCTAGATAGTCTACTAAGGTTACAGAAAGATGTGGTCCAATGTCTTGTCAGCTTCGAGTTGGTGTTCCCACCATCCTTCTTCAATATTATGACTCACCTCCTAGTTCACCTAGTCGATGAGATTAACATTCTTGGTCCTGTATTTCTACACAATATGTTCCCCTTTGAGAGGTTCATGGGAGCATTAAAGAAATATGTTCATAACCGTGCTAGGCCAGAAGGAAGCATCTCAAAGGGATATGGAACAGAGGAGGTCATTGAGTTTTGTGTTGACTTTATTCCTGACCTTAAGCCCATCGGTGTTCCTGAATCACGGCATGAGGGTAGAATTAGTGGAAAAGGCACGCTAGGAAAGAAAGCAAGGATATGTATGGACGGACATTCTCTCACTAAAGCACACTACACAGTTCTACAAAGTTCCACCTTGGTGGCTCCGTATATCGAGGAACACAAGAATATTGTACACTCCAACAACCCGGGGAAGCCTGGCTCCTGGATTAGAGATGAACATATGAGGACTTTTGGCGGTTGGTTGCAGTCACATCTCATGAATGACATAAATGTTGGAGAGCAGTTGTACTTGTTGGCCAGGTCACCATCTTCGACTATATTGACTTTCCAAGGGTACGAGATAAATGGGAATACATTTTACACGATCGCCCAAGATAAAAAGAGCAACAATCAAAACAGTGGTGTCCGATTTGATGCAACAGACGAGAATGGGCAAAAGGATACATATTATGGTTACATAGAGGAGATATGGGAACTTGACTATGGACCTTTTTTAAGGTTCCTTTGTTTCGGTGCAAATGGGTCAAGCTGACAGGAGGTGGGGTTGAGGTAGACAAGAAATACGGAATGACAACAGTGGATCTCAACAACCTTGCGTATAGAGATGAACCATTTGTCCTAGCCAATGATGTGGCTCAGGTTTTTTATGTGAAGGACATGTCTACCAAACCGAGAAAAAAGAAAGATAAGCAAAAGAATACAGCATCCGATGAGCCAAAGCGCCACATAGTTCTTTCAGGAAAAAGAAACATCATGGGGGTGGAGGATAAGACAGACATGTCAGACGATTATGATAAGTTTCATGAAATTCCGCCCTTCGCTGTGAAGGATGACCCAAGCATCCCGTTAAATAAGGAAGATGCTCCATGGTTACGGATTAGAAGAAAACCCTAACATGTGTGGATGTTGGTGATGTACAATATAATTAAACCTTTTTTAATGATCTTCTTATATGTATATGGATATGAACTTTCTCGATCTCAATAGGTAGTATTGCAACTTGTTGTGGCCAGACATTTATCAATATTAAAACGTAAAAATTAGTAATAATCATATCTAGCCCTGTAGTACACAACTTCTGGGTCGTCTTCGGAATCGTCATCGTCATCGTCGTCGCTCGTAGCACGCGGATGGATCCTCAGCCCTTCCTCGTAGCACGCGGATGGATCCTCCGGCCTCGGATTCACGACGCGCGGGGGAGGGGGCTCCCGGATGACGACCCCAGTACGTCCTAGGCCTTCACCACCACCACCATTCTTGCGGCGACCAGCCTCGTTGTGGTTCACTGGGGGCGGGCCGTCACCCTCGTACCTGGCGAGCTTCCTTTCCCGCCGGTTTGCGAAGAAGGCGTTCCAGGTGTCGAGGTTGTCGGGATCCCAATGGAGATCCATCCGCTGCTCCGGCGTGAGCTCGAGGTAGAAGTGGTTCGTGATGGCCGCCTGGCGGGCCGAACCTTGAGACATAGGAGGAACATGAACCCCTCCAGCGCTCAGCATCCAGCCAGCGGGCAGCCGGTACCCCGGCAGGCATGGGTAGCTGGAGGCGCACAGCGCCTCGGTCTCCTCGAGCGTCAGAAAAGCCCAGTAAGCGGTGTCCATTGTTGTGAGAGAGAAGGTGTGGATGTGTCGATGGAAATGACGGTCGGCCTAGATATAGAGGGACATGGCGGGAGAACATGGCGGGAAGCGGGGGAAATGGCGAGAGAAACATGGCAGGAAGCGGGGGAAATGGCGGGAGAACATGGCGGGAAGCGGGGGAAATGGCGGGAGAACATGGCAGGAAGCAGGGGAAATGGCGGGAGAACATGGCGGGAAGCGTGGGAAATGGCGGGAGAACATTTCTACTATATTTTTGTGAATATTTTGCTATATTATATGTATTTTTCTATTTTTAAATAATAAACTATATTTTATTATTTTTTGTGAACATTTCTACTAAATATAATACTTTTAGATAATAGATAATTTCATTTAAGTTGTATAATAAAGTATGATAATAGATTTAAATTATAGATCATTTTTTTGAAAATTTTGATATATAATACATAATTTTCTGAAAACTATAAACCATTTTTGAATTTGGCACCAAAAATAACCTTTAGCCCCAGTTTGTATTACAAACCGGGGCTAAAGGGTTTTGGCGCGCGGGAAGTGCGGCGGGCCGAAAACACCTTTAGCCCCGGTTTGTATTACAAAACGGGGCTAAAGGGGGGTGGTATAAATACCACCCCCGCCCCGGGTCGAGCCACGACCCGGAGATCGCCGTTTTCCCTACGCCACGCACACGCCGTCCGCCGCACCGCCGCCCGCGCCCGTCTCCGCCCTGCGCCGCTTCTCCGCGCCGCCCCTTCCCGCGCCCAACGCCGCGCCGCCCCGCCCTGAGAGCCGCCGCCTCGCCGTCGGACGTCTCCGCCTCCTCGCCGCCGCCTCGCCGTCGTCTCCGCCTCAGGTACGTACGGTTAGTGTTAATTTTGGTTAGTTAGGGTTAATTAGCTAGCTAGGGTTATTAGTTAGGGTACATAGTGTGTTAGGATTTTGGTTAGTAGTATTAGGATTATTAGTTAAAAGTATTAGTATTTTGGATTAGGATTATTAGTTAGAAGTATTAGCTAGCGTTATTAGTTAGAGTAGTATTAGGATTAGGATTAGGATTTTGGTTAGTAGTATTAGGATTAGGATTTTGGTTAGTGTTAGTTAGAAGTATTAGTATTTTAATTAGTTAGTGTTAGTGTTAGTGTTAGTGTTAATAGTATTACTATTTTGGTTAGTTAGTGTTATTAGTTAATTTTGGTTAGTGGTAGTGTTTGTGTTTGTAAATAAGTAGTATTAGTATTTTGGTTAGTGTTAGTTAGTAGTATTAGTATTTTAGTTAGTGTGTTAGTGTTATTAGTAGTATTAGTATTAGTGTTTTAGTTAGTGTGTTAGTATCAGTGTTATTAGTATTTATCTAGGGTTAGTTAGGGTTAGTTAGAACACTTAGTTAATTAGGTTTAGTTGAGTTAGTGATAGGTTTAGGGTTATTGTTATTAGGGCAATATATACTTAGTGATTTAGTTACTGTTTATGATTGTTTATTGCTATTATTTAGTTATGCTGCGTCCATCTCGTCCGAGCCTACTGGACTCTGTCGGGGATGTCCGAGTCTGGGCTCCGTCGGGTTGGCACTGGGAGGTGCTACCTGTCGGGACTCGTACCTTAGTGAGGAATCCGGGTATCATCATCGACCCGGAGCTTCTTTGGTGACGTCCACGAGGTCCAGGAGCAGTGCAGAGGGAGTCAATCCCCGAGGAGGTGGTACGTCGTCGTATCAGGGAGGAGGACGAGCATGTACGGCGATACATGTATCTTTTGGAGACTAGGTTCTCCAATATCTGGCAGGTTCACGGATCTCACCCGAACTATTCTCCGGTGATGGTTCCTCTTCTGTGGCTGCAGAGCTCCCGTAGCACAGAACGCGGCAGCCGCGTTCGCTAGTTTATCTTAATAATGTACTTTATCTTATACTTTATCCTATAATGCACCCGAGCTATTCTCTGGTGATGTATTAATAATATACTTTATCTTATACTTTATCCTATAATGCACCCGAGCTATTCTCCGATGATGTATTAATAATGTACTTTATCTTATATTATTGTAATTTATCTTAATCACTAAGTACTGTATCCGAATTGTCACAGTTGTAATATTCTTTTACTTAATGCAATATTCTTTTTCTGTATTAGTAAGCTATGGATGGTAGACAGAATGAAGAGGAGCTCCTTGACATTATAGATGAGGGTACTGGGGGGTCTTATTTTGATGGCTCCGAATATCTTAATTTGTCTAGATGAGACGATGGTGGACCAAATAGTGGAGACGATGGTGCTGACCATCGTGGAGACCATGGTGAAGACAACATAATAATGACAAACTCTGTCAAGGTATATAAAGCCTCTATCGATGGTTCACTAGTATAGATGCACTAATTGATTCGTATATATGTACTGACGAATATTTCTTCTCTTAGACCTCCGCTTCCGGCCAATCTTCTACAAATACAAGAGACCCGACACACAAGTTGCCCGCTGATGTCCGTTTCAGCATTGACTTAGTCTCTTCGCAGGGTCAACCGCTGGAGCCCAAAGAAGCTGCGAATGCATTTACAAGTCAATGTGGAGTGATTGTTAGAGACAAAGTCCCGATCACCACGCGAAACTGGAACAAGCCAGGAAAGAAAAAGGATCCAGCTGGGGCTAGTTTTGTAGATGACAGAGCGAAAGATACAATGTGGAATTCTCTCGTGACACATTTCACCCTATCTTGGAGACTGATGAGCTCACATAGCAAATGACAAGGAAAGTCAAGCACTTTACTCTTAAGAAGATGGCCGAACTATTGAAGGAATGGAAAAAAAGATTGTACCACAAGTATGTCTTGAAGAGAAACAACTCCTCCATTCGTTGGCCCACTAGAGTTGCAGCAGGATAACTAGGCCACATTTGTGGAATACAAGACCTCAGCACCAGCTAAGGCAATATCAGCAAAAAATAAGGAAAATGCAGCCAAAAAGAAATATCACCATCATATGGGCACAGGTGGCTACAGGAGTGCCATGCCTAAGTGGGATAAAGCTGAGGCTAACCTAGAGGCTAAAGGGGTCACTCCAGCTACGTCTAGTTGGCCCTTGAGATCAAGAAATTGGGTATTCGAGCATGGGGCATCATTAGACCCAGAAACAGGCGAGATTGTTGCAGCCGAAGAAATTTCTGCACCCAAGAAAGAACTTGTTAAAGTGATGAAAGAGGTTGAAGAGGGAACGTTTGTTCCCGACAGAGAGAACGATGAGCTGACAAAGGCTCTCGGGAATCCTGAAAAGGCTGGACGAATAAGAGGGTTCGGACCTTCTTATCCATGGGCTATCGGGTTTCCCAAGCACCATGACACGTACAGAAGCCGATCGAGAAGAACAAACCGGCAAAAAGAGGAGGATACGGAGCGGTTCGCGAGGTTTGAAGCCACGCTGCAGGAGTATCGCCAAGAGCTTAATGAACTCAAAGGACTCTAACAACAAGATCCTACACTGGACAGTACGGTCGGCCCATTGCAACGGAAAAGCAGCGTGGCTTCCACGGAGGGCCACGGTAATGATGCAACGATGGATGTGTACCCCGTGGATGCAATTAAGGAGAAGACTAGTTGTGAGCTGCATGTTGAACTGAAGAATATATCCATGAAGGTGGCGGTCGGCTTTGCTTTACTGCACCGGGAGCGACCTGCCATTGCAATCCGATTCCAGCTGGCTATGCTCGTGTCTGTGTGGATGAAATTCTACCTATGTGTCAGTCACTACAACTTGACATCCCTGGAGGTGAAGGGGAGACAACACTGGGAGAAGTCACGAGTGGCTTCATTCTTTGGAAAAAAGAATACATCAAGTTTCCTTCTCCACCAAGGCAACCGTCTCCTCCCAGTGCACCGTCTCCTCCAAGTCCACCTCCAAGTGCACCGTCTCCTCCCAGTAATAGTCCAATCCATGACCCCAACACGAGTCCATCTCAATCTACGCAGCCGCCTCCACCCACTAAGGGGCAAAAGCGGAAGAATACCACCGCTCCGTCGAGCGATAACCAACGTCCGAAGCGACAGTTATCGCCCCTCCCAAGAGTACCGCCGGTTCCTCCCAAGAGGGCTTACGACCTGACCGATGAGGAGACCGATGCGGTCGTACGTGCCGAAGTGGATGCTCATTTTAAAAAGAAACAACCTGAGCCAGAGGTCCAAATAAAACCGGAAACCAAGGAGCACTTTAGGAAATTACTGACACAACCATCCCAAGCTCAGTTAAATGCGCCAGATGACTATACACGATGTCTTCAAAAGACATTGAAACAAAAGAGATCAAGCGGTAGAGGAAGCATCAAAAAAGAGGTTCCCCAGCAGGGGGAACAAGCAAAATAATCGAGTGGTAGCGGAAGCATCAGAACAGACGTCCCTCAGCTGGGGAAACAAGCAAAACAATCGAGTGGTAGCCAAAGAACCAAAAGAGATGTTCCCCAGCTGGGGAAACAAGCAAACCAATCGCTCCCCCCACTCCAGGTGAACATACCCAAACCTCAACTATATGAGGAAGAACCTATGGATCCGGAAACGGCTAGGATATTGGCCGAGCAATGTGGTATGCCTATTCATGAAATTATTCACGGCAATATGCCCAAGGCTGAGGTAGCACCCAAATTTGTTAACGGGGAGCCTTTGGTCAGTTCTGAGAGGCTTCGGGATATGCCAACACAAATGCGACAATTCCATGAATGGTACATGAAAGCATCAAAAGAACAACGAAATTGGCTCATACTGAAAGTTCGAAAATCGCATTACTTCATTGAAGACGAGGTCCCTATTGAATTTACAGAATTATTTCAGTTATTCAATCTAAAGGAACTCGACAAAACTATCCTCAGTTCATATTGTTTGTAAGTGATTACTTTATTTATGTAATTAGGTCTCTATCTCAGCTTTTTGAATTTATTGCCGGTAAGTATACTCACTATATTCTTTTGTACGCTATATATAATGATGCAGAATGAAGATGCTCGATTGTAAAAGAAAGGCTATCAACGGATTTGGGTACATTGACCCACATCGAGTTCATGGAGCTATACTAAAGGATAAACCACTGGAGACCGAGCACAACTTGTTGCGATTTCTCACGAAACAACATTTCTGTAACGAAATACTATTTCCTTACAACGATGGCATGTGAGTTTTTGTACACATTAACTTTTGCTTACTCGATGTTCAGTGTAAATGATGAGTTACTGACGTATGTAAACCTTGCGTAGGTACCACTGGATTCTTCTAAGCATTTCACTTGACATGGGAAGAGTTCACATCATGGACTCACTAAACAAAGACATTGAAAACTACCGCATCATTATCAATGCGCTCCAGAGGTAATTTCAACCATTATCGCACTATATTGGTTTCTTTCGTTCATTTTCTGGGATATCAAGTAGTTATTAACTCATACATTAATTTTCTTTGTCGGGTAGGGTTTGGACACAGTTCAAGAAACATGTCCGCGGTCAATGGCGTGAGAAGCTATTTTTAAATCACTCTCGGTAAGTAGTACGAGCTAAGTCCGCGCATCTATTTAATTCTAGTTTATGTGCATTTATCATGCTAGCGTTATTATTTGATTGAATTCTATTCTTGTAAAGTGTGCGAGGTAGCCACAGGGAACTAACCTATGTGGATTCTACGTGTGCGAGTTCATTCGCATCAGTATTGAGAAGCCCTCGGAAAATGTTCGAGTAAGTAAACAATATATTCACCCTTTATTTTTATTACAAAAAATCGTGTTGAGTCTAATCCATACGATCTCCTTTTTACATAGTTGGACGCGATGCGGGATAAGCTCCTACCAGAGGACCGCCTAATAGCAATCCAAGAGGAATTTGCTGCATTTTTTCTCGACGAGGTCATAGACCCACGCGAAGAATACTGTATAAGTACACCCTAAAGCATCCATGTAATGATCTCCATGTAATCAAATAGACATGCTCTGGACCTTGTTGGGACTCCATATATGCTTGTAAGAGTAATTATATTATATATTGCGTCAATGTGGCCAAGTACTGTGTAGTACTCCCTCCGTTTAGAAAGATAAGATGTTTTAGCTTTGTGAAAGAAGTGTATCTAGACCCTTTTAGTGTGTAGGTTCACTCCAAACCTCTATGAACCTATACACTAAAAGACATCTAGATACATTCTATTCACAAAGCTAAAACGTCTTATATTTCCGAATGGAGGGAGTAGCGTTCTGTATGTATACGAAAACTTGTTTCTAATGAAAACACAGAATGAAAAATAATTGAACACAAAACACAAAATGAAAAAAAAAACACAAACCCCTAAAACCCATCCCCTGCCGCGGCAACCAAATGGCCCAAAATGCTGCCGCGGCAGGGAACCTTTAGTCCCGGTTCGTAACACGACCCGGGGCTAAATGTCCTACCGCCCAGCGCGCTTGGCAGGCCATGTGGTTGGACCTCTAGCCCCGGTTCGTAACTGAACCGGGGCTAAAGCTTGGACCTTTAGTCCCACTTTCGCAGCCCCAGTTCGATATCCGGGGCTAAATGCCCTTACGAATCGGGGCAAAAAGCCCGGTTTCTACTAGTGACACTATCCTTTGTAAGGACACCTCTAATATTGTTTCACATAGTAGTGTTATGAGAGCTAGTATTCCTGTGTTTTCTGTTAAAATAAGTAATCATTGCTATGATGGTCCTTGTGATAGTTATATTGTTAAGTTTATGCATGATACTGAAAGTTACTATGAAAGAGGGAAAAGTGTTCTTATGCATCTCAATAATCTCAAGTTTCCTCGTTTTATGCTGAAAGTTTTTATGTTGCACTTCTTTTGCCTTCCTATGCTAGTAGCCGCTAGTCTCAATAACTTGTTTGTCTACAAAATTCCCTTGCATAGGAAGTGGATTAGACTTAAACGTGTGTATTTTTGCTTCTTAATGCTCTCTTTCACTTCAATTCATATTCCTATGTGAGCATCTTCAAAATTATCTTGCCCATCTTAATGGCTATAAAGAAAGAGCTTTTGGGGAGACAACCCAATTTGTTTTTGCTTTCAGTTTGTTTTTGCTTCTTTGAGTCTTGGAAGTTATTACTTCGGTAATAACCTCTCCTTATCTGTTTTGTTTGGTTTATATGTCAAGATCAACCTCTAATGAGAGAGAAGTAATATTTGGGGAAGTTGCTGTCCCGAAACAGATTTTTGTGCTTCACCGTAAAAATTCGTGAGAGATCTTTGTAGGTCTAATTGAGCTGTAATTTTTTGTGCTTCTGCCCCAGGTTGTTATTTAACTTTCGTCAGTTTTGCACTTTCTGATTTGAGCAAGAGAAAATTTTCGAAAAAATGATCTTTACCTGCTGGTCTGTTTTGACAGATTTTGCCACTTGCATTTGCTTCTTTATTCGATTTCCTTTTTGAATTCTTTTTGGGTTTTCGGAAGGAGTTGCTACATTAGCTAATGTTTTGATGGTTTTCAGTTGAAGTTGGACACAAAAGGTTTTATCACTTCACTTATACTAATGTTACCAATGAGAACTGTGTGAAGTTTTGTGTGAAAGAAATTTCCAGGAAGTGGAGATAATGGTGTAATTAGGAAGAGAAGGGTTTTATGACTCAAGTAATAAGTGTATAAAGAAGAATATATCGATGCTATTCAAGTGGTGACTCCGGAAGAATCTACTAGATACTAAACTCAGAGACCTGTAGAGTCCGTTTTCAAATAGGTAACATTTCTGGTAAGAAAAGTTCCGTGAAAATACTATCCAACTATATTTTTGCAGTTTTTAGATAATAAGGAAAGCTACGAAGCAAAAGAGGGACGGAAACGGAGCCAGGGTGGCTCACACCACCCTATGGCGCGGGCCCTCCCCTGGCCGCGCCACCAGGTGGTGAGTCCACCCCGGACTCCGCCTCTGACTCGTTTTCTCCCAGTACCTTCCTTTTGATATGAAACTTCGTAATATATAACCCCCCCAGATCCCCCGAGGTTCGTATATCGTGTTTTCGTCGTGTTTTTGTTTCGATCTATTTCTGCCAGGACATACTCTTTGAAAGTTTAGAAGCACAATGGTGTCTGCTAAGGATAAAGGGAAGGAGCCTATGGAGGAAGACCTCCAAGACCCCGGGAAGGAGAAGGAGATCAAGAGTGAAGGTGAAGAGGAGCAAGGCCAACATCCGCACACTGGCACTACCATTGCAAGCATTGGAGTGGTGAAAAAACCTGCCAGGGTTAGAAGGACTGCATGGATGCAGACTGGGGGAAAGCTCCTCGTCACAGTTTGGCTCCACGGTCACTTCCTCCATGCACCAAGAATTCTTTCCATACTCTTATCCATGAGCATCAATACCAGAATATGCCCAAGGGGAAATTACCCTCCAATTGGGATTTGCCTCGTTCTAGCCATGCAGGGAAAGAAGACTTCAAGGAGGAAGAGTGGGGAAAGAATAGCAAGAGCTGGAATTCTCAACCCGACATGATCATGAGCCGCATTGAGCAAAACTCACAGCTGATTCGTAATCTCACCTTTGAGATTGAGGACTTGGGGAAACTTATCAGAGAGCTCAACGAGAGGATACCACCACCATCAAAGGAGTAATTTTTCATCAGGTTTGGCATCCCCTTGGTTAGTTCCAAGCTTGGGGGAGTGCCGCGGTATCACATCGCTATCTTCTATCTTTTTGCCTTATTAGTAGAGTCATATCATGAATAGAGAAGTTATCATGTAGGATGGTTTGCATTATGGAAGTGTCCCCTCTCTCGTTAGATATGTATCCCTTGGTGTGAGTTGCCATTATGGAATATTAATGAGAAGTTCTATCATTTACTCTTTTGCATAGCTTATATTAGTTTTCGATTCGTGGTTATATGATTGATCTTGTTGTTAGTATTGGTATCACTTTGGGATCATTGACTTAATTTAGTTGGTTTTGGAAAACCTGGCTCGGTCAGTAGCAACACCTTTTGAGAGTTGAATGAAAAAGATAAAAGTACTCTAAAGAAAAATAATTTCATCATCTTTCTTTCTTGATTTTCTGATAAGTCTAGTATTCTCTAGTTAAGATCTCTTGTGCTTCCAAGGAAGATTGCATGTTTGTTTTTATCACTTGTATGTTTGTTTGTTTCCTTCAACTATTATACTTGCTACCCAGCCTTGCTAGTTAAAAACATGTACTGAGAGGGAATTCTTCTCGTGCATCCACTCCGTTAAACCAAAACCTTTGCCATTTGTGTCCACCATACCTACTTAATAGCATTATTGCTATTCCAAGTAAATTCTTGTTTTATCTACCTCCCAAATTAAACTTGTTATGTGAAAATTAGTGATTAAAGCTCTCACGAGCTTGATGGCACACTTTACTTTCTCGCATCTAATAAACTTGAACCATTGTGCTCATCTATGTTGTGTATATGCTTGCGCTTTGTGAGTTGTGAATTAGCAGAACCATGCTGTCATGGGGAACGCTTTCAACATTGCACCGGTACTTTGTACCTAGTTGATATCATGTTCTTTTGTCTATGGATGTCGTCGGTGTGAAATGAAAGGGGAGCTTGTAAGTCCATGGAGTTATGCATGTGTGTTAGAGAAACGCCTAGGCCGCTGGTCTAATCCATGCTGACATGGTGGAAACCTGCAGCGTAACCATAACAAGCATCTATGAAGTATTCTTCTTATAAAAAAGAGTCTGATATTGAGAAAAAGAGAAAAAGAAAAAAGAGATTATGAAAAGAGGAAAGAGAGAAAAACGCACCATATTCCCATGGTAAATAAGAAGATTGTTGAGATGCTTGTTGTCTGCTTGCCTTATCATTTTGATATGGGGATTCTTCCGTATCATCGGGCAAGGGGTACCCCGTTGGCGGTTCTCTATGATACACATATGCTTACGATGACAAGAACTTACCGGTGACTACTTGAGTAGCATGAGGAGCGGCCCTCGTTTTCAAGGGACATGAGATTCTCAACTTACAACTTGTCAATGCATATCCTCATATTTGATCACTTTAACCTTAATCACCTAAAGATGCCTATGATAGGGGCAATGAGAGCTGAAAGCTAGTAAGTATCATAATTTTTGGGAGCTCTTTATAATACTTGCAATCCCTCCTTCCCTCTGCGAAGGGTCTTTATTTTACTTTTTAGTTGAGTCAGTAAACCTACTCCCTTCTATCTCAGCAAGTATTTTGAGTTGTTGTGTTTCATTCATTCATATGATGATTTATTCAATCATGTTTCTTATGTTCCTTGTTTTGCACATTGCTCTTATCTTGATGTTTACTACTTTGAAAGCTATCATTGAAAACCAGTTATTTGTGAACTCCAGCAAATTATCAACTATTCTTCGACCAAGAGCTAAGTTTGCCATTACCAATTATGATTTACTTTATGTATCTTTATTGTGTTTCCTTTACTCATTGCAAGTTGAGTTATATAATAGTGAGTTGTCTTCTATTATGATCTATGTATTGATGAATGTGATGCTTCTTGTCCGTATTCTTTTATCGACTCTTCACTCCATAAACCCGAGGTCATGTTTATTGAGCTCAGTTTCGCTTGGGGACAAGCGAAGTCTAAGCTTGGGGGGAGTTGGTACGTCCATTTTGCATCACTATTATATGTCATAATTCACTGTTATTCATTGATATATTTCGTATTGAGAGGTGATACTTATGTTATTTCATCTGTTTTTGCATGGTTGATGACTTTTGGAGCATGGACCGCTGCAGTCAGGATTCTGATGGAAAAGGTGCTGTTTGGAGGCAAAATTCACGAAGATCAGAAAATCCGGGAAAATATACGGAAAATCCTATTTTTCCAGAAGACGAAGGAAGCCAGAAGGGGGGCTATAGATAGGCCACAGGGGGCCCACACCACCCCCTGGCACGGGTTAGCCCAGGCCGTGCCACCAGGTGGTTTGGCCGCCCTGGTCCATCCCTGGCACTCCCCTCTGGTGTATATTATCCTCCCAAAACCCTAAGACTCGAGGAGCGACCACAGAAAGATTCCGCCGCCTCTCCGGGGCGGAAAACACCGAGAGAGAAAGATCTCTCCGGCAGACAGATTTCTGCCGAGGGAATTCCTTCCCGGAGAGGGGAGATCGTCGCCATCAACACCACCATCAAGCTGGACTTCATCGGGATCATCATCATCATCATCACCACCATCATCACCATCAGCACCCTCATCACCATCTCCATATTGTTGTAACAATTCGGTTGAATCTTGAATAGTTCATAGGGGAAACTTTTCCGGTGTTGATTACTCTTTGTAGTTGATGCTATTGAGTGAACCATTGAATTATTGTTTATGTTCAGATTGTTATACATCATTATTCCATCTCTGATCATGATCCATATGATGTCTTGTGAGTAGTTCATTTTGTTCTTGAGGACATGGGAGAAGTCATGTTGTTAGTAGTGGAGTTGTGTTGAGAAAGATTCAATAGTTTGATATTTAAGTTGTGGTGTACTTCTTCTAGTGGTGTCATGTGAACGTAACCTACATGACACTTCACCTATATGGGCCTAGGGGAATGCATTGTGTATTTGGCTACTAATCGTAGGGGTTGCCGGAGTGACAGAAACTTGAACTCCTGTTAGGAAACCATTGCATAAGAGACGTAAGGGTCTTAGAGTTTAAAGTTGTGGTTAGGTTTCTACCTTAATTACTTTCTTGTAATTATGGATGTTTGCAAGGGATATAATCACAAGTATATATTAGTCCTAGGAAGGTCGGTACATTGGCACAGGTTCTCCCACACAACACTTAGCAAGCTAAAGATGATTAATTAACTATATGAAGCGAAAGCACTTGACAGTCTTCCCATGTGTCCTCGAGAGCGTTTGGTCATCTTAAATAATACAACCGGCTTGTCCTTTGTTGCATAAAGGATTGGGCCACTTTCTGCATTTATTCCTACTGTCTTTTATTTACTCGTACTTTGTTTACTTGTTTTATCAAAAACCCCTAAAAATCCGTTTGCTAAGTATTTGCAGAGAATTCCTGATCCATACCACTAGCCAGCACCTTCTGCTCCTCGTTGGGTTCGACACTCTTACTTATCGAAAATACTGCGATACACCCCCTATACTTGTGGGTCATCACACATCAGCTTCCAATCAGTCTCACGTGTGCACTTTGCGCTGAGATGCTGTTGGGCGTGGCTACAGAGGGTGGACCCGAGTAAGCCATGGGCGGAGCTGGATCTCGGGCTTCCGCGTCAGACCATGGAACTCTTTCACGCGGCCACCTACTTCACGGTGAGCAACGGGGAGCGAGCCAAGTTCTAGTAGGATTGTTGGATCAACGACCGCCGGGTTGAGAAGATTGCACCTAACCTACTGGCCGTGGTGCCCCCGGGCAAAGTGAAGGCTCAATCGCTCAAGGAGGGGCTTGAGGGCATGTGGCTCAGAGACTGTGGGCCGGACCTGGCGGAGGCGGTGGTCCCGGAGTTCTTCTTGCCATGGCATGTGCTGTTTGAGGTTATATTGGTCCCTGAGCGTGAGGACGTGTTGACTTGGAAGTGGTCGCATGACAGCCAATACTCAGCGAAGTCGGCATACGGCACCTTCTTTGCGGGTATTACCCGAGATCCTGCCGCCACCTAGATATGGCATTCCCGGGCCCCGCACATCTGTAAGTTCTTCGCGTGGCTGGCATCAAGGGACCGATGCTAGACGGTCGATCGGCTGGAGCGGCATGGGCTCCCCCGGACGGCCAAGTGCCCGCTTTGTGACCAGGAGCCGGAAAGCATCCAGCATCTTATGTTGGGATGTGTGGTGGCCCGAGAGGTTTGGGCCTAGGCGCTCATGCAATGGGACAGGATCCACTGGATGCCGGAGGTGGACACATACCTTCTCCTTTGGTGGACGTCCAGACCCTGCGCGAAGGCCCACCAGCATGACCTTTGGACGGCCATCATCTTGGTCTTCTAGAGCATCTCGCGACACCGAAACGATGTGGTCTTCAATGAAGCACGCCCGAAGCTGAGGCCATCAGGGTGAGGATTAGGGGGGACTTCAGGCAGTGGCGCTTAGCTAGGCTCTTCCGGTCATGTGTGTTTGGCTTCCCGGAGCCTATGCCCCTGGAGTTAAAGGGAGAGTAGGTGTGTGTGGCTAGGAGCTACCACCCGTATGTTGGTAGCGCTAACCTGCCGTCTTGCGGTGTTGTAACTGCCATCGACAGATCCTTCTATGTGTTTGGTACACCTCCTATGGTGTATCCTAGAAAACAATCAGTCTCACGTAACTTCCGAGCTAAACGAGTGGCTCATGACTCGGCTCAAACACGGTGTGTGTAATGAGTCAAGCTTAGTTTTAATTTCTAGTGTGTTCATCTAAACTAAATAAGCTACTCGCGAGATACTCGTTTAACTCGTTAAACTCTTCTCTAAAAAAGTCATTAAACTTGTTCGAATGTGGAGTTTATTTTTGTTTATAGTGCCAAACTGCTAATGTTTTTTCTAACTATAATATTGTAGAGTCACTATATTTTTCATTGATCTTGTCTTTATGGTTCTAGTTCTGAAATAGTAGGAGAATTACAACCTTTTCTTATATGTGTTCCTGTTCGCAACTTATAACGAGCTAAATGATTTATTCATGAGCTCCTCGCTAGTTTACCTAGTCGAGCCGAGTTTTAAATCTGAACTCGCTTTGTTAACGAGCCGAGCTAATGGAGAAATTCTAGCTTCGGAATCTCGCTTAATTGAATCTCCTGCTCCAAGTATAATTTCCAGGCGTTCTGTATATGAACCTCTTCAAACAGGGCTTATTGCTATCGATTCGATGATTCCTATAGTGCGCGGTCAGCGAGAGTTAATTATTATGGCAGAAACACTAGCAAAATAGCAGTAGCCACAGATACAATTCTCAATCAAAAAGGACAAAATGTAATATGTGTTTATGTAGCTATCGGTCAAAGAGCATCCTCTCTGGCTTAAGTAGTAACTACTTTCCATGAGGAGGGGGCCATGGAATACACTATTGTAGTAGCTGAAATGGCGGACTCGCCTGCTACATTACAATACCTCGCTCCTATACTTATGAAACACGTTTTATTGAGTAGGGTATACATACCATTATACCTAAAATCATGTTGTCGGGGGCGACACTGAAATAAGTGATAGCCACATTAGGGTCAATGACAACTATAGTAGTGAAGACATACAGATACTTTATTAGCTGAAAAAGTTTTAACGAGGCGACCCGAGCTGGCTCGACTCGGCTCGAAATTCCAGTCCTATGTATGAGGTTCTACTCTTCTCTGAACATGCTTTCATCCAGCTATATTAAAATGTTAGGATGCCACAACACAATCAAGCCTAAACCAAAAAAGATATAAATAAAAAATAAATCAATATTGACATCGCCAGATGGAAGAAACAAAGATGGCCCGCAACCGTTGTGTCCTCCGGAGAATTCTCACCACACACCTAGCACTCGGAAGCGTTATGCATCAAGCAACACATTCAAGAAAAAATGCGATGGCGACAACGCTATGGCCTGGACATTGTCCTAGGATTTTCCTCGATACATGGAGGGTGAGTGGGGAAGGGGTATACAAAGTGCCCTTCGGGAAGAAATGACGCCACCCGCCGATATCACCACATCTTTGTCGGATGAGCCAACAGGGATTTCTCCCTACCCTAAGAAATCACCACCCTGAATGATTCATAGCACTCTACCAAAATCACTGTCCACCAACACACGCCAACCTGATCTTGCCGCTATAACCATTGTATCCCCGTGGCTAGCAATGCGAGATCTGCCAAACCGAGAAGAATTTTCAAGAGACAAGGGGCGGGAACACCGCAACCTCGCAGCAGGGACTGACCTCTCCTCTTCCTATCAGGATGTACTTTGTAGAGTACCTAAAGTACCGGTGGAATAACAATGTCTACAAAAGAAAATGTGTACCTTAATCTTCTTGATTTTTAAACTGGGGCTGGAGCCCCCTCTATCGAAATTAAACATTGTATATGTGCTTCAAAATTGTACTGTATTTCTTACTCACAAGAATCCGGTACGCAGCACCTTATTTCCGTGGGTGCACGTCGTGTTCCTGAGGGCACACACGATGTGTAGACAAATGTAGTTTCATATTACTTTTTTGTCTTTTAAAAGTAGTTGTCCAGGATATGATCCTAGGTACCCAGAGTTGAGTATAAGTGATTCGGTAGAGAACATGTATAGAAGGAAAGTATAGAATGAAGTACAAGAAGAATTAGATAAGTAGAAAAAGGGAAGAATTGAACTAGGCCGAGATAGGCGTAACTCGGCCTGGTCCAAGCAAGTCCTAGGCAAATATGGAGTAAACTGGGCTAGGCCAAATCAGTTTGGGTCGGCCTAGCTAATCGCGGGCGGCCTCCAATACCTCGCCATCTGACCTCCTCCCCAGCACTACACTATGTCGTCGCTTCGCTCCCGAATCACTCCAACTCCAACTCCACCTCTACACCTCGCCAGGAGCTTCCCGGGTGGGCCGAGATGGTTTGTCCTGACCCACCACGGGCCAATGCCATCGCCCTGGTTCAACGTTCCAACCCCGCCTCGGTCCCCCGACATCGGCCGCATTGCTACCGCCTCGCCACTCTCCCAGGTGGGCCGACATCGGCTTGTCCCGGCCTACCGTGGGACCTCGCTAGCTCCCCGGGCCAGACCAACGAGAACCCGCCTAGGCCAGCTATACCCCGGCTGAGGAGAGGTTCAACACAACTGGTCTCATTTAGCGGAAGCATCTGGGCCACCACTTCTCACCCAGGCTGCGTTTGCTGCCCCGGCTGGGCCCTTTTCCCTCCCTAGGTTGGGATAGGGTTAACCCGATTGGGCCATCTCCTTCTCCTAGGTCAGGTTTACTGCCCCCAGGCTGAATTCTCTCGACTCTGAATCCAACCTCTACCTCGACATACCATGAAGCCAGGTCAAGCCTTTCAGTCATATACCAGCCTTGGGATACCCTTAGCTCAGACTGGCACAAGTAGCATCATTAGTCATTACATACAAGATGCTCCCAGGTTCTCAAGGATACTCACTTGTAAGTCCAAGATGCTCCTAGGTTATTAGGAGGATATGGGACTGATGACTAGGAAGATTCCATGGACAAGTGCTATAGGACAAAGCAAAGGACAGACAAGACCTAACAAGGCCCATGCCTTATTAGTTGACAAGACCCTAGTAGTCACATCAGGAATAGTGCATGTGGGACATATCTTGTCTCTTGGGCTCCCCTATATAAGGAGCACTAGGGGGATCAATCCAAGGAGACCCTTGAGGGGCTCTTTCCTTCTCTGCTTGCCTACGAGCACTTCTTCTTCCTCCTCTAACTCTCTCATAGAAGGCCATTAGAGGTATAGAGAGCACATCTCAAGGAGCACCAATGTAGCTACAATAACTAGCCATGTCATATAAGATCTAGATGCAAGAGTGGATGTTTTATCTCACTAGGAGAGCCTCGAACCTAGGTATATCATGTCTCTCTATGTGTTATTCCATGTGTGGTCTTCACTGCATCATCTCTCCCCCGATTCCTCTAGTGTCCATGTGGCCCCAACTTAAGCCTACCCTAGGGATCTACCGTGACACCACCACGACAGTTGGTGCCTACCGTAGGGCTGACTAGGAGCGCTGGTTGGGTTTTCATCCGGACGAGACCATATTCATCAACCTCCGCTTCACCATCGAGCAACAACTTCTTCAACCTCATCACCAAGTGTACTGTGAGTATCAATTGACTCAACCAACAAGACATATCTCAACCTCAACCTCATCACCAAGTTTTTTATAACTATAATATTGTAGAGTCACTATATTTTTCATTGATATTGTCTTTGTGGTTCTAGTTATGAAATAGTAGGAGAATTACAACCTTTTCTTATATGTGTTCCTGTTCACAACTTATACTGAGCTAAATGATTTATTCGCGAGCTCCTCACTAGTTTACCTAGTCGAGCCGAGTTTTAAATCTAAAATCGTTTTGTTAATGAGCCGAGCTAATGTGTTAGATGAAAAAGTTTTAACGAGTCGACCCGAGCTGGCTCGACTCTGCTCGAAATTCCAGTCTTATGTACGAGGTTCTACTCTTCTCTGAAGATGCTTTCATCCAGCTATATAGAAATGTTAGGATGCCACAACACAATCAAGCCTAAATAAAAAAAGAGAGAAACAAAAGATAAACAAATGTTGACATCGCCAAATGGACGAAACGAAGATAGCCCACAATCGTTGTGTCCTCTAGCGAATTCTCACCACGCACCTAGCACTCTGAAGCACTGTGCATCAAGCAACACATTCAAGAAGAAATGTGATGGCGACAACGCTATGGCCTAGACATTGTCCTAGGATTTTCCTCGATACATGGAGGGTAAGTGTGGAAGCGGTATACATACTGCCCTTCAGGAAGGAATGATTCCACCCGCCGGTATCACCACAACTATGTCGAATGAGCCGACAGGGATTTCCCCCGACCCCAAGAAATCACCACCATGAATGATTTGTAGCACTCTACCAAAATCGCCGTCCACCAACACGCGCCAACCCGATCTTGCCGCTATAACCATCGTCTCCCCGTGGCCGGCAATGTGAGACCTACCAACCCAAGAAGAATTTTCAAGAGACAAGGGGCGGCAACACATCAACCTCGCAGGATGGACCGACCTCTCCTCTCCCTGTCAGGATGTACTTTGTAGAGTACCTAAAGTTCCGGTGGAATAACAATGTCTACAAAAGAAAATGTGTACCTTAATCTTCTTGATTTTTAAACTTGGGCTGGAGCCCCCTCTATCTAAATTAAACAGTGTATATCTGCTTCAAAATTGTACTGTATTTCTTACTCACAAGAATCCGATACATAGCACCTTATTTCTGTGGGTGCATGTCGTGTTCCTGAGGGCACACACGATATGTAGCCAAATGTAGTTTCATATTACTTTTTTGTCTTTTAAAAGTAGTTGTCCAGGATATGATCCTAGGTACCCAGAGTTGAGTATAAGTGATTTGGTAGAGGACATGTATAGAGGGAATGTATCGAATGAAGTACAAGAAGAATTAGATAAATAGAAAAGGCGGAAGAATTGAACTGGGCCGAGATAGGCGTAACTCGGCCTGGTCCAAACAAATCCCATGCGAATATGGAGTAAACCAGGCTAGGCCGAATCAGCTTGGGTCGGCCCAGCTAATCGCAGGCGGCCTCCAATACCTCGCCATCCGACCTCCTCCCCAACACTACGCTACCTCGACGCTTCACTCCCGCGTCACCCCAACTCTACCTCTCCACCTTGCCAGGAGCTTCCTGGGTGGGCCGAGTCAGTTTGTCCCGGCCCACCACGGGTCAACGCCATCGCCTCGCTTCATCGTGCCAACCCCGCCTCGCTCCCCCGATGTCGCCCACATTGCCACCGCCTCGCCACTCTCCCGGGTGGGCCGTCATCGGCTTGTCCTGGCCTATCGCGGGACCTCGCCAGCTCCCCGGACCGGAGCAACCAGAACCCGCTTGGGCCAGCTGTACCCCAGCTGAGGAGAGGTTCGACCCCGCTGGGATCATTTGGCAGAACCAGCTGGGCCACCACTTCTCACCCATGCCGAGTTTGCTACCCCGGCTGGGCCCTTTTCCCTCCCCAGGCCGGGATAGGGTTAACCCGATTGGGCCATCTCCTTCTCGTAGGCTAGGTTTACTGCCCCCAGGCCGAATTATCTCAACGCTCCCAGAATCCTCCAGTGACTCAAGCACTACCTCGATCTCCTGCACTGCTACGACTCTGAATCCAACCTCTACCTCGACATACCATGAAGCCAGCAGATCAAGCCTTTCAGTCACGTGCCAGTCTTGGGATGCCCCTAGCTTAGACTGGCACAAGTAGCATCGTTAGTCGTTACATACAAGATGCTCCCAGGTTCTCAGGGATACTCACTTGTAAGTCCAAGATGCTCCTAGGTTATCAGGAGGAGATAAGAGTGATGACGAGGAAGATTCATGGGCAAGTGTTACAGGACAAACAAAAGGACAGACAAGACCTAACAAGGCCCATTCCTTGTTAGTTGACAAGACCCTAGTAGTCACATCAGGAATAGTGCATGTAGGACAGATCTTGTCCCCTAGGCTCCTCTTTATAAGAAGCACTAGGGGATCAATCTAGGGAGACCCTTGAGGGGCTCTTTCCTTCTCTGCTCGCATACGGGCACTTCTTCTTCTTCCTGTGACTCTCCCATAGAAGGCCATTAGAGGCATAGAGAGCACAACTCAAGGAGCACCAACGTAGCTACAGTAAATGGCTAGGTCATATAAGATCTAGATGTAGGAGTATGTTTTATCTCACTAGGAGAGCCTCGAACCTAGGTATACCATGTCTCTCCATGTGTTATTCCGCGTGCAAACTTTACTGCATCATCTCTCCCCGGATTCCTCTAGTGTCCATGCGACCCCAACTTAAGCCTATCCTAGGGATCTACCGTGACACCACCATGACAGTTGGTGCCCACCATGGGGCTGATTATGAGCGCTGGTTGGGTTTTCATCCGGGCGGGGCCATATTCATCAACCTCTGCTTCACCATCGAGCAACAACTTCTTCAACCTCATCACCAAGTGTACTGTGAGTATCAATTGACTCAACCAACAAGGCATATCTCAACCTCAACCTCAACTTCAACCTCATCACCAAGTGTATTTTGTGTATCAATTGACTCAACCAACAAGAGATGACTCAACCTCAACCTCATCACCAAGTATACTATGAGTGTCAATTGACTCAAAAACCAAGACGCACATGAGATAACCCCAAATGTCTCTCGGGAGCTATCACCCTCTATCACTTAGTTGTTCGCCCCAGGAAAGAGATATCTCAACCTGGGGGCTAGCCATTATATCATTAGAATCACCTATAGATAGGAAAAAGTGTCTCGGTGACTCGGTCGTTATTTAACCTAGCATCCTCATGCATAGAAATGTTATTTAGAGTAGACATAAGATATGCCATCTGTTATGTCCTCACATATGTCAACTATTATATGTCTTTTATCTATGTCTTCTACTGCTACAATATAACATTGATTATATGAGGTTGTTGACTAACTGTGTCGTTTGAAATGACCATTGACGGGGAAACTTACCCTCAAGTCATCGCAGTATATATTATATCTCGGATTACTATTTGACTCAGTCTGCCAGGTTATATTATATCTCGGATTATTGCTTGACAATCCGTTTGCCAGGTTATATTATATTTCGGATTAGTGTTTATATTAGTTTGCTAGGTCATATGATATCTCAGATTATTGTTTATATCAGTTTTCCAGGTCATATTATATCTCAGATTATTGTTTGTATCAGCTTGCCAAGTTATATTATATCTCGGATCACTGTTTGTATCAGTTTTCTAGGTTATATTATATCTCAGATTACTGTTTGTATTAGTTTGTCAGGTTATATTATATCTCAGATTTATATCTTAGATCACTATTTATATCAGTTTGCCAGGTTTATCTTATATTATATCTCGGATTTATATCTCGGATCACTATTTATATCAGTTTGCTAGGTTATCTTATATTATATCTCAGATTTATATCTCGGATCACTATTTATATCAGTTTGCCAGATTATCTTATATTATATCTTGGATTTATATCTCCAATTACTGTTTATATCAGTTTGCTAGGTTATTTCATATATCAGATTCCTGTTTGCCAGCATATATCATATTTTATCTCATATTATATCTCAGGTAACTATTTGATCAGTTTGCCAGGTTATATTATATCTCGGATCATTGTTTATGCCAGGTTTGCCAGCATATATCAGATCATATCTCAAATCACCGTTTATGTCGGTTTGCCATGATATCATGGCATCATATCATACCCCAAATCATGATCAACATTAGCTTGCCAATATATCATAGCATCATACTATATCTCGAATCACTGTTTATGTCGGTTTGCCAACATATCAAAGGGCTATCATACAAATAACTCAATTCATCACTTATCTCAGTATGATCGAATATCATCGACATCTATATCAAAAATACCTATATCTCACTCACCAGATTTCATAGGATTGAGTCATGTACCTCAGATTTTGGGTCATATAACTCGGATTTGGGACATATGTTAGATTTTTAGTCATGTAACTCGGATTTTAGGTTATATAACTCTAATTTGGGACATATGTCGGATTTTGAGTCATGTAACTCGGCTTTTGGGTTATATAACTCAGATTTGGGACATATGTCAGATTTTGAGTCACGTGACTCAGATTTTGGGTTATATAACTCGAAATTGGGACATACGTCTGATGATGAGTCATATAACTCGGAGTTTGGGTTAGATAACTCGGATTTGGACATATATGTCAGAATTATGACAATTATGTCATTTTTAACATATATATCGATTTGCCCAAAGAAGGTTATATGACAAATGCCCATGAAGGCTATAAGTAATATTTTCTCAAAGAAGGCTATTTGAAAAGTGCTCATAATGGCCATGAGTCAAATTTTCCCAAAGAAGGCTATATGGTAAGTGCCCATGATGGCTATGAGTCAAATTTGCCCAATGAAGGCTATATGACAAATGCCCATGATTGCCATATATCGATTTTCCCAATGAAGGCTATATGACAAATGCCCAAGAAGGCTATATGTCAATTTTCCTAATGAAGGCTATATGACAAATAATGCCGAAGAAGGCTATATGTCAATTTTCCCAATAAAGCCTATACGATAAATGCCCATGAAGGCTATATGTCAATATTCCCAATGAAGCCTATATGATGAACACCAATGAAGGCTATAAGTCGAATGTTGGGTCATATAACCCGGATTTGGGTCATATAACCCAGATGTAGGACATATAAGTAGAATGTTGGGTCATATAACCCAGATTTGGGTCATATGACTCGGATTTTGAGTCATATAACTTGGATTTTGGATAAATGTGTCAAATTATGACAAGTATGTCAAATTATGACAGGTATGTCGGGTTTTGACACATATATCAAATTTGCCCAAAGAGGTTGCATGACAAGTGCCCAAGAAGGCCATAACTCGGATTTGGGTCATATAACTCGGATTTTGGGTCATATAACACGGATGTGGGACATATATATAAAATGTTGGGTCATATAACCCAGATTTGGGTCATATGACTCGGCTTTTGAGTCATATAACTCGGATTTTGGACAAATATGTCAAATTATGACATGTATGTCGGATTTTGACACGTATGTCAAATTTTCCCAAAGAGGTTGCATGACAAGTGTCCAAGAAGGCCATAAATTAAATTTGCCTAAAAGATGTTATATGACAAGTGCCCATAAAGGCCATATGTCAAATTTTCCTAAAGAGGTTATATGACAAGTGTCCATGAAGGTCATATGTCAACTTAAGCCTATTCAGGCAAAGTATGATATCGGTACAACCCAAGTGAGTTATATGTCGAATCTGAGAATGTAGATCATAAGTCAACAAAGCCAACTCAGGCAGATGAGTAATACCGACGTAATTCATGACAGTTATATATTACAATAGAGGAAACATACTATATGTCAATAAACCACTCTAGGAATAATTTAATATAAAGCCTTTGTGCGACATTATGAGTTCCGCATAGCCTCGGGGACTAATGTCGGGGATATGACCCCGGGTATCCCAGAGTTGAGTATAAGTGATTCGGTAGAGGATGTGTATAGAGGGAAGGTATCAAATGAAGTACAAGAAAAGGAGAAGAATTGAACTGGGCCAAGATAGGCGTAACTTAGCCTGGTCCAAACAAATCGCAGGCGAATATGGAGTAAACCCGGCTGGGCCAAATCAGCTTGGGTCAGCCCCGCTAACTGCGGGCGGCCTCCAATACCTCGCCATCTCACCTCCTCCCTAGCGCTACGCTACCTCGTCACTTTGCTCCTGCGTCACCCCAACTCCACCTCTCCACCTTGCTAGGAGCTTTTCGGGTGGGCCGAGTCGGTTTGTACTGGCCCACCACGGGCCAACACCATCGCCCCGCATCATCGCACCAACCCTGCCTTGCTCCCTCGACGTCGCCCGCATCGCCACATCGCCATCGCCTCCCAACTCTCCTGGGTGGGCCAGCATCAGCTTGTCCTAGCCCACCGCGGGACCTCACCATCTTCCCGGGCCGAAGCAACTAGAACCCTCTTGGGCCAGTTGTACCCCGGCTGAGGAGAGGTTTGACCCGGTTGGGCTCATTCGGTGGAACCAGTTGGGCCACCACTTCTCACCCAGGCCGAGTTTGCTGCCCTGGTTGGGCCCTTTTCCCTCCCCAGGCCAGGATAGGGTTAACCTGGTTGGGCCATCTCCTTCTCCTGGATTGGGTTTACTGCCCCCAGGCCGAATTCCCTCAACACAACTGAGTATTCTTTTGCTCTTATCTCGGCTAGGTTGCCCCTAGATTCCTCCAGCAACTCAAGCACTACCTCGATCTCCTACACTGCTACGACTCTGAATACAACCTCTACCTCGGCATACCATGAAGCCAGGTCAAGACTTTCAGTCATGTGCTAGTATTGGGACGCCCCTGGCTCAGACTGGTACAAGCAGCATCATTACATACAAGATGCTCCCAGGTTCTCAGGGATGCTCTCTCGTAAGTTGAAGATGCTCCTAGGTTATCTGGAGGAGATATGACCGATGACTAGGAAGATGTTATGGACAAGTGCTACATGACAAAGCAAAGGATAGAGAAGACCTGATAAGGCCCATGCCTTGTCAGTTGACAAGATCCCAGTAGTCACATCAAGAATAGTGTCTGTGTGCCATATCTTGTCCCCTGGGCTCCCCTTTATAAGGAGCACCAGGGGGGTCGATCCAGGGAGACCCCTGAGGGGCTCTTTCCTTCTCTACTCGCATACAAGCACTTCTTCTTCTTCCTCTGACTCTCCAGACAAGACCATTAGAGGCATTGAGAGCATAGCTCAAGGAGTACCAATGTTGCTATAGTAAATGGCCAGGTCACATAAGATCTAGATGCAGGAGTAGAGGTTTTATCTCACTAGGAGAACCTCTACCCTGGGTATATCATGTCTCTCTATGTGGTCTTCCATGTGGGGTCTTCACTGCATCATCTCTCTCCGGATTCCTCCGGTGTCCATGTGGCTCCAACTTAAACCTATCTATCAGGCACCTGCTGTGACACCACCACACCAGTAGTTTTATACATTGTGAGGATGGTTCCAAGTAAAGAGAAAGAGGGAAACAGAGCATCCTCTTGCTCCGATTCCAAATTCCTAGCCCACAATAAAATACTATTTCCAGTTGATGGAGCTTTCGGACTTGTATCCGCTCATCTGGGAAGTGAATACTTTTCTATGTTGTTTTAGCCAGAGTTAAGACCTGCGTTCAGAAATTTGGCAATGACAACGTGTAGAGTGGTTGCCATATTTCACTTGGCTGGCAAATTGTACATAATGTCAGATTTAGCAATCTGTACATTGTGGCTGCGCTGATGTTGTGAATAAATCTTAGTTATCTCACGGTTCTGTTTACTTTGACTAATATTATGTCTGCCTTAGCTTTTCTTGCCAATTTAAGAGTTAGAGTATCTCCACCGGATTGACCTAACACGTCCAAGCACATCCGAACCAAAAGTCGTACGTACTTGAAATAAATTTGACACTACACAAGAAATACACCAGATGGCCAATGCAAAGAATCAGAGCCTGTAACTTTCCTAGTCTAGCCTACAGTATATGCATGTGTCACGCTACACCCTTGTTTACACTTGCCCTGCAGGCTGGGCTAACTAGGAGGACTTCCTTTCCTTACCGCGATGTTGACCTGCGCAGGTCTCACCGCCAATCGGAAGCGCCGTGTACCGTCACGATCAAGGTTCCTTCTGCACTGAGCAACGCCGGTTGTGGCAGCGGTACCGTGGCCGACGTCGATGCCGACGACTGCGCCGCCTCCGCCTTCCCGCTGCCCTGGGGAAGCTCCACCTCGGTACGGCAGAGAGGACACGTCGTCCTGGCGCGCAGCCACGCGTCGACGCACTCCACGTGGAACGCGTGCCCGCAGTTGGGCAGCTCCCGCACCTTGTCTCCCTCCGCGAGCTCCGACAGGCACACGGCGCAGTCAGCTCCCCCGGCGCCTGCGGCGACAACCTCCTTTTTGTACGCGGTGACCGGCAGCGCGGAGAGCGCGGACGCGTCCAGCCCGCGCCGGCTGCTGCCGATCCTGCTGATGGACCGCATGATGCCGGCGGCGAGCCCTCCGCCGCGGCGGCCGCCGCCGCCTCCGATAGACCGGGTCATCAGAGCGTGCAGCAAGATGCGGAGGACGACGAAGACGACGGTGAGCGCGAAGAGGACGACGACGGTGGTCAGAAGGATGCGCCCGTTGAATCCGTACTGCTGCCGATCGTAAGGATCCCCGGCGTCGTTCGACCCAGGCGGGCTCCCTGACATGGTGCGGATCGATAGATAGATGATTAAGTGCTCTCTTTCCTGTGCTTCAAATCAGGATTTAAAGGCGGAAGAAGAGAGAAACGTAATGGCAGATTTATTTGGTGGAGGTCATGTACTCGGCATGGGTTATACCGGAGATTAGCTTGGGCGAAACGGTGCTTGTGTCAACGCGGGTGCTGTCAGTGTCACGAACTGTGTGGATTTTTGCATCGTTAACAAGTGGGGTGACGGCAACTATTGCAACTTACATGGCCATTGCTTGTGGTGCGCTATTGGAGGATTGTTTGGACTTTGGACAGCTTCGAGGGAGGTGCGGGGATTTGATCAGCGCCATTTGTGTAAGTTTTCCCAAGGTTTAAAATGACTTGTCCTAGGCGTATCCGGCGACTAAAACTTCGGATCCCCTCGCCGACAATGTCTTAAAGATTCTTAAATCTCGTTTTTGCTATATTAGAAAAGAATAAGGACCGTCTCTAACGAGGGATCTCATAGAAAAAGAAATGTGTTGTTGTAGCAATAGCAAAAATCGACCTTGCCGGAGACGTCGTAGCAAACAGAATGTACTATTGTAGTAAACCATGGAACGGGTGTAGCAAAAAGAATTGTGATAATGTAGCATGGAATGAGAAGCATTTTTAGCTGAGTTAAAAACATACAAAAACGTTGCATCACTTAGTGAACAACTGAGTAGCAAGACAAATTATGAATATGCAACAAGAAAAATATGCGAACGTAGCAACCGCCATTGCCCGTTGTAGCAACCATCATCGCCCGCCGTAGCACTTTCCTTCGCCCATTGTACCGATCATTGTTGCCTGTCATAGCATCCGCCTTCGCCGGTCACGGCAACCAACTTCGTCCCTTGCAGCATCGACGTCCCGCGACCCCATTTAGCTCCTTCCGTCGTGCGCCCCAATAGTCAGAGCTCATAGATGGCACTGCCATGCATCTATAGAAGGTCGATGCCAACGGCGGGTGGGGCGGCACTTGGCTAGGGCAGCATCTGGTGCTGAGTGATGCCGCACGAGTGGAGCGGGCCGACGACTCGTGGGGTGGGATCGCAGGCTAGTGGTAAGCTCGATGGATCGAATTGTTAGCGTAGTGCTAAACTTCATGGATCGAATCACAGGAGAAAGCTCCATGGCGCATGCTCATGGAGATGGGGACGCACAGGAGAAAGCTCCATGGCGCATGCTCATGGTGATGGGGACGCACGGCGAGGCAAGCTCATAGAGGTGGGGAGGCCGAGGGAAGGTCCCCCTCATGGGGCGATGCAGACGCTCTCATGAAAGTGGTGGTCGGCGGTGGGGTCAGGTAGAAGGTGGCTCATGGCCCTGGTTGTCTCTCGACAGGATAGATAAGGACGGGAGGCGGGGAATAAGTGGAGGGAACGTGGTGGGCTATGCCTCGCCTTATTGTTTTGCGATGACCCCGGAATTGTGACTCCGCCGATCGCTTTCCCATCAAGGGCTAATCATTCCAGTTTAATATGTGTCTTGCTCTCATCAGAAAGACATCCTAACTTGTATCTTATGCAAACCTATGGGCCCGACCCAAGAGAAACTGCCGGGCTAGGCCTCGGACTGGGAAATGATGAAATTAAGGAAGGCCCAGCCCGAACAGTCCCGGATTTTTTTCATGTTTGGGCTAGGCATGGGACAAGAATTTAAGCCCAAGAGTCGGGTCAGGCTAGGCTCGGGCTTAGGTTTTGTGCGGCGGGCTTTTCTGCCCTTGCCTCAAGCCAGGCCCAGCTTGAAAAACACGGGTGCCGCTATACGTCGCTTCGAGGCAGCGCAAGGCACGCACGCCGCCCGAAGGCACAGGTAAGTGGGCCGGCCCATGTGACGAAATCCTCCTTTTCCTTTTTATTCTTTCGTTTTCTGTATTTTATTTAAATTCTAAATATTCTCTATAATGCTGATTTTAGAACTGTGAACATTTATGAATAATCATGAAGAATTTTTTAATATCATGAACAAATTTTTAAAATTATTTTTTCAAAAATCATGAACATAAATTTTAAAATTCTAAACCAATTTTTAAAAAGTTATGAACCATTTTCAAATATCGTAAACCAATTTTAAAAAAACATGAACCAACTTCAAAAACCATGAACAAAAAATTAAAAACATGAATGAAATGTAAAAAATCATGAACCAAATTTCAAAAATCACGAACCAATTTTTACTATCATGAACCAAAATCCGTAAAAACATAGTATTTTTTTCAAAAATAATGAACATCTATGAAAAAAATAATGATGTTTCTAAAAACGTAAAAATATATAAGAAGAAAACCAAAAAAAACAGAAAAAAAAACCGATAAATAAAAAAGAAAATGTAAAAAGAAAAATCCTAACGCAAACTGGGCCTGCCCAACAGGGCTTGCGTCCTGTGCGGCGCTACTGCGCGCGCCGCCAGATAATATTCCCGAAAAATACGCAGCTATAATGTTATGGAACGGAACCATGTTATTGACACTTGAAAGATAATTTGGCAATACAGAAGAAATACACCCGATGGCCATTGCCAAAGAATCAGAGCCTGTAAGTTTCCTAGTCAAACCAACAGTATGTGCATGTGTGACGCTACACCCTTGTTTACAATTCCCTGTAGGCAGGGCTAACTAGGAGGACTTCCTTACCGCGATGTTGACCTGAGCACGGCTCACCGCCTACCGGGAGCGCCGGCTACCGTCACGATCAAGGTTTCTCCTGCACCGAACAGCGGCGGTTGTGGCAGCGGTACCGTGGCCGACGACGATGCCGATGGCTGCGCAGCCGCCTCCGCCTTGCCGTTCCCGTTCCCGTTCCCCTGGGGAAGCTCCACCCCGGCCCAGCAGAGAGGACACGTCGTCCTGGTGCGCAGCCACGCGTCGACGCACTCCACGTGGAACGCGTGCCCGCAGTTGGGCAGCTCCCGCACCTTGTCTCCGTCCGCGAGCTCCGACAGGCACACGGCGCAGTCAGCTTCCCCGGCGCCAGCGGCGACAACCTCCTTTCTGTACGCGGTGACCGGCAGCGCGGAGAGCGCGGACGCGTCCAGCCCGCGCCGGCTGCTGCTGATCCTGCTGATGGACCGGCCGCCGCGGCGGTCGGTGGTGCCGCCTTCACCAGACCGGATCATCAGAGCGCGTACCAAGATGCGGCTGACGACGAAGACGAAGGTGAGTGCGAAGAGGATGATGGTGGCGGTCAGAAGGATGTGCGAGCTGAAACTGTACTGGTCCCTCCCCTACGGATCCCCAGCTGACATGTGGGGTGACGGTAACTATTGCAATTTACATGGTCATGCTCGTGGCGCGCGATTGGGGGTTGTTTGGACTTTGGATATAGGTTCGCGGGAGATGTGGATTGGATCAGCGTGGTTTGAGTACGTTTTTCCAAGGTTGCCTGAGCTTTCAGTAGACGAGAGACCTCGCTGTCGATTAAATTTCTATGTACGATTGTGTAACGACGAAGGCAAGATCGAAGAAGGTTCGTGGAAGTGAGCTACCAAGCTGAGAACGCTGACTTTGAAAACCGAATGCTGTATAATTTTGGGCACGGATTTTTTTTTTTTGCGAATGGCTCGGAAATTTCTTGAAACTCCATGAGAGTCTTACATGGAATAATAATGCAAGTATCATTAAATTTCATACGAAACTTACCATGCTTCTACGAATTATATTCAACCGTTCCCACTAAAACTTGTCAGCACGGCAAGAGAAGGCCGGGATGGGATGTTCTTCTGGGCTGGCAGCCGCGGCTGCGTGTGCGTGTGTCCAACCACCTCGGTGAAACAATTCTATGACTACAAGATGTGCGTCATGCGGCCATCCTCCTCGCCCTCCCCTTCTTGATTACGGGAAGGTGATCAGAGGAGGAACTAGAACAGGAGGAGCAGGCCTCGAAAGAGGAGGCGGGGTCCCGCGACACTACACGAGGGCGCCGGCCATTGCGGTTGGGCGAAGGCGCATGTGAGGGAAACGATGGAGCGTCTTGGGGAGGAGACACGTCCGTTCGGGAAAGCTCTATCCACGTAGACATTTCGGCGTCAAGGCGTGGTGGTGTATGATAGGTGGCACGGCGGATCAATCCTCCTCTAGCCAGGCGCACACTTTTGATCGATCGACGATGTTGAAATAAAGGAGATCGGTAGAAAGTTTTATGTGGCCAGTGTTGGGTAGTGATGGAGAGGTAGACGGGCATCTTTTGTTGCCACCTTGGGAGGTGCACGCGGTGGAGCGGACGCGACGGCGAGGCAGACGAGCATCCAAGGACACAATGTTTTTACCAGACTTTCACCTTCTTGTGAAAGGAACCGAGATAATTATGACACTGAGGTGGTTGGATCCACCATTTAGCGACACATGCACGAACTGTTTCCGTGAGTACGTCACAACTTCCCTACGTGGGGCCTAGTGGACACATCGCGTGAAATCTGTTAGCTTTGTGACAAGTAAATAACGAAGAACGAAAATAAAATCGCAGCAAGGGGGATATAGATTTAACGTGGAAAACCCTCTCCAACAAAGAGAGGGAAAAAACCACGGGCACCAGCTAGCGAAACTTCACTATAACGGAGAGTGTTTACACAACGCCGGGGATTTCACAGATGCAACCTATCCCAGCCGGCGGCTTACAAGAAGTATATATAGCGGTGGTAACTTAGGTCATCAACGATCTGTACCGCGGTGGGCTTTCGCCCCCCGCATCTGCCCAAGCCTCCGGCGACGGGCCTCGCTCCGTTTCATCAAAAGTTGACCTTTACTTTGTAGAATTTGGATCAACATATAACAAAATCCACGGGATAGTATTTTGTGCCTCCTCTGACCTACCAAAGCAGTAAAACGCATCAGTATTGATTACCACCTTACGTGGCATAATTATTTGCCGGTATGGACTCCGCCACAACATCTCTGTGTTCACCGCTTAAAATTGATGTCAGGAATGTCCATCCGCCGGCTAAAGTATTTTTGCATATATTTTAGTCTTGTGACGTCCAAAAAAGTGCCGCCCACTTCAAAACTGAAATAAAAATGCATGAGTCGCTCATATTGTGTTCCCTTCGCTCATGGGTGAAACTTGGAAGTTTCAATAGCTGTTGCCTAATCTTGATATCCTTCAGCAGAGCTCCATACCTTGGATAGAAGCCATCGTGCAAATTATAGATCACTTTCAAACAGTTTGTGGATACATGAATATGTCGCTCATTCAGATCATGAGAAAGTGCCAAAGCTTTGATACATGACAATGCCTGCAGACTTGCTGCTCTACAAAATCCTCAATCACCCTTGCAGATGCGCCGAGGTATAGCCGCATCTTTCGCTCCTACACACAACCGCTACCGAGCCCTGACGCCCATCTTGAGCTACTGCTTCATCACAATTTAGTTTAACTGAGCCTGCATTAGGTCTAATCCACATAACATTTATGCTCCACGAACAACCTAAGCTGGCCTTTCGAGTGGCGGAAAAGCTGCACCAAGATCGGACGTGAACCTATTTACTAAACTTGTTGTAGCCATAGGGCTCTCAAATTCATTTTCATGAATCGTCTTCCTCCTAGATTTCCATACTGCACATAGTGTCACCAGAACATGCATGAAGTCAGCATGTTTTTGAGTTTCTTGCATGAAAAAGACCATTGCCGATGATCATTTATCTGATTAATAACCATATGCTCAACGTGCTCTTCATCCATCAATGCCACACACAACATGCCATTGAGCATTCAATCAAAGATTGTTTCCATGAATCCAGAGCTCCATGCAAAGGACCATCGCCATACCACGATTGTTCAGAACATCTCCTGTCGGCAGTGAGGATCTACGTGAATACTCTAATCTTGCTCAGAACCTGAGTTGCAACTCCACCTGCAAATGAAAAAAATATCTTAGTTAAAACACCACTTGCAACTAGAAAAATCTCAATTCTCACCTAACTAATGCCCACACAATATTAAAAATAGCTCTAAATAGATATTCAGAAAAACCACAGAAAAGAAATCACACACACAAAAACCCCGAGGCCTACCAGGCCAAAGGGAAAAGCAACACAAAATGGTAAAAAGCCAAGAAAAAAGAACACACAATGGAAAAATAGAGGCTAAGGTCTAGGATAACAAATATATGCAGCCCGTCCAGCTTGAACAACCATCCCGCCCAACATTATCTTTGGATCGGACCGCCTCCAATATCTTTGGTGTAGTTTCAATTAATCATATCGTTTTGTAATCCGTCATCGACTTTATTTTTAATTTTGTTGGATTTGCTGGACTATTGTCGGCAGTGTGCATCCCAGTTATGCAGAGGCTGGATGTAATACTTACTCTAAGTAATAAAAACGCCCTTTATCGAAGAAAAAAGATAAAATAAAAAAAGCGAACGCACAAATATTCGCACAAACATCTAACGGTTATGGAGATGACTGAGCGCTGACTGTTTATAGAAGTAAATTTGACACACAAGCTGGGAAACAAATAATACAGATTTTCTATGAAAACTGCCAAGGGAGTGCAATTCGGTCCAATTTTGACATTCCCTGCTATTCATTTCTTGATTTGCTTTTGTGTTTAGTTGACGTGAATTGTATTTAGGCATCGAATTTTTGCGACATGGTAGATGTGTTTTATAAATTTGAATGATCCCGTGTACATTCCACAGAAACTTCGACATGTCATTGGCATGACCACACATTTTGGCCTTTTTATCCAGGGGAGATCCGTCCTACCGACGATTCTTCGCCACTTGCCGAACGAAGGTTTCGACGAGCTCACCTAATAAACCCAACAACCACAACAGGTGATACTACGTTATACTACTAATATACTGCACTGCAGAAGGTGAGGTGTTCGTGAAGTCGCCGTGATGTCGTCTCCGAGGTAGTCCAGCACCTGATCGGCTGATCCGTGATCCGTATCGGAGGGAAGAGGAGTGATAGAGAGAAGATGCGGCCGCGGCTGGTACTCTTCGGCGCCTCCATCACCGAGCAGTCCTTCGCCTCCGGCGGCTGGGGTGCAGCCCTCGCCGACCACTTCGCGCGCAAGGTACGCCCGCACCTCTCCCCCTGTCCGGTTGCGCCGCCGCCAGCTGCTGTTGTTAGGCGTGATATCGAATTTCCGCTGATTAGGCGGACGTGGTGCTGCGCGGGCTCAGCGGGTACAACACGCGATGGGCGCTGAAGGTGCTGGACAGAGCCATGGAGGGGGCGGCCGCTGGGGGCGCGGACCCGGCGGCCGTCACGCTGTTGTTCGGCTCCAACGACGCCAGCCTGCCCGACCAGCCGCAGGCGCACCAGCACGTGCCGCTCGACGAGTACCAGGACAACCTCCGCGCGATCTGCGCCAACTTGAAGGTTGCGGCCATACTATATCCCTGAACAGGGAATTCGCCGCAATCTGCTTTGCTTCTTCAATTACTCATACTCCGTATGTGGTTTCTTTTTGCAGAAAAAGTGGCCCTCTGCTGCTATCATACTCATCACCCCTCCACCGATCCACGAGCCAGCCAGGATTCGGTAACGAGCCCTCTCACCTTGCAGATATCTACTTTACTTACGGTACTACTACTAGTTTTGTTCATGGTGAGTGATCAGGTCTCAGGTGAACGGGATAAGGGTCCACTAGGAATCTGTATGCTGATACCCATCGAATTCTTGATGCAGTTGGTAATGTATAAGTGGCATGTATGTCTTGCAACAGTATATCCAAAGTCCTCTATCCATTTATTGTATCCCTGATCATTCTGATGAATAAAACAGGGGAACCTGCTGAAAAATGTTTTTATTTTATAAAAGGAATCATGTCAAGCAAATCTGTTAATCTCAATCGCATTGTTAAGAAATTGGGATGAACGTACTATTTGTTTAGTATTTGACCTAAATATACACAGTATTCAACACTGTGGGATGTACTATTGGGCTCTATTTATATCCAGGCATCCGCTTGCCACTTGGTGGCCTGTGATCTGGCCCGAAGATTCATTTCAAGCAAATACTAGAAATTATGCCTTTTGGCAGAGCAGATTCGTGAGCAAACCACACTTATTCCACATCTTTCCATGCAGACACATGTATGGAGATAATGCCCCTTCAAGACAGCCTGAAAGAACAAATGAATTTGCTGGCGCTTATGCACAGGCATGCATAGCTGTTGCTAAAGAATTGGATCATCCAGTTATAGACATCTGGACACAGATGCAGAAGTTTCCTGATTGGCAAACATCTGCATTATGGTAGGAATCTTCTCTTCCCATGTGAGCAAAATTATACCATGCAAATCTGTTTCGACTTTTAAGAAATCTTATACCTTCTGCGCTGACATAAAAAGGCTAAATAATTGGAAGTGGTTGATATAAAACAAATCAACCAGCGATAATTCTCGGTCAGACTTTTACTCAGAAATTACACTGATTGTTTGAAATATGGTCTACGTCCAGTTAGCTTTATGTCTGATTTTGGCTTCCGACATACTGTCAGAAAAACCCCAAAGAGAAGGGATGGATATAGATATTCGAGCTAGATGTGTCTATACTTCATGAGGAACTATTGCGCAAACTCAAACTATCCAAAGAATAAGGCGTAATGAAATAAAGCATCAGAATCATGTGAATCTGATAGAGCCAACCTGTAGTGTTTTTGAACATTGGAGTGTGATGTTGTTCTTGGTTATGCTTGGCATTCTTAGTTTTTTCTAGAGTTTGTAAATCCGATGGACTCAACCTATAGTGCTTTTGAACTTTACAGTTTAACATCGTTCTTGTTTATGCTTCAAATTCTTATGAGGGCAAACGAAGAAAACTTACAGCCCAAGATTCAGGTTATAATTTGTATCATGTGTCACCTATTTCACTGTAACAGTGATTACTGAGCCACATAAATTTTATTTAATAATCTACACCATGACTCTGTTTTCTAACAATTACAATGACAGATAAAAACCTGCATTTACAAATAAAGAAAAGTATATACTGCCTCTTTTGTTCTCTGTCGAAACTGCTGAAGATATCTCTTTTCTTCTTGAACACGCAGAAAATGTTGCCTCTCCCCAAAAAGGAAGATTCTATAGTAGATGTTCTCATATGCTATATAATGACTCAAAAAATACTTTATGTTTGAATGCTCTCTAACCATTTCCTTATATCTGTTAGCTTAGCGACAAGTAAATAACGAAGAACGAAAATAAAATCGCAGCAAGGGGGACACAGATTTAACGTGGAAAACCCTCTCCAACAAAGAGAGGGGAAAAACCACGGGCGCCAACCAGCGAAACTTCACTATATCGGAGAGTGTTTACACAACACCGGAGATTTCACAGATGCAACTTATCCCAACCGGCGGCTTATAAGAAGTATATATAGCGGTGGTAACCTAGGTCATCAACGATCCGCATCGGCCCAAGCCTCCGGTGACGGGTCTCGCTCCGCTCCTTCAGAAGTTGGCCTTTACTTTGTAGGATTTGGATCAACATATAACAAACTCCACCTTAAGACAAATTCCTTCTTATAGCATCAAAAGTGATCATCTCCCTGAACAAACAAAGAAAACACCTTCGGCACCAACAACCACTTAGGCTAAGCAGTTATACCAACTAAGCTTGAGCATAGCTCAAACTTAGTAACAGGAACAGGCTTTGTCATCATATCAGCAGGATTATCATGAGTGCTTATCTTGAATACCTTTAGCGTACCTTGTGCAACAACATCACGGATATAATGGTACTTGATATCAATGTGCTTTGTTCTCTCATGAAACATCTAATCCTTAGTAAGGTAAATAACACTTTGACTGTCACAAAACAGGTTAATGCAAGAATCATCCTGACAAAGCTCAGCATACAAACCTTTCAACCAAACAGACTCTTTACAAGCTTCAGCAACAGCCATATATTCTGCTTTGGTTGTAGATGGAGCAACAACTGGTTGCAGCGTTGCCTTCCAACTCACGTCACATCCACCTACCGTGAACACATAACCTGTGAGGGACCTCCTCTTATCCAAGTCGCCAGTAAAATCTGAATCCACATAGCCTGCGAGTCCCTCATCAGTCTTGCCAAACTTCAAGCAAGCGTTGGATGTGCCACGGAGGTACCTGAAAATCCACTGAACAATTTCCAATGTTCTTTACCAGGATTAGCCATGTGACGACTCACCAAACTCATAGCATATGATAAATCAGGACGAGAACAAACCATGGCATACATCAAGGAACCAACAACACTAGAATAAGGAACTCGAGACATGTACTCAATATCTTTTTCAAAACTAGGACATTGCAATGCTGACAATTTAAAACGAGGAGCAACAGGAGTACTGATAGACTTTGCATCATGCATATTAAAACGTTGAAGAACTTTCTCAACGTAACTTTGCTGACTAAGAAACAACAACCTAGATTTTCCGTCCCGTTTAATTTTCATACTTAGGATTTTCTTAGCAGCACCAAGATCTTTCATCTCAAATTCACTACTTAGGTGTGCCTTCAAAGTAGTGATTTCTTCCATGCTCTTGGCAGCAATTAACATATCATCAACATATAACAACAAGTAAATAGGTGATCCATTAACAAACTTTATATAAACACAGCTATCAAACTGAGACCTCTTAAAACCTTGTGAGATCATAAATGAATCAAAACCTTTTGTACCACTGTCTTGGAGATTGCTTCAAATCATAAAGCGACCTCTTCAATTTGTACACAAAATCCTCTTTTCTAGGAACTATGAACCCTTCAAGTTGGTCCATGTAAATCTCCTCCTCCAGTTCATCATGCAGAAAAGCAGTCTTTACATCTAGCTGCTCTAGCTCAAGATCATGCATAGCAACAATACCAAAGAAAGTACGAATAGAGCTATGCTTCACAACCGGAGAGAAAACATCATTATAGTCAATACCTGGAATCTGGCTAAAACCTTTTGCTACTAACCTTGCCTTAAACCTTGAAGGCTCATTAGGAGATAAACCTTCCTTTCTCTTATATATCCACTTACAGCGGACGGCCTTCTTCTGTTTAGGCAAACGCACAACTTCCCATGTGCCATTCTTATCAAGCAATTGCATCTCTTCTTGCATAGCAGAAACCCACTTCTCGCGGTCAACGGATGCAACGGCCTTATTGTATGTAGCAAGTTCAGTATCATGCTCCACCTGTTCAGCACAACTCAAAGCATAATGAGTAAGATTACACTCTTTAATTAAACGACGAGGTGGAACTATGTTACGCCTCGGTCTATCAGTAGCAATAGATTCATGTGGCTACTACAAAATAGTAGGTGAGTGCTGAATAACATCATCATCAATATTTTCCTCATGAGTATCATCAACAATAGTATTATTATCAACAGTTTTCTGCAGGTGCTCCACCTGCACACGAACTCCCTCCTCTCCAATAGCAACATGAGAGGGATCTGATGGCAAGCTGTCATGATACATAACAGATTCATTGAAAACAACGTTCCTACTCAACAAAATCTTTTTAGTTTCAGGATTCCATAGTTTATATGCCTTAACTCCTGAACCATAACCAAGGAATATGCACTTGACAGCTCTAGGCTCTAACTTCCATTATCAACATGAGCATAAGCAGTGCAACCAAAAACTCTCAACTGTGAATAATCAGCAGGCGTACCTGACCATACCTCAATAGGAGTTTTCTTCTCGAGTGGAATAGAAGGTGACCTGTTGATGAGGTAACACGCTGTGTTGGTTGCTTTCGCCCAGAAACATCTATGCATACCTGCATTGGACAACATACAGCGAGCCCTTGAGATGATGGTTCTGTTCATGCGCTCAGCCACGCCATTCTGCTGATGAGTGTAAGGGATGGTGTCGTGTCTGATCATACCATCATTACTGCAAAACTCTTCAAACTCATTAGAACAGAATTCCATACCATTGTCAGTACGTAGTACCTTTACCTTCTTTTCAGTTTGCTTTTCTACCATAACTTTCCACTTCTTAAAAGCATCAAAAACATCAGATTTATGTTTCAGAAAATATGGCCACACTTTTCTTGAGTAGTCATCAATGATAGTAAGCATGTAATTAGCACCATCAATAGATGTCTTACGGGAAGGCCCCCATACATCAGCATGCACATAATCTAAAATGCCTTTGGTGGTACGAACGAAAGCATTGAATTTAACTCTTTTGTGCTTACCAAAAACATAGTGCTCAAAGAACTCAAACTTACCCAAGTTGCAACCATCAATCAGCTCTCTCTTAACCAACTCTGCCAAGCCATGTTCGCTTATATGCCCAAGACGCAGATGCCACAGATTTGTTTTACCACAATCATCAGAATCATTAGAAGTAATAGCAGCAGTAATACCAGACAAAGTGCTACCTCTAAGAACATATAACTTAGCAGAATTCATATCACCTATCATGTGAATAAGAGAGCCCTTCGATACCTTTAACAACCTACGCCCATCGGCGTACTTGTATCCATCAACGTCCATGGTACTCAGGGGGATCAGATTTTTGGCCATGCTTGGTATGTGCTTCACCTCATTCAATGTACGCGTCACGCCATCATGTGTCTTGATCTTAACAGATCCAACTCCGACAATATGGCATGGGTTGTCATTCCCCACACATACAAAATCTCCAGTCTGCACAGACTCATATGAACTGAACCAATCTTTCTTACAACAAATATGAAACGAACATGCAATATCAAGTATCCATTCATCATCACGAGAAGCACAAGCAGCAAAAATGGCTAAACATTCACCATCAGAACTATCACCAGAAACAACAGCAGCCTTACCAGAACCTTGATCCTTATCTTTCGGTTGGTAAGTATCGTTCCTTTTCTCCTTATTCTGCAGCTTCCAACAATCATCAATAACATGAGTAGATTTCTTACAATACCTGCAGAACTTGTCCTTTCCCTTGGACTTCGAACCACTTCTGCCGTGTTTGCTCTTATCTCGGTTGCCATGGTTGTTAAATCTCTGCTCGGTCCTGCCACGAACCTACAGAGCTTCACCCTTGAAAGACGCCCCATCTGCCTGCACCATAGATTTCATCTTTTCCCTCTGTTTGAGGGCATCTTGCATTTCATCAAGGGTTATCTTATCACGGCTCAACAACATTGTATCACGAAAGTGAGTATAAGAACTAGGCAGCGAGCATAAGAGTAATAGAGCTAGATCCTCATCATCATATTTTACTTCCATGGATTGCAAGTCAGAAATAATCTCTCTGAAAAGAGATAAGTGATTCATTACCGATCCACCTTCCTGCAATCTATGCGAGAACAACTTCATCTTCACATGCATCTTACTGGTTAGATCCTTTGACATGTAGATCGATTCCAGTTTCCCCCAAAGGGCAGCATCAGATTTCTCTGTCAAGACTTCCTGCAAAATATTATTGGATAGATGAAGTTGAATCATAGACAAAGCCTTACGGTCCTTCCGCTTCTCTTCGTCAGACCAGCTCTTAGCATCCTTTTCCCCGAATCCATCCAGCGCATCATCCAGATCTGAAGTTTGGGCGAGAATCGCCCACATCTTCACCTGCCACAAGCAGAATCTTGTGAAGTAGTCCAGCTGCGGTAGATCGAACTTCAATGACGACATGTCGCAAAACCCTAGATTAGAACCTGGGGTTCTGATACCACTTGTTAGCTTTGCGACAAGTAAATAACGAAGAACGAAAATAAAATCGCAGCAAAGGGGACACAAATTTAACGTGGAAAACCCTTTCTAACAAAGAGAGGAAAAAAACCACGGGCGCCAGCCAGCGAAACTTCACTATATCGGAGAGTGTTTACACAACGCCGGGGATTTCACAGATGCAACTTATCCCAACCGGCGACTTACAAGAAGTATATATAGCGGTGGTAACCTAGGTCATCAACGATCCGCATCGGCCCAAGCCTCCGGCGACAGACCTCGCTCCGCTCCGTCAGAAGTTGGCCTTTACTTTGTACAATTTGGATCAACATATAACAATAACCATAGTCTGGGCTTAGAATAGCTTGAAACTCTAAAAAGGCTATTTCGCTCACTTTTCTCAGTCCTGTTCTTCATCCAGTGATTTCATAGTCGATCCTCAAAAGTCCAGTATGTTGGCAGAATAGGTTGTTCATCCTCGCTCTTCACGCCCGGGTGTTTTGTTAATGGAGGTTTTGATTACAGAGTATTTTGCCACTGCATCATGATCTGGTTGTGAAACAGTAGTCATTCTGAATTATGATGTATCTTCCTGACCACAAGCAGCAGATAACCTTGTTCTGCCATGCAGCGACGGACTTCATTTCACCCCGTTCGGGAACAAGATTTTATTCGACGAGGTGCTCAAGGCACTGGAAAGTATTGGTGTTAGCCAGCACAGCCTCCGGTCGGATCTCCCTCTCTTCCATGAAATCGACCCCAAGGACCCTTTGAAAGCATTGGAAATTTGAGCAAGGTGGCTGCATGGTCTGATTATTCAGAAAGGCAAGCTCTGATTGGTTTGAACACTGCTGTATTTGTCGTGATAACTGGGTCACCTCTATAAATATGGCAGCATGTGCGGTGCTTGTTTAGAAGAAGATGTAGTTTATGTTATGTAGTATTCCGTAAGAAATGATCATGCATTCATGCCATTCTGAGGTTTAGGAGATAAAAAAGACAGTGAAAATAAACTAAATCGGTAACACTTATTATGATGTTTCCCAGTACGTTTCGTAAGGTGCAGCAGCGGAGCTCTGGTTTCTGCTTCCTTTCTCACGTTTGATAGTTCGCTTGTGTTAAACCATGTATGCCATGCATGATTCCCAGGTCTCGTAAGTGATGCGGCGGTCTTTTTTTCTGCTGTTATGCCAGGCGAGTTTGTGCACGGTATTAGAGGGTACTGTTTCAGGAATGCTGCAAGTGTTCCATCAATTTGCAGCGGATACAACATGAAGGTGTTCCGGCGTGACCCAGTTTTTCAGCCGGCGCCCCAACCGACGGGGAGAGCTGGGTGCCCGATGGGCCAGCTCTGTTGGCTAGGCGAAGCAAAAATTTGCTCCATTAATATCATTTTTACCTCCTTTTCTCCCATATCCTCCCATCTCCTGCCTCGTCGCTCTATTCCTGCCATTTCCCTTCCTAGTGATCTGCTCGTGCGGCTGAAGCGCTGCTGAGGAAGCTGAGGCAGCCAAAACAGCGCCCGCCTGGCATTGACCAACGCCGAGTGGCAAAGAACGTCGCACGTTGGGCGGTGCTCTCGTCTCACGGCAAGGCGAGGGAGGTCAAGGCTAAAACCAAGGCGGTGATGGTGGCTTTGGAGGGGCATGCACCGCCTCACAGCGGCCAGTACTTCCCCGACCTTTGGGCGAGCCAAGGAAGCGTCTTGCTGTCGTCAAGCCTCTCGCCATCCTCTCCGGCGATGTTCCGCGAGGGCCAAGGGAATGCAACGCCGTTGTCGAGGTTCTCCTCGCCCGAGTACCCCGACAGCGACCCGCTCGACGGGTCTAACCCCAACTCTCTCTCCTCGCCGCCCGGTGGAAACAATCATGTCTCCGAGCATCCTCATCACCTCGGATTCAACACCGACCTCAACCTCACCCATGATAGCTCACCTGCCTTGCGTCTATTTTGTTCGCTGAGATGGTAAACTCACGGTGTTTTTTAGTGGCGGGAAATGGGAATTTCAAATCTATTTGATCTCAATTTGTTGATGTGGGCCAAAAAGATCGTTTAGGGGCGATGTTTGGGGGCGCGGCGGGGAACCGACACCCCCTACGAGCACCATGTGTCGGCACCCCCATATGGTCCATTCGAGGCAAGTGCCAGACACTAACGAATGGCCTTTTACTTTAAGGTTCGAGAGTTCACGAGCCTGCGCCCTGAGAGCTAGAGTTGCATGTAATTAGTTTGGTTTGTAAAGTCCCTGAGCTATTACCGAGAGAGACCTTTTTGAATAAATATCAGCCAAGCCAAACTTTCTTGTGACTTGTCTTGTTATGGAGACATATGGGGTCCCATATGTCAGGATAATCCGCTATACTAGTGCACGCGTGTCTATGTTGACTAGCCGCTGTTGGAGCACCCGATCCCTTGCTATACTCTACATATCCTAGCCCTAGGTCTAATTCCGATGGTGGCGGCGATGGTGGCTTTGGCATTCCTCTTTCTCCCTCTCTCTGTGGCTCCTAGCAATTTCTAAAAAGGTGAATAGGGGAGTTAGGCCGTCAAGGTCGGCGCCTGATTCGGCGTGCCGCGCTGATCCTAAGCCAGCGCCGTTGGACCTAGATTCCGGGGCTCTACGCCGGAGCATTGAAGCAGCGGCGAAGAATTCTAACCAGGGGAGCCAGCAGGTGAGCCAGGAGTCTTGTAGACAGCTTCCTTCGAGCAGCTTGGTGAAGAGAAGAGCTAGCCCTGTAGTGGAGTCTTCAGAGTCGATAGGGTAGCGCCGCACCAAGATCTCGAAGACTGCCGGGAGTTCTCGGCAGAAATCTACAGTCGGCGAGAGGAGTAAGAGGTGAATTTTTATTATTTGTGTTTTTTTCTTACCGATACTTGCACTATAAAAATACCCTCCCCTACCCGTCGGATTTTTGGGGTGGCATAAGCGAAAAGAATCGGCAATAGTTGGTTACGCGGCGGATGGGCTTTCGCTGCACCATTTTGTCGCGACAGCCAATTAGATGTCGCGACAAACACGATAGTGGCATATTGAACTGCTGCGGTGGATTTGACGTAATAACGGTGGCCGCGATTGCCGTGCTATGGAAATAGAGGCATTTAATTTTGCGCCATGTTTGTTTCGAGACGTTCACATGGAGTTAACTGCTCAAGCATGTCTCTCTTATATATGCACCACGAGCTATTATGTCCTTATCAACCACCGTTCACAACCACTCACACACGCGTACCGACCCCAATCATCATTGTTTGTGTACAATAAAAGCCCATCTCGTGCGCTGGACATTCGATTCGTCCGGCGGGACAGCAGTTGTAGCGGAGGCGCCAGCACGAAAACACGATGATGTGCGGCTTCGATAGTAAGGTTGAGTATGGCGGTGGCATCGTACGTTATTCTCCATTTGTTGGTTTTCTTCGTCCATAACTATTATTGTTGGATTATTCGATGGATCTCGATTAATTAGGAACAATTGGGGTTGTTCTTCCGCGGGCCGGCAAAGTGCCTAAGTGGATCCATAACAAGCACTGGAATGACATAGATGAGACGTGGCAGTAGTGCGATTGCGGGCTGTTCCCGCGTCGGATCATGGCATACGAGGGCGTGGACACTGGCCGCAAGTTCATGGGTTGCCACTATAAATCACCTAAGTGTCACATGGTGGACTGGATTGATGAATCGTACTCGCTAGAGCTTTCTCGTGCATTGTTGGCGATGTGGAATACCCTGCCCATGAAATGGAAGGTGTCCGACCAAGAGTTTTAGCAGAATCTGGAAGAAGTAAGGGATGAAGGATGAGAGAAGGTAAACGTGATTAAGCCATCGTGCCTAGCGTTAGTCGATGTGCTGGCGCCGGTTCAAGAGAAGCTAGAGGAACTGGCGAAAGATGTTTGATGTGATTCTTGTTGTGAAGTGTTTCCTTTTTTTGTTCGACGTTTTGATTATACACCGAGTAATTAAGGTACTTCAGATTTATGAACTGTTTTCTGTTGTGTACACCGAATAACTGAAAAGAAGTTAATTGTTATTTTCTACATTTTTGTACATCTTAAGTAATTAATGAAAGTACTTAAGATTTCTAAAATGTTTCCTGTTGTGTACATCGAATAACTGAAAAGAAGTTATTTTTAATGTTTTCTACGTTTTGTACAATGAATAATTAATTAAAAACACAATTAAAGATTTCTGAAGTGTAGGTAAGATTTGTAAAGTATTTCCAGGCTTCCTGCTATGTTTTCCGTTTTATACACCAATAATAGAAAGAAGTTTTTTTATTGCTAAATTCTTTGTTTGTGTACCGATTGGCCCGCAAGTGAAGCCCATAAAGCCCACAAAACGAACCATATCAACATCCACCAAGCATGTCCTATATAATTGAGGCCCAAATCCTCTTCCTCCACGCCGCCGCACTCCACTGCTAACCCTAGATCTCACCCTTTCCCTATTTCCCCACCGAACACTACATCTCATCTAGTCTCCTTCTTTCCACTCCCACCCCTAGATCTCATCGGGGCTTTTCCTTATGTCCACTCCGAACACAGATGTGCTCAAGCGGTCTAGAGTCGGTAAAGTTGCCCGATCTGCTCAACTCGCAGTGAAGTCCTCCACAGGTCATGTACATGTTTTTTATTCCTTCTTTAAAGTGTGTTTCACTGATTTCTTCATTGCCCTTTTGCTAATATATCATTCATTTCTGTTTAGATCCACGACCAGGAGGCCGGCCAGAACAGACTCACCAAGCGTGGTGCCCTAATTGTTGGCGAGGTCATTAGCGCCTGCCGCGACGATAATGGCGCCTAGTTCTTCAACGAAGTCAGCAGCGCATGGCTCCAAGATGATGGTGGTCAGAAACGCGTCGAGACGGACATGTGCCTCGTCAAGTAATCCTGAAATCATGGTTGTTGTATAATCCTCCATGCAATGATAAGCAAAGTTTTGATGACTCTATGGCGAATTTGGCACGTCCGTGATGATGTTGTTCATAATAAACCTCCTCCTCCATTGGAAGTTTCTAGGCGCTTTCTTGTGAGTTATCTTGACTCAATCTTCCAAATTGAGCATCACTCGTTGGAGAATATCGCCATGGGCAAGTTCATTATGGGTCCTGATGTGCAACAAGTGCATAAAATAAAGCAAACTATTGTTTTACCTGGTTGGACGCCTCCACCAGAAGGATGGGCTAAGCTAAACACCAATGGATCATTCGATAATGATGGTGGTGCAGGGGCTGGTATTGTTCTTCGAGATCATAATGGTGGTATAATCATATCATCTTGTCGTTAGTTTTTCTCATGTCGTGATGCTTTGGGAGCAGAATTAGGAGCCTTACTTGAGGGTATATCATTGGCCTTACATTGGTGCAATCAATCGTTGCTTATTGAAGTGGACTGTTTAGAAATGGTTAATGCCTTAACAAATGGAGAGATGGATCGATCGGTATTTTCAACAACAGTAGAAGAGATCAAAACTTTGATGAAGGTTCGCCAGTCTTGCATTGCTCGCAGTAGGAGAATTCAGAATAATAGTAGTCATTTTATGATAAATTATGCTAGAACAAATGCTCAAACGGCTGTATGTCTCGGGTCTGGACCTAATGGTCTCATGAGCATATGCCATGCAGATTGTAATCTCTGATTTTTCAGAGTAATGCAAGTGATTCACAAAAAAAGGATAATGTACCATATCATAACATATAAAATTAGAAATTTTAATGATAAATACATTTTGTACACAAGTTTACGTTGAGATTTTACAAATAATTAAATACTATTAGATGATATCATTCACTATAGAGATAGTATCATACACTAGTATTATATGCATGATACTAGTAATATGATACTCCCACTATGATTACCCTAAATACAATTTACCATTCGATGTTTAATTGTTTTTAGAACTAGTACAAATTACTAGATGTGAAAAATATATTATGCTCATAATGGAGAGATCAAGGAAATCCACGGTAAGAAAGGAAGTGATTCGGTTGGTATGTTCTTGATGAACCCTAGATCAAGCATAGACACTGAAATGAGTCACAAAACTTTGATCCTAGGCTATGAAGAGAACATGATCGAGCATGGCATCAAATGAACGGAAGAGAACACGATCGAGCATGGCATCCAATGAATGGAAGAGAACACCATTGAGCATGGCATCCAGATCTAGGCCGAGCGGGCGCTGCTGGCTACCATCACGCTACCATGTTGCTCCGCTGCCAACGGCAATGCCGTTGTGCTGCATACCACCCAGGCCTCACCGGATCACCTCTGCCAAGCCAAACCGCCACTGACCGAGTCGCACCGCTGCCAGCCGCACTCGCCCAAACTGAGGCGTCCATGCACGGGTAGATGAAGGGGCCACCGCCAGCGGCACCGCATGGGCAACACCCCGTGACAACGAAAGGGGGTATGGGAGACAGGAGGGACTCGGGCAGGGGGACGAGGGACCGCAGGTCGCCTCACTCGGGGAGACAACGTGGAGAGACGGGAGAAGGAAGAAAGTTGAGTGTTAGTTTGTTTGGATGGGGTTGGTTTTGCCAATTTTGGTTTTTGGTAGACCCGTATCGAAGAAACCACCTCAAATGTTTTACTCCCTCCGATCCATATTATTGTACTCAACTTTATCTAGATTCGTATATGTCTAGTTAAGTATTTAGCTTAGATGTATTCAAATCTAGACAAAGTTGAGAACAATAATATGGACCGAAGGGAGTACCGAAAGTCTTGTGCCACTGTCTCATCTATTTTTACTTCCATGGATCCGAGTCTGTATGTCTCCTGCCACGTGGATGTCTTGTCTCGCTTGCCTTAATATTTTTGTGGTCGCAGAGGTAGTCGTTAAGGAGCCAGTGTCCCCTTGCTCCCCCGTGGCATCGCATGACATTGACAGCGCGAGGTCCCCGGCTGGCCAACCATGCACGGGCCGGTAAAATGCATCTTGGTTGGTGTCATGACTCATGAGAAAGCCACGCGAAAGCTGTACCTGTTGTGAGAGGGAACCATGTTCTTGAGCCATAATTTGGCAGGATAGCATATGGACCTAGCCAAGGCCTGGCCATCAACCAGATGCGAGAACATGGATGCCAAAAAAGAGTCGAGGCCCCATTGCCCCATGCATGTATCACTACTAGGAAAACGACTATAGGTAGATTTTAATTCTGTGGCGCATATGCAAAAAATGCTCCACTAAAATTAATTATGCGCATGTAGCAAATGCGCCACAGAATTTCTGCAATTCTGTGGCGCATACGGATATATACGCCACATAAAGTGAGAATTCTGTGGCGCATATAGCTACATGCGCCACAGAATTCCTGTGGGCCACGTGGGCCTGACCCCAGCACATGGGCAGGCCAGAATTCTGTGGTGCATATATCACAGAATGTCAAAATTCGGTGGCGCATATAGCATATGCGCCACAGAATTCTCACTTTCTGTGGCGCATGTAGCTATATACGCCACAGAACATTCTGTGGAGCATTTTCCATATGCGCCACAGAATGTGCGAAACAGATCTACAAAAGGTGGCGGCCCTCCCTTTTCCTTGTTCCCACCACCTCCAACTAGCTAGCTCGTCCCCCTCCTCCCTCCCACTCCATTTTGCTCATACTCACCTTCATTGTTGATAGCTAGACCTACTTTGGTTCATGTACTTGTAAGGGGAAGCTACTCCTACTTGTAAAGGTAGTAAACCACTCATACTTTCCTCCTCCACACATCCCAACACCCCCTCTTGCTACACTATATGCATATGGGGTTTGTAGATTTGTGAGGCATGTGTGCATGGGTAGTTGTGTGATGCATGTTTTGTGTGGCCGGCTGGCCTCGGCGCGGTGTGTATGGATGTTTTGTAGGTGAAGATGGTCCCGCGGGCGGTGTGCGATGGCGAGAGATGATGTTCCTTCGCTTTGTGTTGTGCTTGAATACATGTTGCTTGTGGAGTGAGGTTTGTGTTGTGCTTGAATGCATGTTGTCGGCGCCAGGTGCATGGAGGTTTGCTGAAATGTTGATTCACGTCCATTTCGGCAAATTTCTACACTAGCCATACGTCCTATTTTTAGGATAGGTCATGCCGAAATTTCCCGGCGATCATGCATGCATGTATATGTGTGCGTCGTGTGTGTGCATGGTTCTAACATACTCTCTTTAATTTGGTCTATGTTCGCGCGCAGGCGACCATGGTCATCCATATGAGCGAACGCTGGGTGGTTAGATACAAGGCTGACGCGGTAGCCGACATGGTTCAGAACAACATGACTGTCATATCCCAAAATTCTCCTAATTTTGGAATGTAAAGTTAATAAAATAACTTGGTTGAATTGTTTGACTTTGTTAAAATTTCTCAAAGAAAAGAAACTTTCTGTTATGATTTTCCTTCCTTGAATTCAGAAACTTGTATGAGATTGGATTAACATGACTATCCAACTTGTTTTCATTTTCTTTTCAACCATTTGATTCTTTAAATATCCAACCATGCTTAGATGAATAAAGAGGGGGAATAAAATGACTTTCCCAATTATGGTGGAGTGATATTCTAATTTTCCTATTTGACCCTTTAAGTCTCTACTTCGATTTATGAAACCATTCTAGATGCTTTTCACCACTTGCTTGAAAAGAGAGAAGATAACATGACATCTCCATTTTATTGGATGTTAAAAACTATGTTCCTTTATGTTATATGATTGAACTTGTTGTTTTGGGCATTTGTGGCATTGTGTGTTTTGGTTGAGTGGTTAAAATAAAACCCTAATAAACTATTTAGAAATATTGCATAGTAGCCATATAAGGCCAATTGCATAAAACAACATATCATTTTGATAATACCTAAGTAGTCATATAGGCAAAAATGCGTGAATTGAGTTTTAGTTTTTAGGATTTGTATGAATGTTTGCAAAAATGAAAATCATGAAGCATTCATAAGCATTGCTTTGCATTCATGCAAAGTTCCCAAAAATTGAATCGAAATCCTAATATCTAAATCTAATAGTTGATTTGCCGAAATGTTCCTATAAGGAATATACAGAAATTTGTGAAGCCACCATCTTAAAACTAGTGAAAATGTTACAAATATAATCCTATAATAATTACTGGATTTTAGAAAAATTTAGAAACAAAAATCATGTCGTTTGGAGTTCGTATGCAAAAGATATAACGAAAATACCAAAACAGAAAAAGAAAAAGAAAAAAAAAGAAAAAAAAAACGAAATGGGCCACCCGGCCGGCCCACTCAGCCGACCGAACCAGCCAACAGGAAGGGATCGATCCCACTTCGGCTTTAAAAACCGTGCGAAATCTGTTTTTTCAAACCTATCTCTATTTAAATACTTGTAACTTTTTATCTATAACTCCGAATTGAGTTCCGTTTGTTTCTACATGTTCTATATTTCAAGATCTATCTTCTCATCATCCTAAAATCCTAAATAATCCATCGGAGCCACAGCTATAACACTTTTCCTTCCCGAAATCCCGAATCTACACCCTACCGAATGGTATTTCGCTTCTAAACCCATCTAAGCTTCGTCGGCTGCCTTCGGCTTCAACACGAAAGTTGTAGATCTTGTCGAAATCTTTCAATTACGACAAACCTCACATATTTTCATCCACCACAGCCAGAGAATTTCGTAACGCAATATGTCAGATCTGATGGCGTAATTCCAAGATCTCCTCGCGCTCGTTTCTTGAAATCCAAATTCCTTTGGTGAAAAGGTAGATCTAATCATCCTCCACAACTTTCATGTTCAAAGTTTTTCGATTTGACCTACGGATTTGTCTCTCTAATACAGATCTACTTCTAGTCCTTTGTGACGCAAAATCGGGTCTATCTTGAGCCAACTTCTCTCCTAGCCACCGGATCTTATCTCGACGGTCCAGATTCAATCGTCCCGGTCAGCCGTCTCGTCACCGCCACGTCGTCGTTAGGTCAGCGTCTAGTCCCAGTCAGCCTGCACGGTCAACCTGTCCAGTCAGCGGAATATTCCCTGAAATATTCCGTTCGAATTTAAAATTGCAGATTATAGATCTAACTTGTAAAATTCATAGAAAATTCATACTATATTCAAACATTGCAAATAATATACCGTTGGAATCAAAAAATTGTGTAGAGTATTAATATATAATTGTATCAGACATTTACTGTAAGTATTTGTCGTGATTATTTAAATGGATTAATACACTTTTTGGAGCAATTAATTCACAGAAAATAAAATACAACTCAGAAAAATACAAATGATATACCCCTGGATTCACAAAATTGTATAGAACATGATTCTGGAATAAAATTACAAGTTTACTGTATAGATTACTGGCGAATAATTAATTAGTTTTATTGTCCTTTTAAATCATTAAATTCATAGTAAATAATCTACAAATCCAAAAAATATGAGTAATATGTCCTGAGTTCATAATCTTGCGTAGTTTTTAGATCTGTACTTAGTTTTGTTTGTTGTCCGTACGATATGTTCAGATTTATTAAACTCCATTAAACACTAAATAAATCCTAGAAAAAGATCTATAACTCCGATTAGGGTGAATCCAATTGCTACTGGTTCGTATTAAAGCCCTCTATCCATTACAGTTCAGATATAAATTTAATTAGGCAACTAGTATAGAAGCTACAACAGTTATGTTAAAACCCCTTTATTGGCAATTGAAATTGGATAACAAATAGTATATTACATTAAAACACTTCTACATACATCATGTGATCTAGTATTGTTTAGATAACTAATTACAACCATTGTGACATATTAAATCACCATGCATGCATTTGATCATCACTGTTTTATTGTATTGTTGTATTGTTGCATGATTGCAATGTTTGAATGATATGTTGTTGTGCTTTTGCTTTTGAACGATAGATTGCGAGGAGTGTAACTACTATGATCGCAACAGCTATGATTGCGAGCATTGTGATTGCAAGTCTTTTGAGTGCGACGAGTGCAACCATTATATCTGTGAGGATTATCTAATCGACTACATCTACAACAAAGGCAAGTAGATGCTATTTTGTTCATACCATTGTCCTACTATTTTCCCTTATGCATGTGTAGTGTATTTTTGTAGTTACTGTGTAGGAACTACTATGCTATGCTATATCCCATATATTGTGGTAGGATTCTCCTTATAGTTGAGCCCCGCTCAGTAGATGTGCTTAGACTTGCTGTGAAGACGGGGAAATGGGATCACACTATGGTGGAGTTGTGTTTGCTTCAAACTAAAACAACTAATGTTAATGAACTACCTGGGCGGAATGGTTGGATGGTCATCGGAGTGTGGATAATGGTGGGGAATGCCGCCCAGGGTACTGAGAAGGATTGGTTCTCTTTGTTATGGTAACTTACGTGTGCAACCATGTGCCAGTAAGAATGGGTGGCTGGTTGGACTTAGTAGGTCATGGTGATCCGAACCCAGCGTAGCCAGAGATGTAGTGACTGATAGGTTGGGACCGGTGCGCAGTGGGGTTTGGTGATCTACTTCTCGAAAGGTCCCTTCTTGGACTTCTCCATATCATCACACAATATGAGTGTGATGGTACGAGCTGGGTTGGCCGGGTCACATGGGTAAAGTGTACAAACCCCTGCAGGGTGTAAAAACTGAGTACTTAGCCGTGTCCCCGGTTACGAACGATTGAGTTGCTTGATTCTGATACTATGACATATTCTCACTCATCCTTATTTCCTACTTATTAAAACTTGATGGGTGAACTTAATGGGTTGCTGTGAATCAAATTGGTTTATGAAAGTAGAGCAAAGGTTTTTGAAATTGCAAGCTAGCCAAAGCTCCACTAGCCAAATAAGCATGTAGAAGCTAGGTGCATTGTCTCCTTATTTAGCCCTACTTGCCATACATTCCAAGTATTGACCCTTCGGGGCTGCTACGTTTTATGTTGCAGGTTATACTGATTATGAGTGATCGAATAGGTCGCGATACTCCACTTAACAGTTCTTCGCCTGCGGCACAATTGAAGATGGAGCCTACTATCTGTTTATGCTTCCGTATGCTACTTTGCTATTTGAGCTAGCCTTTCAGCTACGCATTATGTAATAATTATAGATTCTGGATCATTTGATGTAATAATGATGCACTATTATATTCTTTGGTATTCATCTGTACTGTGTGTGCCAGTGAACCGATCCAGGGATTGGCACTATACACAGGAACTCAGCCTTATCAGGCGAGGGTGTTACAATGACCAAGATAAGATGTCCGTGCCGAACGTGCAAACACCGGAAGTGGATCAACCCTGATTCCGGACAACTGGAGTCTCACCTGTTGACGCGCGGTTTCATGCCTGGCTTCTTAGTGAATGAGGAGCCGTCGGTAGATGGCGGTGGCCATGATGAAGAAGAGGCCTGGGGCGGTGGAGAAGACGAAGGGTCTCCTGGACATGGTCATCATGACGAAGGAGATGCCGACGAACATGATCATCATGAAGAAGGAGATGCCGGCAGACACGATCATCATAAAGGAGACGATGCCGAAGCAGATGGTGGTGGTGGCGGTGGAGAAGACGGGAGCACGGACACGCTGCTAACTTCGGCCTTGCGAGACCTTCATCTTCAACAAATACTCCTCAAGCAGACGACTAACACGAGAGCTGCAGCTAGAGAGAAAGCCAAGCTGACACAGATGGAGGTAGACGAGAGGACTCCATTGTATCCTGGGTGCCGGCCCGAGGATACACGCTTGAGTGTAACGCTGAAGGCTCTAGAGATGAAGGCGGAGCACAAATGGACCGACACTAGCTTTAACACTCACATGAAATTCTGGCACGCTCCTCTTCCCAAGGACAACACATTGCCAACAAGTATGGAGGAGGCGAGGAAAGTAGTTTGCCCACTAGACCTACCGTACGTGAAGTACCACGCATGCAATCAACGACTGTGCACTTTACCGGAACGAGTACAAGGATAGAACCACATGCCCGGTGTGCGGCCAAGGACGGTACAAGAGAGGGAACAAGAAAGTTCCTCGAAAAGTGGTGTGGTACTTTCCTATCACTTCCTGTCTGTAGTGGTATTTCGTAGACCCTAAGGAAGCAGAGATTATGCAATGGCACGCGAAGAGGGAGAAGCTGGAAGATGATCCGGAGAAGGGCAAGATCCTAACACACCTCGCGAACGCTAGCCAGTGGAATGAGCTAGACATCGAATTCCAAGATGAGTTCGGGCTCGATCCAAGGAACGTTAGGCTGGGCATGAGCACCGACAGACTCAAGCCCTTTGGCAACCAGAGTAGCACGCACAACACCTGGCCCGTGTTTGTATGGCCGTACAACCTCCCACCCTGGTTGTGCACGAAGCAGCGGTATGTACACATGAGTATCCTTATCCAGGGGCCAAAACAACCGGGTGTCGACATGCATCTGTATCTTAGGCCCCTGAAAGAGGAGTTAGCGACGCTGTGGGAGATGCCGGCACGTACGTGGGATGCCTACACTGGAGATTATTTCGACCTGAGAGCTGCGTTCTTCACGACGGTGCAGGACTATCCTGGTTACGGATATGTAGCGTGTCAGGTGAACCACGGATTCTGTGCATGTGTCAGGTGTATGGATAAGACCCCGCATCTGCAGCTGCCGAGGGATCCCGGGTCTTCGAAAACCGTGTTCCAAAGGACTCGAATGTGGCTTCGCAAGGATCACCCGTGGAGAAAACGCGGAGACCTGTTCAATGGCAAAGACGAGATCGAAAATGCCCCACGTCGACCGTTAAGCGGCGAAGAAATCAAGGAGCTTCTGGACAATTGGGAAGAGTGCCCTGCGCCAGGAAAGAAGCGACCAAGGGAACAGCCATCACCGCTGCATGGAGTATGGAAGGCGAGGTCCGTTTTCTGGGACCTTCCTTACTGGAAGGTCCTCCACACGCCCCATAGCCTCGATATGATGCACATCACGAAGAACGTTACCGAGAGCCTGCTCGACACTCTGATGAACATGCCGGATAGGACCAAGGATGGGCCGAAAGCAAGAAGCGACCTAAAATTGCTTGGCATTAAGAAGGAACTTCAGTACCCCGATAGTGACGATGACGATGAACAGACGGAAGGGACCCAGGGTCGCCGCAAAAGGGCTAAGAAGAATGAGTTGGTGCTTAAAGCTGCATCCTTCACTCTAAGCGAGGAGGATCTCGAGAGGTTTTTCCATTGCCTCCTAGGAGTCAAGGTTCCACATGGCTACTCTGGGAAGATAAGCAGATATCTGGACGTACCGAAGAAGAGGTTTAGTGGGATGAAGTCTCACGACTGTCACGTGCTGATGACGCAGATACTCCCTGTTGCGATCCGAGGGATAATGGACGAGCACGTCCGTGAGACGCTATTTGGCGTCTGCAACTTCTTCAATGTCATATCTAGGAAGTCTATCGGCGTGAAGCAGCGCAAGCTACAGGAAGAGATCGTCGAGATACTATGCGAGCTCGAGATTTACTTCCCTCCCGCGTTCTTCGACATCATGGTGCATCTGCTTGTCCATGTCGTGGATGACATCATCCATCTCGGGACGGCGTTCCTGCACAACATGATGCCATTCGAAAGGCTAAACGGTGTCATCAAAGGATTCGTTCGCAACAGGTCCCGTCCAGATGGAAGCATAGCCAAGGGCTTTCTGACCTACACGTGCATCTCCTTCTGCCAGAACTACCTAAGCACCGAGAACCAGGATGTCGGTCTGCCCACCAGGAAGCACCTCGGGAGGCTCGCTGGATTTGGTCACCGCGAGGGCTACCGCGCACTCCACGTCGGCATCGAACTCGAACACGCCGACTTTGATAGGGCAAACCGAGTCGCGCTACAACACATACAGTTGGTCGGCCCCTGGGTGGATGAGCACAAAACCTTAATCGAGCAAAAGCTCGCCAACATGGGCAAGCCGAGGAAGAAGGGAGACGTAACCAGAGAGCACAACGCCAGCTTCATGGGGTGGTTCAAGAAAAGGCTACTGTAAAGTCCCATGCCGACGCCTTATACTGAAGATTAGAAACTCATATTCTCACTCTCACAGGGCCCCGGGTGCAACGTTAGGACCTATCAGACGTACGACATCAACGGCTACAGATTCTACACCGAGGAGAAGGACAAGAATAGCGAATACCAAAACTCAGGAGTAACTATGCTATCATACGCTGATGACGAGACTGATGTCAAGGAAAGATTCTACGGAAAGGATCGAGGAGATATGGGAACTCGACTACTGCGGAGTGACGGTGCCGATGTTTCGTGTCAGATGGGCCAAGAGCGTCGAAAAAGATGGCCGGTTTTTCACCAACATGGTTAAACCCGATGCCAAATTGAAGAACGCCTCCACGAAAAATGAGCCATGGGTGCTCGCTAGCCAAGTTGACCAATGCTTCTGCATTACCGATCCGGTAAAGCCAAGCGGTGTTGTCGTGAGGAGGGGCAAGAGGAGCATCATCGGAATGGAAGGACAAGCAAGACATCGAGAAGAACGGCGATCCCAAGATCGAAGAGGAATTCGACAAGTACTTCGACAAGCCAACTACTTATGCTAAAGTAAGAAGGAAGACTACCCTACCGGCTAAAGGTTACCCGTACACGAGAAGAAATCTCAAGGTGGTCAGCCTAAAGTATTCTACCGCGAAGAAGAAGGGCAAGCAAGTTGTTGTGAAAAGACACTAGCTACCTCGGAGCCGACTTAGTGGTTTTTGACGCCTTTTTTTGTACTAATTAATGCTCATGTGTGTTCGCGCGCCTGCATATATGTATTACTTTGACAAACTAATGTATGCGGATATTGATGTGGGTGTGACACAAGCATATATATAATATAATATCGAGGCAAATATATTAATTCTTGTTTTTAATAGGCAAATATATTAGTTCTTGCTTTTAATATATTATTACCATTCTGAAAATATTTTTTAAAAAGTCAAAAAAAAGATATGGCAGCCAGCAATCGAACCTGGCCACCCCAGGTTCAGAACAAAGGAGCAAGCGCTGAACCAGTGTGGTAAGCAAGTGTTTCTGTCAAACAACAACGCAACGTGCCTTTTATGTACCATCTCCAACAATTATGTGGCGCATATCTGTACAGATGCGCCACAGAATTCTTTGACTTAGTGTTTTCAACCTCACTGCCCCAAATCGAGTCAATCCCAACCCTAGCTAGCACGCCTCCGCTCTCGCCGCCGCGCCCGCCCCCTTTTCCCCCGCTCTCGCACGCCTCGCTGCGCCGCGCCGCCCTTGCCCCGCCGTTCCGCCGCACCGTGCTTGCCCCACCGTGCCGCCGCGCCGCACCCGCCTTGCCTCGCCGTGGCCTCGCAGACCTCACCATGGCCTCGCAGAGCACCAGGAGGAGGAGGCCCGCTCCGGCATCCAGGACCACCGCCACCACCACCCCGCAGGTGACCCCCTCTCCTCCTTCCCTGCCCCCTTCCTTCACTATGCCCTACCTCTAGCCAGCCCACGCTAACCTCGCCATGGCCTCGTAGAGCACCAGGAGGAGGAGGGGCTCCGGCGACCAGCCAGCGTCCTGAACCGCTGCGAGTTCCTTCCAGGTAACAGAAAATTCATTGACTTCTAAGCCAATCAAAGCATAAACAAGCTAGTACAAGGAATAATCCTAAGCCAACCAAAAATATAAAAAATCTTGGGTTTAGGAAGAGGCAGTACTCCTGGCACACGAGCGCGTTTCTCCCTCTTCTGTCATGGTTCATGTATTTGTTGGCTGATTCTACTTGCTTTATAGCGTTTGCCCTGTTATTTATCAGTTTTAGCTTTTGCCCTGTTTCATGCGCCGTTCATCTGCTGGGAACTGGATTATGTTTAGTTTCTTGTCTTTTGGGATCATGGGCTGGACTCCAGTTTGAAGTTTTCTGCATACTCTGGTTGTAAGTTGGATAGGCAGATAGCTCTATCAGTTGTTTCAACAAGAAGATAGTAAAATGAATTCTAATGAGCACAAGGTCCGAGGGAGTTTGTGGCAATAAAGACAATTCTTCTTAGGGTTCAATACAACTAATTCAGGACAAATGTATCTTGATGTACGACTCCCCCAATACAAATTTCTCCATATGGAACCAAATGACAGCCAAGAGGACAAATTGTTAAATTATCATAAATATACAACAGACAACATTGATGCTAAACCACAACTGACTCTACTCTCAGGAAAAAGCAATTTACATCTGGGAAGCAGCCTTGGCACTTCGGAGCATCAGTTCTGGCAGACGAACACACAGTCTATGGAGGGTACTAAGTTCTTTAACTGCTTATTGCTCTCCAAGAGGTGTGTATCAAAACCAACCTAAGTTAGAAATACATCAACGCATGAGACACAAGAGAGCACAATGATTCAGTGACATTCTAGGTCTTCGAGGTTTTTTGCCGCATAGCTTAAACTGCTATGTGACAGATTATAATGTCCACTGGCAGTTTTTTGCCACAAAGCTTAAACTGCTATGGTGGACGATTTATATAGCATTGCCAAAAAACTAAGAAAGGCTCATGTAAGTGCTGTAAATAGCACCGAATATTCACTAAATAAAGGCTCGTCGAACATGATTGAGCTTGCTAGATAAAACAAGGATATCTTCTTACAAACCATCAGATTGTGGGTTCCATCAAATCTTATAGACCTGTTTTCAAAATGGAAATGTCATTATTACAACTGATGATACATCTGACTTTTGTTGATTAATAGTATAAGTGCAGTCATGTTCAGTACTACTCTTGTACTACAATGTACTGTATGCTTTTAGCTAGCTATATCTCTGCAGCCTGCACTGGACTTTGCTTTGCTATGAGTGAATCATGTATATCTTTGCAGTATCTCTCTGTCAGTATATCTCTGCAGTGTATCTTTGAGTGAATCATGATTTTAGCTATCTAGCTATATCTCTGTAGTATATCTTTGTCAGCTAGAAAAGAAAAGAAAAGACCATCATCAGGAGTTTCTATTGTATGGTGTTGGAGCACCATATGTGGCTGTGGAGCACAATTTGTGTATTTTTGTATGTGAAATGTTTGCAGGGAAATCACCCGAGCTGCCCATTTCTCCTGAAATGTTGATTTCGATCCATTTCGGTCGAGAAATGGGGCTCATATGTCAAAAAATTAGCGAAGGTCATGCCGAATTTTCCGGTCGACACTTAGTATTTTTTGACATATGAGCCCTATTTCTCGACCGAAGTGGAAGTGAATTGACACTTCGGGAGAAATGGACAGCTCATTTTAAATATTGTCAACAATAATTAATACTAACTTCCTTATTTTAATTTGTTTAGAAGTGTGCAAACATGTTGGCCGCCGATGGGGCCGGCACTTCTAAGGCCGCCATGAGCGTCGAAGACCAAGCCAGAGCGGCAAACCTCACTTTCTGGGAGGCGGCGGCGCAACATGAGGCGGCGGAGTCTCATCATGAGGATGTGGTAGCTACTGCGGGCCACGATGGGGATGATGATCAAGAGGGGGATGAGGACTACCGGATAGATGAAGCCTAGGAGGAGGATGCGACCACCTCCGATGGTGGAGGCCGCACGACCGATGGCGAGGACCGCACGGATGGCGGTAGCAGCAACCCATCCATTAAGAAGAATAAGAAGTCGAGGAAGGATCGGAAGCCGCAAAAGCTCGCCGACACCACCGACGAGATCACTCTGGTCTCGGAAAGTGGCCTTCCATTGGAGCCTCCGGATGTTGCCGCCGGGTACGGCATGCAACTCGGGTGCATCATCCGGGAAAGCATGTCGATCAACATGTAGCACCTGAGAAGTGAAGCGAATGAGCAGGTGGTGGCAAACTGCCTTAAGAAGCTTCACCGACGGTACAAGTTCCCAGCACCGTACATCGACAAACTGGAAAAATCCAATAAGGTGAACAGGTTAGCCATCACGAAGATGGCCAATGCCTTGAGCAGCTGGAGAACCCGGGTGAAGAACAAGATCGCGAAAAAGGAAAGCTGGGAGAAGATCAAGAAGGGTGAGCCCATGATCGATGAAGACGAGTTCAAGATATTCAAGGCGGAGATGGAGACTAACGAAGCGAAGGCATGGACGGAGTGGGGTCGGGAAATGCGGGAACAGAACATAGGTAACCACCGATGTGGAAGCGGCGATTACAGGGGAAAGAAGGCCATATGGGCAAGGGAGGACGCCGAGGTTGAGCGTCTCGGGAAAGAAAACCCGTTTTTAAAAATCACGGACAAGCAGACCCAGAACTTTGTCCGGGCCCGCTACTTTCGGACAAGGATTCCAAGGAATTCGTCACCGATGATGAGGATGTGAGGAAGTTTGAGAGTAAGCTAGTAAGGAATTTACCCGCGGTCCATTTGATTTCATTTTGAATAATGAAGGCAAGTTCCTAAATGGGTTCACCTTTCCTTATCTGCAGGACGCTGAAATCAAGGCTACACGCGAGGCGCCGGACTCGTCGTCCCAGGGCTCGACGGAGCCGTGGGACACGATATTCAACAGGGCGACCAACGCCTTCAAGGGGAGGCCACAGTCCGAGCCGCCCACGTCATTTAGCCGTATCCTTGGATTTGGTACGAGCACAAAGTTCCGCGAGTACTATAGCGAGGAAGCCAAGAAGAGAAAGGAGAGGCGGACCCAGTCGGCGGCTCTGGATCAAGCCGAGAAGGAAGAGCTGAAGCGAAAGATCGCGCATCTAGAGGCCAGTAAGGTGGACCAAGACGAGGTGAACGCGATAGTGTAGCAGAAGATCCTCGAGATGCTACCCCCTCGGCTGATGGAGGGGATAGCAAAATGGAATGCGGATGGTCAGGTGGGGCCGATACAAGTGCCCAGCGCCGGCGGCAGCACCTCGAGCCACCAAGTGTTGCAATACATGGTTACCCCGCCGCCCTCCATCCCCGCAGCGCAGCCGATGGGGTTAGATGCGCCGGAGCTGCCCCCTCCTGCCAAGACTACCAAGGCCAGTAGCCGGCGGTGGCGGTGCTTCCTAATGCACCCGAGACGGAGAAGAAGAAGGATCAACCACCGGCCGCCTGTGTCTCAACATTAGCCGAGCTTGGCCCCTCACCAAGGTAAAATAAGTAGTTAGTCAGCGTGCTCTACTTAATGCCTTTGATTGGCTGCCATCTCATGATGCATATCTGTATGCCACAGGACACTCCGTGCGTGCTCCTGCACAAGGTGCCCGACGGCGAGTTGAAGGATGTTGCCACGGGCAAGCTAATACAACCGGTGAACCGCATGATGCACTGCAAGCCCATGGACGATGCCGTGATGCGCGTCGAGTTGGGTCGGGTGTTGGGGGTGCGAAGACATGGACCCTCCCATGCAACCTCCAGGAGCCGACGAGCACCTGACCCTGGAAGGTTGCCATGGCTATCCCATGATTTGGCCAAAGACCCAGATTCATATTGGGTCTCGCTCCACCAGTGCCACCTCGGTCGTCCGGCCGCCAAGGACGAAGCCTCCTACTGCACCGGTCGTCGTCGCCGCCACCACAAGCCGTCACCAGAGACTCTTGGGAGCGTCTGCACCGGCGCCACAAGCAGCCAAGGGCGTGGTTGCTCCTCGACTGCCATCGCCCCCGCCTAAAGGCAAGGTCGTGGCACCGCAATAGCCATTGCCACCACCCCAGGATGACATGGACACGGTGGCCTTCGCTGCCAACATCGAGGTGGATGATGATGATGATGCCCCGATCGACGTCAATGCCTTCGTCAACACCGGCGCCAGCAAAGGACCATTCATGCCTCCTCTCGTTGAAGAAGCATCATTCCGCGATCAAGCTAGCCATCCCAAGAAGCGCCTGGTCTTCCGTGGGTTTTCTCAGGAGACGCCTCCGGTCGCCGAGACACAACCTCCATCGGCCGGAGTCATTTTCAGCCCTGACACACTCCGCAGGACGGCCGATGACGGGTTAGCATCGCCAGTGGAGGCTGCTGATGCGAAGAGGAAGAGGGTGAGGAAGAGGCCGAACAGGAACAAGGACAAGGCTGCGAGCTAGCCCGCTCCGATCCGTTACCGGGACGACGTTGTACCACCCCGCGAGGATGGCTTGACCAGAGTGCATGAAGCTGGTCAGCCCATACTGCCTCTGGAACTGCGCCGCCTAGCTTCGGGAGCTATGATGAGTTTGCATGAAGGTGTCCTGACACTGGAGGGCCTCCTTCTCAAGAACAAGGACCCGAGTTACCCGGTGTTCACCGCCAAGGTGCCGGAGGACGTGGGCTTCATCACCGATGCCCCCGCGGATGTGTTCTTCATAGCCTATGAGGACATCTTCAAGCTGTTCCACTCGAGACGGCTGGACTATAACTTGGTCCGCCTATTCACGCTCAATCTGGCGATGAAGGTCAAGAGAGAGGACACCCCGTTCGTCGCGATAGCGGATCCCTACTACATGCGGGGTAGCCAGCTGGAAGAAGGAACAAGGACCCGGGCCCGGGCAAAGTCCTACCTTCAGAAGCTATTGATGGACAACAAGAGGAAGGACAACATCCTTGTGCCTTTGTTTCCCGAGTAAGTGTACACATCCTCCTACCGCCGTCGTAACACATAAGTATTTCTTTCCATTGCTCTTTTCCAACATCCCGTTCCACATTGTGTGTTGCGCAGAGATAAGTACTGCACGCTCATCGTCCTCTCCACGAGGTATTCGCTTGCCACCTACTTTGACTCAGGGAGTGCGAGGAGGAAGAACTACGCCAGAGTAAGGAGCGTTCTGGATGATGCTATCGATGGCTATGCCAATCAGGGAGGCCCCTTCAACTATAAGGGGAGGCTTACAGGGACGATGGCCGACACAAGTTCAAGCATGTGTTCGAGTTCCCCTGCGTCAAGCAGCCGTCTGACAGTGTGAAGGAGGCCTTCTATGTTTTCCATCACCTCAAAGGGTTTTTCCGGGATTGCGAGATGCTAACGCTGCCATCTTCTCTCCAAGGATGGGCCCAAAAGTTGCATGGGATCAGTGACCCCGATCTCAAGGAAGACTTCCATGATACGCAGGTGAAGCTGTCACATATCATCATGGAACAGGTCAACACACATGGTGGGCTCTTACACCAGCCCAGGTCGTTCACCAAGGGGGAGATCGAAGCCCGCCTCAAGGCGCAGGGTGACTTCAGGACGTGGACGACGAAAGACATGTACAAGCCGTTCCCGGCGCCCTGCGAGGAGAAGGCTACTTGACCGAGAGAGCGTGTGTATCGGTGGACATGTAGTGTGTGTGTCGAAAAACTTAACTTGCCTAGCTTGAAACCGTCGTTGTTATTGTGTCGGACATGTTGTCGTGTTTCTTTCATTGTCATCGACGCATTGTTTTAAGTTTATGAATGCCTTGCTCTAATATTTGTCAACATATATATTTGCATGATGTACTAATATGCCTTGTCAATAGAGATGCCGATGTATGTTGTGTACAAGGGTCGGGTTCCAGGTGTCTACGAGGAGTGGGTGGACTGCCACCAACAAGTGGACAAGTTCAGCGGCAATAGCTACAAGAGATACGCGACTAGAGAGGAGGCGGTGGCCAAGTGGAGGAGACACGTGTGGAAGAAGAACCAGACGAAGATCTTGGTGCCGCTCCTCCTCACCGGCATCGTGGTTACAGTGTACTACATTCTGTCCTAAGGTATAAGCGGTGACAACATTGCACAGTTGTAAGTTATGTGAGTGAGATGAACACTTGTGAAATATACTTGTACACTTATTCGGTTCTAAGTGATGTGATTGATGAACACTTGTGAACATTCGTGCTTGTTGATGTATTATATGTGAACTGGAACATTTGTACTGCTGTGTGCAGATTTTTTTGAATTTCTGTTAATTTTTGTGTATTTCCTGTAATATACCTGTATTTGTACCAGATTCTGAAAATTTCAAAATTCTGAAAAAAGGATTCTGTGGCGCATATAACTATATGCGCCACATAATTTGAAGAATTCTGTGGCGCATATAAATATAATTTTAGTGGCGACAATTTAGTGACGACTGCTAGATGCGTCACAGAAAGTTGTTTTGGTACGCCACTGATAACGTTTTTCCTAATAGTGTATCTTGTGCCTTTCCTTTTTGGCTGTAGTAATTCTGATGAACCCCCGGACGGTTCTTTGTGTGATCGATCGATCGATCTGATGTGCTACACTGATACCGATATTACCTCTGCATCTCTCTTTTTTCTGCACGACAATCAGCGCATTTTAGCAATCCAGACTCTTCAAATGGGGCTACATACGTACACTTTCTCGCTTTCCCGTAGTACATAATTTAATTAGGTTAAGATCCATACATAAGAAAAATAAGACCAAGCTTGTTTGATACGTAGTACAAGTAATCAGCTGAACTTACTGAATTGCATGCACTAGCTATCTTAAACAAAAGTCCAAACTGACACTAGTAGAAACCAGGCCATTTGCCCTGGTTCGTAAGGGCCTTTAGCTCCGGATGGCGAATCGGGACTGCAAAAGCGGGACTAAAGGTCCCCGGTTCGGTTATGAACCGGAGCTAGAGGTCCAACCACATGGCCTACGAGGCGCGCTGGACGGCAGGACATTTAGCCCCGGGTCGTGTTATGAACCGGGACTAAAGATTCCCTGCCGCGGCAACATTTTGGGCCATTTGGCTGCCGCGGCGTTGGATGGGGTTTTAGGGTTTTTTTTCTTTTCATTATGTGTTTTGTGTTTAATTATTTTTCGTTCTGTGTTTTCATTAGAAACAAGTTTTCGTATACATACAGAACGCTACTATACAGTATTTGTACACATTGACGCAATATATAATATAATTTCTCTTACAAGCATACATGGAGTCCCAACCGGGTCCAGAGCATGTCTATTTGATTACATGGAGATCATTACATGGACGCTTTAGGATCTACGTATAGAGTATTCTCCGCATGGGTCTATGACCTCGTCGACAAAAAATGCAGCAAATTCCTCTTGGATTGCTATTAGGCGGTCATCTGGTAAGAGCTTGTCTCGCATCGCGTCCAACTATATAAAAAGGAAATCGTATGAATTAGACCCAACATAACATTTTATAATAAAAATAAATGATAAATATATTGTTTACTTACTCGAATATTTTCCGAGGGCTTCTCAATACTGATGCGAATGAACTCGCACACGTAGAATCCACATAGATTAGTTCCATGTGGCTGCCTCGCGCACTTTACAAGAATAGAATTCAATCAAATAATAACTCTAGCATGATAAATGCACATAAACTAGAATTAAATAAATGCGCGGACTTAGCTTGTACTACTTACCGAGAGTGATTCAAAAAATAGCTCCTCACGCCATTGACCGCGGACATGGTTCTTGAACTGTGTCCAAACCCTACCTGACAAAGAAAATTAATGTATGAGTTAATAACTACTTGATATTCCAGAAAATGAACGAAAGAAATCGATATAGTGCGATAATGGTTGAAATTACCTCTGGAGCACATCGATAATGCTGCGGTAGTTTTCAATGTCTTTGTTTAGTGAGTCCATGATGTGAACTCTTCCCAAGTCAACTGAAATGCTTAGAAGAATCCAGTGATACCTACGCAAGGTTTACATACGTCAGTAACTCATCATTTACACTGAACATCGAGTCAGCAAAAGTTAATGTATACAAAAACTCACTTGACGTCGTGGTAAGGAAATAGTATTTCATTACAGAAATGTTGTTTCGTGAGAAACCGCAACAAGTTGTGCTCGGTCTCCAGTGGTTTATCCAATAGTATAGCTCCATGAACTCGATGTGGGTCAATGAACCCAAATCCATTGACAGCCTTTCTTTTACAATCGAGCATCTTCATTCTGCATCATTATATATAGCACACAAAAGAATATAGTGAGTATACTTACTGGCAATGAATTGAACAAGCTGAGATAGAGACCTAATTACATAAATAAAGTAATCACTTACAGACAATACGAACTGAGGATAGTTTTGTCGAGTTCCTTTAGATTGAATAACTGAAATAATTCTGTAAATTCAATAGGGACCTCGTCTTCAGTGAAGTAATGCGATTTTCGAACTTTCACTAAGAGCCAATTTCGCTGTTCTTTTGATGCTATCATGTACTATTCATGGAATCGTCGCATTTGTGTCGGCATATCGCGAAGCCTCTCAGAACTGACCAGAGGCTCCCCAGGAACAAATTTGGGTGCTACCTCAGCCTTGGGCATATCGCCGTGAAGAATTTCATGAATAGGCATACCACATTGCTCGGCCAATATCCTAGCCGTTTCCGGATCCATAGGTTCTACCTCATATAGTTGAGGTTCGGGTATGTTCACCTGGAGTGGGGGGAGCGATTGGTTTGCTTGTTTCCCCAGCTGGAGAACATCTCTTTTGGTTCTTCGGCTACCACTCGATTGTTTTGCTTGTTCCCCCTGCTGGGGAACCTATTTTGTGATGCTTCCTCTACTGCTTGATCTCTTCTGTTTTAGTGTCTTCTGAAGACATCGTGTATAGTCATCTGGCGCATTTAACTGAGCTTGGTTTTATTTGGACCTCTGGCTCAGGTTGTTTCTTTTTAAAATGAGCATCCACTTCGGCCCGTACGACCGCATCAGTGTCCTCATCGGTCAGGTCGTAAGCCATCTTGGGAGGAACCGGCGGTACTCTTGGGAGGGGCGACAACTGTCGCTTTGGGCGTCGGTTATCGCTCGACGGAGCGGTGGTATTCTTCTGCTTTTGGCCCTTAGTGGGTGGAGGCGGCGCGTAGATTGAGATGGACTCGTGTTGGGGTCATGGATTGGACTATTACTGGGAGGAGACGGTGCACTTGGAGGTGGACTTGGAGGATACGGTGCACTGGGAGGAGATGCTTGCCTTGGAGGTGGTGGATTGTTTCTCGGTGGAGAAGGTGGCCTTGGTGTCAAGCCTGGAAACTTGATGTATTCTTTTTTCCAAAGAATGAAGCACTCGTGACTTCTCCCAGTGTCGTCTCCCCTTCACCTCCAAGGATGTCAAGTTGTAGTGACTGACACATAGGTAGAATTTCATCCACACCGACACGAGCATAACCAGCTGGAATCGGATTGCAATGGTAGGTTCCCTCTGCAACCTCTTTTATCACTTTAATAAGTTCTTTCTTGGGTGAATAAATTTCTTCGGCTGTAACAATCTCACCTGTTTCTGGGTCTAATGATGCCCCATGCCCGAATACCCAATTTCTTGACCTCAAGGGCCAACTAGACGTAGCTGGAGTGACCCCTTTAGCCTCCAGGTCAGCCTCAGCTTTATCCCACTTAGGCATGGCACTCCTGTAGCCACCTGTTCCCATATGATGGTGATATTTATTTTTTGCTTCATTTAACTTATTTTTTGCTGATATTGCCTTAGCTGGTTTCGAGGTCTTGTATTCTACAAATGCGGCCCAGTTATCCTGCTGCAACTCTAGTGGACCAACGAATGGAGGAGTTTTTTTCTTCAAGACATACTTGTGGTACAATCTTTTTTTCCATTTCTTGAATAGTTCGGCCATCTTCTTAAGAGCAGAGTGCTTGACTTTCCTCGTCATTTGCTGTGTGAGCTCATCAGTCTCTAAGACTGGTAGGGTGAAATGTGTCATGAGAGAATTCCACATCGTATCTTTCGCTCTGTCATCTACAAAACTAGCCCCAGCTAGATCCTTTTTCTTTACTGGCTTGTTCCCATTTCGCGTGGTGATCGGGACTTTGTCTCTAACAATCACTCTGCATTGACTTGTAAATGCATTCGCAGATTCTTTGGGCTCCAGTGGTTGATCCTACGGAGAGACTAAGTCAATGCTGAAACAGACATTAGCGGGCAACTTGTGTGTCGGGCCTCTTGTCCTTGTAGAAGATTGGCCAGAAGCGAAGGTCTAAGAGAAGAAACATTCGTCAGTACATATATACGAATTAATTAGTGCATCTATACTAGTAAACGATCGATAGAGGCTTTTTATACCTCGACGGAGTTTGTCATTATTATGGTGTCTTCACCATGGTCTCCACCATGGTCAGCACCATCATCTCCACTATTTTCTCCACCATCGTCTCCTCCAGACAAATTAAGATATTCGGAGCCATCATAATAAGACCCCCCAGTACCCTCATCTATAATATTGAGAAGCTCCTCTTCATTCTGTCTACCGTTCATAGCTTAACTAATACAGAAAAAGAATATTGCATTAAGTAAATGAATATTACAACTGCGACAACTCGGATACAGTACTTAGTGATTAAGATAAAATACAATAATATAAGATAAAATACATTATTAATACATCTCACTCATAATATAAAGTATATTATTAATACATCTCGCTCATAAGATAAAGTACAATAATATAAGATAAACTAGTGAACGCGGCTGCCGCGCTTTGTGCTACGGGAGCTCTACAGCCACAGAAGAGGAACCATCACCGGAGAATAGCTCGGGTGAGATCCGTGAACCTGCCAGATATTGGAGAACCTAGTCTCCAAAAGATACATGTATCATCGTACATGCTCGTCCTCCTCCCTGATACGGCGATGTACCACCTCCTCGGGGGCTGGCTCCCTCTGCACCGCTCCTGGACCTCGTGGACGCCACCAAAGAAGCTCTGGGTCGACGATGATACCCGGATTCCCTACCAAGGTACGAGTCCCAATAGGTAGCACCTCCTAGTGCCAACCCGGCGGAGTCTAGAATCGGACATCCCCGACGGAGTCCAGTAGGCTCGGACGAGGTGGACGCGGCATAACTAAATAATAGCAATAAATAATCATAAAACATAAACAGTAACTAAATCACTAAGTATATATTTCCCTAATAACAATAACCCGAAACCTATCACTAACTAAACTAAACCTAATTAACTAAGTATTCTAACTAACCCTAGATAAATACTAACCTATACAATTAACCTAATACTAATACTAACTAATTCTAAATACTAACCTAATACTAACTAATATTAATAGAAAATACTAATACTAATCTAATACTAACCTAAATAATAATACTAACTAACCTAATACTAACCTAAATACTAATACTAACTACCCCTAAATACTAATTAACCATAAATACTAACGACCCCTAAATACTAATTAACCCTAAATACTAACTACCCCTATATACTAATTAACCCTTAATACTAATATAATGATAGTAAATACTAACCTAATACTAATATACTAACTAACCCTAAATACCAATTAACCAAAATTAACAACATATAACCAAAATTAACAACATACTAACCTAACTAACCCTAAATACTAACCTGAACGGAGGCGGCACGACGGGGCGCGGAGACGACGGTGCGGGCGGCGGCGGCGGCACGGACGTACGTCGCGCGGAGACGAACGGCGCACGACGGCACGGACGGCGTGGAGACAGACGGCGGCAGCGGCACGGACGGGCGTGGGCGGCGCGCGGCTCGCACGGCGGCACGGACGGGCGGCGGCTCGCGGCGGCGCAAACGGGCGCGGGTGGCGGCGACATGAAAGGTCGGAGTCTGGGAAGAAATGATCTGGCTCTCCGAGTCGTGCCACGACCCGGGGTAGGGGTGGGTATTTAGACCACCACCCCTTTAGCCCCGGTTCGTATTACAACCCGGGGCTAAAGGTGTTTTCGGCCCGCCGAACTTCCCGCGCACCACAACCACTTTAGCTGGGCTAAAGGTTATTTTTGGCGCCAAAACCAAAAATGGTTTATAGTTTTTAGAAAATTATTTATTATATATCAAAATTTTCAGAAAAAGAAGATCTATAATTTAAATCTATTATCATACTTTGTTATACAACTTAAATGAAATTATCTATTATTTAACAAGTATTATATTTATTAGAAATGTTCACAAAAAATAATAAAAATATAGTTTATTATTCAAAAATGGAAAAAATACATATAATATACCAAAATATTCACAAAAATATAGTAGAAATGTTCTCCCGCCATTTCCCCCGCTTCCCGCCATGTTCTCTCGCCATTTCCCCCGCTTCCCGCCATGTCCCTCTATATCTAGGCCGACCGCCATGTCTATCCACACATCCACACCTTCTCTCTCACAACAATGGACACCGCTTACTGGGCTTTTCTGACGCTCGAGGAGACGGAGGCGCTGTGCGCCTCCCATGCCCGCCGGTGTACCGGCTGCCCGCTGGCTGGATGCTGAGCGCTGGAGGGGTTCCTGTTCCTCCTGTGTCTCAAGGTTCGGCCCGCCAGGCGGCCATCACGAACCACTTCTACCTCGAGCTCACGCCGGAGCAACGGATGGATCCCCATTGGGATCCCAACAACCTCGACACCTGGAATGCCTTCTTCGCAAACCGGCGGGAAAGGGAGCTCGCCAGGTACGAGGGTGATAGCCCGCCCCCAGTGAACCACAACGAGGCTGGTCGCTGCCTGTGGTGGGCGAACCGGACTATCGCCGGTGTGATGCACTACATCGCCATGGGAGACCATCCTCGCCTGAGGTACCTGCACTTTCACCAGCAGCATAGCCACAAGAATGGTAGTGGTAGTGAAGGCCTAGGGCGTACTAGGGTCGTCATCTGGGAGCCCCTCCCCCGCGCGTCGTGAATCCGAGGCCGGAGGATCCATCCGCGTGCTACGAGGAAGGGCTGAGGATCCATCCGCATGCTACGAGTGACCACGATGACGATGACGATTCCGAAGACGACCTAGAAGCTGTGTACTATAGGGCTAGATATGATTATGACTAATTTTTACGTTTTAATATTAATAAATATCTGGCCACAACAAGTTGCAATACTACCTATTGAGATCGAGATAGTTCATATCCATATACATATAAGAAGATCATTAAAAATAAAGGTTTAATAATATTGTACATCACCAACATCCACACATGTTAGGGTTTTCTTCTAATCCGTAACCATGGAGCATCTTCCTTACTTAACGGGATGCTTGGGTCATCCTTCACAGCGAAGGGCGGAATTTCATGAAACTTATCATAATCGTCTGACATGTCTGTCTTATCCTCCACCCCCACGATGTTTCTTTTTCTTGAAAGAACTATGTGGTGCTTTGGCTCATCAGATGCTGTATTCTTTTGCTTATCTTTCCTTTTTCTCGGTTTGGTAGACATGTTCTTCACATAAAAAACCCGAGCCACATAATTGGCTAGGACAAATGGTTCATCTATATACGCAAGGTTGTTGAGATCCACTGTTGTCATTCCATATTTCTTGTCTACCTCAACCCCGCCTCCTGTCAGCTTGACCCATTTGCACCGAAACAAAGGAACCTTAAAAAAAGGTCCATAGTCAAGTTCCCATATCTCCTCTATGTAACCATAATATGTATCCTTTTGCCCATTCTCGTCTGTTGCATCAAATCGGACACCACTGTTTTGATTGGTGCTCTTTTTATCTTGGGCGATCGTGTAAAATGTATTCCCATTTATCTCGTACCCTTGGAAAGTCAATATAGTCGAAGATGGTGACCTGGCCAACAAGTACAACTACTCTCCAACATTTATGTCATTCATGAGATGTGTCTGCAACCAACCGCCAAAAGTCCTCATATGTTCATCTCTAATCCAGGAGCCAGGCTTCCCCGGGTTGTTGGAGTGTACAATATTCTTGTGTTCCTCAATATACGGAGCCACCAAGGTGGAACTTTGCAGAACTGTGTAGTGTGCTTTAGTGAGAGAATGTCCGTCCATACATATCCTTGCTTTCTTTCCTAGCGTGCCTTTTCCACTAATTCTACCCTCATGCCGTGATTCAGGAACACCGATGGGCTTAAGGTCAGGAATAAAGTCAACACAAAACTCAATGACCTCCTCTGTTCCATATCCCTTTGAGATGCTTCCTTCTGGCCTAGCACGGTTATGAACATATTTCTTTAACACTCCCATGAACCTCTCAAAGGGGAACATATTGTGTATAAATACAGGACCAAGAATGTTAATCTCATCGACTAGGTGAACTAGGAGGTGAGTCATAATATTGAAGAAGGATGGTGGGAACACCAACTCGAAGCTGACAAGACATTGGACCACATCTTTCTGTAACCTTAGTAGACTATCTAGACTGATTACCTTCTGAGAAATTGCATTGAGAAACGCACATAGCTTCACAATGGGTACTCGAACATTTTCCGGCAGGAGTCCCCTCAATGCAATCGGAAGCAGCTGGTTCATAAGCACGTGGCAGTCATGAGACTTTAGGTTTTGAAATTTTTTCTCTGTCATATTTATTATTCCCTTTATGTTCGACGAGAAACCAGACGGGACCTTGATACTGTAAAGGACTTCAAAAAAGATTTCCTTCTCTTCTTTGGTAAGCGCATAGCTAGCAGTACCTTCAAACAGCTCTGGATGCATGCTGTCTCGGTCTTTTATACGTTGTTGGTCCTGGCGTGCTTCAGGTGTATCTTTGCTCTTCCCATACACGCCCAAGAAGCCTAGCAGCGTCACGCAAAGATTCTTTGTTAGGTGCATCACGTTAATTGCAGAGCGGACCTCTAGGACTTTCCAATAGGGTAGCTCCCAAAATATAGATTTATTTTTCCACATGGGTGCGTGTCCGACATCGTCCTTCGGAACAGATTGTCTACCAGGACCCTTTCTAAAGATTACTGTTAAATCCTTCACCATGTCAAATACATTATCACCAGTACGGCGGATAGGCTTACACCGGCTGTCTGCCTCACCATTGAAATGCTTACCTTTCTTTCTTAGGATGTGCATGGGCAGAAAAAAATGATGATTCCCCAGGTACAGATTCTTCTTACATTTATCCAAATGTATACTTTCAGTCTCGTTTAAATAGTGTGTGCATGCATTGTATCCCTTGTTTGTCTGTCCTGAAATGTTACTAAGAGCAGGCCAATCATTGATTGTTATGAATAACAACTCTCGGAGGTCAAATTCCTCCTGCTTGTTCTCATCCCACACATGTACACCTTGTCCGTGCCACAACTGTAAGAGTTCTTCAACTAATGGCCTTAGGTACACATCAATGTCGTTGCCGGGTTGCTTCGGGCCTTGGATGAGCACTGGTATCATAATGAACTTCCGCTTCATGCACAACCAAGGAGGAAGGTTATAGATACACAGAGTCACAGGCCAGGTGCTATGACTGCAGCTCTGCTCCCCAAAAGGATTCATGCCATCTGTACTTATACCAAACCATAAGTTCCTCGCATCACCTGCAAAGTCCGGAAACTCTCTCTCGATTTTCTCCATTGCGACCGATCAGCGGGGTGTCTCAACATCTCGTCTTTCTTACGGTCTTCCATGTGCCATCGCAACAACTTGGCATGCTCTTTGTTCCTGAATAAACGTTTCAGACGTGGTATTATAGGAGGATACCACATCACCTTGGCAGGAACCCTCTTCATGCGGCGCTCGCCCTCAACATCACCAAGGTCATCTCGTCTTATCTTATACCGCAATGCAGTGCATACTGGGCATGCATCCAAATTCTCATACTCCTCGCCGCGGTAGAGGATGCAGTCATTAATGCATGTATGTATCTTCTGCACCTCTAATCCTAGAGGGCAGACAACCTTCTTTGCTTCGTAGGTACTGGCAGGCAGTTCGTTATCCTTTGGAAGCAACTTCTTCATTATTTTCAGCAACTTTTCAAATCCTTTGTCAGTCACACCTTTCTCTGCCTTCCATTGCAGCAGTTCCAGTGTGCTACCCAGTTTTTTGTGCCCATCTTCACAATTTGGGTACAACAATTTGTTGTGATCCTCTAACATCTTCTTGAACTTCAACCTCTCCCTTTCAGTTACGCATTCTTCCTAGGCATCAGCAATGGCCCGACTAAGATCATCATCAGGCAGATCTGATGCCCGTTCTTCATCTTTTTCTTCATCAATGTCTTCCATTGTAGTACCATCGTATTCAGGGTAGTCGTTGTCATTCTCTTGTTCTTTGTTGTCTTTCATCATAACCCCTCTTTCTCTGTGCTTGGTCCAGCAATTATAGCCGGTCATGAAACCAGACCGAAACAGGTGGCTATGAAGGACTCTTGAGGAAGAGTATTCTTTATGATTCCGACAGAAACCACATGGACAAGACATAAAACCATTCCGCTTGTTTGCCTCGGCCACAAGAAGAAAAGAATGCACGCCTTTAATGAACTCGTTAGAGAGTCGGTCAACATACATCCATTGCCGGCTCATCTGCATTATATAATTAATTAAGTACATCAAACATAATCATAATTAATTAGTACTAAAGATATGATGAACCTTTAGTCCCGGTTGGAGGCACCAACCGGGACTAAATGTGGATGTGGAGAAAACATGTCGACACTATGTCCTCAGTGGGTAGCACTAAGCCAGTAAATTAAATGACTCTACTATTTTGGGTGGGTGGCAGCATAATCATAATTAATTAGTACTAATCTAAAAAACAAAATTAAAACCAACAACCGAGACTAAAGGTATGATGAACCTTTAGTCCCGGTTGGAGGCACCAACCGGGACTAAATGTGGATGTGGAGACAACATGTCGACACTATGTCCTCAGTGGGTAGCACTAAGCCAGTAAATTAAATGCCGACACTATTTTGGATGGGTGGCAGCACTATGCCAGGGTGAGTGTGTCGACATTATGTCATCAGTTCCCGACACTATGTTGTGCTGCTTAATCTATAAATAGGTATGCATCCTTGTGAAGAACTGCAAGATGGTGTGCGAGACCAGGAACACCACTACGGCGGAGCTTCTCGAAGATGTCTTAAGACCTCGTCCTCAGACATCTTCGAGGAGCTCGTCGTAGGGGCACTCTCTAATATGTGAAATTAGTTAGCTCCACCAGCATACTGATTTAGCTAGAGAAGAATAAACCGAAAGATGGTGTGGGAGAGCAGGGACACCACTACGGCAGAGCTTCTCGAAGATGTCTTAGGATCCCATCCTCAGACATCTTCGAGGAGCTCGCCATAGAGGCACTCCCTAATATGTGAATTATGATGTCTCCTTATCAAGCTTTTATGAATTAACCCTATCTTTGTTACAATTTTTCCAGTTTGTTGAACGCAGGTAGACGAAAAAGGATATTTTGCCCAACTAGCTAGTTACAATGATGAACTCACGCATGTGTGTGCTTCTAAAATCAAATTTCGAGACTATGTGCCAAAACAAGATATATAGATAGAATTCACATATTGTGATATTTACCTTAGAGTTCCTTACACTAATACAAGATAGATAGAATCTAAACATCGATCTCATGCTATCATTGCAAAAATTACTACCAAACTAAATCCACAAATCCATCTATAAGATAGAGCATGAAATGAGCTAATATAGCAATGAGAGTTCAAAGGATGAAGTTGCTCACCTTTTAGAACCTTTGGATAGATGGGGCACCACAAAATATAGACAAATCCTGAGAAAAAAAAGGGCATGAACTCGAGCTTGAAGCAAGAAAGAGAGAGAGAGAGAGGAGAGCCACCGGCTTTAATGGTGGCTCGGGCAGGGGAAGAAGATATAGCCAAACCTTTAGCCCCGGTTCGTGTCTAGAACCGGGGCTAAAGGTCCACCTTTAGCCCTGGGTCGTATAACAAACCGAGACTAAAGGGTCTGGCGCCCGACTTGGCCTGCCTGAAACCCTTTAGCCCCGGTTTGTTACACGGCCCAGGGCTAAAGGTCCCGTTCGAACCGAGGCTAGTGCCTGCCACCCCCCTGAGGCCAGTTCTAGCCGTTGGACCGGGGCATTTGTCCGGTTTGTAGCAAAACCGGGGCTAATACCCCTGTACCAAAGGTCTGTTTTCTACTAGTGTGATGAAAATGGCTAGGCAATATATTTCAACATTCTCCCTATGTCATTGCCCTTTCGCCTAGTGTTACGTGTTTTTGGGGAACTGCAATATTTGTTTTTAATTTTTGCGTTGGCTGGGATTTTGATCCTAGGATCTCCTACTCTGATACCATATTGAATTGCATGCACCAGCCATCTCAACCAAAACTCCGAACTGATGGAAAGAGCTAGGCAATATATTTCAACAGAGTACTAAAGCGAAAGAACAGATTCGGGCACAATAGGTCGATGGTGGAGCGGAAGGAGCAAGGCAGCCACTTAACGAGGAGGAGGATGCTGGAAATTGAGCACAGTCATCGGGCGGCGCTGCGGGAGTTCCTGCATAAGAGATCTCACTTCTCGCCCATGCCAGGGGCGGATCCACCATAGGGGCGGGCAGGGGCGCCCCTCCAGGTCTCCCGACGCAGAGCAGGGTACCCCTGGCTCATCCCCTTCGTTTTTAGTCCGAAGCATCGCCATTTACATACAGCAGTTTCATTTCTGAATTTCTATCCAAGGGGTACGTATAGGAGGAAGAAACTAAGCTGGGCCTAAACTATATTGGACTTAAGTGATATAGGGAAGGCCCATTTGTAGTTTTTTTAGCTGGCCAAACAAAACCAAAGCAACGATCATGAAGGAATCGTTCAACTGGACCCAGCTGCCGCTCCCAATTACCAAATCCGAGTCTCCCAAATCCCAAATCCCTAGCCCTCCCGAATAGTGCCCCGAGTCCCGACTGGACCTGGAAATCTTGAAGAGGATGCCTACCTGATCGCGTTGCAGCTAGAGGAAGGCAGCAGCAGCGGCAGCTGCTTCGGTGCCGGCGATGGCAAGAGATGGTGCAGGCGAAATCAACCGCAAGCAGACACGTGATGACAATAACCAACAACATGAGGTATTTTTTGTGGGCTTGTGGCGATTCACCATAAAGAGGACTTAATTTGGGCATTTAATCTTGTAGGAAATTCCACGAACTGTTCCTGTTGTATTTAATCTAGCTGCCAATGTGTGTCTCACGCAAGAAAAATATATGTTAGTAGTTCTGTGTTTTTTCATGTTCCTAGTAGTTTTATTTCATGGATCATTACAATTGAATATTTTGTGTACCATTTATCGTGTTATTTCTAACTAGAAGAGTTGCATTTATTTGTAAAAACAAATCTCTATAAATGTTCGCCCTGGCTAAGCAAAATTTCTGGGTTCGCCACTGGCCGACGCCGATGTCAAAGTTTAGTATGTAGATGCAGGTTACGCCGTGGAGCTCGCCCATAACTGCATGGACACGGGTGGGTTAGAGACATGTTCAAAAGAGGAGAGAGAAAATAACTTCATCTTCAACATTGGGAAGTTACATATGGATTTTTCTACCTCTACCAAAACAAAAAGCTTGCAACACGAAAGTTGTGAGAAATAACGAGGTAAAGCTACTCCTGAAAGGACATTTTGAACATTTGATTATGTGCGATGAATATGACAACACTCATCAAAAAAACTCCAAATTTGACCTCGATTCCGAGAAGATACTGAAGGAGATATGCCCAAGAGGCAAATAATAGGGGTGTTTATTATCATATCTCAGTAGTTCATAATAGTTTTATATCATGCTATAAATGTATCAATCGGAAATATTAATATATGTGTGATATATAAACAAACCAAAAGGCCCCTAGTAGCCTCTATACAACTAGTTCATTGGGCAACCGATGATCAATGTTATCTGATCATGGAGCATTTATGCTAGTTAGCGATGAAGTCACATCATTGGTAATGATGGACATTACCCATATAAGTATTGCAACACGATCAAGTCACAAAGTTCACAACTGCAATAATCTGAAACGAAGTATCCTAATCCATAGACCGTGAGATCTTGTTTAATCACTGTCACCCGTGAGTGTTTTGACTGCATCAACTGTCACACTGTAGCAGGGTGATCATAAAGGTGTATGTTGTGTATTCTAGAGGGACACGTTGAGGTGCATGTATCAAGATCAGAATTTGTTCTCCCGAGTGATGGGAAGATACACTAGGCCCTCTAGGTGAGATTACATCCATAAGTTGCGCGGCATGTGACTAGGTCACAGAGATGGAATATCACAGGAACGAGTAAAGAAACACTTGTTAGTAATGAGATTGAACAAGGTATTATGATACCGATGATCAAGTCCCAGACAAGTCAGGTATCGAAATAACAAAGAGATTTGGACTCGATGTTTGTGGTCCAAACGACGTTGAAATCATGGATGCACACGGGTCATTATGGTCATCTTGTTTCCGCTATTGATCATTGATGAGTCATCTCGATCATGTATGTGATGTTCCTGAGCCGCATGGTAACAAACGTTATGGTTTAACGACGCCTGGAGATCATTATGGAATTAATGGAATCGCAAGAACCGGGATCGTTCTGGGTAAATTCAAAGGAGATTGGAATGAACCAAAAGGTGTTTTGAATCAAAAGGATTTAATAGAATATGTATTTTATATTAATTATTGTAATTAATAATAAAATAATATTTAAATTAAATAAAATGGGGAAACTTCCCTATTGGGTCAAATTCCCGGAGGGAACAAGGCCCAAGAGGGAAGGCAGCCTAGGGCAACCACCGCCGCCACCTTGTAGGCCAAGCGAGTGGGTCCCATCCCAGCCGCCGGCTCCCTCCTTGGGTCGTGTGTGCATGGGGCCCACCCTAGTCGGCCGGCCGGCCCCTCCCTTTGCGTGCCTTCCCACCTCCTCCTCCCTTTAGTCCCACTCTGAAACTTTTTTTTGATGGTGCCCACTTTTTTCCTATATATAGAGGTGTATATGGGAGGAAAAAGTACACCAATATTTTCTAAGGCAATTTTCTTGGGAATATTCTCTCCTCTCGTAAATGTGGCCCCAAAGTAAGGGTTACATAAGCGAGATGCTACTTCGCTGCAGCACGCCGTTGCTCAGCGGTGATTCCGGCTAGAAGATCTACTTCCACAATCCCGGCTGGATCAAGGAGAGCGGGGGTCGTCGTTGAGAATCAGACATGTGCAATACCTTGGAGGTGCTACCATTAGTGGCCGAGATCATCGCGCAAGGACCAAGAGTGACTTGCGAGGAGCATTGCGATCTTGAGGTCGAACGAGTACGACTATATCATCCAGGCTCAACATGTGCACAAAGCGCTTTCGGTCTACAAGTATGTTACCAATGCCTCTCTCTGTTACAACATTACTCATTGATAGATCTTGGATAGTTTCGTGTTACGCTAGTCAGGATTGTTTTTGTTTTCTACTAAAAACCCCTTCAGATATAGTTAATGAAACTAGGTACCGATGGTCGAAATGTTTGATTCAAGCGTTATCCCTAGGCCTGACTGTGGAATTCTTTAATGTTCATCCGAGCCATAACATGGAGGAGATATCTCCTCAGGCAACCAGTTGGGCCATTTTTGTCACACCTGGGTTTGCTCGACCTTATGCAGGATAGCAAATGCACCCGAAAAGATACTCTGCCTCTTTGTTCTACCCTGAGATCTTTCTCTCAAATAGCCCTTTGGCCCACTAATTAGTAGACATGACTCTTGAAGAAACTTATTGAAGGAAATATGTCCTAAGAGGCAATAATAAAGTTGTTATTCATGTATTCCTTGTATATGATAGATGTTTATTTTGCATTCTATAATTGTATTGTTAGGAAACGTCAATACATGTGTGTTTAATAAACAAAAAGGTTCCTAGTTATGCCTCTCTTATAGACTAGCTCGTTGATTAATAAGATGATCAAAGTTTCCTGATCATGGACATTGGATGTTGTTAATAACGAGGTCACAACATTTGTGAAATGATGTGATGCACATTCATCGGAAGTATAGCATTACGATCAAAGTCATTATGTTTATATTGCTATAACATCATACGAAGTAATATTAGTCCTTAGACCATGCGATCATGTTAATTGCTAACACCGGAAGAGTATCTTGATAACATCAAACATCACACCATAACAGGGTGTCTATAAAAGTGGGTTCAGTGCTACGAAGGTGTTATGTTGAGGCTCATGGATCAAGAATGGAATTTGTCAATCCCGATGACGGATAGATATACTCTGGTGCCTCTCGGTGATATCATATTAAGATAGCTTGCAAGCAAGTGATGTGATCACTAGAATGTTATATCACGGGAATGAGAAAAGAGTGCATGTCAGTAACGAGATCAAACTAGGTATTTGGATACCGATGATTGAATCTTGATCATGTATTATATCATGAGACAAAGGGATTAAGTTACTAGCGTTAAAGGTTCTCACGATCACAGAAGTCATCGTTGAATGTGCAGGAGTTAGTATGGATCTCCAGGTCCCGCTTCTGATTATTGATTTGAGAGGGGTCTCAATCATGTATACATTATTTGTGAACCATAGGGTGACACACTTAAGGGTTGCCGAACACCATTTTTGAGCACATATGTTTCAGACGAAAGAATTGCAAAGCGCTAGAATTATTTCGATGGAAACCGGAATTGTTTTGGGTGAAATTGCAGAAACTGGTTCTGCATGTGATATTGAAATGTTGCAAGGGTTTTATGTGAATGTTTGTTAATTAAAGTAATTAACAAAATTCTGAATAAAATAAATAAAAGAGTTTTATTAAATGAGAGTTGCATTAAATTTGGTGGAAATTTAATGCATGTGAGTGGAACTTTGGGTGGAGGCTAAATTAATGTGAGTGGAGCTTCCACCACATGAATGAGGAAGAGGTGGGGGCACCCCCCTTGGTCGCCGGCCATGGGAGGGGAGGATACCCCCTCTCCTATAAAGGGCCCCCCTCTCCTCCCTCACAAAGCACAGCTCCTGGTGAAGGATCTCTCTCCCCCTCTAGATATATTTCCCCATGGTCTCGGATTAGCGAGATACATGTTCCTAGTGGCCTTGCGTCTAGAAGGAGTTGCTGCTTCCACTAATTCACAAGAGCGAGGAGGTGGAGGTTGTTCGGTGGCTTGAACGTGTGTGCGAGGACAGATGCACTGCTGATATGCGACGCTAGTGAAAGGACATCTACTGTCATAATCACTTTTGTTGTTCGTTAATAACTAGTAGACCCTTTTGCAGTTTTCTATTGTCTACAGGTTGATATTCTACAAAGGAAAAAGGACCATTGGCCTGCGGATCATTCCATGCATGTCCTCTTACATCTTGGGGATTCTAGACCGGAGTCTCCGGTCTTCACAGACCGGAGTCTCCAGTGTGGTCTGGAGTTTCTCCAAGAGTCTCCGGTGTGGCCTCTGTTTTCTTGCCTGGGTCAGTCTGAGAGGTGGTCCGGAGGTTGCTCCGGAGGTTGGTCCGGAGTCTCCGGTCTCTATCTCAGGCCAAAGTCTCCGGTGTGGAGGTACCGGAGTCTTCGGTCCACTTGGCTCCCAACTGAGCTAGGTCATTCTGTCAAGGAGTCCGGAGGCTGGTCCGGAGATGGACCGGAGTCTCCGGTGTGGTGACCGGAGTCTCCGGTCTGCTTCTTCTCCAACGGTCAGAAAAACGGTTCGCTGACAGAAGGGCTATAAATAGGGGACCTTATCCCCTTGTTCTAGCTGCTCGTCCACCTCAAGAACACCATGTCCATTTGAGCCACCAAATCAACAAGATCTCTTCATCCAACCATCCAAAGTCCTTGATCTTTGGAGAATCGAAGGAGAAGGCCTTGATCTACAGCTTCACCAAGAGAGATCTTCATTTCCCCCTCATTCACTTGAGGGCCCCCATGCTCTAGTGTTTCATTGGAAACCCTAGGTTTTGATTTGGTTCTTACAAGCTTGTCTTTGATTGTTTGACAGCTTGCTTGTATTTGCGAGCCTCCAATTAAGTTGTGGATGTGTAAAGGTGCCGGCTTCCACCTCGAAGGTTGCCGTATAGTGGAAGTGGTGAATCGAACCCATTGGTGTGAGGTTCATCGGAGAACAAGGGAGGCCTCTCGTGGCGTTGGTGGTTTGAAACCACCCCCTCTCCAAACATAGACGTACTTCCCCTCAAAAGGAAGGAACTACGGGAAACAAATCCTTGTGTCTCCGTGTGCTCCACTTTGGTCCCTTCTATCCTTTACCTCACTTTACTTATCTAGTTATTGTTTAGTTTGTGCTTGTGTGTCATATAGGTAAATTCACCTTAGTTGCATAATCTAGAGAATTTACCTTTCTTGTCAAACCCTAATTTGAAAAAGGAGTAAAATTGAAGTAGCACCTATTCACCCCCCCTCTAGGTGCCCATACAATCCTTTCAATTGGTATCAGAGCCTCGGCTCTTTATTCTGGCTTAACCGCCTAAGAGATGATGGGCAACCCAGAGGAGGGAGAAAGTGAGGCTAGCCATTCGGTGACCATGGTAGATCTCAAGAATTTGGAAACAAGCTTGAGCTCTACCTTGGGTAATGAAATCCTAAAATTGCGTCAACTCGTTCAGTAACTTGTTAAGGATTAGCAAACCTCACCTCCTCCCTCTCTAGTGGAAACACCACCAAACCCAAAGGCTAATGCTCCGGCAAAGCCTTTGGAGGAAGTGGTAGGGGATGAACATAATTCCACTAACTCCGCCACCAAAAGGGGTGATGGGAAGGAAGAGTTCCATACGGTTCCCGGATGGTACTCTCTCGACCCTCCTATCCCTCATCCACATATAAACTATAGAGGAGACCCACCTAAGTTAGCTGCACACACTTTTGCTCAATGGGAAGTGTTAATGAAATCTCATGTGCGCAGCTCTTGCATTGATTTGTGGAATATTATCGAAGATGGACTCAAAATTGAGGATCCAACCAACTTGACGAGAAGAGAAGTGGTCAATAGCCAACTCAATGCAACTGCCTTGCACATGATCCAACTTGGGGTGGGGCCAAAGGATTTTCCCCACATTGAGCACTACAACACCGCCAAGGAAGCTTGGGATGCTCTCATTGACTTGTTTGTTGGCAATGAGCGTATGAGGAGAAATAGATATGATGCCTCTAGCAATGAGGCCGAAGGTTTCTTTATGAAGGATGGTGAGGATCATGAAGACATGTATCGAAGACTCAAATCCACAGCCACCGCCTTCAGGAATGTTGGCGCCTCTCACATTGATGACGCTTGGATCAAAAGGAAGTATGTGGGTGCTCTCATGCCCTTCGAGCCTACTGACTTGAAGAGTCTCCAAGGAAGACACAACTACCATCTCATGACCTCCAATGAAGTGATGCAAGAGATGGCTACCTTCAAGGTTGCTGCCAAGAATGCCAAAGACGCCCGTGCTCATGCCATTGGAATGAGTAGTGGTGTCAATCTTGCCTTGAAGGCCAAGGTTGTGGAGTATGATGAAGATGAAGGACCCTCAATGAGCCACCCGAACGATGTCAAGACTTCCCATGGTGAATACATGGCCTTCTATGCAAGAAACGTTTGGAAAGACCCCGCCAAGGCCAAGATGGAAATGCAACGTAGAAGCAACCCCAATGGGATAAGAGACAATGGGTCCAAGTTGAGAACTTGTTTCAATTGTGGTGACCGTTATCACTTCGTTGCAGCCTGTCCCTATGAGAAAAGATAAGATAATGGGGGTAAACTTGTGTTGAAGAAGACCTCCAAGGTTCCATACAAGAAACCCTTCATCAAAAGAAACCCAACCAACAAGAAGCTAGGAGAAATTGTCTTGATCGCACGTGAAGAGTACTCCTCCGATGATGATGATGAGGAGGAAGAAGAGGATACACCAGGTGGTGTGGCGGCTCTTGCCACTACCTCTACTCCTTCATTCTCACTCTTTGACTCTCCAAATGAGAATATTTCCAACAAGAACGTCACTTGCCTTATGGCAAGAGTAACGGAGACCTATGCTTCCGGAGGGTCAAAATGGGTGCTCGATAGTGGATGCACAAGTCATATGACCGGAAGCGCTTCTAGTGTCAAGGAATTAAGACCAAATGTTGCTCAAATATATGTGACATATGCTGACAAATCAAAGTCTAAGGTAATGGGTTTCGGCAAAGTTCTGGTGGCACACGATATCACTCTCGTGGACGTCATGCTTGTTGAGACCCTTGGCTATAATTTACTTTCAGTCCGTGCTCTAGGAAAGATGGGTTTTGTTGTCTTCATTGATGTTGATATTGTGATCCTCTTGTGGAGAAAGACTCTAAAGGTTGCTTTTGTTGGGTATGTCGAGGATGACTTGTATGTGGTGGACTTCTCCAAGAAAACCACTATAGGTCCGATGTGCCTATTCGGAAAGGCCGATGTGGGTTGGCTATGGCACCGCCGTCTAGCCCATGTCAACATGAGAACTTTGCAAAGCCTCCACAAGGATGGCCATATTGTTGGACTAAAAGAAAATGTTTGCTTTGCCAAAGATCGTGTTTGCAGGGCATGTGTTGAAGGAAAGATGCATGATTCTCCCCACAAGCCAAAGAACTACATCAAGTCTAAGAGGATCTTGGAGCTTCTTCATGTGGATCTCTTTGGTCCCCCGTCTCATGCAAGTCTTGGTGGGAAGAAATATTGTTTGGTGATTGTTGATGATTACTCAAGATACACATGGGTATATTTCTTCAAGTTAAAAAGTGAGACCCAAGAGAACTTCATCGACTTCATCAACATGGCTCAACGTCAACACAATGTCCATGTACTAACAATAAGGAGTGACAATGGTACCGAGTTCGAGAACTACACACTAAATGGATTTCTTAGTGATGCGGGAATAAAACATCAATATTCCGCTGCATATATTCCTCAACAAAATGGCATAGCTGAGAGGAAGAACCGGACTCTCATTGATATGGCCAGGACTATGTTGGCAGAATTCAAATCTCCTTACAATTTTTGGGCTGAAGCTATCTCCACCGCATGTCATGCCTCAAACCGTCTCTACCTCCGCAAAGAATTGATCAAGACTCCATATGAGATCCTTACGGGTAACAAGCCGAATGTTTCTTACTTCCGAGTATTCGGTTGCAAGTGCTTCTATCGCATTAAGGGTATCCGTTTATCCAAGTTTGATTCCAAAGCATTAGAGGGTATTTTTGTTGGTTATGGTCTCGAATCCCACACTTATAGAATCTATGACAAGCTCTCAGGAATTGTCATAGAATCTTGTAGTGTGGTGTTTGAAGAACATGATGCTCCCCAAGCGGGGCGTGTTGATGTTTGTGATGTAGATGATGAAATGCCTCAGGATGCCATAGGAAGAATGGGTGCGGGTTTCATCCGCCCTATTGAGGAACCCCTTATGGTGGATCGAGAAGAACTATGCTCTACTCACGTGGAGCCCTCATCTTCCAACTTCAACAAGCTACTGTCGAGGTGGACAATGACCCATGCCAAAGACAAGTTGTGGACCCTCAACCTACTGATCAAGAAGATGCCTCTAGCCAAGAGGTGATTGAGTCTCCGTTTGCCAGGATGTCTAGTGGTGCTAAGGCCATTACACAAGCAAGATCTATACAAACTGCCATAAGAACAGCTGAATACCTGGCCAGTTGTTTGACTGATCAAGACCAAGGTCAATCCTCTCCTCCTATAGAAGAGAATATTTCCAATGATGATCAAGGTCAAGTTAATGGTCAAGACGAGGACCAAAATGATGAAGTGATCCCACCAAAAAACAACAAGGAGATTGAAACTCGTCGCCAAGCTAGAATGGATAGAATATTGGAATTAAGGGACCACACTCTGGAGAATGTGGTTGGAGATCTAAGAAGAGGGATATCTACTTGAGCTCAATTGAAGAATTTTGGTGAGCACCAAGCACACATTTCCATGGTGGAACCAAAGAAAGTATGGGAAGCTCTTGAAGATTCGGATTGGTTGGATGCAATGCACAAAGAGCTCAACAACTTTGAGAGAAACAAAGTATGGAAGTTAGTGGAAAAGCCAAAAGAGTGCCGCAATGTTATAGGCACCAAGTGGATTTTCAAGAACAAGCAAGATGCGCATGGAATTGTGATAAGGAACAAGGCAAGATTGGTTGCACAAGGGTTCTCTCAAATTGAAGGCATTGATTATGGAGAGACTTATGCTCCCGTGGCCCGCCTCGAGTCCATCCGTATCCTTCTTGCTTATGCGGCACATCATAATTTTAAATTACAACAAATGGATGTAGAAAGTGCATTTCTCAATGGTCCATTGCATGAGTTGGTATATGTGAAACAACCCCCGGGATTTGAGGATCCCAACTTTCCAAACCATGTCTACAAACTTGATAAGGCTCTCTATGGGCTCAAGCAAGCCCCACACACGTGGTATGAGCACCTTAGAGAGTTGCTGTTATATCGTGGTTTTGAGGTTGGGAAAATCGATCCCACTCTTTTTACCAAGAGGGTCAATGGGGAACTTTTTGTATGCCAAATTTATGTAGATGACATTATCTTTGGCTCTTCTAACAAAGCGTTTAATGATGAATTCTCTAAGCTAATGACTGACAGGTTCAGGATGTCTATGATGGGAGAATTGAGAGTATTTCTTGGTTTTGAGATCAAGCAATTGAGAGGTGGTACATTCTTCAACCAAGCCAAGTATACTCAAGATATGCTCAAAATATTTAACATGAAAGATCTCAATGGAGCTCCCACTCCCATGGCAACAAAGACTCATCTTGAACTAAACCCAAATGGTAAAGATGTGGACCAAAAGGTATACCGGTCCATGATCGGCTCTTTGCTTTACCTTTGTGCATCTAGACCCGATATTGTGTTGAGTGTAGGAGTATGTGCAAGATATCAAGCGGCTCCTAAAGAAAGCCATTTGATGGCAGTCAAGAGAATCTTTCGATATTTGGTTCATACCCCAAACTATGGTATTTGGAATCCTAGGGGCTCTACTTTCTCTCTTTGTGGGTACACGGATTCGGATTAGGCTGGTGACAAGGATGATAGAAAATCAACCTCCGGGGCTTGCCAATTCCTTGGGAGGTCCTTGATGTGTTGGTCGTCCAAGAAGCAAAACTGCATATCTCTTTCCACCGCTGAAGCCGAGTATGTGGCTGCTGCTAGTGCCTGTACACAATTTCTATGGATGAGGCAAACTTTAAAGGAATACGGTGTCCATTGTGACAAAGTGCCTCTTCTATGTGACAATGAAAGGGCTATCAAGATTCCTGATAACCCAGTGGATCATACAAGGACAAAGCACATTGAGATTCGTCATCACTTCATTAAAGATCATGTTGCCCGAGGTGATATTGAGCTTTCATATGTGTCAACCAAAGACCAACTTGCCGATATCTTCATGAAGCCACTTGATGAAGCAAGGTTTTGTTATTTGAGTAATGAACTAAATATCGTGGATTCTAGGAGCTTGACTTGATTGCCTTGCATACTCACCTATGTCTTGACCCATATTTGGTGTAGGTGTAGGCATGGAAATAGGGGGAGTGCGGTTCTAATACATTGGACTATCCCTCCCCCCATAATGCCAACATTAAGAAATTAAATTCTCGTAGTATCATTTAGTGATATGTGAGCATCATTGATGAGTAGTGGCTATGAACCCAAGGATAATTCTTCGCGGTTTCATGCCACAAACTCCTACAAGGATAATTCTTAGCTTGGATTTATTTGGCATTTTGATGAACATTTGGAGAGTTTTCCGTGGTTTTCTTGAGTTTTCACAGTATGTCATCTTAACCCAAGCCCTCTCTCAGTCTTGAAAACCCTCTCTATCTAATATATGTCCCCATACACACACCCTGGAAGTAGTTGGTCGAGGAGGACTGGAGTCTCCGGTGTGTTCACACTGGAGTCTCCGGTCTGGGCGGTTTCTGTCCACTTTAAGGGAGGATAGGGTGAACTGAAACAGAAGTTTCATTCATCCACCCCGTCCTCCTCGCTCTGCCCCCATCGCCTCCTCTCCCAAATCTTCTCCCCGGAGGTCAAGAAGCCCCCGGGATCCGCCGTGCCACCGGCCAATCATCTCCTTTCCACCATTGGGTGATTCCCACCGGTGGAATCTCCTCCATGGATAGATCTGGTACCTCTTCTCCTCTTCTTCACCTAGGGTTCTTCCCTTACCTTGTTTATGAGGATTGGTACTACTTTTGACCACTGGAATTCCTTATTTGCGTGCACCTAAGTACTTTATCATTGTTACCATGCCCGATCTGCTGGATTCAACCCCATTGGAGCCTCCCTGATCTTCCCCCGAGTCTCCAGACCAGAGACTCCGGCCCGCAGGCCGGAGACTCCGGTCCAGATTGAAGACTCCGGTGTGGTTTGAATCTAACACATTTTTTCATGGTCTCAATGATTTTGTGTTGCCTCAATGGGACATATATACTTACCTTCATTCTATCTCCCTCGCTGCTGTACACAGGCTCTGGCTCTCGTCGTCCTCCTTGCACCAAGGCTAAGACGAAGAGGGGGATCCTCGCTATGATGAGTCTGAGGGTCAATACATTGTGCCCCCATCCTACCACAGACAGCTAGCTCGTGATGCAGCCTATATGCAGTGAGAGCAGGAAAAGGGTGAGGAAGAGAAACGTGCCAAGAGGGCAAAATATGACAACATTCAGTCGTTGGGTCGCATGTCTAAGCAGGAGTACCGTGAGCTGCGGAAGACCAATTTCTATGAATTGCCTCGCACTAGTGATGATCCCTGTTATTGGAGGAAGGAGCAACGTTTCTTCATGAAAGACATTTACAGTGTGCTCAAGAGATCTCCTGTATGTCCCCAGAAGTACTTGAGTGTTGAGCAGATGAGAAAGAGCCCCTACTTCTCTGATGCTCTGTGGATTTGCGAGAAGTTGGGGCTGTTCAACTTGATGGAGATTCATGAAGACTATAACATCACCCTTGTGCAGCAGTTCTATGCCACAGTTGTGTTTGGAATTGACCAAGCCAGGACTATGACTTGGATGACTGGCGACCACTGCTGTTCTTCCACGTTCTATGACTTTGTTGAGGCCATCTTCAAGACTTTTCAGGGGGTATCTACTCATGTTGGAGTTCGCATGCACTCAACAGCTCTTGGGGTGAACAAGAACAAGCTTGCCCCTCTATATGGTAGTGAGGGTGTTGTGGATGGGTCCAAGGGACTCAAGCCTCTCTACAATCTGATGTTGAGGATCTTATGCCAGACCATATCCCCTAGTGCTGGAAATGATGATGCCATCAGATGTGGTTTGGTAAACTTGTTGTATCACACCCACATGACTTACATGGCTGGCCCCAACGCTGATGCTGATCCTATTGATGTGATGGACTACATATTTGAGGAGATGTATCATGCCATCTTGTACAGGAAGGCCCCTCCATATGCACCTCTGGTCATGAGACTCATCAACACTCAGCCACATGGTTCGCCACTTGCTATGCCTTCCAATCTTACCGAGCACACTCTCGTATCTCTGCAGTAGAAAGGAGCTACGAGGGCTCCTCCTAGACGCTCCCATGCACATGAGGAAGAGGAGATTTCAGAGACTGACCGGGCCCCCTCACCTCCTAGGGCTCGAAGGAAGAATGCTTCCAATGCACCTCTTACACCCATGACACGTGACTATGTCAAAGAGAAGGTCAAGAAGGCCTCATTCCGGGAGAGGACCTTGTGTTGCATGAATGTGGACATCCACAAGCAACAGCATGATTCCTACAAGAGCAATCGCCGCATCGAGAAATTACTCAAGGATATCAAGGCCCAGGGTGAAGCGTATGATGAGGAAGGTGAGGATGAGTACACTGATGAGCATGGGGCTCAGCCCTCCACTGAGTGAGATCACACTCTTTCGTTTGGGGCATGGAATGGCCATCAGGATATCTTGGTGGATTGGAAGACCTTCTCTGATGTCACATCTGGGTTTGCGTCTCAAGGTACTTCATCCTCTCGCCCTCACGGCAAAGGGCCTGCAGCTCCAAATGGTGATGAGGACTATGATGATGATGATGAGGATCAGGATTTGGATGAGGAGGACGAGGAGGATGATGACGAGGACTACTGATCCGTTGGGATGCTAGCTTAGGTCTTTTCCCTTTTTTGGTGTTTCGATGCCAAAGGGGGAGAAGACATTGTCATCGGGATTTGCATGGGTTTGGGCTATTTGATTCACATTTGCCTTATCGTTTCTATTTGCCTTATGTTATTGTGGGACACTGTTTGCTATTTGTGTGTGTGTGTGTGACTCTGTGGGTGCTCCAACTTTATTGTAACTCATGTCTGAACCATGTGTTTTATCCATGCTCTATCTACCTTGCCTGCTTTACTTGTTTACCTTTATGCACCTAGACAGGGGGAGCATGTCATAAGTAATTGTGTAGTTTTGTTCATGCAAATTCACTAGTTGTCATCGAACACCAAAAAGGGGGAGATTGAAAGGACATCTACTATCATAATCACTTTTGGTGTTCGTTAACAACTAGTAGACCCTTTTTACAGTTTGCTATTCTCTATAGGTTGATATTCTACAAAGGAAAAAAGGACCATTGGCCTGCGGATCATTCCATGCATGTCCTCTTACATCTTGGGGATTCCAGACCGGAGTCTCCGGTCTTCATAGACCGGAGTCTCCGGTGTGGTCCGGAGTTTCTCCAAGAGTCTCCGGTGTGGTCTCTATTTTCTTGCCTGGGTCAGTCTGAGAGGTTGTCCAGAGGTTGGTTTGGAGTCTCCGGTCTCTATCTCTATCTCAGGCCGGAGTCTCCGGTCCACTTGGCTCCCAACTGAGCTGGGTCATTCTGTCAAGGGGTCCGTAGGCTGGTCCGGAGATGGACCGGAGTCTCCGGTGTAGACCGGAGTCTCCGGTGTGGTGACCGGAGTCTCCGGTCTGCTTCTCCTCCAACGGTCAGAAAAAAAATTCGCTAACAGAAGGGCTATAAATAGGGGACCTTATCCCCTTATTCCAGCTGCTCGTCCACCTCAAGAACACCATGTCCATTTGAGCCACCAAATCAACAAGATCTCTTCATCCAACTATCCAAAGTCCTTGATCTTTGGAGAATCGAAGGAGAAGGCCTTGATCTATAACTTCACCAAGAGAGATCTTCATTTCCCCCTCATTCACTTGAGGGCCCCCATGCTCTAGTGTTTCATTGGAAACCCTAGGTTTTGATTTGGTTTTACAAGCTTGTCTTTGATTGTTTGACAGCTTGCTTGTATTTGGGAGCCTCCAATTAAGTTGTGGATGTGTGCCCCGAACTCGTTGTAAAGGTGCCGGCTTCCACCTCGAAGGTTGCCGTATAGTGGAAGTGGTGAATCGAACCCGTTGGGGTGAGGTTCATCGGAGAACAAGGGAGGCCTCTCGTGGCGTTGGTGGTTTGAAACCACCCCCTCTCCAAACGTAGACGTACTCCCCCTCAAAAGGAAGGAACTACGGGAAACAAATCCGTGTGTCTCCGTGTGCTCCACTTTGGTCCCTTCTATCCTTTACCTCACTTTACTTATCTAGTTATTGTTTAGTTTGTGCTTGTGTGTCATATAGGTAAATTCACCTTAGTTGCATAATCTAGAGAATTTACCTTTCTTGTCAAACCCTAATTTGAAAAAGGAGTAAAATTGAAGTAGCTCCTATTCACCCTCCCCTCTAGGTGCCCATACGATCCTTTCAGCTAGGACTTCCACACGATCTTGAGATCGGCAAGCGTACGACTACATCATCCACGAGTTCCAATTCGTTAAAAAAACTCTGTTGTCTTCGAGATTAAGTTCTCTATGGATGTATATCCACCTGTTGCTTTGTATCTAGTAGATAGATCTTGGCGTATAGTTCTCATCGTAGGAATTTTTTGTTTTATATGCTGCGAACCCAACAGTGGTATTAGAGCCACATCTAGGCGGAGGTGCTTTGCACGGGTAGTACACATATGTTTATATGTGGGCGATGATGATCATGTTATTGCTTATTTCATGTATTTTTGTATATTGGTGGAATAGTGGGATGAAGCAGCCCGGACCAACCTTACATGTCATTGCACATGAGACCGGTTCCACGAATGACATGCAACTAGTTTTGCTTAAGTGGCTGGTGGGTGTCTGTCTCTCCTACTATAGTCAATATCTGATTTACAACGAGTTGCTAATAACTTGGTTATCCTCGTTGTGGTTCCATGTTCGTAGGTAAGACCGGTTCTATCTCCGAAAGCCCTAAGCCACATAAAACTTGCAATGGATAAATTAGAGGTGTCTAGTTTAGATCGTTGCTGGGCTAGTGTCTTGATATGGTAATGTTGTAAGTAGATGTATGATAGATACTCTTACAACACACTTAACGTGTAAGTTCCATAGACCTTGGCCTTACACACAAAGGAATGATAGAGATCATACCACGATGGATATGATAGAGATCAAATGCATGGACCAGATCATCTCACTTTACACATTAGATGTTTGCATCTTATATTGCTAGTTTGGCGCTTTTAGTAGCATTGTAAGATGGTACCTCATTTAAATATCAAGATAAAATGTGTTCTTCCTTAAGTATGCACCGTTCTATGGATCGTGTTTCGAGACATCACGTGATGATCGGGTGTACTCGACTCTACGCTTTCATACAACGGGTGTAAGACAGTTTTACACACGCGAATACTAAGATTCTTACTTGGCGAGCCTAGCATGTACAGACATGGCCTCGGAACATGGACCGAAAGGTTAAGCATGAGTCATATAGTTGATATGATGCCCATATAGATGCGCGCCTTTGAAGCTACACCAGCTCACGTGATGATCGGACTTGGTGTAGTGGATTTGGTTCATGTAATCACCAAAAAGACACGAGGGATGTCGTTTTTGAGTGGGAGTTCATTAGTAATTTGGATTAGTTGAACTCAATCTATCATAAACTTAGTCTAAATAAACTTTACAAATTCTGTTGTAGATGGCACCACCTACTTTTAATTTCAATGTGTTCATGGAGAAAGAGAAACTTGCTGCGAATGGTAGCAACTTCACCAACTAGGCTATGAATTTGAGGATTCTCCTCACTACTGCACAAAAGCAATTTGTGCTAGAGGTGCCGCTAGGCCCCCCACCAGCTCCTGATGCCCCTGATGAGGAAAAGAATGTCTATATAACTCGTCAGGAGGACCACAACTTAGTTCATTGCGGCATACTATATGGGCTAGAGCCAGAACTTCGAAAGCATTTCGAAAATGGCAATGCCTTTGATACCATGGGAGAATTGAAAATGATTTTCGATACCCATGCTGCCGTAGAGAGTTATAATGCTTCTGAAAAGTTCTTTAGCTGCATGATGGAGGAGAAAAGCTCTGTTAGTGAGCACGTACTCAAAATTTCTGGGTACGCTAATAAGCTTGTGTCCTTGGGAATATCGATTCCCATTGACCTAGGCATACATTGTGTTCTCCAATCTCTGCCACCTAGCTACAAGAGCTTCGTGATGAACTATAACATGCAGGGCATGAAGAAGTCTCTTCTCGAGCTTCTGTCAATGCTTAAGACTGCAGAAGTTGAGATTAGGAAAGAACATCAAGTGTTGATCATCAATAAGACCACCGGTTTCAAGAAAGACAAGAAAGGCAAGCAGAAGGGAAAGAAGGGCGGCAAATCTGTTGCTGCATCTGAAAAGAAATCCTGAGCTGGCCCTAAGTCTGATACCGAGTGCTACTATTGCAAGGGTACTGGCCATTGGAAGCACAACTACCCCAAGTATTTGGCGGACAAGAAGGCCGGCAAGGCAAACAAAGGTATATATGATATACATGTTATTGATGTGTACTTGACTAGTACTCGCAGTAGCACCTGGGTATTTGATACGGCATCGGTTGCTAATATATGTAACTCAATTCAGGGGCTGCGGAACAAGCGGCAGCTAGCAAGGGATGAGGTCACGATGCAGGTCGGCAATGGATCAAGAGTTGATGTGATTGTCGTCGGAACGCTGCCTCTCCATATGCCGTCGGGATTAGTGATAAATCGAAATAATTGTTATTTGGTGCCTGCACTGAGCATGAACATTGTATCCAGATCGTGTTTGATGCAAAGTGGTTATTCCTTTAAATCTGAAAACAATGGTTGTTTGATTTATATGAATGATATCTTTTATGGTCATGCACCTGTGATGAATGGTTTATTTATGTTGGATCTCGATAGTAGTATTACGCATATTCATAATGTTGATGATAAAAGGATTAAACTTGATAATGGTATATCTGCATATATGTGGCACTGCCGTCTATGTCATATTGGCGTTAAACGCATGAAGAAACTCCATTCTGATGGACTTTTGGAATCACTTGATTTTGAATCATTTGATACATGTGAGCCATGCCTTATGGGCAAGATGACTAGAACGCCGTTTTCCGGTTCAATGGAACGGGCGACAGACTTATTGGAAATCATACATACTAATGTGTGTGGACTAATGAGTGTGTCAGCGCGAGGTGGATATCGTTATTTTGTTACTTTCACGGATGATTTGAGTAGATACGGGTATATCTATTTGATGAAACATAAGTTTGAAACCTTTGAAAAGTTCAAGGAATTTCAGAATGAAATGGAAAATCATCGTAACAGAAAGATCAAATTTCTGCGGTCTAACTGTGGAGGAGAGTATCTTAGTTACGAGTTTAGCACACATATGAAAGACTATGGAATAGTTTCACAACTCACGCCTGCCGGAACACCACAACATAATAGTGTGTCAGAACGTTGTAATTGTACTTTATTGGATATGGTTCGATCTATGATGTCTCTGACTGACTTGCCACTGTCATTTTGGGGTTATGCACTGGAAACCGCTGCATTCACTTTAAATCGGGCACCATCTAGAGATCGAGGCGATGTAATCATCGTGCGGAGGTTTCCCTGTTCTTTCCACGATGCGTGGCACGGTTACTGTGGCATTTGCACGAATCTTGGCGCGGTTGGTGGTTATAAGGGGTGAGGATTCCTTCCTCTCATCTTCTTCACCCATTCCTCGCACCGTTTCCTTCTCCTCCATTTCTCCTACGCGCACAGAGATCCCTTGCCCCCCAAAATTCCTAGCGCCGCCCATCCAAGGTTACCAGCGCACCAGGAAAATGGCTTCCACTTCATCTTCCGGCGCAACAACGACATCAGCGGCGGCGGAAAAGGAGAGCAATCGTGGGGTTTGGATCCCATGCGTCCTCGATGACCAGAAGCTCCGCGGCGTCGAAGAAGAAGGGCTCCTCCATGCCGGCGACTGGCGGAGCGGCTTCGGTGAAGCCGACCCCAACCCTCGCAACGGCGAGCGAGTGCACTTCGGCACCCACCTCGATAAAGGTTTCTCCTTTCCTCCCCCAGATTTCTTTTCTGAGGTGATAGATCATTACGGTGTTCAATTTCACCATCTCCCCCGAACTCCATCTTAGAAATAAGCGCCTATGCGTCTTTGTGCGAGGGGTATCTCGGCATTAGGCCGAGTCTCACTCTCTTCCGGTACTATTTCCATGTCCGGAGAAATTCCATCACCACCGGTAATCCTTACATTACCGGTACAATTAGTCTTTTGGTTAGGCGTGAGCGCGTTTATCCTCGGATTTTAGCTAGCAAGTCAGTCAGACAGTGGCCGTCTACCTTTTTCTATCATAAGGATATTCCCGCTCCCGGCAAAGCTACTGCTTTGCCGGCTTTCGTCGATGGAGCCGCCACGCCCCGAGCATCTTGGGACTGGCTCTCAGTGACGATCTGATTCTCGCCAAGAGACGGATCGAATACCTGATGAAGCACAAGGGCCTGAAAGGGTCCGACTTAGTCCAATGTTGGGTGGCACGCCGGATCCAGCCTCTCTAGCACCATGGCAACCGACTGATGCATTCCATCACGACGTCGAAACAAGGATCCCTTCGCATAAGCCACAAGGCCTTAAAGCCACAAGATTATATAAGCCAAATCAAATGGCTGATAAAGTAGCGGATTGAGAGAAAGATTCCGGATTTGTCCCTGGACATGCATACAGGGGAAGACCCTGTAGTGCTGGTAAGCTTTAGCAATAAACCCTTTTTATGTGTTTCACCTTTAAGTTATTTCGCAACAGTGAGATACTATCTTCTTTTTAGCTTGCCGACCTCCTCGAGTCAGAACTAGCTCCTATCAAGGGATATCCTCCCGAGTTTTCTCAGGAGGAGGAATTGGTCCCACTGCCGGACGTTGTGCCGAGGAAGCGCAAAGCTCTGACAGTGGCTATCGGCACAAAGGAAGTGCCAGTTGTGAAGAGGTAACTTCCTACACAACTTATGCCTTTGTACTTTTACTCATGATTTCTTCCGAGATATGTGTTCTTTCTTCTATTACTTTCTCAGAGCTAAGCAGCTCATCAAGGCCAAGGGGAAGGGAACTACTTCAAAGCCCCTGCGTTAGACGAAGCTAACTATGGCTTATCCTGCCGTTGTTCCTCCAACTCCTGCCCATCAACCTTCTGCAACGCCAGAGATTACTCCATCTCCGATCGTTGCAGAAGATCCGGCTTCCTCAACAGAGCCAGCGATCCTCGAGTCGCAGACTGACGTTGCCATGGGTGACTCAGGTTTAGATAAGGGTGAACCCTCTTTGGGTAATGATCCCTCGGCAGAAGTTTTCACCGACAACCTCCTAAGCAACCCGGGACTTGCCAAATTTGGCTTATCTCGGAAATCTGCAGAGGAGATCCAATGGTTGGCCAAGGAATGCCTTGAGAACCGGACCATTTCTACCGAAGAAGAAGCACAAGAAGCGGAGGACATCAAGTACTCCGAACTTCTCGAACAAGTTCGCCTTTGCGACGAGGGATGAAGAGCTGGTGTTCTTCCACCACCTCCAATTATTCCACTCACCCTCGCCGAGAAGGTGACTACTGAAGTGAACATGTGCCTGAGCAAACTCACACATGAACATCATGTAAGTTGGAATTCCAACTCATGTTTTCTTTTATGGTACTTTATATCATATCCTCTAGCCCCCAAGCATAAAATTGGATAAATAATCCAGGTTTATGCTTCTTTAGGATTCCAAAGAATGAACTAGTGCAGCCCCCAAGGCTCGTGCTAATATTAGTTAAAATATTAGCCCAAGTCTTTAGTAGACTTCTGACTCTGGGTATTTTGACTTACAGAAAGTTAATTCATATAACCAGGAATTCTTGAAGAATATCTGCAACAAGCGAAGAGAGATCAAAGCTCTCTGACTTGAAAATGCTGAGCTTAAAGTTTCCAAGGATGAGGCCGAAGGTAAACTTTCCAAGACTCAAACCTTGTCTTGCTTTTTCATAGTCGAATAATTTTGTTTGAACTGTTCTTGTTTTTGACTTACAGCACTGGTAAAACAGTCCTGTGCTATGATTGAAGAGGCCGAGAATCTGAAGACCTTGGACAAGGATCTCTGCCGAGAGCTAGACCAGCTTAAGGTGGATCATGAGAAGAGCATTGCTCAAGTTCTCGGATCCTCCTCCATGGCCACCGTGGAACGTGATCGCAAGATTGCGCTCCACGAGAAGAAAATCTCGAATCTCTCCGATGATTTGTGCAGAGAGAGGGATATAACCGAGGCACTTTGGGCTGAACTCCAGAGTCTTGTTGAGGAGAAAACCAAAGTCGATGATGTCATCTTTGGTATGCTTCCATCTTTCTGACTTGTCTATATTCTTCGACTTTTTTGATGTCGGATTTTTTTAACCATTTTGCCTTATATGTATAGGCCCTCTGAACTTACTGGACTCCACCTCTTCCGAGTCTCGCACCAGCCGTCTTACCCAAGTCGGAGATCTTCTTCATGACTTCCGCCAATCCATCGACGATATTGGCGAAGCTCTCAAGGTTTCGGATATGCATAGCATGTCCGGCTTTCAGGTGTGGGACAAGGCCAAGGAGATGCCACAGCTCCTCCAGGACTAGAACATGTCCTACGCGCGGACCACAGCGCAGGATGCTCTCACCATGGTTATGAGCCACCATGGAAACATGGAAATCTAGTAACCAGAGGGTACATCAAAGTGGATGAAGACGGACAGGAGCAAGACATCAAGGCCATCATGGACTCCTACGCTAGATACGGGTGTCACCTAGCTGACTTAACCAGCTATGACACTCCGTTCTTCACCCGTGTGGACACGCCACCTCCACCTACAGAGGAAATAGCAAAAGTTTCCGATGATGACCACACCATGTCAGATGTGGACATCACGGAACGTTATCAAGGTGCGGCTGATGTATCCAGTGAGCCGGCAGTTCCTACCTCTCCTCCTGCATCATAAATCATCAGAAAGAAACAGATGTGTTATTCTGAAAACATTATGGATCTGTAAATAAGTAGTGTAATACTTTTGATAGTGCTAAGTTTTTTCTATTCAGCACTTTTGACTTAAGTTTTTTTTATGTGCCTGAAATGTTTGCATAAGCACTTGTATTTTTTGTCTGTACTTATCGTTTATCTGGCTTTCTGCCTCGTCCCTTTCGTGAGCTGGCTAAACCTTTAGCACGGAAACTTTGCCGAGCAACGGAGCTCAATTGCTAAACCAGTTTAAACTCGGAAACAAAGACGGCTTCCAGTACCAACAATTCACTACTCGGAAAATATCTGTATCCGTCAATCAGACAAATAACCAAAGTATAGACTAGAAAATTTAGATTTATACCTGAGGGTAGCAATTTTAGAATCAGAAATCTAAACCAAAACAAGCATGAGCATAAAGTACTTTCAAGTATTCTAGGATTTTCGACGCTGTGACATGTTCATTCGGAAATAAGATGGTAAAAACTTCTCAGAAAAACTTGAGGCAACCAAAACTTTTATTTCTTACAGAACATGTACACATATATGATTACAAAGAAGGATAAACTAAGAATAAAAGGGATGTAGCTGAGAAATATTCCATGGTCTGTCTAATTCATCCGGATTTGTACTGCCTCCAGCTCTCTTTCTCTTCTTAGTAGCAGGTCTTTCTTTGACTGGCCACATATCAGTTAGGTAGTATGAACCATTGTGTAATACTCGACTAACTAAAAATGGCCCTTCCCATACTGGGGAAAGTTTGTGCTTTCTTTGTTGCACAAGCCGGAGAACCAAATCTCCCTTATTGAAAGACCGGTTTCTGACTCTCTGGCTATGATACTTGCGTAACTTCTGCTGATAGGCTGTTGATCTCATTTCAGCAACGACGCGAACTTCTTCGACTAAGTCGAGATTATTTTGTCGAGAAACTTCGGCATCCTCTTCGATATACGCAACCACTCTAGGAGAAGTGTGAATCAAATCACTAGGAAGAACTACTTCTGCGCCATAGACCAAGAAGAAATGTCTGTATCCGGTTGACCTGTTCAGAGTTGTTCGTAAACTCCATATTACAAAAGGTAATTCCTCTGCCCAAGCCCCCACAGCACGTCGTAGTGGTGCTTCGAGTCTCAGTTTTAGGCCTTGTAGGATTAAACCATTTTCTCTTCCGACTTGTCCATTAGCTTGCGGATGTGCGACTGACGCAATGTAAAGCCGGATATTTTGCTCATTGCAGAATTCAGCAAGTTCTCCCATAGAGATATTACTCTTGTTGTCCGTGATAATACTATGCGGATAACCATACCGGATTATGACATCCTCGACAAATCTTTTGGCTGTTGCTCCATCACAACTAGTGACGTGTTTATCCTCAATCCATTTGGTGAATTTATCCACCATCACTAAGAGGTGAGTAAATCCACTTGGAGCCCATTTGAACGGTCCTACCATGTCAAGCCCCCATACCGCGAAAGGCCATGTTATAGGTATTGTTCGCAGCTGATCATCCGGAACGTGAGATTGTTTAGCGTACTTTTGGAAGCCCTTGCACGTCTTGACCAGCCGTTCGGCATCTGCCTTGGCTATAAGCCAGAAAAAACCGCGTCGAAAAGCTTTTGCCACTAAAGATTTGGCTGCAGCATGGTGACCACACTCGCCTTCGTGGATTTCTCTTAAGATTTCCACTCCTTCTTCCGGAGATACGTAGTGCTAAAAGACCCTAGAAACACTCTGCTTATAGAGCTCACCACTAACTACAATATAGGCTTTTTCTTGTCGGATGATCTGTCGGCTTAGGACTTCGTCTTCGGGTAATTTGCCATCTACCAAATAGTCAAGGTAGGGTTGAGTCCAGCTGGGAATTACACCCAGAACTGCTATTAGAGGTGAGTCGATTTGGTCGGATATTCCTCGTCCACTCCCTTTATTGGGGGAACTTTGAGGTTCTCTAAAAGGCGCCATCCGGGACCTCTTTCCGTGCAGAGCCTATTTGAGATAATACATCTGCTTCCTTATTTTCTGCTTGAGGGATGTGTTGAACCTCAAACCCTTCGAATGATTTAGATAGATCATCCACGACATCTTTATATGCTGCCATGTGCTTATTTGCATTACAAATATCCGACACTTGTTGAGCAACAAGATCCGAATCTCCGTAACACATCAAACATCGGATGCCGATATCCCTAGCAATCTGGATTCCATGCAGGAGTGCTTCATACTCAGCAATATTATTTGTCGCTATGAAGTGGATCTGCAACACATATAAAAGTTTATCTCCTTGGGATGATTTGAGCACCACGCCAGCCCCCGAGCCCCCGCGAGCCTTAGACCCATCAAAATATAGGATCCAATATTCCGACTTAGGGAGGGTCATATTCTCCTTTGTCTCTGTCCAATCAGCAACAAAGTCAGCAAGGATTTGGGATTTGATTGCTGTCCGAGGTTTATACTCAATATCGAAAGCCGAAAGCTCTATGCCCCATTTGGCGACGCGTTCTATGGCGTCACTATTGTTGATTATATCTCTCATGGGAGCTGTGCTCACCACGATAATTGGATGTTCCTGAAAATAATGTCGTAGCTTACGAGATGGTAAGAACATGCCGTAAGCCAACTTTTGATAGTGCAGATACCGTTGTTTCTATTCTGTTAAGAACTTGCTAGGAAAGTAAGTCAGACACTGCACCAAGTGTTCCTGATTTTCCTCCGGTCTTTCCATTACCATGACGATACTGATGACTTTGTTTGTCGCAACAAGATAGAGCAACATCGGTTCCTGTGGTTCCGGTGCAGCAAGGATGGGAGCAGATGAGAGTACTGCTTTCAGGTCTTGTAGTGTAGCTTTAGCTTCGTCGGTCCACACAAAATCCTTAGTCTTTTTCAGGAGTTTGTATAATGGTGTGGCTCTTTCACCGAGCCGGCTTACCAACCGACTGACTACGGCAATGCAGCTAGTTAGCCTTTGTACGTCCTTCAGGTGAGTTGGCCTGGAAATATTGAGTATAGCCTTGATTTTGTCTCGGTTCACCTCTATGCCTCTTTGAGACACGATAAAACCTAACAATTTTCTGGCTGGGATTCCAAAGAAGAATTTCTTCGGGTTAAGCATTATGTTATATTTTCGTAGATTGGCAAACGTTTCCTCCAAGTCGGAAATTAATGTTTCCTTCTTTTTGGACATCACCGCAATATCATCCACATATGCATGTACATTGCATCCGATTTGATATGGAGGCAACGCTGCATAGTGCGTTGGTACATAGCTCCTGCCTTCTTTAGCCCAAATGGCATCGTAACAAAACAGAAAGTTCCGAAGGGGGTTATGAATGAAGTTTTGACTTTGTCAGATTTCTTCATTCGGATTTGGTGATAACCGAAATATGCGTCGAGAAAACAGAGGAGTTCCGAGCCTGCCGTAGAAACGATAACTTGATCAATCCAAGGCAAAGCGAACGGATCTTTGGAGCAAGCCTTGTTCAAGGCAGTATAATCAACACACATCCTTAAATCAGTGGTGTCCTTTTTAGGGACCATTACACGATTGGCCGACCACTCAGTGTGGATGAACTCTTCTATGAATCCGGCTAACTCGAGTCGTGCTAGTTCCTTAGCTATTGCCTTACGCTTTTCATCGCTGAAACGCCGTAAGGACTGTTTGACGGGTTTAGCGCTTGGTTTTATATTTAAAGAGTGCTCAGCAAAGCCGATGTAAACATCGATCTCGCCAAAAGACATGATGGTGTAGGCAGCCACCACCTCCCTAGCCGGAATCCAGGTCTCATCGAGAACGATGAGAGGGACGTCGTTGGCGTAGAGGATGCGACCAACGGTGACAGTCTCGCCGATTCCGATTCTTGCAGATTCCGCTCGGAACACAGATCCAAAGCTCACTTGCCCCATGATGGGCGCCAACTGTCATCGGATTGATGACAAGTACGCCATGAGGGGGTCGTCGAGGCTTGCGTAAGAGAGGGGTGTGAGACGTACGGTGTTCCAGGACGGTGAGCACACAAGTTTACCTAGGTTCAAATCCGCCGGCTTTGGACGGATCCTACTCCTGCTAGCAATCCAGTAATACAGCAGAGCCGGAATATGGGTTACAAGGGGTTCGCCTGTACGAGTTGATATTGTAGACTATTGTGTTGGGTTGTGTGTCCTAAAGGCTCTCCCTAGGACGGCTTATATAGATATCTGGCCTAGGGTTTACATGAGAGATCTATCCGGCTACGACTAAGAGTCGGTTACAGAGTACATCTTGAACTATAAGTAACACTATGGGCCTATGTCAGTAAGTCTTCTGGGCCTTCCTGTAGCCAGATTGGACTCCGTCTCTTCTCCCTAGCTGGGTCGCCCGTGAAGCAAAGCTCTAACCCGAAGTGGGCCACCCTGGTCAGTGAGGAATTGTGAGGATACCCGGAAAGTATATCCCCAACAGGGGTTCTTACCTATGTTGCAAGGCAAGACATTGAGTAAGACTCAAAGTACGACTACGGCGGAAGAAAGAGAGATAATGGATAAGATCCCCTATGCCTCAGCCATAGGCTCTATAATGTAGCCATGCTATGTACAAGACCGGATGTGGCACATGCTATTAGTTTGACTAGTAGGTACCAATCTGATCCAGGTTCGGAACACTGGATAGCAGTCAAGAATATCCTTAAGTACTTAAGAAGAACTAAGGATATGTTTCTTGTATACGGAGGTGAAGAAGAGCTAGTCGCTAAGTGTTATGTCGATGCTAGCTTGGACACCGATCCGGATGACTCTAAGTCTCAATCCGGATATGTAATTCTCTTGAACGGAGCAGCAGTTAGTTGGAGGAGTTCCAAACAACCTGTGGTGGCTGGGTCAACGACGGAGGCAGAATATGTTGCTGCTTCAGAAGCGGCGCAGGAAGCGGTTTGGATGAAGGAGTTCATAACGGAACTAGGTGTGGTTCCTAGTGCATTGGACCCAATGGTGATCTATTGTGACAACAATGGAGCCATACCAACGCCAAGGAACCAAGGTCTCACAAGAATTCCAAGCATATTAAGCGCCGATTTCACTCCATCCGCGAGCATGTCAAGGATGGAGATATAAAGATTTGTAAAATACACACGGACCTAAATGTAGCAGATCCGTTGACTAAAGTTCTCCCTAGGGCAAAACATGATCAACACCAGAACTCCATGGGTGTTAGATTTATCACTATGTGAACTAGATTATTGTCTCTAGTGCAAGTGGGAGACTGAAGGAAATATGCCCTAAGAGGCAATAATAAAGCTGTTATTATGTATTACTTGTATATGATAGATGTTTATTTTGCATGCTATAATTGTATTGATAGGAAACGTCAATACATGTGCGTTTAATAAACAAAAAAGTTCCTAGTTATGCCTCTCTTATAGACTAGCTCGTTGATTAACAAGATGATCAAAGTTTCCTGATCATGGACATTGGATGTTGTTAATAACGAGGTCACAACATTTGTGAAATGATGTGATGAACATTCATCCGAAGTATAGCATTATGATCAAAGTCATTATGTTTATATTGCTATAACATCATACGAAGTAATCTTAGTCCTTAGACCATGAGATCATGTTAATTGCTAACACCGGAAGAGTATCTTGATGACATCAAACGTCACACCGTAACAGGGTGACTATAAAGGTGGGTTCAGTGCTACGAAGGTGTTATGTTGAGGCTCATGGATCAAGAATGGAATTTGTCAATCCCGATCACGGATAGATATATTCTGGGCCCTCTCGGTGATATCACATTAAGATAGCTTGCAAGCAAGTGATGTGATCACTAGAATGTTATATCACGGGAACGAGAAAAGAGTGCATATCAGTAACAAGATCAAACTAGGTATTTGGATACCGGTGATTGAATCTCGGACATGTATTATATCATGAGACAAAGGGATTAAGTTACTAGCGTTAAAGGTTCTCATGATCACAGAAGTCATCGTTGAACGTGCAGGAGTCTGTATGGATCTCCAGGTCCCGCTTCTTTATTGATTTAAGAGGGGTCTCAATCATATCTGCATTATTCGCGAACCGTAGGGTGACACACTTAAGGGTTGCCGAACACCATTTTGGAGCACATATGTTTCAGACGAAAGAATTGCAAAGTGCTGGAATTATTTCGATGGAAACCGGAATTGTTTCGGGTGAAATTGTAGAAACTGGTTCTACATGTGATATTGAAATGTTGCAAGGGGTTTTATGTGAATGTTTGTTAATTAAAGTAATTAACAAAATTCTGAATAAAATAAATAAAAGAGTTTCATTAAATGAGAGTTGCATTAAATTTGGTGGAAATTTAATGCATGTGAGTGGAACTTTGGGTGGAGGCTAAATTAATGTGAGTGGAGCTTCCACCACATGAATGAGGAAGAGGTAGGGACACGCCCCTTGGCCGCTGGCCATGGGAGGGGAGGAGCCCCCCCTCTCCTATAAAAGGCCCTCCTCTCCTCCCTCACAAAGCACACCTCCTTGTGAAGGATCTCTCTCCCCCTCTAGATATATTTCTCCATGGTCTTGGATTAGCGAGATACATGTTCCCGATGGCCTTCCATCTGGAAGGAGTTGCTGCTTCCGTTGATTCACTGGAGCAAGGAGGTGGAGGTTGTTCGGTGGCTTGAACGTGTGTGTGAGGACGGATGCGCTGTTGATTTGCGGCGCTAGGACTTCCACACGATCGTGAGATCATCAAGCATACGACTACATCATCCACGAGTTCCAACTCGTTAACAAAACTCTGTTGTTTTCGAGGGTAAGTTCTCTATGGATGTATATCCACCTATTGGTTTGTATCTAGTAGATAGATCTTGTCGTATAGTTCTCATTGTAGGAATTTTTTTGTTTTCTATGCTGCGAACCCAACACTTATTGCTTGTTACAAAACCTTGGGTTGACGCCACTTGGGCTGGCGTGACTGCGGCCCATGCTAGTTGGACTGGCTGGACTAAAATGACTTAGCTATCTTTGGCCCAAAATAGGTAGGTGATTCCATTGTGTTTGGCTAGACTATAGGAATCTTGGAGCTTCTAAGATGACTTAGCAATCTTTGGCCCAAAATAGGTAGGTGATGCCCTTGTGGTTGGCTAGACTACAGGAATCTTGGAGCCTCTGAGAATGATGCCAGACCCTCGGGGTTGAAAAAATAACTAAGTGACACGGTTTTTTGGCAAGATTCAAACGACTTAGAATTTTATCAGCACCTAGAGGGTTGGGTAGAGCCAGCCCAACCGGTTTCATGGGCTGCAGTCACGCCATCCCAATTCACGTCGGCGGGGTTAGAAGCGGAAATAACTTTTCTCGAGTTCATGTTTACCATTACGTGGATAAAAGGTCATTTAGGTCAAAAGAAGAAGCAACTTTTCTCGGTTTCATGTTTACCATTACATGGATAAAAGGTCATTTAGGTCAAAAGACTTCTACTCTGAGTCATGGATGAGATGGAACAATGTGTGTGCTGCTGAAACCCACCGGGGCATAATTCAGAGAGAAAATAGCACAACACCAAACTTTGGTGTTAAAGTTGCACAAAACACATAAACAAAATACGTGTTACAGTGGACCCTAGTTTTTTATAATCCGTTGCACCTAGCCCAAATAGATGGTATAGGCCTTAAAAACGTATCTGACATGTGGGTCCGTATTTTGATACCGTATATCACTCGTGTAGCCTAATATTTCTGTATTTATATCTCTAGCGAATTAGGCTCGGTACAATATTGTTGTGTTTCATTATGTCAAAAGATCATAACACTATTTATTGTTTCAGAGCAATTGAAGTTGGCCTGATGCTACTCCTGCAGCGCCTACGCCTACGTGTACACAAAAAAATTCAACAGGCGACTACACACGGAATAAATTCAGAAAAAAATACCTTGATGTGCTCAACTATGTACACTACAATCATGCAAATTTTTAATGTGATATACCTTGTATTCTAGGTTCGGAAAAAAAGACAAATTGGATAAATTTTAGAAGTTTCAACGGTTGTACTGTTCATGCTCCCATATCTGCACTTTTGTCATTTTTTCTGAGGATATAATTTTAGGTAATTTGTATTGAAAATTTACAAATAAGTAGAAAAAAATCATTAGCTACATTTTGGTATTTTTTTTGAATTTTTTAAAATTTGAAGTTTTGGATAATGATCTCTATGGAGTCTCCGGCCAAATTGACCCTCTCGCATTTTCTACCGGTATGCTACTATTAGTTTTAATTTACCGTATAATTATGGTATATACAGTATAGAAATACTTGCCCATATGTCAGATACGTTGTTAAAGCACCATATAATCTATTTGGACTAGCTGCAACCGATTAGATAACAAACTGGATCGACTGCAATAATTATTTTGTTTCCGTGTTTCGTGCAACTTTCACACCAAACGAACGTGGTGTTGTCTTTAATTTTCTCTAGCTCAGACCAAATGATTAAGTAAGACAGTGAAACCGGATGTGCATGCACGTAAAAAAACCCCAAAGAGAATATAGTGTACGTGAAAGCGAATATACGTTTGCGGGCTGTGGTGCCACGCATGTGAGACGGCACTGTAGCTCCCTGTTCCCTGCGCATACGGACTGCGAGTAAGACAGCAACGGCCTACTGGCCATGCATCTGGAGAGAGCGCGCCCAGTACCCTCCCACATGTCGTTCTGCATGCAGCACAGTACGTAGACTCGCTCCGGTACACCAGTGTCCCCTCGCTATCGATCGATCGATCGATCGCACGTACAGTACAGTACGTACGTCAGTGGCGCGCGCAGCTAGCGATCCATACTCCGTTCCAGCTCGTCACTGCGCTTTCAGCGCTGTCGACCATGCATCTTGTCCGCCACCGGGGACCGTCACCGTCTCCTCACCGCACAAAGCTGGGACTGATCGTACGACGTTGCGGCGCCCGCCCGCCCGCGCGCGCGCGGCAACAACCCCACGGCCGGAAAAGGACCTCCACCACCAGGCCACCTGTTGCCATCGTTGATGCCCGCCGGCCGGTCGGTCGGTCGGTCGGAAGGTGCGCATGCATGCATGGAGCCGAGCTATTTACCGAGATCCCAGCGAGTGCACAGGCAAGCCACTTGCGCTGCGTGGCAGCACATGGGGGGCATCGTCTCGAGTACTGTAGCATCAATCGTTGATGTCCAGCTCGGCGTCGTACGCACGAATATACGGTGGAGCCGGCCGACCCCGGCCAGGAACGGTCAGGGCTTTGAAAGGCATGGCGCCAATCAGGCAGCAGCCGGCCGGTCTGCCAATCAATCAATCGGGCGGGGACGGAGGCTGCCGGCCGGCCGACGCCTGCAGGGCCGCATTTATTATCCTCATGTGCTTCTCGTGCTCCGATCTGAGGAGGCCTGGCGAATCGATCGGGATCATGCATCATCAACGTCGTCTCAAAAGGCCAGAGCCGCCTCTCCCGGCATGGCGACCCCGCCTGCGGACATCATTGTGTCGGGGAGATGGAGCAGGGGCTATTCAGATTCTGATCGATGACGACGATGCCAGTTCGCCCGCAGCGCTACGTCGTTGTCCACGGAATTTGGTTGCCAAGAGCGCCAGCAGGAGTACTCCCCGATTCAACAGTACCCTTTGTTTCGTTGCTCTGCCCTAGTCTGCTGAGGTGTTCATTTTCCCGGCTAAAGTCGCGCGCCAAGCATGTTTCATCAGGATTGTTCGGTTGGACAGAGTTTATCACATGCAGGAGGAAGTAAAATTGCAGATTGCATACTATGTTGAATGAGAATTTAGGTCCTCACAATAGACTAGAAAATTACTGTGGCAATAAAGATTTCATGATCTTAGTTAGTACGAATTATCATCGCTAGCATCATTGTAGCTTCTAGTGCTCCTACTGCCACCTCAAGAAACCTCGATGTCAACGTGAAGCTCTGGAGGTGGGGCCAGGGCTTAATATCTTGACACCAGAAATATTTCGGATCCCCACAAAGGAACCGCAAATTTTGGAATTATTTCTTTAAAACTTTGAAAATTTCGAATTTTGAGATTTAAAAAATACAAAATAAATACCAGCATGTATGTAATGATATACGCCACGCACGTGCCCAAAATTGTGTAGAAATACATTGTTTTTGGGCTCAGCAAAAAAGAGAATTTTTCAGATATGGGATGTGAACAATAACAAGTAAATGGCATTGAGAGTCACACAACTTATCTCGCATGTACAATTAAGTCACATAACTTGCAAACTAAACTAACAAGTTACACAACTTGCAAACCCGTGCACCTGTGATCATAAAACTGGTCAACTGGGTGGTTTTTGACCAAAACCGGCCATAGCCACCGGGAGCCATGACGACAAATAAACAGGTACAGAGAAGTTATACGTCAACATAAACAGGTACAGAGAAAACATAAACACATTTAAAGATTACAAAATATGATAATTTGATACATCATCTCATGGCGGTTTTGGCCATACCACATCACATGTCCTGCAAAAATAAGTTATACGTTCTCTACTTCGTTCTTGCCAATTTTACGTGGCTGCTATGGGCAACAAGATAGAACCGTTCTAACTACACAAAGCCACACCACTGATCACCATGTTGATTTTTTTAACATTTTCAGGACCACCTTGCAAATCAGATTTTAACTATAGTGGGAGAGACAGACGCCAGCCAGCCGTTTATGCAATACAAGTTGCATGTCAAGCACATAACTGGTTTCTTGTGCATGGACAAGTAATGTTGGTCTAGGACCCTTCTACCTACTATCCCGCAAAATCCAAAGTACATGTAGGAGGGTAACAAAAATAAGATCAAACCCCCACAAAAACAGTGTGTTATAATATCACCAAACATCTACGAATAAACCCTAGCTCTCATACTACTAATGGGTCCGTAGCAGAGAAAACAAAAAAATCCTATGATATCGCGGAAGAAAAACAAGACACGATCTATGAGCTGCTAGTAGCGAGATAGATCAGATCTGCTTACTCTCAAAGACCACAGGTGTTTAATGATCGAGGAGAGGTTGGTGATATCGTGATAGCATAACTGCGCGGTATAGGATTTTTGGTGAAGAACTGGTAGAGAGCCGCTGCCCACACACCCTTATATATGTAGGGAAAGAGTCACAACCGCACTTCCCCTATCACGCCTCCCTCCCTCTCTCACATACTCCTACGTCCCACGAAGGCTTAGCCCAATCCTAGCCCGTCCTCCAAGTAGAGGGGCAGTGACCAAAATAGGGAGGGAAACTCCCCTTTTCCATACCTCCTCTCCTAGGGTTTCCCCTAGGGTTTGGCGCATGGGCCTTCTGCGGCAGTGGCGCCCTAGCCCATGTACGCGGGGACCCCCCTATAAGGTCCATGTGGCCCTCCTCGTAGGTGGGCCCCATAGGTGTACCTATGGAACCTTCCAGAACCTTCCCGGTAAGATATACTAGAAAATCTCAATTTTTTCCAGAATCCCAAAATGACTTTCTGATGAATCCATTTTTGAAGCATATTTAGATTGTGTTTTTGCATAAGTAGAGTTAGGATTTTTGTATTTTATGGCATTCACACGCACCCTTTGTCCTTGTTTAAATAGGATCCTGAATTATCAGGTCCTTTGTTGATATATCAATTGGGAATGTCATGTTATGCAATAATACGATATTTCTAAGTGATAAATGTCATTTAAGTGATTTTCCACGCGCCTGGGAGAAGAGAGGATGTGAGAGGAAGCAACAAAAGGTTTAACGACCTGAGGTATGGGCAAGGCTTGCCTATGCCGTCCGCTTGTTCCACCTGTCAGGACGTCCGCCTCGTCAAATACTCTCACCATCTGAAGACGGGTCCGAGATCCGACATTCATAGAAAATTCCAGCCTTGAAACACCATGCCAGAGAGGGATCTGGAGGGGGAACTTGGAGAAGGGCAAATCCTTGTTGCTTCACAAATCATTGGATGACAACGCATCATCCCCTTCATCATCAACCGTTGCATCTCCATCAACACCATTTACCCCAACTATCATTCATTAGATCTTGTTGTAATTCCAATACAATTGTGGTTTGCACTTGATTTACCTTCGTACTTTTGATCCATACATATGAATATGATGATGTTTTTTATTGCTTCCATGTGTTAGTAGTTTCCATTGTTCTTGTGGAGATGGAGAAACCCTAGCATTATTATGAAATGAAATAAAGATGATCTATAACTTTGGTCTTTGATCCATTGATTTGTGATATTGTGTTAGATATCTCACTAGATGATATGTGAAGTCAACCACATAGCATTTTCCTTCGGGACTAGAGAGAGGAAAATATCCTTTGGACTTGTATGGGAGTATGTTCGGTTCTACTTTGTGACTACAAGCATTGGCTTATAACTTATACAGTCAAAGAGGGAAATTAAGGGAGATTCACTAAGCTCATACGATATCCATGGGGAAACCCTTAATTATGGTGGTTTGTAGAAGTGGTTTGTTCGCAGGCATCGCAATGGTTATTTAGAGATGACCTCAAAACTTGACTCATAGAAGCGGCTGCTCGCGAGACTTGTAGTGAACATCTTATTATGGAGCTCCCTCCACACATATCATGACAAAAGACATAGATTATCCTAATCATGAATAATTCTCATATCCTAATGGTGAATCCTACATACCTGAGAACATTTTATCCTTATTGAGTTCCAACATCTTTTTCCAACGCTTTATTACTTGTTTACTTTATTTTCTATTATTACTTTCTCGCATACAAACACAAAAACCTTTCAAACACCCTTTACCTGAGATCAAAGGCAGCTTACAAGTATCCTTTGGTAGATAGTGACAAGGGGCATAAACACCTTAACCAAATACCTCTCTGTGGGTTCGATACTCTTATTTCGAAACTAGCTACAATAGATATGTGCACTTGTAGTCATCACTTTCCTATATATAATTATTTACCTCCGGACTATTCCAGGATCCTCGTGATATTGAGGATCTCATCCGAGACTTAGAATAAAAATTCAATAACACCGCCTATTATCTTATCAAACCCTAGTGACTTCAAAACATTAAGCGTGTGCCCCTGCGGGCTTGAGAATATGTGGACATGATCGAGACACCTCTCCGATAAATAACCAATATCAGAACCATGGATCTCCATAATGGCTACCACACATTCCACGAAGTTCTTTCATCGATTGAACCACGATTTTGAGTATTTAATTAATCTGGTATCCAATTCCCTTTGTCTAGCGATATATTACTTGCTCGAGATTCGATGATTGGTATCACCATACATATTTCAATCTCGTTACCGGCAAGTTTTGTTTACTCGTTCTTTAATATAATATCCATGTGACTAAACACATTAGTCACATTCTTGAAAGCTACTTAGGATGTTATGTTACTGAGAGCGCCCAGAATTATCTCGGTGTCACGTGGAGTGATAAATCCCAGTCTTGATTCATGCAACCCAACAAACACCATCAGAGATACCTGAAAAACACATTTATGATCACCCAATGAAGAAATGGCGGTTTATGCCCACAAAGCATTCTGATGGTACTAGGGAGCAACAAGATCTCATTCACTAGTGGAAAACAGGGATTTACTGTCGGTTCGTAAGGGTCTTTAGTCCCGGTGGCGCAACTAGGACTGTGCAATCGGGACTAGAGCCCCCTTTAGTCCCTGTTCTGTTACGAACCAGGACTAAAGGCACTCCACATGGCCGCCAGGGAGAGCTAGGGGTGGAGGACCTTTAGTCCTGGTTCGTACCATGAACCGGGATAAAAGGAGCTCTGTCGCGCCAGGGAATTGGGGATTTCTGCTGCCGCGGCAGTAGTAGGTTCTGCTGCGCAAGAGTTTTGGGGTGTTTTTATGCCACAACAGAGTTTTGGGACGTTTTTCTACCGTGGCAGAGTTTTGGACGTTTTTCTGCCACGGCAGGAGATAGAGGTTTGGTGTAACTGACGTGCCGAGAGATGATATATATACAACTATAGAAATGAAGGAACCATTATAGAACATCATCATGAATATATATATCGAAGTGACCTCTTTCTTTGTGCTTGGTCAAATATATTATGTATAGTACACTTTCATGCATATATACAATAATTTCTCTTATGATTCCTAATGTATAAATATAAATTTCCAATGGTATTCTCCGATTGGATCTATGACCTCCTTAAGTAAGAATCCTGCCAATTCCTCTTGAATTGCTCGTATGCGGTCCTTTGATAGGAGACCATCCCCCATCCGTTCTATCTAATTTAAAGAAGGGGGTCATCAATATATATGAATGAAACTCAACACAATGTATGGTAATAAAATAAGATTGTGAATATTGTTTACGTACTACAAGTTGATGTAGAATTCTACCTAGCTCGCTGGTCGTCTAGCGAATGTACTCGCAACCGTACTATCCACATAAATTATTCCTAGCTTCCTTCCTCAAATACTTCACGAGAATAGAGTTTAATAAAAATAATAATCAAGCATGGTAATGGTATTGAAACAAGAATCAAAGAGATGTGCGGACCTAGCTATAGTACTACTTACATCGATTTCTCCAAATGTTAGCACCTCTTTCCATTCACCCCTAATAGCCTTGGTGAACCGTTTCCAAACCCTGCCCGAGAAAGAAAATGAGTAAAGGAGTTATTAATTACTTGATATCAGGAAATGAACAAAAGATGCTGATATAGTGTGAGAATGATTGAAGTTACCTCTAGAGCATATAAACTAGGCCCGTCCATATCTCAGGGTTTTTACGTTTCGAGTCCATGACCAGTACTTTTCCTTGGTAAAGTTGAATGACTAGCAAAATAAAGTGGAACCTGCACACGCATAACTCATCAATTACATTTAACATTGAGTAAACAAAATCGAATGTGTACAAGACAATAAAACTCACTAGAAGTTGTAAGGAAATAGTATTTTCGTTTTGTTTTGTTGTTTCATTAGAAACTTTAGCAAGTAATCCTCTATTTCCTTGGCGTTATTTTTACCGCATATTCATGAATGTTATTTGGATCAATGAACTCAAGGTCATAGATTCGTCCTCTTTTGTATTCGAGAATCTTCATTCTGCATAATATCGTACAAAAGAATATAGTGAGGATAATTATACATGCAATGAATGAGCTGACCAAGAGACTTAATTAGAAAAATAAATCACTTACAGGAAATATCAACCGATGAGAGATTTGTCGAGGGCGTCTTGATTGAATAACTACAATAATTCCGTGAAGTCAATGTGTATCTTGTCGTTTCCACGAAAGTAATGCTTCTCTCGAACTGCCACTATGAGCATGATCTCCCCTTTCTCTAAGGCTCACATATACCACGCATGCAAGTTTCGCATTTGTGTTTGTAGAAGTGGGACCTCCTCAGATCTAACAAGAGGCTTCCCGTACTCGTATTTATATGCTACTTCAACCATGGGTGCGGCTTTCGTTCCTAAGTATTGACCAACAGTCATACCAAGATCGCTAGCCGCTTGTGTGACTAGTTGTGCAAGCTCCGGATCGGGATCGGAAAACACTTTCAACGGGGAAATGATTGGTTTTTCTATTCTCCAAGCTTGGGAATTGTTTTCCTTCTTCTACTAGTACTTCTCGACCGCTCCATATTCTTCTTATGTGACTTGATAATTGAGCGGTCATAGTCTGATACCATATCAAGTGGCTTTGGTCTTTCAAGAAATTCCACAAAGTGTTTCACTATTTTGGGTGCTATATACTACTTTGGCGAGGGCTGTTTCGGTGCAAGCTGCGTTTCACATCTTCAGCCATGACATTTTTGAGTTCCTCAGGATTCAGATTATAATGTAACTTGGCAGGAGTCTGCTTGGCTTTCTTGCTTGTATCTACTAAGGGTTTCACCGCAGCTGTAGTACTAGCTGCCAGAACGGCGGTGCTTTTCCACTTCTACAACTAGGGCTAATGCGGCGGAGTCTCCAAACACGCCGGAGATGGCTGAGACGGCTGAGGCGGCAGAGTCTGTTGACGCGGCAGAGTCTACAAACGTGCCAGAGACGCCTGAGGCGATGGAGATTGAGCTAGATTGCAACTAGGAGAAGTCGGTGACGTTGGCATCCAATTTGGAAGCACGATGTTTTCCTTTCTCCATAGAATGGTGCCTTTCCTGGTGATGGCTCTGAAATATAGCCATCTATGTCCACATTTAAACAAGATATTATTCATATTTTTGATGAAATATCTCTCTAAACCCTGCCACTAATGCCTAATGACCAAAGAGGTATGCAATCCTTTCTTGCTATTTTTCCCTACGTAGATAATGACGTTTGATGATGGGAGTTACTACATTAAAGTCAAATATATGAGATTTCCAGCAACCCAAAGAAACCAGGAGTCATGAAGTGGAGACAGACGCTTTAACGACCAACTATACGACGGGAATAAAATTTCGGTCGTATAGTTGCGGTTGTATAGTTGCCGCCGCCATCGCTGGGTCAAACAGAACAACTTTCATGAAGGGATCCCTATATAAAGAAGCCTCAGGCGACGAAAAAAGGGCCCTCTCTCGCTCTGCCTTGCCCCCTCGCCATCAGAACCCTGCATCCACAACACCGAAGAGCCGCCAGAGGAATATACTTAGATATAATCTCCGAACCATTCTCCACCACCATAGCCATATTCCACCACTTGTAATGGTAGATCTCATCTCCGATTGGCGACATTATAAGACTATTTGCTATCAATCTCATGATTCCCATTGCAATGTTTATGATCTTTGATTTCATCTCTATGTGTGAGTAATCCTCCTTGGGCTAAGGGCTTTGGCCTAGCCATGTAGCTTTTGTGCATGTTATTTATCATAGATGGGATTATGTATTAGTTTTGTATGACATGATGATTATTGTATCCACTCTTGCCTCAATCCAAGGACTTGTCAGTTACCCAAGACCCCGAAGATTGAGACAGGTATAGGGAGTATGAGTAATGACTAATCTGCAGGTTGGGAACCCCAGTGATAGAAGGGGTAGTACGGCTGTATGTGAGGGATTTACTTGGGATTAACGGTAACGTCACTTTGCATATAATTAGTTCTCTTTCTTCTATGGATGAGACTAGTAGGTTATCACTATAAGCGGTTCCGGAGGCAATAGCAATTATGGATGTACTGCCCACATATAATTTATCTTGCTCTAACAATTACATGCATACTTTATTTTTATCTTTTATTCCCATCAGATGTTTTGCATAGCTACGGGTGAACCGAAATCCCTAGGCCCTCTCTCTCCATCATCGATAACAACAAAAGATAGCAAACTCTTGGTCTAGTAAAAACACAAAAGGAATTCCAAAACTCCCAAAGGTCCATTAAAGTAACTTCACTACGCTTTCTGCTTCCCAAGGATTTGATAAACCTAGGTCTACTAGGGAAAAAGAGCTATACTACATCCGTAATCTAGATCGAAGGTATCAACCCTTTTTCTGGCGCAGTTGTCGGGGAAGCAATAGCTGCCCTAGTGAAGTTAGTAGGAACCTTGCTAGTTTTAATTCTTGTTTTTAATTTTTAGTTTCTTTTCAGTCTTTATTTGAAAAACCAAAAAAATTAGTTAGTCTTTAAATTCTTGATTTTACTATTATAAGTCTCTATTTAAGAAAACCAAAAAACATAGGAAATATGGCTGAAAAGAAGCTTGGGCAGTTTGCTACTCCCAACAATTATTATTTGCATACTCCTATTACCTAGCCAGCAATTACTGCTGATGATTATGAAATTAAGCCCCACTATTTTAGTTTGGTTCAACATAATCAATTTGGAGGCTCTGATGTTGAGGACACAGGTATGCACTTAAATACTTTCACTGAAATATGTGATATGATGCGCATAATAGACGTTGACCCTGATGCGGTCAAATTGTGCTTATTTCCTTTCTCTCTTAGAGGAAGAGCAAAAGAATGGTTGCTATCTTTGCCTAAAAATACTATTACATCATGGGTGGAATGTACTTCTTTATTTATGACTAAATTTTTCCCACCTGCAAAGACTATGCAACTAAGATCTAATATTACTGGTTTTAGACAGGAAGAGTGTGAGCCACTAGTGCTTGCATGGGAAAGGGTGAAAGAATGCATGGGAAATTGTCCTAGCCATGGGATGAAAGACGGTTAATTCTCCATTTGTTTTATAAGGCTCTTAACCCTGTGTCTAAGTCTATGCTTGATACTGTAGCTGGAGGAACATTTATGGGTAAACATATTACCAAAGCAAAGCAGCTACTAGACAATATGCAAGACAACCATGCCCAATTGCATGTGGATAGATCGGACACGAAGAAGGTGAACTTTGTCTCACCACAAGAAAATGAAGAGCTCAATACTAAGTTGGATGAGCTTATATTAGCCTTAAAAGGTAAAGAAAGCCAGGTAAGAGCTATCCCTGAATCAAATACTGAAGAAATAGACTTCATAACTCGTAACGATTATAACCCTGCTTGGAAGAAGAATTATAATCCTAATTTTTAGAAACATTATTCTAGTCCTACAAGTAACTCTAATAATAATATGGGAATTAGTAATGGTAGTCTCCAAGAAACACTTAAGTCTTTTATAGACTCACAAAATGAGCAAAACAATATTCTTGTTAAAATAACGGAGAACCATGATGCTATGCCTTGCAAATTATCTAACCAAGTTATAAGTTTGAGGAATGATTTGCAGGCCCTTCAAGAAAGAACGAGGATTGTTGAGGCACAACTAGGTACGATAACCAAGAGTCAAACTCACATTCTAGCTAAATTTGCAGGTAAAGCTGAGCCCAATCTTGTTGAAGACCTCAAGATGATAAGAATACAAAGGGAGGAGCCTGAAGAACTTGATTATAGTAATGCTCCTTCACCAAATTACACTGTTGAAGATCTTGTAAAAAGGATTAATGTCAAGATTCCGGTAAGTGAAGGAAATGAGGAAGCTTTGTACCAACACTTCGTTAATCAGGTAGCAATAAAGGTACGTGAGCTTGAGGAAGAATATAAGAAAATTGCTGATAAATTACCTGTGAAGCTTGATGATATATTTGAGCCTACTATTAAGATTAAAATTGGGACCAATGAGATAGCTGACTTTGTGATCTAGGTGCAAGCGTCTCAACAATTCCAAAAAGTCTTTTTAATAAGTTAAATCTAGGCTCTTTTGAAATCACCGATTTAAAATTGCATCTAGCAGATTCTACCTACAAACAAGCTGTAGGAATCAAGGAGAACACTTTAGTATACATTAAAGGTTGTCCTACTCTTATTGATTTTGTTAAAGTTGACATGCCTGGAGATGCTACTGCTCCTATTATATTAGGCCATCCATTTTTAAGAACTATTAAGGCTTTGATTAATCTACATGAAGGGAACGTGAAGCTTCAACTTCCTTCGCGGGATACTTTTGTTATTCATTTCCCCAGGAAGAAGAAAGCCAAGAATAATGAAAAGGAGGCCATCACTTTGAAGACCAACTATTTTGGAGTGGGTGTTCCACTCATCTGGCCTAAGTGAGCAACATTGAGGTCAAGCTATTGACTATAAAAGAGCACTTCATGGGAGGCAACCCATGTGAAATAAAGGTTTGAGTTAAGTTTTTAAGTTTTAGTTTAAGTTTGTGTTTAATAAAGAGTGCTATAAAGCTCCAATTGAGGAGAAGAAGTTCGGTAGTACTAAATATCCTGCTTAATACATGCTGATGTTGGTCGACAATATTTACTGTCATTTTTCTGTCAAAACAAGGTGTTTCGCTAAGTTTCAGGATAAGAAAGAATTCTCAAATAAATATTTTTTTTTTGATGAATACAGAAGGTTTATCGACTAACTATATGGCGGGAATGAAAATTCCCGCCGTATAGTTTCAGCCGTATAGATATTTTTGCCATCAACAAATTTTCTTTCATAAGTACTGACGGTTTAACGACCAACTATACGGTGGGAATAAAAATTCTGGCCGTATAGTTCCGGTCGTATAGATATCGATACTTTCATACAATTTATTTTCCAGGTACAGAGGGTTTGACGACAAACTATACGGCAGAAACAAATTGTTCCGGCCATATAGTTCTGGCCGTATAGCTGCGCCGCCAGGTGAAAATCCTTAAATATTGAGAGCAAGCCAACTATACAGCAGGAACACATTGTTCCGGCCGTATAATTGTGTCCGACCACAAAAACGCCACGGGAAGGTACCTCAAACCCCAAAACTTCAATCTTTTTCCCTCTTCTATCTCCAAACTCTCTCAAAACCTCAAGATATCTTCATCTCTACTCAATTTCATTCGATTTCCTCGCACACAAGTGATCTATGGTATGTTTCTCCTCCGATCCTCCAATTACTTTTTGCAAATTCATCTTTGATCTATAGTCATTATCAATCTAGGGTGAGACCTACTATGAACTAATTTCCATGATTCTCTTTCCTAGATTATTATTTTGAGGAGATTCTTTAGTGTGCTATGATGAGGAATATGTTATACTTATTATTCTTGGATCAAAAAGTTTTATTTTTATCTTCCTTTATTATTTTAGATGATGAACATAAGGAGCAAAACTCGTGCTCGTGCCGCCGCTAGCGCTTCTCGGGCTGTCGCTCAAGAACGCATGGGGATATGGTTCAGGAATGAGCTCCAACGTGATCGCTTCGATAAGACCGAGAAGTGAAGGACACCACTGGGCTTGCCCCATTATATTGAACACCAACTTCGTATTTCTAATGACTTCAATTTACTTTGCAATAGGGTTTGCCTGTAAAACTTTGTATTCAATGATGTGCGTACTTATCGCTAGTTAACTCGTGAATTTTTAAGATCTTTGCAAAGCACCATTAAACTATGGCATGGAGAGGACATGGTTTCTTTCCGACTTATGAACAACAATTACACTTTATCACTAGATGAATGGTGCACATGTTTTAATTTTCCAAACAATAATGATAATGATTTGCGCGCATCCTTTATTGGTTTAGACCCTTCTCTGGAACAATATTATAATAGAATGAGCTTCACTTCTAGAGTGAGAAAGGGGAAGAATATTTAACATCCTGCAATTCACTATTTTTCTATGTTATTTCTAACACCTTACAGGCAAGAAATGAGTTCACAAGACTCAATGAGGAGGACATCTTAGTCCTCGCAAAAGCTGCTTACAACAACTACGACTTGTCATTCAACTTGGGCGCAATCCTTATGCGCTACCTAGAGCACCAATCCTCCCAAAGCCAAGGACCAATCACAGGTGGAGGTGTCATCACCGTGATTTCCATTTCCCTAGGCATCGACCTAGGTGAGTTGCAACATGTGCTGGGTGAGCGACGTGTTGGTTTATCTACTTTAAATGCTTGTGGAATGCTCACTAGGAGAGGTGGTGTTTATTACTTGCATATTGCTGGAGCTAGGCGTCTCTTCCCCGCTCCTATGCCTAATAGTCTTTTCTCTATCGAGGAAGGATGTTTTCTATATGACTTGTAGGTTGAGGAACACCATCTCGAGGAGGAGATTCCAGATGAGGATGAGGACCAAGAAGAGGAGCAAGAAGTTCCTTATCAAGAGGAGCAACTACCAACCCAGTTCGCCACATACCAAGACTTCCAAGAACTTGGAGGTACTGTGGAGAGGATGCATAGATTCTCCTTGAACCTCCGAGGAACAACTAGTAATTTATCAACTCAATTTGTGAACTGGAGTAACGACTTTTTCCCGCCACCACAATGTTTTGAAGGGCTTGCAAAAGCCTAAGCTTGGGGAAGTTTCCTCATTTATCTTTATTTGGCGTTCATTTGCTTTTATTTATTTCGAGGTTATGTTTTTAATTTGATCTTATAAGCACTCGTGTTGGTTTCCCCAACACTTTATCTTTAGTAATTTATATTTGTTTTCGAGATTTTCTAGCCGAACTTTGCCGTCAATTTTCTATTCTTTAATTTCCCCTCTCAAAAACAACAAAAAGATTTGTCCATTTATCTTTATTTTTCCCTCTTTCTTTTCTTTCTGCCTCGAGGTTCTCATGTATTTGCAAGAAGAGTGATTGACTTCGAGTTTCCAAGAAACGAATTAAAAGGGAAGAGAGAAGGGGAACCAACATGAGAGGTATGCCTTATGACTCCCCACTTTTGAAGTTTGAGAAACCCATGCTAGTTAGTAGTAAATGTTGAGATATTATATTGGTGGAGTGAGTCTTTATAATGTAGTAAAGTTTTGTTTGCATGGATATTTAGTTGGGTACGTTTTGTTGCAGCTCTTGTAGTTAACCAAGTCTTGCCTAAAATTTGCTAAAAATTTGTAATAAGAAAAATTCTCGCAATTGAAGGCTTGGGTGTTGTAGTGTTTAGTCTTGAAGGCTCATTTCTAGATACACTCAACACCACGGAATATAATGATTGCCTTGATAACTCTCTTTAAAAGGATTTGTTCGATTGAATTAATGTTTAGCGGTTTTTGTGAGCATGGCAAAGTTTGACTTGTTAATCATAAGAATGATATAGCTTTATGCATGTCAAACTTCATGGGATGCCAACAAATCTGCTAGCCTACGAACGATCTTCATGGAGGAAACTCCTAGATTTCGGCTATGAGTTGATTAAACACATGTAGCAGCAATGCTATAGTGGGTAAGATTCTTGGCACTCCCGGGTAGCCGTGTTCATGATGGAATCACTCCTCTAGCTGATACGAGTAATCATTGTGCAAAAGGAACAAAAACCTTAGTAATGCCACGAGTGTCCATCGTAGCCCGATAAACTAATATTTTTTTGGCATGCTTGCAATTACTTAAGAACTGAAATTCTTGAAGGAAAATGAATGGCAAAGTAGTGCTTGAAAAGTCTTGAGTTATTGACATGGGAGAATTGAGATACTCTAGTGTATATGCTTTTCATGACAACTCTCACACTCTCAATTTTACATGATTATAATTTATTGTTCAAAGGCAAGCCAATGAGTTGATTACATGGCATGGAATAAAGTTTACTCATTTGAATCATCCATGGAAACAATAATTTTGCTGCACTGCAACGATGCATAAAAACCCGTATGATATGCTTGCCATTACTCTATCTATGCTGAAGTTTTTCAAATTTATGAAGTGGAGGAAACATGACACTACCAATCATGAGTAAGATCATCATCTTTTTATTTCAGTTTAAATGCTGACTTCCTTTTTGATTTTGGTTTTCTTGCTCGAGGACGATCAAGTTTAAGCTTGGGGAGGTTGATGGCTCTGAAATATAGCCATCTACGTCCACATTTAAACTGAATATTATTCATATTTTTGACGAAATATCTCTCGAAACCCTGCCACTAATGCCTAATGATCAAAGGGGTATGCAATCCTTTCTTGCTATTTTCCCTACGTAGATAATGACGTTTGATGATGGGATCACTACATAAAAGATACGAGATTTCCAACAACCCAAAGAAACCAGGAGTCGTGAAGTGGAGACAGATGCTTTAACGACCAACTATATGGCGGGAATAAAATTATGGCCGTATAGTTGCCGCCACCACCGCTAGGTCAAACAAAACAACTTTCGTGAAGGGACCCCTATATAAATAAGCCTCGGGCAATGAGAAAAGGGCCCTCTCTCGCTCTGCCTCGCCCCCTCTCCACCAGAACCCTGCATCCACAACACCGAAGAGCCGCCGGAGGAATAGACTTAGATCTAATCTCCAAACCATTCTTGACCACCATAGCCATATTCCACCATTTGTAATAGTAGATCTCATCTTTGATTGGCGATATTGTAAGACTATTTGCTATCAATCTCATGATTCCTGTTGCAATGTTTATGATCTTTGATTTCATCTCCATGTGTGAGTAATCCTCCTTGGGCTAAGGGCTTCGGCCTAGCCATGTAGCTTTTGTACATGTTATTTATCATAGATGGGTTCATGTATTAGTTTGTAGGGATTTCTATTTTTGTGCCCCTGTTCGTTAGTTGTACTCAGTTTTCCCTAGCCGCTTAGTTTTTCCTCACTTTTGCCCTCCCTCCATTCCGAAACCCTCACATGCGCTCGGACGAGGGATGCCGCCAGGTCAAAGGCTTGACCGTTACATGCTAACCGGTGGGACCGCATTGGGGCGGGTCGTGTGTTGAGCGTTATGTTACATCGCCTCGACCGTTACATGCTGACAGGTGGGGCCAGGATACACAGCAAACCAGCCATCCATCTCTCGCTGATTATGGGAGACGTGGTGTGGGACCATGTAGGGAGCATTTGGTGGTTACGTGCGCCGTGTCACCTAAATTGGAAGTTTTCTTTTTTGTTATTTTTATGATTGGCCTTTTTAAGAGCGCCTTTTCCCCTCTCTCTCGCTAACAGTCTTGTTTTTTTCCAAAAAGGTAGCGAATCTAGAGCAACTTCTCTCTTCATTCATTGTTTCTTTTTCCCTCGTTTTTCCCCAATCTAGTAGCAAATCTAGAGCAGCAAAACTAACGAGCATCATAAATAAATTCAGTAAACATAGCAGATGTAGATAAAGCAGCTAATATAGGTTATATAGTATGGTACTTAACGAGGTTCAACAATTAGGCTGCTCAGCAGTAGGAGCGGACAAGTTCAACACAGACAAGACAAAAGAAGCTGCTTTACAGCAGCAACAACATATCAGTGGCCCCTCATGGCCTCTTCCAGGAGGGCCTCCACCTCCTCCCTCTGGCGCCTCCTCCACTTCTTGCTGCCCAGTCCCTTGACCTTGGGAGCCTTGGGCTTGATCAGGGCATGCGACCCTCCTTGATAGCCACCTTCTGGAGGTTGCGGACGTGAAGACCGAGCGCCTGGTGCTTGGCTATGAAGCCGTGGACGTTCACGAACTCGCTGCAAGTCCTCACGTCCTCGACATGCTTCACGAGGGAGTTGAAGTCCGTGCTGTGAAGCCTCCTGGTGGGGCAGAAGGGGCACCTGTACACTTCACCGGTGAAGAAGTTGTTGTACTGGCCAGACTTCAGCCTCCTCAGCACATGACGAGTCTTGGTGTCCTAGGACTCGTCGTCGCTGCGGACGTTGTTGCTATCTCCTATTGGAAAAAAACAATAGAGTGCAATAAGGACATGATTGAGATACTTTGATTATCGGGATTGATTATTTGCATAAGTTGACCGATTGAGATCTCCTGATTATTCCCCAAATCTCAAACCAAATTGAATACTTATCCCAACTATGAACATGGGGGTTCAAATATGAACATGGGGATTCATCGAAATACGAGATCTACCACAAGAGGATTAACTACTATAAAAATACGAACAGCCGAGCCCTAATAACATACGTTCTAGCATCCAACGATGGGAACAGGGGAAGAACAAGAGAAGGGGAGAAAACCCTGGTTACCTCCGACCATGGGTCGGCGATGCTGGTGTCGTAGGGGTTCTCTAGCCTTATGTAAACAACCTCCTCGTAGGGGTCCCAACCGAGCAGGATCTGCCCAAGACCGGTGGGGACCTCCTCGCCGGCGGATGCAGGGACGGGGACGGGGGCCTCCTCGCCGGCGGCCTTGGAGGCGCTGATGGCCACCACGTCGTTCTTCTCCATCACCGACGTGGTTTGGGTTTTTGCATAAGGTGATGGGACAGTGGAGACGGTTGAGTGAGAGAGTGAGTGATGAGTGAGAGTGGGGAGGCCTCTATTAAAGGAGAAGGGAAACGATGTATCGTTTCACTACCATGCACCGCGTAACCGTGTATGCTACTGCACCGTGCACGTCCACACGTGTCCGCTACTGCCCCGTGCACCGCACATGCGTACTGTGAGTCATGTTTTTTCCCTCGTGTCTAACCCTGACGATTCAGTTGTACTGAGTTTTGCCCTCGAGTGTAACACTGGCAGTTTGGTTGTAGTCAGTTTTTCCCTCCAGTACTAACACTCCCGTTGTGTCCGTATAGACTAGGGGCGAGGGTGGATTCAAATATGACTGTTGGGGTTTCTTAGAGGAGAGTTATGGAGGCCTGCAAGAAACGATGCAGCGGGCGAGAAATGGCTAGGAAAATTTAGGAAGTGCGCGCTCGAGAGGATCCAAAATGCGGCTAGCCAGCGTTAGCGAATGGGGAAGATGGGAGGCTCTTTGAACGAGGGGTGTTAATTTTGCGTGTTCCCTCGTCGGTCTTCTGCAGTGCACAGCTGGATCATGGACGCCTGCTGGAGTTATAGCTAGAGCGCTAGACTAGCAAGCTGTCACGTCCTAGCTAAGTATTGTATTGTCTCATCACGCACACTGTGTTTCAGGAAAGGATGTGAACCCACATTTCTCCCCTCCCTAGATAGCATGCACCGTACAATCGCTTTTCTCGCATGCGAAGGATTTGAACCCACATGCCGAAATAAAAGGACATCAATCCTCAAGCCAGCTCGCCTAACTCTGATAAATAAGACTACTAAAAAACTATAATAATAGGTGAAGCTCAAAAAATAATTATAATTTTGAGCCACATCCATAGAATATCCGTTGTATATTTGGTTCTTGTACTTTGTATCATGTAGTAGTAATCAACCTATTAGCTACCTAATAGTACTCGCCATGCTCTAGAAAAATGATGAAGACCATTCTAGAATTATTGAGAAAGTGTGTTTTGAGGTTTGTCCATATCTTTTAGTGTGCTAAAGACTATCAATAGTATCTTCTAGATGCTAGAATGGATAGAATTAAGATCCAATAGTACTTTATGGACGTAGCTCGAAATTATAATTAATTTTGGGATTCACCTAATATAATTTAGTATAAACTAGTAAAAGGCACGTGGCACACACGTATATACTATATGAAATGTGATTGAACAAACATTAAGTTTTTATAAACTAATAGTCTTGTTAGAGAAAAATCCATACATTAAGTCTATTAACAATAACTATCTACACATATTGAGAATACAACCTACTATGCTATGAAGTTTTTTTTGGAGCGGGGGGTGGGGGGTGGGTGGCATGATAGTTCTAGAACATGATGGAGTTTGCTCTAGGTAGTACTCAACACGAATCCAGCTGTTCTGAACCATTGGATCTAACAACCTAACGGTCAGGATTGGTACTATGGATCCAATTCAAAACTGCTCCTTTATATTAGCAGGGAAAAAATGATATGGCATATACTTCTATTCGATTCTCACGTGCAAGGCATGTGCAACTTACTAATAAGATATATAACACGAATAACTTTGAACATCGATCATCGGATATAGATTGACAGATTCCAACATTGCTAATTGTTGGATCTCTTGCAAATTCAATAAAGAATCTATGGCTCTTACTTCTAGCTCAAATTTGGCCTACTTTCTTTAAATCGATATAAAGTTATTTGAATGCATGGGCGTAGTTAGCTAATATATAGGGAAGCTTGAAACATGCTCAGACTAGGGAATTGTAACAAAACATGTCCGCGTTTTCTTAAAATCGGGTGGTGACATAGTTAGTGCATGTGTACATGTCACACCAAGGACCTTAAAAAGTGAAAATTGCATCCAAGTCCATATATTTAACACAAAGGACCCTACAATCAAGCAATTAAAATTAGTAGTCGGGTCCTGCTCCTCCACCGCGGAGCTGAGCCATGCTCTTCGTAGTAGTACCAGTAAATTACACGTGCCTTGCACGTGAAACTCACATAATATACAGAAGCATGGCATGTCATCGGTATATAACATTGTAATAGGTAAACCTTGAAATATCTATGAATTTGAGCCACGTTTCTAAAGTATGAGTGTATATTTGGTTCTTGCACTTTATATCATGTAGAAATAAACATTTATTAGCTACCTAATAATTGAAAAATCTAGAACCATGGTCTAGAGAAATAATCGAGAAGATTCTACAATGATGGATAAGTGTGTTTTGATATTTTTCTACATATATATCTTATCTTATCTTACCACTATATAGTGTACGAATAACTTTGAATATTGACTGTTGGATCAAGACTCATGAATCCCAACATTTCTAGCCGTTGGATCTTCTTTTCCATTCTAGCATCTAGAAGATTTTATTTATAGTCTTCATCACAATGAATGGTATGCACAAAACTCAAAACACACTTCTCCATCATTCTAGAATCTTCTCCTCATTTCTCTAGACCATGTTACCAGAATTTCAAGTTTTAAATAGCTAATAATCATTGACTTCTAAATGATATACAAAGTACACGAACCAAATATACTCCCATACTTTATCGATGTTGATCAAATTTATATTTTTTTAATACTTTACCTATTAAAATTTTATATAGTGATGATATGTCGAACATCTATTATCCGAGTCTCACATGTTGATCAAAAGGGACGTGCCACACACGTATATACTGTATGAAATGTGATTTAACAAACGTTAAGTTGTTATTAACCAATATTCTTGTTAGAGAAAACATGCATACATTAGGTCTATTAGTAATAACTATCTACCCATATTGAAAATACATCCTACTCTGCTATGAAATTTTGGGGATGGTGACATGATGGTTCTAGAACATGTTGGAGTTTGCTCTAGGTACTATTAAACATGAATCTACACTACAAGAAAAGTTTCCTTCTGCAACGACTTGGCCCGACGGTCATCGTAGAAGGCGCGTTTTCCGCGACGAAATTCTCGGCTCGACCGTGGCCGATGAAAAACTTTTTTCCGGTTTCGCAGCCCTCTACTATGACGGATCTGCTAAAAACATGGAGGAAGCTCGGCCAGCGCGTGGTAGAAGCAAGATTTCTGTTTCCTCGCGCGATGTTGACTTGCTGAAGTCTTTTGAGGCGTGTGGGTCCCGGACGTCAGTGTCTCTAGCGGACCATACTTTTCGGTCGCACCTCCCTGATTTGAACTCGATAACGTTGCTCAAGGCGTCTGCCGTTTAGTTAGGCTTCTAGGTCCCACATGTGAGCCTTTCATTAGAAGGATTGTGTGTATGATGGAATTTTTTTATTTCGCTCGCGCTACCCTGTTCCGAAGTTGATAACGCTTGTCGATGCATCTACCGTCTAATCAACCTTCTAGGACCCACATGTCATCCTCTCATTAGAAGAAACGTGTGTATGATAGAATTTTTCCTTTGCTGGCGCTACCCCATTCCGAGTTGATAGTGCTGCTCGACGCATCTACCGTTTAACCAACCTCCTGAGCCCCACATGTCATCCTCCCATTAGAAGAAACGTGTGTATGATGGATTTTTTTCCTTCGCTCATGCTACCCTGTTCCGAACTTGATAGCATTGTTCAATGCATCTACCATTTAATCACGATGCTGGGCCCCACATGTCATCCTCTCATTAGAAGAAATGTGCGTATGCTGGAATTTTTTCCTTCGCTGGCGCTACCCCATTTCGAGTTGATAGCACTGATCGACGCATCTACCGTTTAACCAACCTCCCGAGCCCCACATGTCATCCTCTCGTTAGAAGAAACATGTGTATGATGGATTTTTTCCTTTGCTCACGCTACTCTGTTCCGAACTTGATAGCGATGTTCGATGCATCTACCGTTTAAGCACGATGCTGGGCCCCACATGTCATCCTCTCATTAAAAGAAATGTGCGTATGATAGATTTTTTACCCTCTGTAGCGCCTTCGTGTTCCGAACTTGATAGCTTTGCTCGCTGCATCAGCCGTTTATTCAGGCTGGTGGGTCCCTTATGTCAGCCTCACATTAGAAGAATCGTGGGTACGATGGAATTTTCTTCTTCTCTAGTGCTACCCTGTTCCGAACTAGATAGTGTTGCTCGACGAATCTGCCATTTGCTCACGCTGCTGGGTCCCGCATTTCAGCCTCTCATTAAAAGAAACGTGTACATGCTGAACTTTTTTCTCGCTCGCGCCTCCCTGTTTCGAACTAGCTATGTTGCTCGATGCAGCATCTGTATAAGATCGCACTGCTGGGTCCCACATATCAGCCTCTCTATAAATGAAACTTGCGTATGATGGACTTTTTTTGGCCATGTCCGTTGTTTTGGCCTTGGCAACTTGCTCGGTCCCTGATGTCAACCACCTCTATACAGGAAACGTGTCTATGTTGGGTCCTAGCTGACAGCCTCTATTTGAAAGAAACATGTGTATGTTGGACTATTTTTTTGGGTCCTAGATGTCAGCCTCACAGTACAAAAAATGCTCATAAAGGCCGAATTAAAAAGATTCTAGGCTAACTTGAGGAAGATACCCTATTCGTCATGGCTTATATTCCATGGGCTCACTCCTAAGTTGAATGGGCTATGGTCGGTGGCTACAAGACCATGAAACGTCCGAATTAGAAGGTATTGGGCCATGCTTGGGGCTGATAGGCTAATTTCATGGGCTATTCTTGGGCTTGCTGGGTCCGACATGTCAGCTTCTCAGTAAGTGCAACGTGTGTATGATGGACTTTTTTTTGGCCGTGTCCGCTGTTTTCACCATGGCAGTCGTGTATGGTCTTACTGCTGGGGCCCTTATGTTAGCCTCTCTGGCATGTTCTGGCTTGTGGGTCCCCGATGCAGCCTTGTATGTTCTGTCTGGTGGGTCCCCGATGCGAGCCTCTCTGTACAAGTATTTAAACTTTTGTTTCGAACCCACCCTCAAAACAAACTCCAGGGACGCTGCGTGCTGGTGGGTCCGTGATGTCAACCTCTCCGTAATGCAATATTGCTACAAGAAAAAATGTAAATCCAAGATACGATTCAAACAAAAGACCTTCAAATCAAATAAACGTAAACTAAGTGTGTTGCCACTACAACAAAGATATTTATAGAATAAATATCATTAAACTTTTATTAGTACTACAATTTATGTATTAGTCTTCTTAAAAATATTTTGGGTGTCTATGTTTATCTCTTTAAAATAAAAGGGAGCGCTCCTGGCATCTCAATTTATAAAATGCCACATAATGGAGTATTTTCTTAAAAACATGGGCAGGTAGAGTTTTTTTATTTTGAGAGGTGGGGGGAAATGCCCAAAAGGCCGAATTAAAAAGAGTATGGCTATTCTACATAGGATGCTCTAGGTGCGTTATACTTTGTAGGGCAGGCTCCATGGGATTCATTCTGAAATTTTAGTGGGCTGTGCTCAGCAGTCCCCTGATCCCTAAAAGGCCGAATTAATATGTTCTCAGCTATGCATCATGGGCTCCTTTCTCAAATTTCACTGGGCTGTGGTCAGCAGTCCCCTGACCCCAAAAAGACCGAATAAAAATGTCCTGGGCCAAAGAGGGGCTGAATGAGCTACGGAGTACTAGATATCTTCTCCTGGTTAATAAAAATTGCATTGTGATGTGCTCGGCCGGATTCGAAACAAAGACCTCGGAGAGGGAGGGGAAAAACGATAATTCTTTTTGGTAGCTATTCATGTCAAAATTCAGCAGGACAGAATAAGGTAGAAAAATTACAACAGATTCGAAGTTCATATTTAGGAGCACTTGACCAATTCAACAGCATTTCAAAAGTGACCAATTCAGCAATACAGACAATGAAATACAAATAGCAATATAGAGAGAATTAGTTTTTTCAGCTCTAAAAACCTTGTCGCGCGATCAGTTTGTCGTTTTCACCAATAACACTCGACCATTGGAGAAATCAAAACTGACGATCAAGTCTGCTTTGAGTACCTTCTTCTCACATCAATGCATGTGTGACCCCCATATGCAACCCAAAATGCCCAAGTCTCACCTAGATTGTGACACGAGCATGTGCAAGGGCGACGAGCACTTGTCCGTTTCAGATTCAGCAGCACATGATAGATTCAGCAGCAATTTAAAGTGATGGATTCAATGGTGGCAGAAAATTACCAAAAGAATTGACAGATTCAGCAATACCGACATTGAAATTCAATGGATGTACAACAATGTGGCAAAGCCAAGTTTCAAAAGGAAAGTGTGACCATGCATTTTCTCCACTCGATCTGAATAAGTCCAAGTACATAGGTATTACTACAAAATAGATTAGTAGTAGCTGAACTCCATACAAAATACTTAGTAGAAGTGTAGAACTACAAGCTTACACTAAGCTAGGAACCACTACATGTCCCATCATACGTATTCGAAGAAATGAGAATGCTTCAGCGTGTCAAAGTGCTGGCCGGGCTGCACCCTTAATTTCCTGCCTGGGACGCGTCTCTCGTTTCATTGTCGCTTGTAGGCCTCTAGCTCAGCAGCATACATGTAAAATTCATACGACAGACCAGGAAGTTCGGGATCCTTAATTTCAGCAATTCTGATTACGAAGGGAATCTACCACCAACATAAACTAGCTAATTAGTACAACATTACATACACTCACAGTAGGATCATCACAAGAGAATGAAGATGTGATATCTCACCGGTGAATCTTGTTCGACGACAAGTTCAGTAGTATGCCAGTAAAGACGCAGCTTGGATAGAAAAGACATGACCACTTCCTGCCCGGCGTTGGCTGACGACGGCCTAATCATTGTCTCGGGTGACCTCTTTACTACAACCTGATTGAAACTATCGAACAAGACCAACGGCCAAAACCTCACCTCGTACCGCGGCGATTCGCACGCGGCCGACCTGACCGGCCTAACAGATAGGACTAAGTCCGTGTTATGCCCGTCAATTTGGGTGACGAACAGCTTGCGATCCTTCCCGATGCCATTGACCTCAGCTCTAAGCGAGCCCGGTGCACAAACTAGCACAGACGGGTCCCATTTTTTGGGGTTGTATCTGGGCACTATCATCGAGTGGGCATATATGAGGTGCTGGACAAACACTTTCTTGACGCTGGTGAACTCGCATCCTGGCTCCGTGCAGACACACCGGCAATAGTTGCACGCGATCTTGTGGTCGTAGACGTCCTTGTAGGAGACCAAAGTCCAGCAGATGTCGTTGGGGCATCTACTACCTTTTTTGCCAGCGACTTGGCGGTACAGCTCCTTGGAGCATGCGGCCAGCCGGACGGCGCTGGTAGTGTCCAGACGCTTGGCTATTTCATTGAAGACGTCGTCCCCGACCTTCATCCAGACGTTGTTCAACCGGTTGTGCCTCGAATCCACAACCATCATGTCCGAATGATTGGGGGCAAGGGCGGATCTATATATGACTGTTGGGCTTATTTGGAGGAGAGGGGTGGCGGCCTGGAAGGATCGATGTAACGGGTGAGATGGCGAGAAAAATGTGTGAAGTGCGCGTTAGAGAAGATCCAAATGCGGCCTCTCGGAGTTGGGAATGGCTCTTAAGGAGGGGTTTTGCCGTGCTACTACAGCTGTCTTCTGCCGGGCATACTTCACCAAGCACGCCGACTAGAGTTATGGAGTAGGGAATACTATATGTACTCTAGACTGGCATGCTGCCATGGAGTGTTCTCTCATCACATCTCAGTTATTAGAACTGAGAGATGACTTATTTACTGCTTCCATTTTTATACTACTCCCTCCAGTTCGTATTCTAATGGCATCAGCTTTGTCTAGATTCACATCAGTTAGACATAGTAATTGTAAGTTGAGTCACTTACGTTTTTCGGTACTTCATAGTATGTACCAAAATACCAAGATGCTGAACCTCATATGAACTTTCTAGAAAGGTACCCCTTTGCAAAGATTGGCAAGCCTGCTAAAATTGCTGAAACTTCTAGAAAGGCAAGAACCCACGACCTAAATTGCATCATGCTTGGTGAAATAACGACAGGTTCCCAGTCCATATTCAGTATCATTTCAAAGTGACCGATTCAGCAATATAGACTCTGAAATTCAATAGCAGGACGGCGAGAATCAATTCTTGTTTCAACACTAAAAACCTTGGTGCGGGATCAGTCACTTTTCTCCGAACACACTCGATCATCGGAGCAAGCAAAACTGACCATCAAGCCTACTTTTCTGTGCATACTTTCTACTCACATAAATGACTGTGTGACCCACATATGCAAACCAAAATGCCCCAAGCCTCATCTAGATTGTGATAAGGCCATGGTTCAAAAGAACAGTAAGACCATCTACTGCCCTTGATCTAAAAAAGTATCAGTATGTTAGTATTAGTTCTACAAGATACTTTAGTACTATAATAAAAGCGACAGAACATTTGACAGATTCACTACCATTTGAAAGATTCAGCAGCACTGAATAAAATACAAAAAAATCAATAGATTCCAAACACATAATCAGCGGCACTTGATAGATTCAACAGAATTTCAAAGTGACCGATTTAGCAGTACAGATAATGACCAAAAGTATTGACAGATTTAACAATGCAGACACTGAAATCCAATAGATGTAGCAAGGCCTTAATTCAAAAGGATAGAGAGAACATATTCTGGCCATGTTCCAAAAGAAGAGCAAGACCATCTACTGGTCTTGATCTAAACAAGTACCAATACATCACTATTAGTTCTAAAAAATACCTTAGTAATAGAAACAACAGAACGTTGGACAGATTCAATGATACTTGAAAGATTCAGCAGTACTGAATAAGATAGAAAAACATCATCAAATTCCTAGTTCATAATAAGCGGCACTTGACAGATTAGCACCATTTCAAAGTGACCGATTTAGCAGTATAGATAATGACCAGAGGAATTTACAGATTCAGCACTGCAGACATTGAAATTCGGTAGATGTAGGAAGGCCATGATTCAAAAGGAAAGAGAGACCTTATTCTGCACTAGATCCATAGTTCTGAACAAGTACCAGTACATAGGTATTATTCCTACTACAAAATAGATTAGCAGTAACAGAACTCCCTACAAAATACTCAGAACTACCTTAAGCTAGGAACCACATGTCCCAAAATGGTAAGAAAAATCTGGTCGAGGAGTACATGTGTTCAAGTTAGGATCATCACAAGAAGATAAAAATGGGTTAATCGCTAAGAAATAGGGATGCAAAAGTGGGACAAATGGGACAGACAGGATCCTTAATTTTAGACCCCTAGACTAACTCTAAACTAAGTGGGAGAAGTGGGACAAGTAGCATTTAACAAATCTTACTTATCCCGCTTATCCCACTTAGTTTAGAATTAGTTTAGAAGTCTCCCACATATCCCACCTCTACATCTACGGTAATAATCTTGTCGATACGAAGCTTGTATTCAACGGTGAACTCCGATGGTCGATTCCAACGACGAGCGACCAGATTAGACCGACAAACCGACAAGGAGCAAGTGGCTTTAGAATTCACATAGAATACCTTCTCACACAAGCCATTTGGATGTGCAGAGCTCAACTTCACCATGAACTGCGGCGAAACGCGCATCGCCGGCCTGACGCACACGACAAATATCAAGATGACATCGTCGCGCCTATTGAATAACACGCAGAACACCGTGTAATCAAACCCGGTTAGCCCGATATCTACATTTTGCGAGCCCGGTGCCGGCACCGGCTTAGAGATGTACCTGCCTTTCCTACCATAGTGTAAAATGCGCAACCTCATGGCATGGGATTCTCTGAGGTGGAGTGGAGCACAAACGGAATTGCGGCAAACTCGCAGCCACGCACCACGTAGTTCCATTGGACTACATCAGCGAGCATTGAACATGAAGATATGTTTGGCTGGACAACCCATACCAATTGGGTCTGTCACCAACATAAAGTAATTATTTAGTACGACATTACATATATTCATATTAGGATCATCACAAGAAGATTTATATGTGTTAACTCAATCTTGGTTGATATTCTTGTAATCCAGGGGGAGTTCCGACAACATCTTGAGAAGCTCAAAGGTAACGCCTCAGTTTTGACAGGTACGACATGAGCCCTTTCAGCGCGACTTCAGCCAACGAAGGCCTACTTGTCTGCTCAGATGTCGCTGCCATTTCGACCGAATGGATCTTATTCCATGAGGGCAGCAACCATGACATCACCTTGTACCGCGGCGATTCGCACACTGCCGACCTGACATACCTGACGGATAGGAAGATGTCCATGGTGTACCCTTGATACGTCCATTTTTCATCACTATTCTATGTCATAATTCACTGTTATTCATTGATATATTTCATATTAAGAGGTGATACTTATGTTATTTCATCTATTTTTGCATGGTTCATGACTTTTGGAGCATGAACCGCTGCAGTCAGGATTCTGATGGAAAAGGTGTTGTTTGGAGGCAAAATTCGTGAAGATCAAAAAATCCGGAAAAATATACGGAAAATCCTATTTTTCTAGAAGACGAAGGAAGCCAAAAGGGGGCTAGAGATGGGCCATAGGGGGCCCACACCACCCCCTGGCGCGGGCCAACCTAAGCCGTGCCACCAGGTGGTGTGGCCGCCCTCGTCCACCCTTGACACTCCCCTCTGGCGTATATTATCCTCCCGAAACCCTAAGACTCGGGGGGCGACCACAGAAAGATTCCGCTGCCTCTGCGGGGCGGAAAACACCGAGAGAGAAATATCTCTCCGGCAGACACATTTCTGCCGGGGGAATTCCTTCCCGGAGAGGGGAGATCGTCGCCATCAACACCATCATCAAGCTGGACTTCATCAGGATCATCATCATCATCACCACCACCATCATCATCAGCACCATCATCACCATCTCCATATTGCTGTAACAGTTGGGTTGAATCTTGCATAGTTCATAGGGGAAACTTTCCCGGTGTTGATTACTATTTGTAGTTGATGCTATTGAGTGAACCATTGAATTATTGTTTATGTTCAGATTGTTATACATCATTATTCCATCTCTAATCATGATCCATATGATGTCTTGTGAGTAGTTCGTTTTGTTCTTGAGGACATGGGAGAAGTCATGTTGTTAGTAGTGGAATTGTGTTGAGAAAGATTCAATAGTTTGATATTTAAGTTGTGGTGTACTTCTTCTAGTGGTGTCATGTGAATGTCGACTACATGACACTTCACCTATATGGGCCTAGGGGAATGCATTGTGTATTTGGCTACTAATCGTAGGGGTTGTCGGAGTGACAGAAACCTGACCCCCCGTTAGGAAACCATTGCACAAGGGGCGTAAGGGTCTTAGAGTTTAAAGTTGTGGTTAGGTTTCTACCTTAATTATTTTCTTGTACTTACGGATGTTTGCAAGGGGTATAATCACAAGTATGTATTAGTCCTAGGAAGGTCAGTACATTAGCACAGGTTCACCCACACAACACTTAGCAAGCTAAAGAAGATTAATCAACTATATGAAGCGAAAGCACTTGACAGTCTTCCCATGTGTCCTCGAGAACGTTTGGTCATCTTAAGTAATACAACCGGCTTGTCCTTTGCTGCATAAAGGATTGGGCCACTTGCTGCATTTATTCCTACTGTCTTTTATTTACTCGTACTTTGTTTACTTGCTTTATCAAAAACCCCTAAAAATCCATTTGCTAAGTATTTGCAGAGAATTCCTGATCCATACCACTAGCTAGCACCTTCTGCTCCTTGTTGGGTTCGACACTCTTACTTATCGAAAATACTGCGATACAGCCCCTATACTTGTGGGTCATCAAGAGTATTTTCTGGCGTCGTTGCCGGGGAGTGAGCGCTATTGGAGAGTGGAACTGGTAAAGGAAACTTCTACTGTGAGTATTGTTTACTTCTGCTAGTTGCTTTATTTTCGTTATGGACAATTCGCTGAGTTTCTTATTTGGTAATGCTACTACCACTGCTAAGGTAGTAGATGAACCACCACCTGCTGAGAATGATGCTTTTAAAATACCTACAAGAATTATTGATCGTGTTATGGATAACTACTATGTTGGGGATGGAACAGTCCATCCCGGTGATCATTTACTTTTTCTACATGAATTATGCGGGTTGTTCAAGTGTGCAGGTATTACTACAGATCAAGTTAAGAAGAAGTTATTCTCACTATCACTAAAAGGAAGAGTTGAGGACTGGTATAAGCTGCTGAAGAATGGTCAAGCTCTAGAATGGGAGGAAATAGTGCCTCTCTTTTATTCAAAGTTTTATCCTCCTAGTGAGATTCATAAAGATCAGAATCAAATATACAACTTTTGGCCTCTTGATGGAGAGAGTACAACTCAAGCTTGGGGGAGATTGAAGTTACTAATGCTCAAATGTCCCATTCATGAGCTCCCTAACAATATTATTATCAATAACTTTTATGCAAGGCTCCCTCTACATGACAAGGATTTATTGGATGCTTCTTGTGCTGGATCATTCACTCGCATGGAAGAAGAAGCTAAATGGGATCTTCTGGACCGTATTCAAGACAAAATGCTGAAGCATGGGAGAATGACAAAGGTAGAAAGTCAGGTATAAATTATGATTATGAATGCATTGAATCTATTATGGGCACTAATGACTTTCAAAATATTAGTAATGCTTATTGTCTTGATTTACAAGTTATTACAAATTGCTTTAGGGCTTTTGCTTCTTATATTGAAATTCCAAAAAGGGGATGGAACAAGTACCATGCACCTTATAAAGATATTGTTGACTGTGTTCCTGTTGGGAGTGCTGAGTATTGCACTATTGATCACATCTTACCTAAACCTTATATCGAGAAGATTCCCTTCCCAGATAAGGTAAAGGATCATCCTATGATAACTAATGTAATCACTAAAAGTGAAAAGAGAACTGTAAAACCTGATGAACAAATAAACGTTGAACCTGTGGTAGCAATTGTAAAAGACCTTGTCACTAAAAGCATAGAAGATGGACACATAGTTTTTTGTGACGATGCTTCTAATATTGTTTCACATCCTAATAGAGCTAAAAAAGCTAGTGTCCCTGTGCTTTCCATTAGAATTGGTGATCATTGCTATTATGGTTTATGTGATATTGGTGCAAGTTCTAGTGCTATTCCTTATGAGCTTTACCGAGAAATTATGCATGAAATCAGTCCCTGCGAATTGGAAGAGATAGATGTGGTTATTCACCTTGCTAATAGAGATACCATCTCTCCAATTGGTATTGTACGAGATGTGGAAGTTCTTTGTGGTAAGATTAAGTATCCTACTGATTTTCTAGTACTTCGTTCAGCTGCTAGTAAAACTTATCCTAACATTTTTGGTAGACCTTTTTTGAGTACTTGTGGAACTATCATAGATTGCAAGAGGGAGAAAATCTTGACTAAGTTTGATGGAGAATCTTATGAGTTTAATTTTTCAAAATTTACTAAAGAACCTTGTGAAGACGAAACCCATAATGAGGATTTTAGAGTTGAACAACTTGCTTCTATCTCTCTTGCTCCTAACAATGCTTTGCAGCAATTTATGGAAGATCACGAAAGTGAGATCTTCATGGAAGAAAGGAATGAGATTGACGAGATTCTCCGTCGTTAACCCAAGATGCTAAAGCATAACTTGCCTATAGAAGACTTGGGTACCATGTTGCCACCTAAAAAGGATCCGGTCTTTGATCTAAAACCTCTCCCTGATGATCTTAAATATTCTTATATTGATGATAAAAAGATATATCCTGTTATTATTAGCTCTAAACTTTCAGGAAAGGAAGAAGAAAGGTTATTGGAGGTTTTGAAGAAACACCGAGGAGCTATGGGCTATACTCTGGATGATTTAAAAGGGATTTCACCTACTATTTGTCAGCACTCTATCAATATAGAACCAGATGCAAAGCCAGTAGTAGAGCACCAACGACGTTTAAATCCTAATATGAAGGAAGTGGTAAGGAATGAGGTATTGAAACTCCTTGATGCTGGTATTATTTACCCTATTGCTGATAGTGAATGGGTTAGTCCTGTTCATTGTGTTCCGAAAAAAGGAGGTATTACCGTTGTTCCTAATGATAATGATGAGCTTATTCCCCAAAGAATAGTAGTAGGCTATAGGATGTGCATCGATTTTAGGAAAGTCAACAAAGTTACTAAGAAAGATCACTACCCGCTTCCTTTTATTGATCAAATGTTAGAAAGGTTGTCTAAAAAGACCCATTTCTGTTTTCTTGATGGTTATTCTGGTTTCTCTCTAATTGCTGTTAAACAACAAGATCAAGAAAAAACTACTTTTACTTTCCCTTACAGAACGTATGCTTATAGACATATGCCTTTTGGTTTATGTAATGCTCCTGCTACTTTTCAAAGATGCATGTCTGCTATCTTTCATGGTTTTTGTGAGGAAATTGTGGAAGTGTTCATGGATGACTTTTCTGTCTATGGAACTTCTTTTGATAATTGTCTGCACAACCTTGATAAAGTTTTGCAGAGGTGTGAAGAAACTAATCTTGTTCTTAATTGGGAGAAATTCCACTTCATGGTTAATGAAGGGATTGTCCTTGGGCACAAAGTTTCTGAAAGAGGCATAGAAGTTGATAGAGCTAAGGTTGGGGCAATTGAGAAGATGCCATGTCCAAGAGACATCAAAGGTATTCGTAGTATCCTTGGTCATGCTGGTTTCTATAGAAGGTTTATTAAAGACTTTTCTAGGATATCAAAACCCCTCACTAATCTTCTTCAAAAAGATGTACCCTACGTTTTTCACGATGATTGTAAGGAAGATATTGAAACTCTTAAGAAGGCTTTAACTACAACCCCTATTGTTCAACCACCTGATTGGAGTTTGCCTTTTGAAATAATGTGTGATGCTAGTGATTTTGCTGTAGGTGTTATCCTTGGGCAGCGAATTGATAAAAAGCTAAACGTTATTCATTATGCTAGTAAAACTCTAGACGTTGCTCAAAGGAATTATGCTACAACTGAAAAAGAATTTCTAGCTGTCGTTTTTGCTTGCGATAAGTTTAGACCCTATATTGTAGACTCAAAAGTCACCATTCATACTAATCATGCTGCTATTAAATACCTTATGACAAAGAAGGACGCTAAGCCTAGGCTTATTAGATGGGTGCTACTTTTACAAGAGTTTGATCTACATATAGTAGACATGAAAGGTGTTGAAAACCCTGTAGCTGATAATTTATCTCGATTGGAAAACATCTCTTTTGACCCTATGCCTGTTAATGATAGTTTCCCAAATGAACAGTTAGCTGCAGTAGGGGTAAGCTCACGAGGGAGCCCTTGGTACGCTGATTATGCTAACTTTATTGTCTCCAAGTATTTGCCTCCAACTTTTACAGCTCAGCAAAGAAGGAAGTTCTTCTATGATTTGAGGCATTATTTTTGGGATGACCCACACTTATACAAAGGAGTGGATGGTATTATGCGAAGATGTGTTCCAGAATATGAACAAAAGGAGATATTACGTAAATGTCATGGTAGTGCTTATGGAGGACATCATGCAGGAAATAGAACTTCACAAAAGGTGCTACAATCAGGTTTCTACTGGCCTACCCTTTTTAAAGATGCAAGAAAAATTGTTTTATCTTGTGATGAATGTCAGCATGTTGGTAATATTTCTAGACGCAATGAAATGCCTATGAACTACTCTCTAGTTATTGAACCCTTTGATTGCTGGGGATTTGACTTTATGGGTCCTTTCTCTCCCTCGAAAGGTTATACTCATATTCTTGTTGCCATTGATTATGTTACTTAGTGGGTAGAAGCCATTTCTACGAAGAGTGCTGATGGGGAAACTTCTCTAAAAATGCTTAAGGATGTTAGCTTTCCTAGGTTTGGAGTGCCTAGGTATCTCATGACTGATGGGGGTTCTCATTTCATTCATGGTGGTTTTATAAAGACCTTTGATAAATATGATGTTAATCATAGAATTGCTTCAGCTTATCACCCCCAAACTAGCGGGCAAGTAGAGTTATAAAATAGAGAAATTAAATCCATCTTGCAAAAGACTGTTAATAGATCTAGAAAAAACTAGGCTAAAAAGTTGAATGATGCTTTATGGGTTATAGAACTGCCTACAAAAATCCTATGGGGATGTCTCCTTATAAAATGGTTTATGGGAAAGCTTGTCACCTACCTTTAGAATTAGAACACAAAGCTTACTGGGCAGTTAAAAAACTAAATAGAGATTGTAAGCTTGCTAGTGAGAAAAGATTATTTGACTTAAGTTCATTAGATGAATGGAGGAGTGAAGCCTATGAAAATGCTAGGCTCTTTAAGGAAAAAGTTAAAAGATGGCATGACAAGCGAATACTTAAGAGAGAATTTCATGTTGGTGAGAAAGTTCTATTGTATAGGTCTCGTCTAAGATTTTTTGCAGGAAAGCTACTGTCAAAATGGGAAGGACCTTTCATTATTGAAGAATGTACCGTTTAGGAGCAATAAAAATTTCTTCTTTAAAATATAATACTACACAAGTAGTGAATGGGCAGCGACTCAAGCACTATATTGCTAGAGATTCTTACAATGAAGATGTTGATTCCTTTCAAGTTATAACTCCGGAGAAATTTATCAAGGACCAAATTCAGAAACCTGTAGATTCCGTTTTCAAATAGGTAATAGTTCTGGTAAGAAAAGTTCCGCGAAAATACTATCCAACTATATTTTTGCAGTTTTCAGTCAATAAGGGAAGTTACGAAGCGAAAGAGAGATGGAAGCGGAGCCAGGGTGGCTCACACCACCCTGTAGCGCGGGCCCACTCCTGGCCGCGCCACGAGGTGGTGTGGCCACTCCGGATTCCGTCTCCGACCCGTTTTCTCCCAGTACCTTCCTTTTGTCATGAAACTTCGTAATATATAATCCCTAGATCCCCCGAGGTTCGTATATCGTGTTTTCGTCGTGTTTTTGTTTCGATCTGTTTCTGCCAGGACATACTCTTTGAAAGCTTAGACGCACAATGGTGTCTACCAAGGATAAAGGGAAGGAGCCTATGGAGGAAGACCTCCAAGACCTTGGGCAGGAGAAGGAGATCAAGAGTGAAGGTGAAGAGGAGGCAAAGCACACCGGCACTACCGTTGCAAGCATTGGAGTGGTGGCGAACCTTGCTAGGATCAGAAGGACTGCACAGATGTCAACTGGAGGGAAACCTCCGCGTCACTGTTTGGCACCAAGGACACCTTCTCCAAGCACCAAGAGTCCCTTCCGTACCTTTATGCATAACCATGCAGGAAAAGAAGACTCCAAGAGGGAAGAACGAAAAAAGAATCACAAGAGCTGGGATCCACAATCTGACATGATCATGCACCGCGTAGAGCACAACTCGGAGTTGATTCATACTCTGACCTTCGAGATTGAAGACTTGGGGAAATTGGTCAAGAAGCCCATCGAGAGGATACCACCACCACCAAAGGATACCACCACCACCAAAGGAAATTGGTCAAGAAGCCCATCGTCCAGGTTTGGCATCCCCTTGGTTTGTTCCAAGCTTGGGGGAGTGCCGCGGTATCATATCACTATCTTCTATCTTTTTACCTTATTAGTAGAGTCATATAATGAAATAGAGAAGTTATTATGTAGGATGGTTTGCATTGTGGAAGTGTCCCCTCTCTCGTTAGATATGTATCCCTCGGTGTGAGTTGCCGTTATGGAATATTAATGAGAAGTTCTATCATTTAGTCTTTTGCATAGCTTATATTAGTTTCCAATTCGTGGTTATATGATTGATCTTGTTGTTAGTATTGGTATCACTTTGGAATCATTGAGTTAATCTAGTTGGTTTTGGCAAACCTGGCTCAGTCAGTAGCAACACTATTTTTGATAGTTGAATGAAAAGATAAAAGTACTCTAAACAAAAGTAATTTCATCATCTTTCTTTCTTTCTTGATTTGCTCATAAGTTTAGTATTCTCTAGTTAAGATCTTTTGTGCTTCCAAAGAAGATTGCATGTTTGTCTTTATCACTTGTATGTTTGTTTGTTTCCTTCAACTCTTATACTTGCTACCCAGCCTTGCTAGCCAAAAACCTATACTGAGAGGGAATTCTTCTCGTGCATCCACTTCCTTAAACCAAAACCTCTGCCATTTGTGTCCACCATACCTACCTAGTAGCATTATTTCCATTCCAAGTAAATTCTTGTTTTGTCTGCCTTCCAAATGAAACTTGTTATGTGAAAATTAGTGATTAAATCTCTCACGAACTTGATGGCACACTTTAATTTTCTAGCATTTAATAACCTGAACCATCGGGTCCTTCTCGTACGGATACGTTAAACCAGATTTTTTGTTAATACATGGCCACAGACGCTTTCTGACTTGAGCCGCCACGCTCTGGCTAGAGTCTGTGTGGAATTGGTGGTAATCCTACTCAAAACGATGTGTTCTATTTGTTGCGTATATGCTTGCGCTTTATGAGTTGAAGTTAGCAGAACCATGTATCATGGGTTATGCTTTCAACACTACCATGGTACTTTGTACCTAGTTGATATCATGTTCTTTTGCTTATGGATCCAGGCGGTGTGAAATAAAAGTGGAACTTGTAAGATCATGGAGTTTATATGTGTGTTAGAGAAACGCCTGGGCCGCTAGCCTAAGCCATGCCTAATCATGGTGGAAACTTGCAGCATAACTATAGTGAGCATTCTATGAAGCATCCTCAATAAAAACCTATGCAAATAGCAAATAAAAAGATCGCTGAGATGCTCACTGTCTGCTTGCCTTGTCATTTTGATTATGGGATAGCTCTTGTGTCATGTGCAAGGGGTACCCGGTTGGTGGTTCTCAATGATACACATGTATTTACAATGACAAGAGCTTACTCGTGACTGAAGTTGAGTAGCATGAGGTTCGGTCTTCGTAAGTAAGGGGGCATGGGACTTCAATTTATAACTTGTCAAGCATATCCTCTTAGTTGTGTCACTTTAATTTTAATCACCAAAAGATGCCTATGATAGGGGCAATGAGAGCCGAAAGCTAGTAAGTATCATAATTTTTGGGAGCTCTTTATGAAACTTGCAATCCCTGCTTCCCTCTGCGAGGGGCCTTTCTTTTACTTTTTAATTGAGTCAGTAAACCTATTCCTCTCTATCTCAGCAAGTATTTTGAGTTGTTGTGTTTCATTCATTAATATGATGATTTATTCAATCATGTTTCTTATGTTCCTTGTTTTGCACATTGCTCTTATCTTGATGTTTACTACTTTGAAAGCTATCATTGAAAAACCAGTTATTTGTGAACTCCAGCAAATTATCAACTATTCTTGACCAAGAGCTAAGTTTGCCATTACCAAGTATGATTCACTTTATGTATCTTTATTGTGTTTCCTTTACTTATTGCAAATTAAGTTATATAATAGTGAGTTGTCTTCTTTTATGATCTATGTATTTGATGAATGTGATGCTTCTTGTCCATATTATTTTATCGACTCTTCACTCCATAAACCTGAGGCCATGTTTATTGAGCTCAGTTTCGCTTGGGGACAAGCGAAGTCTAAGCTTGGGGGGAGTTGATACGTCCATTTTGCATCACTATTCTATGTCATAATTCACTGTTATTCATTGATATATTTCGTATTAAGAGGTGATACTTATGTTATTTCATCTGTTTTTGTATGGTTGATGACTTTTGGAGCATGGACCGCCGCAGACAGGATTCTGATGGAAAAGGTGAGGCAAAAATTCGCGAAGATCAGAAAATCCGAGAAAACATACGGAAATCATATTTTCCAGAAGAGGAAGGAAGCCAGAAGGGGGGCTGGAGATGGGCCACAGGGGGCCCACACCACCCCCTGGCGCGGGCCATCCTAGGCCGCGCCACCAGGTGGTGTGGCCACCCTGGTCCACCCGTGGCACTCCCCTCTGGCGTATATTATCCTCCCGAAACCCTAAGAGTCGGGGGCGACCACAGAAAGATTCCGCTGCCTTTGCAGGGCGGAAAACACCGAGAGAGAAAGATCTCTCCGGCAGACAGATTTCTATCAGGGGAATTCCTTCCCGGAGAGGGGAGATCATCGCCATCAACACCATCATCAAGCTGGACTTCATCGGTATCATCATCACCACCATCATCATCATGATCAGCACCCTCATCACCATCTCCATATTGCTGTAACAATTGGGTTGAATCTTGAATAGTTCATAGGGGAAACTTTCCCAGTGTTGATTACTCTTTGTAGTTGATGCTATTGAGTGAACCATTGAATTATTGTTTATGTTCAGATTGTTATACATCATTATTCCATCTCTGATCATGATCCATATGATGGCTTGTGAGTAGTTTGTTTTGTTCTTGAGGACATGGGTGAAGTCATGTTGTTAGTAGAGGAATTGTGTTGAGAAAGATTCAATAGTTTGATATTTAAGTTGTGGTGTACTTCTTCTAGTGGTGTCATGTGAACGTCGACTACATGACACTTCACCTATATGGGCCTAGGGGAATGCATTGTGTATTTGGCTACTAATCATAGGGGTTGCCAGAGTGACAGAAACCTGAACCCCTGTTAGGAAACCATTGCACAAGGGACATAAGGGTCTTAGAGTTTAAAGTTGTGGTTAGGTTTCTACCTTAATTACTTTCTTGTACTTACGGATGTTTGCAAGGGGTATAATCACAAGTATGTATTAGTCCTAGGAAGGTCAGTACATTAGCACAGGTTCACACACACAACACTTAGCAAGCTAAAGAAGATTAATCAACTATATGAAGCGAAAGCACTTGACAGTCTTCCCATGTGTCCTCGAGAACGTTTGGTCATCTTAAGTAATACAACCGGCTTATCCTTTGCTGCATAAAGGATTGGGCCACTTGCTGCATTTATTCCCACTGTCTTTTATTTACTCATACTTTGTTTACTTGCTTTATCAAAAACCCCTAAAAATCCGTTTGCTAAGTATTTGTAGAGAATTCCTGATCCGTACCACTAGCCAGCACCTTCTGCTCCTTGTTGGGTTCAACACTCTTACTTATCGAAAATACTGCGATACACCCCCTATACTTGTGGGTCAGCCCTAGGTGCACCGCCCCTGGTGTGGGCCCCCTGGCACTCCACCGATGTTGCCCTTTCGCCTATATATTGCCTCCGGGATGAAAACCCTAAGTACCCGATCAAAATTCCACGAAAAAGTTTGTAGCCGCCGCCATGTCCATCCATAGATCGGGAGGGATCTGAAACTCTTCCCGGCACCCTGCCGGAGGGAAGATATCACCCTGGAGGGCTTCTTCATCACCATGACTACCTCCGGTGTGATGCGTGAGTAATTCATCCCTGGACTACGGGTCCATGCAGTAGCTAGATGGTTGGTTCTTCTCCTTTGTGCTACCATGTTTAGATCTTGTGAGCTCCGTTCATGAGCAAGATCATCTATTTGTAATCCTACATGTTGTGTTTGCGGGGATCCGATGGATATTGAGATGATATTTTAGATTGACTATTGATTCTATCATGTCTATGTTATTTGTGATCTTGCATGCTTTCCGTTGTTAGTAGCTATCTTAGCCGAGTAGATGCTAGCAACTCGAAGGGGGAGTATTTATGCTTGGTAGTGGGTTCATGCCTCTAGTAATCTGGGGAAGTGACAGAAATCTCTAAGGTACTAGATGTGTTGTTGCTTCTAGGGAGAAAACAATAATCCTTTGTTCATAGAACAATCGTATTGTTTACTTTACACACTTTGCTTAAGGCAATTATCTGTTGCTTGCAACTTAATACTGGAGGCGGTTCGGATGATAACCTGAAGGTGGATTATTAGTCAGAGATGCAGTTGGATTATGGTCTATGTATAATGTTGTAATGCCTAATCAAATATCGTAGGAGTCAAGATGATTAGTATATGCATGTATGCTTTCTCGGTGTCTGTCAATTGCCCCACTGTAATTTGTTCACCCAACATGTCATCTGTCTTAAGGAGAATCACCTCTAGTGAACTATGGACCCTGGTCCATTCTTTTACCATCAATCTACCAACTGCTATTTACTGTTTACTGTTTACTTTCTGCAAGATATTACTATCTTCCACACAATACGTTTAATCCTTTGTTTTCAGCAAAACCGGTGAGATTGACAACCTCACTGTAAGTTGGGGGCAAAGTTCTGTGGTTGTGTTGTGGAGGATTCCATATTGAAAACAACACCTTGGAGGTGTTTCCTTGCTCCTACTGGTTCGATAACCTTGGTTTCATAACTGAAGGAAAACTTGCTGATGTGCTCATCATACCTTCCTCTTGGGGTTCCCCAATGAGCTTGATAAATTTTGAGCCAACAATCAAGCTTTTGCTGGCGCCGTTGCCGGGGAGTCAAGGACATCTTCACAAGGGGAGTCCCCCATAACCAATCTCTTTACTTTGTTTTATTTGTTTTGCTTAGTTTATTTCTGCTTTGTTTGCTTGTTTCTTTATCAAAAACACACACAAAATTAGTTATACTAGTTTGCTTCCTTTATCAAAAACACAAAAAGATTAGTTGTTACCTCGTTCTTAGCTCACCACGTTGACTCCTAAGTTCACCCTGAAAGACCTTTCAATAGGTAGTGGCTCTATAATTGGGAAAGAAAATATTAAAGAATACTTTAATCATGTTAGCAAGCATGCTGATATTGAGGATAGATCCCTAGCAGAACTTTCTCCAAATTATGAAATTCTGCAGCTTCTTTAGTTCACATGTTGGAAGCTAGGTTTGTTAACCTTAACCCCATAATGCAAGTAATGTTTCTTAAACTTAAAGATATTGAGGACATTGAAAAAAGAGATTTTATTCTGGAAACTTTTCTTAAAGAGTTTTATGATGTTCTTAAAGAAGCTAGAAAAGTCTTTGATCGTTTTAATATGCTAGGCTCATGTGTAGATGTTATTGGTACATGAGAAAAAAATGGAGAGGGAATTAAAATACCAATACCATTTAAACTTGTAGGAATGCATGAGGCCTTAGAAAAGAATTTTGATTGGATTGTTCCTGAAAACCCATTTGATGACAATAGTGAACCCAAGAGTAGTGAGAGAGGCTCCTCTAGAACTTATTTGGATGAGATACCTTGCGTTGTTGAAGATATTTCTGGTATTGATCTTAATGCTTTTTCATTTGAGAATACTTGATTCTTTTCTTGTTCTTATGCCTAGCTCAAAGGCGTTAAAGAAAAGCACTTATTAGGAGATAACCCAAATTTCGTTAGGAGTCTTTTGTTGAGTCTTGGAAGTTATTGCTCCAGTAATAACCTCTCCTTATCATTTTTGTGTGGTTTTTGTTCCAAGAGTAACCTCTAATGAGAGAGAAGTAAGATTTGGGAAAGTTGTTGTCCCAAAACAGATTTTTGTGCTTCACTGTAAAAATTCATGAAAAATCTCTGTACGTCAGATTGAGCTGTAATTGTTTGTGCTTCTACCCCAGGTTGTTATCCAACTTTCGTTAGTTCAACACTTTTCGATTTGAGCAACAGAAGGTTTTCAAAAAAAATTGGTGTTTACCTGCTGGTCTGTTTTGATAGATTTCTGCCATTATGTGCATTTGCCTCTTAATCTCTTTCACTTTGAGTTCTCTTTGATCATTTGAACTTTTAATGGAAGTTTTACTTGTGTTGAAACTGAACCAAAATACTTATTATCTTGAGTACACTAATGTTGCTAATGATGATTGTGTGAAGTTTTGTATCAAGGAAATTTTAAAGTGTAGGGAAGAACAATGTGGTAAGATGAAGATGGACAAAAGATCAAGATTGGGGATGCCACCCATGTCACCCCAAGGAATATTCAAGAAGTACAAGCGTCAAATCTTGGGGATGCCCAAGGCATCCCCTTCTTTATCAATAAATATTTCAGGTTTCTTCCAAACACTTCATTTTTATTGTTTCATGCACAATTGTGTTGTTCTTGGAGCGTCTTCGTTTTTGTTTTTAGTTTTCATTTTCTTCGTTTGCTTAGTTTGCTTGAATAAATTGGTTGGACCCCCGCATTCATACATAGTTTCAAATAGGTTGATTTGGATTGGAAAAGAGTAGGAAAGTTCATGCTTAAGTGGTATAAAAGGGGCTTGTTTTTGACTGTGACTTAGATATTATCATGTCATGCTTGACATTGTTTTAGCTTTATGCTTAGTGGTTATTGCTGTGGCATGACTTTTTACAAATAATTGGGATTGCTTAATGTGCCTTTAAAGAATCATGCATTGCTTTAGCATATAAAAGCATAATATTGTGGTATTCTCCTTTGATGCTTTATTTGGGTTGACTTGGCGCATGCTCACACCATGTTAAGACTACACCAAGTCGCCATAGCCTCTATGATCATTTAGTTTTCGGCTTGTAATATCACTTTATGCTTTAATTAATAATGTTTTGTCGCTTTGCATGATTATGGCCATTATTGCTCTCTTAGTTGGTCGCTCCTAGTCTTTTGCTAGCCTCCATGCCAAGTATGAGTTCCACTCATGCATCCAACTCCAAATAAAACAAAGTTATTCCAAAGAGTCCACCATACCTACCTATTAGCATTTGCTATTCCAAGTATATTCATGTTTTTATCTACCTTCCGAATTAAACATGTTATGTGAAAATTAGTGATTAAAGCTCTCACAAACTTGATGGCACACTTTTCTTTTCTTGCACTTAATAGACTTGAACCATTGTGCCCATCTATGTTGCGTATATGCTTGCGCTTTATAAGTTGTGAATTAGCAGAACCATGTTACCATGGGGAACGTTTTCAATATTGCACTTTATTTATTTGATATCATGTTCTTTTTCTTATAGATCCCGGCGGTGTGAAATAAAAGGGAGCTTGTAAGCTCATGGAGTTTGTATATGTGTTAGAGAAATACCTAGGCCGCTAGCCTAAGCCATGCCTAATCATGGTGGAAACTTGCAGCATAACCATAGTGAGCAATCTGTGAAGCATCCTTAATAAAAACCTATGAAAATAGCAAATAAAAAGATCGCTGAGATGCTCATTGTCTGCTTGCCTTGTCATTTTGATATGGGAATGCTTCTGTATCATCGGGCAAGGGGTACCCCGTTGGCAGTTCTCTATGATACACATGTACTTACAATGACAAGTGTCGTGGAAATGGCCACGACAGTCGCTGCCACTGGCAGCGATTGAGTGTTTCGTGAGGAAGAGTTGGCGGCCATCTGCGCTGCGAGATGGGGGCGGATGCACATGGGTTTACCCAGGTTCGGCCCCAAGAGGGTAAAGACCTACTCCTGCTAGATTAGAGTATGAGAGAGCGAGTTACAAGGGTGGCGAGCTCGGTGGCTAGGTAGCGAGTCGCTTGAGTGGGTGTATGATGGAATGTAAGGTTCCAGGATACCCTAGGGAGGTTTATATATGAAGCACCTCGCTAGGGCTTTACAAGCTGTCCCCGAACAAGATAAGGATCCGGAGACTTTTGACCTAATCCGACTGGGCTTCTGCTACGCTTCTGGGCTTCTAGTCGCCAGTCGATGGGCCTTTCCTTTCTTCATGGTCCAGTCGCTCTCTTTCAGACGCACTCGCAAGCCTTTCGGCCCACTTGGAACGTCCTGCTGGGCATACCCCCTTTGGCATATCCCCATCAGTAGTCCCCGAGGCCATCGTTGATGCAGGCGCGGGCGTCCATTTGGCGTTCGGAGTAGGCGAGCCCAATTTGGGCGTCCAGTTGAGTTGGCGATGGACTCTATTAGAACCGAGGAGAATTTCCCCATGTTTCCATTCGTCACTTCAATGAATATCACTGCCGCCTAGTCGTCGTTTCGGCGAGAGGAAAGACTGGCGGGTGGCGGGTGGACCAAAGGAGTTGGACCGTCAAACCTGGTCAAACTATCCGTTGGAATTTTCAACGGTAACTACGGCGCAATTACCATGAGTAATGGCTATCCCGATTTTGGCGGGTGGCGTTTCCCATATAAGGGGAGTGATGGCTCAGCTCCGTAGTCCTTCTTTGCATTCTTCATTCTTCCTCATTTGTTCTTCCGTCCTGCGTCCTCCCGACTTGTTCTTCCCGCGTCGTGCGATTCCACATCTTACTCGATGGCGCCTCCCAAGGGCTCATGGGGGAAATCCAAGTGCACCACGACCCAAGTTAGATCTTTCGAGGACGCTGGGGTGCTCTGCAAGGGGAATTGGCGGGTTCCCCCTCCTCCGAGACCGAGCCGAAGCCGCGACCCGACGAGTTCATCTGCTTCCCTAGTCATCTTGAGAGGGGTTCGGGGTTCCCCACCTCACTCTTCTTTCGCCGCTTCTATGTGTATTACGCGATCAAGCCATCAGATCTGGGTCCACACAGTATCAAGCAACTGGTGATCTTCGTCGCCTTCTGCGAATGCTACCTTGGCTGCAGGCCATATTTCCTGCTATGGCTGGAGCTCTTCCACGGCCGCATCGGGCACGAGGCGTCGAGCGGCTTGATGCTGGCCGCAGGCGGGGTCACCTTTCAACTGAAGCCGAAGGCCAACTTCGTCAAGCTCCTCCTGCCGAAGAAGGCCGCCAGCGAGTGGTAGAAGAGCTGGTTCTACGTCAAGGAAGCCACTCCCTCCAGCGAGGTATCTCTTCCCGAGTTCATAGCCAAGAGGAGCGAGCCCTGTCGGTTGGCACCGAAGAAGCTTCCCGAAGATCAGCGGATGGCCATCGCAGAAATGATGGATTAGATCCAGAAGTTGAAGGACCAGGGGTTGATTCCGATCAACCTCTACAACTGCTGGCTCGGGTAGCGCCTGGTTCCACTGGAGGCTCGACCACACTGGATGTACGAATACAACGGGAAGCATGACCCGTCTCGAACCAGCAAGGAGTCATGGGAGGCCGAGGACTACAAGGCCACCCTGAAGAAGATCACCGACGCAGAGTTCACCGACGTGGCGGTCGAGGTCGCCCCGTACACTCCTGTGAAGAATGAAGCCCCCACAGTAAGTTCTCTTTCCAATCGCTACGTCCGTATCTCAATTTCAATCTTCTCGCTTGGTGTTTTTTGACTCGTGGTGGTTTTCAGCTTTTCAGGTATTGGAGGGCTGGCTCCCTCCACTTGATGAAGAGGTTCCCTAGGAACTGGAGGAAGACTCCGAGGGGGATCCTTCCGACAGCGACGGGGAGGAAGAAGAGGTCCCTCCCCCAGGGCCTGTGGCTCGCAAGACCCGGATGCAGAGACAACGAGAAGTCGAAGCGAGCCGTAGCCTGGACGAGCTTGAAGAATGCGACGAGGTCGCCCAGGAGCAAACGTCCCGGCGCACCGCTACGCCATCGAAGCCCCCACGCTGAACCAAGTCGCCAGCAAAAAGGCCTACGTCACCAGCCAGGTCATCAGTGGTGTTCGAGTCGGATGATGATTCCGACGACGAAGGATCTCCCGAAGTCTCGCACAAGGCCCCAAGGGACACAGTCCCGACGAAGGGGTTGGAGGGCAAGGACACGGAGGTGGTGGTAGAGGTTCCCCTGGCGGCGATTGCGCCGACCACCTCGGGGGTTCCAAGCCAAGAAGCAGCTGAGGCGATGGCGTCCAAGCCGCCACAGCCATCAAAGGCGACCGCATCAGAGCCGGAGATCCCGATGACTGCAGCTTCATCGTCAAGGAAGCTCTCGGTTTCGTGGGCTTCAGACGTCTTCGAGAGGGGGCTCAGCTGCAAGCTGGGTCCTAAGTTGGACAAGCCCGCCCATATTAGCATTGGGCTTCGCATCCTTCCAGTCGCTAAGTAAGTAGCGCTTCCTCGTCCCAATTCACCTTGCTCCTTTTGTGTTGTTGTTGTGTTGATTGAAGGGGCTCGTGTAGGTCGGGGCTAAAAAGATTGGTCGCCCTTCGGTGGCTAAGATTCCACCGGCCACCGACATGGGAGAGGGTGACCTACCCAAGAAGAGGAAGGCCTCCGAAGATGTGGCGACCGCCGAGGTCACGAAGAAGCAGAAGGGGGCGCCGACGACGCTGCGACTAGGGGAAGCGCCGTGGAGCTAGCTGCTGCGCCAGTCGCCAAAGTGGTGGCGGTGACGCGATCGGAGCCAACCTTGGCTGCGTCCGTGTCGGAGGTGCCGGTCTCGACAACCAGCGCCCCCGCCAGGGCGTCGGCGACGTTCCCTCATTTTGTGGTGAAGGGGTTTCCAGGTGTGGCGGACACGCAATCTCCGCAGAGTCCGGAAATCGTGGATGCGGACATTGGGTCCCGCCGTGGGGGCACCTTCTTCACGATACCGTCGACTGACGCCGAGGAACTTCACAAGATGCTCGGTGCTGCTATTCAGGTATGTCCAGTCCCCGAATTCCTAGTCGCTGAATTTCAGCGGCTAGGAATTGGTTTTATTTTTCTTCCTTCTCTAGTCCCCGAGTTCCTAGTCGCTGAATTTCAGAGGCTGGGAACTGGGTTTTGCTCCTCTCCAGTCCCCGAATTCCTAGTCGCTGAATTTCGGTGGCTAGGAATTGGTTTTCTTTTTCTCCCTTCTCTAGTCCCCGAGTTCCTAGTCGCTGAATTTCAGCGGCTGGGAACTGGGTTTTGTTTTGTCAAATGCTTAGGTGAGTTCTTTGTTTACATGGATTACAAAGGGAGTCGACTGATCGGCAGGCTGCAAGAGAGTGCTTGGAGCGTGACTTGCGTGAAGCGCAGGAGGTGAACCAACGGCTTCAAGAAACTATTGGTGAGTGTATGTTTCGTCTTTGTTCTCCTCTTTTGGGTGTGAGCTGGTTGTGTATTGCATTCTGAGTATTCTCGTGCAGATGCTTTCCTGGCTGAGATCTCCAAGGCACGTGAGGGGTATGTTCCGGTCGCCGAGCTGGACGCGGCGAATGGGCGAGTAGCCTCTTTGGTCAAGGATTTGGAGGAGGCGAGAGCGGCCTCGATTTCTTCAGAGGAGCGAGCGAAGGATGCCGTTGCCGCGGCTGAGGAAGAACGCAAAGCCACAGATTCCATCATTGTGGGGCTGCACAACGAGCAAACTGCCTTGGAGAAGCACGTCAAGGAGAACTGCCGCAAACTCCTTGGTGAGTCTTTGTCTTTTCTTGACCCTTTCGTCTAGTCCCTGCTTTGGGGATTTCATAGTTTCACTGACGCCTAACTTTGCAGTTGTGGTAGGCCAAAGCGACTCGGTTGTGCAGACTTATAATGCCTCGCAGTGCGTGACTACCGTGCTGAATGCAGCCACGGCTTCAGCGTTGTGCGTCCAAGCGGCTCTCTAGGGCATGTCTCCCATCGAAGTTATCCCTGGGGGGCTGACGGAGGTGTGGCGCTATCTGGAAGAGGTGCCCGCCGTTGTGAAGTGGATGACGCGCTCGGCGTTCAGGCGCGGGGCCGCCACGGCATTGAGCTTGGGTCTCGCCCATTTCCCCGACGACTTCGATCTTGATGATGTGACGAGTGGCTATCCGTCGGCGACTGGCATGGTGGAGATGTCGGAGGTGCTGAAGCTGACCGCGAAGGCCACTCCTTACGCCGATCGTGTCTTGGCGATGGGGGATCTGCTGCCATATCAGGAGATTGTGTTGGCGCCTGGTGACCCCGAGCCGGAGTTCCACGACATGAAGTCGGAGCAGCCCTTTCGGTCGTCGTTGTCGAAGTCGCTGACAACATACCCGACGAACCCGTGGCAGCCTTTTGTGCATGTCAAGGGGGGTGGTGCTGCTTCTTCATCAGGGCCTATGGAGTAAACAATGTAATTTCCAAGTTGTGATAATGCCAAGTGGCGAATGCTATAAGATATATTTGTAATATATGCCACGGGGGGTCGATCGACTCGTGTTTTTGATGAGTAATGTATGTTTTGTTTTGCTTATGCATTGATTTGATTGAGCGAGTCACCGGGCACGTCCGCCTTTTAATGGGGTATAACTCGACTGTATACTTTTGTGTATTTGTTTTGTTTACGCGTTGTTTTTATCTCTCACGTCTTTTGAGTGGCGAGTCCCTGAGCGTGAGTAGGACTGACTTATGAGCGAGTCCCCGAGCGTGGTGCCCGACCTTACTGGTCATGCTCCTGTTGCAGGTTGTGAGTGCGTTGTTTGTAACGCGTCTCCTCCCCTGGCCTGGAGAGCCAGTCGCTTGGCGAGCCCTAGGCAGCTCTCTTACTTGGTGTGTTCCCGAGCCACGTGGGGGTTCTCGTTTTGCGGAGTCCCCGTGCGTGGTACTTAACCATTCGAGTCGCTTTGCGTGAGGGTGGGAGGGACAAATCGCTGTGAGAAGCGTGTATCGGATGTCTTGGCCCGGCGGGCCAGTCGGGCTAGGCGACTCCAATGGTGGCTCCGGGTTGGCGTTTTTCGTGGACGACCCAAGGCCCGAATATTTCCGGTGCCCTTGTGCCACACTACTTGGCCATGCCAGTCGCTTGACCAGAGGCTGACTTCCGTAAGTAGCGTATTGCTAGCATGTACGAGTGCGAGTGGCACAAGAATATGGCGAGTGGACACAATTTGTGCGATCCGAATGAATTTCGTTTTATATTCTGATGGAGTACAGTGTGAGGTTCTAAGTATAGAACTTTTTGAGGAGGTTTACATTCCATGGCCTCCCGACCTCCAATTGGCCATCACCCCGTATGTCGATGAGGTAGTAGGCATCGTTGCCAAGGACTCGGCCTATGGCGAATGGCCCCTCCCATGGGGGGATAGCTTGTGCATGCCCTTCTTGCCTTGGGCCAGTCGTAGGACCAGGTCGCCTTCCTGGAAGGTGCGAGTTCGCACTCGGCGGCTGTGATAGCGGCGGACTCCTTGCTGGTATATGGTGGTGCGGGAGCGAGCCAGGTCGCGTGCCTCGTCGAGTTGATCGATGCTATCTTGGCGGGTGATCTTGTTGGCCGCCTCGACGTAGTTGGCGACTCGAGGTGAGTCATGCTCTAGGTCGGTTGGCATTACGGCCTCGGTGCCATACACCATGAAGAAGGGCGTGAACCCGGTTGATCGGTTGACGGAGGTGCGAATCACCCATATCACAGAGGGGAGCTCGTCGACCCAGCATCCTGGGGTGCACTCGAGGGGTACCTACAGTCGCGGCTTGAGCCCGTGGCAGACGCTCTAGTTGGCGCGCTCTGCTTGGCCATTTGATTCCGGGTGAGCGACTGATGCGAGGTCGAGTCAGATGCCGTGTTCCCCGCAGAATTCCGCCATGGCCCCCTTGGCGAGGTTGGTGTTGTTGTTTGTTATGATGTTGTGCGGGTAGCCGTACTGGTAGATGAGTTCGCGTAGGAACTTGGTGGCCGTCTTGCCGTCGCACTTTTTTATCGGCTTGGCCTCGACCCATTTGGTGAACTTGTCGACTGCGACCAGGAGGTGAGTGAAACCAGACGGGGCCTTCTTGAATGGGCCTATCATGTCCGTGCCCCATACGGCGAATGGCCACGTGATGGGGATTGTCTTGAGTGCCGAGCCAGGGAGGTGCGTCTGGTTGGCGTACTTCTGGCACCCGACGCATCGTTGGACGATATTGATGGCGTCGGCGTGTGCGGTGAGCCAGTAGAAACCGTGCCGCATGGCCTTGGCGACTAGCAACTTGGCGCCGGCGTGATGGCCGCAGTCACCGGCGTGAATGTCTTGGAGGATCTTGCGGCCTTCTTCTGGCTGTACGCAGCGCTGAAACACGCCGGTCACGTTGCGCTTGTGGAGCTCACCGTTGATGATGACGAAGGATTTGCAGCGGCGCACGATCATTCACGCCTCTGTCTCATTGCTCGGTAGGATTTTTTATTCCAGGAAGGCGACGTATGGCACTGTCCAGTCGCTAGGTTCCACAATCATGGTCTCTTTCGGTGGGCTGACCGAGGGTTTGTGGATGATGTAAGGTCGGTTCTGGTTGTAGTGGGATCCCGACGTCGATCTCTTTCGGTGGGCTGACCGAGGGTTCGTGGATGATGTCGAGGAAGACGCCTACTGGTGGCGCTTGTCGGGTCGATCCGATACGGGAAAGGGCGTCTGCCTCCTCGTTTTTACGCCTGTCGATCCACTCGACGGAATAGCCGTCAAAGTGTCCTGTCAACAGCTTGGCGGTACACGATCATTGTTGGGGAGACAGCGTCGCATGTCCCGACGACTTGGCCGGCAACTAGGTCAGAGTCGCCATAGCATCGTAGGCGGTTGACGTTCATCTCCTTGGCAGCTCTCATGCCGTGAAGGAGGGCCTCATATTCTGCCATGTTGTTGGTGCAGGGCTTGAAGTTTAGGTGGAGCACGTAGTGGAGCTTGTCTCCTTTGGGGGCGGTCAGGATGACCCTAGCCCCCGCGCCATCGGTGTTCTTGGAGCCATCGAAGTGGAGCGACCAGTAGTGGAGGTATGGGAGCTTCTCTGGCTGCTGTGCTTCTTCCCAGTTTGCAAGGAAATCAGCCAGGGCTTGTGACTTGATCGCTTTTCGGGGCTCGTACTTGATGTTGTGGACGCCGATCTCGATGGCCCACTTGGCGACTCGCCTGGTTGCCTCGCGATTGCGTATGATGTCCTGCAGGGGCGCGGAGGAGACCACCGTGATTGGGTGCTCCTGGAAGTAGTGTGGGAGTCGCCGCTGTGCTCGGAATACCGCGTACACCGGTTTTTGGTATTGCGGGTAGCGCTGTCGTGAGTCCGTTAGGACTTCGCTGATGTAGTATACGGGCGCTGTATGGGGCGCTCCTTGCCCTCTTTCGGTCGTTCGACGACCATCACGGCGCTGACGACTCGATTGGAGGCCGCGACGTAAACGAGCATTGGCTCTTTGTCGAGTGGTGCGGCGAGTAGTGGTGCCGCTAGTAGCAGTTCTTTGAGCGCTTTGAGTGCGTCGTCGGCCTCCGCGTCCCATTGGAACGTTGGGTTCTTGCGCATCAGGCGGTAGAGGGGCATTGCCTTCTCGCCTAGTCGGGGGATGAAGCGACTGAGGGCCGCGACTCGCCCTGCCAACTTTTGTACGTCACGCAGGCACTCGGGTTTCCCGAGTCGCGCGATGGTGTCGATCTTGGTGGGGTTGGCTTCAATGCCTTGCTTGGAGACTACGTATCCCAGAAGCTGTCCGGTGGGTACGCCGAAGGTGCATTTTCCAGGATTCAGCTTGATGTTGTACCTCCGCAAGTTTGCGAAGGTTTTAGCTAGATCGGCGAGCAGATCATCCTGGCGGGTGGATTGTACCACCACGTCGTCGATGTAGACGTGAATGTTACAGCCAATTTGGCTCGCTAGACACTCCTGCATGCACCTCTGGTATGTGGCGCCTGCGTTCTTGAGGCCGAAGGTCATGGCCATGTAGCAGAATGCGCCGAATAGCGTGATGAACGCCGTCTTCTCCTCGTCTTCGACCGCCATCTTGATCTGGTTATAACCAGAGTAAGCGTCGAGAAAACACAGCGACTCCGATCCCGCGGTCGAGTCGATGATCTGATCGATGCGCGGTAGGACGAACTCCTCCTTCGGGCAGGCGCTGTTGAGGTTGGTGTAGTCAATGCACATTCTCCACGTGTTGTTCTTTTTGAGAACCAGGACTAGGTTTGCCTGCCACTTGGAGTACTTGATTGGCCGGATGAAGCCTGCGGCTAACAGGCGCTGGACTTCCTCTGCGATTGCTCGGCGGCGCTCTTCATTGAAGGGCCGTAGCGACTGCTTTACTGGTCGCACTTTGGGGTCGGTGTTGAGTTTGTGCTCAGCGAGTTCCCTCGGGACAACTGGCATGTCAGATGGCTTCCATGCGAAGATGTCGCGGTTCTCACGGAGGAACCCGATGAGCGCGCTTTCCTATGCGGGGCTCATGTGCGGCCCAATGGTGACCGTCTGACTAGAATCGCCTGGGACGAGCTCGATGGTGCGGGTGTGCGTGGTCGCCTCGAACGTGGAGTTCGCGGCGATTGGTTTCTTCAGGATGGTGGGGTCGTCCTTGTTAATGTTGCCCGCGTATTTCACGAGCTCCTCCGCGTGGTCGATCTCCGCGGCGATGACGGCGTCGGCGAGCTCGGCGCCCTTGTTTTTGCATTCCACGGCCATGTCAGGGTCGGCGTGGATGGTGATGATGCCGCTTGGCCCAGGGAGCTTCATCATGTTGTAGGCGTAGTGTGGGGTCGCCATGAACTTTGCGAATGCCTGACGGCCTAGGAAACAGTGGTAGGGGCTGTGGAAGTTCACCAGCTCAAAGACGATCCTCTCCGTGCAGTAGTTTGCTGGAGTGCCGAAGGTGACTGGCAGCGTCACTTTCCCGATCGGGTACGCCTTCCGACCGGGGACGATGCCGTGGAAGGTCGTCATTGTTGGCTCGATGGCTGTTTCTGGGAGCTGGAGCCTTTTGAACGTGTCGAGGTACAAGATATTGATGGAGCTCCTGCTGTCCATCAGCGTCTTGGGCAGCCAGTAGTCGGCCACCTTGGGCCTGACTACCAGGGCGACTCACCCTGGGTACTCGATTCTTGGCGCGTGGTCCTGGCGACTCCAGATGATGCTCTGCTTGGACCAGTTTAGGAAGCGAGGGATGTTGACTTGCGTCACCGCATTGACGGCGACCGCGCGGGCGAGCACCTTCTTCTCACGCTTGTTGCCGAGTCTGGTGAAGGTATATAGCGACCCGACGGTGGTACCGAAGCTGCCGCCATTCCCATTGTCCCGAGGTGGGTTGTTGTTGGGGTCCTCCCTTGCACATATCGCCTTCTCGATCTCTTTGAGAGAGTTGCAATCGACGGTGGCGTGGGTGGCAGGTTTTCCCTCCCTGCTATGGTAGATGCAGGGCTGATTGAGCAGGGCGGCGGGGTCGAATTTCGGCCTCATCGCATTGTTGGCACAGTAGTTCCCACTATCACGGTAGTTTCCTCCGTCGCGGCGGTAGTTCTTGGAGTCGCGCTGGCCGTAGCCGGCGTGGGCGACGAAATCGACTCGCTCGTCCATGCGACGCTTGCCGGTGATGCGGGTGTTGCTGTAGCGCATGTCGCGTAGGCACCCGCTGTCGTGGATGCTAGTGCGACGTCTTCCTCCCGACTCGTCGTCGAGTCTTGGTTGGGGTCCTCCTCCGCGTAGCGCTTGGCGATCTCGAGGAGGTCGGGGATGTTATCGAGTGTCCGGTAGACCCTCTTGATCTTGGCAACCAAGGGTTCGTACCGGCACGCGTTCTTGAAGTAGTGTATCGCCGTGTCTGGGTGGATGCCGGAGGCGTTTATCCACAGTTCTTGCCACCTTTGGATCCACCGACGGGTTGACTCGTGTTGTCCCTGGATGCATTGCTCCAGGTCCTCTATGGTGGTGGCGCGGGTGTAGGAGCCCTCGAAGTGCCTGACGAAGGTGTCCCGCATTTCTTCCCAGGAATCGATGCTGTCGGCGGGGAGCATGTTGATCCACTGCCGGGTCGCACCCTCCATCATCAGGTGGAGGTAGCGAGCGGCGAGCAGGTCAGTGTGTCCTGCGATCCCCATTGCCATGAGGTATGTGTCTAACCAGACAGCGGGGTCGTACGTTGGGTCGTACTTCTCGATCTCCTTAGGGGCCTAGTAGTTGGCAGGGTATTTTTCCCCGCGAATCATTGGTCCAAAACATTGCCGCCCAACTCGGCTGAGCGAGCCTCTTGGCTCTGGTTCGCCGCGGTTGGTGAGGGTGTGCCGCAGGTCGTAGGGCTGGCACGACCGCCACGTCTGATTGTTGATGATGTTTGTTCGGGCGTCGAGGGGCTGCCCGTTGGCAGCGACCGTGTTGTTCGCCGGTCGCGGCTCGTTGGTTGACAACGCAGGATTGGCGGCCCGTGGTTGGTTTGCCAGGGGCTGGGGTGGTGGGCAAACTAATGCGTTTGCCACGGTAGGGTGGCCGCTTGATGCCGCCCTGCTTGCTGAAGAGCGGGAGTACATCCGCCCCCGTGGGTCGACTCCCGCGGTTTGTTGCTCGACAGCCCTGACGAGTAGGGCCTTGGCGTACTGGATCTGTAGCGCGCCATCGCCTTGGACGTCGAGGTTGGCGATCACGGCATCGGCCGCGACGACATTGTCCATCGGGGTGGAGTCTAGTGGTAGCCCGTTGGTGTCACGGGCTTGAGGCGAGATGATGATCCGCGGTTGGTCTGGTGGGGGCGCGCGGCCCATGGGTGGTGGAGGGGCCCCAGTCGCCGGTGCTCCAGGTGGTGGTCTTGCGGGGTTTCTCCCGCATGGCGGCGCGTTCTTGCAGTATTCGCGCTCGGCGGCACGCGTGGGGTCGCCCTCGTCATTGAAATTTAGGACGCGGCCCTGAACGTTGGGGTTCAAGCGGGTCCTAATGCGGCGCTGGTGATAGAGTGACAGCTCCCACGCCATCTCTCGCTCGAGGCGGTATTTCTCGCGCTCGGCGAGTTCGTTGCGTTGCGCCTCCGCGAGCCGCAGGCGGGCTTGCTCCACCTCCGTGGCCGTCACGGTCGGCGGGATCGGCGTGGAGAACGGATCTGGCGGGGTGGCTGTGCTACCTTCCATGTAGATCACATTGAAGCGATTGGATCTAGCGCGGAAATCCTCGAGGGATTCCGAGCCGGAATCGGAAGGGAAGATCCCTAGGATGGAGGGGTCCTCGAAGTCCTCGGGGTTGGAGACTCGAGTGATGGAGTCCTCCCGTGACGCGGCGGTGATGGATCCGCCGACCGATGCAGGGGTCGCGGAGTCGTAGTCGTCGTTTAGGGCGTCGTCGTTGGTGGCAGCGTTAGTCTCGACCGCGTCGCTGGTGGCCGAGTCGTACTCGGTGACAAGGCTCCTGATGGAGCGGACCTGCTCCTCCAAAAGCAGATCATGGTGTGGCGGCGATCCGCCAACGATCACCGTCGCGGTTGGATCGATCGCGCCGGTGAAGCCGACGAAGAGGTTGATGGAGCCAACTGGCATCACCGCGGCGTGGGTGACTAGACGTGACGCCGGGATGTAACTACTGGGCAGGATCTGTAAGATCCCGCCGATGGCGATCATGCGACCGTTGGCAAACGACCGATCGATCAGCGAGTAGGGTCTCGCTGCAGAACTCAGGACAATCTCGTTATGCCCCACGGTGGGCGCCACTATCGTGGAAATGGCCACGGCAGTCGCTGCCACTAGCAGCGATTGAGTGTTTCGTGAGGAAGAGTTTGCAGCCATCTGCGGTGCGAGATGGGGCCGGATGCACATGGATTTACCCAGGTTCGCCCCCCCGGAGGTTAAAGACCTACTCCTGCTAGATTATATTATGAGAGAGCGAGTTACAATGGAGGCAGCGAGTTAGTTGAGGGGGTGTATGATGGAACGTAAGGTTCTAGGATACCCTAGGGAGGTTTATATATGAAGCACCTCGCTAGGGTTTACAAGCTGTCCCCAAACAAGATAAGGATCCGAAGACTTTTGACCTAATCCGACTAGGCTTCTGCTACGCTTCTGGGCTTCTAGTCGCCAGTCGATGGGCCTTTCCTTTCTTCATGGTCCAGTCGCTGTCTTTCAGACACACTCGCAGGCCTTTCAGCCCACTCGGAACGTCCTGCTGGGCATACCCTCTTTGGCATATCCCCATCAACTAGAACTTACTCATGACTAAAGTTGAGTAGCATGAGGTTCGGTCTTCATAAGTAAAGGGCATGAGATTTCAACTTATAACTTGTCAAGCATATCCTCATATTTGTTCACTTTAACCTTAATCACCTAAAGATGCTTATGATAGGGACAATGAGAGCTAAAAGCTAATAAATACTATAATTTTTGGAAGCTCTTTAAGAGACTTGAATCCCTGCTTTCTTCTATGAAGGGCCTTTCTTTTACCCTTTTTATGTTGAGTCTCCATCTTCTATCTTTATGGACCTATTGAGAGAGCATAGTGGACATTCTTAGTTTAATGTGCATTGTCCAAAAACTTGTTGATCGATTGATAACTTTGATATTTCTTGTTCTTAAACTGTTTGTATCTAGTCACCCTTATGAACTTTGAAGGTGTCATATGCATTTATGTTTTGCTACACTATGAGGGACAAGCTGAATACCATTCTTATTATGTTTTCTATATGTGAAACAAACAAACTTCTTTCAAAGCATTGTTATTCATGAATCTCTTGTTTGTACCTTTTCATGTTATAACATAGTTGCTATGTCTTATTGTTAGAACTATATCTTTCATGTCTATGTTAGAGTACTATGATCCGAGCTATCAATGTTTCACAAATACCTTGATCAAGATTATGATGGTGCATGTCACCTCAAAAATTATTCTTTTTTATCACTTACCTACTCGAGGACGAGCAGGAGTTAAGCTTGGGGATGTTGATACATTTCAAACGTATCTATAATTTTTGATGTTCCATGCTTGTTTTATATTTACTTTCTTATGTTTTCTCCACACTTTGGAGTATTTTTACACATTTTCTGGAACTAACCTATTAACAAGATGCCACAGTGCCAGTTGCATGTTTGTTGCTGTTTTTGGTTTCAGAAAAGCTAGTAAGAAAATATTCTCGAAATTGGACCGGACAAAATCCCAAGCCAATATTTCACCAGAAGGAATACGGAGTCTGGAGGGGAGACAAAGAGGGGAGCCAAGGTAGCCGCACCCTAGGGTGGCGCGGCCAGCCCTAGGCGCGCCGCCACCTGGTGTGGCCCCCAGGCGCTCCACCGACCTTGCCCCTTTGCCTATATATTGCCTCCGGGATCAAAATTCCATGAAAGAGTCTGTAGCCACCGCCATCTCCATCCCTAGATCCGGAGGGATCTGAAGCTCTTCCCAGCTCCCTGCCGGAGGGGAGAGATCACCCTGGAGGCCTTCTTCATCACCATGACTGCCTCCGGAGTGATGCATGAGTAGTTCATTCCTAGACTACGGGTCCATGTAGTAGCTAGATGGTTGGTTCTTCTCCTTTGTGCTACCATGTTTAGATCTTGTGAGATCCGTTCATGATCAAGATCATCTATTTGTAATCCTACATGTTGTGTTTACGGGGATCCGATGGATATTGAGATGCTATTTCAGATTGAATATTGATTCTATAATGTCTATGTTATTTGTGATATTGCATGCTTTCTGTTGTTAGTAGCTATCTTGGCTGAGTAGATGCTAGCAACTCCAAGAGGGAGTATTTATGCTCGATAGTGGGTTCATGCCTCTAGTAATCTGGGGAAGTGACAGAAAAATCGAAGGTACTAGATGTGTTGTTGCTACTAGGGAGAAAACAGTAATCCTTTGTTCATAGAACAATTGTATTGTTTACTTTACACACTTTGCTTAATGCAATTATCTATTGCTTGTAACTTAATACTGGAGGGGGTTCGGATGATAACCTGAAGGTGGATTATTAGTCATAGATGCAGTTGGATTACGGTCTATGTATAATGTTGTAATGCCCAATCAAATGTCATAGGAGTTAAGATGATTAGTATATGCATGTATGCTTTCTCGGTATCTGTCAATTGCCCCGCTGTAATTTGTTCACCCAACATGCCATCTATCTTAAGGAGAATCACCTCTAGTGAACTATGGACTCCGGTCTATTCTTTTACCATCAATCTACCAACTACTATTTACTGTTTACTTTCTGCAAGCTATTACTATCTTCCACACAATACGTTTAATCCTTTGTTTTCAGCAAAACTGGTGAGATTGACAACCTCACTGCTGTTGGGTCCGCAACATAGAAAACAAAAATTTTCCTACGATGAGAAGTATACGCCAAGATCTATCTACTAGGTACAGAGCAACGGGTGGACATACATCCATCGAGAACTTACCCTCGAAGACAACGAGTTTTGTTAACGAGTAGGAACTCGTGGTTGATGTAGTCATACACTTGCCAATCTCAAGATCGTGATGAAGTCCAACAGGTCCGGCTCTAGCACGTCCATCAGATCCAGCTCCAGCACCACCAAGTCTAGCACCGCAAAGCAGCGGTGCATCCGTGATCGCACACAGGTCCGGTACCCCGACAACCTCCGTCCCTCGCTCCAGCAAAGCAGCAGAAGCAGCAACTCCTTTCTAGATAAAGCCACCAGGAACATGTATCTCGCTAATCCGAGACCATGGGGGAATAATACTAGAGGGGGAGAGAGATCCTTCACAAGGAGGTGTGAGTGAGAAGTGAGGAGAGGGTGGCCTTTTATAGGAGGAGGGGCGGTGCCCCTCCCCATGGCCCGTGCCTCAAGGGGGTGCCCCTTCACCTCCTCCATTCATGTGGTGGTAACCCCTCCACATTAAAATGCCTCTTCACATTCCCTTTTAAAGTCCCGACTTTAATTGCATTAAATTTCTCCAAATTTAATGCTCTCTCATTTAATAAAACTCTTTTATTATTTTTATTCAGAATTTTGTCAATTACTTTAATTAACAAACATTCACATAAAACCCCCTGCAACATTTCAATATTACATGCAAAACCAATTTCAACAATTTCACCCAAAACAGTTTCGGTGTCTATTGAAATAATTCCAATGCTTTCTTAAATCTTTATCTGAAACATATTTGCTCCAAATGGTGTCGGTATCCCTTAAGTGTGTCACCCTACGGTTCGCGAATAATGCAGACATGATCGAGACCCCTCTCAGATCAATAATCAGAAGCGGGACCTGGAGATCCATACTAACTCCTACACATTCAACGATGACTTCTGTGATTGTGAGAACCTTTAACACTAGTAACTAAATCCCTTTGTCTCGCGATATATTACATGTCCGAGATTCGATCATCGGTATCTCCATACCTAGTTTGATCTCATTGCCGACATGCACTCTTTTCTCGTTCCTGTGATATAACATTCTAGTGATGACATCACTTGCTTGCAAGCTATCTTAATGTGATATCACCGTGAGGACCCAGAGTATATCTATCCGTCATCGGGATTGACAAATTCAACTCTTGATCCATGAGCCTCAACATAACACCTTTGTAGCACCGAACCCACCTTTATAGTCACCCTGTTACGGTGTGACGTTTGGTGTTATCAAGATACTCTTCCGGTGTTAGCAATTAACATGCTCTCATGGTCTAAGGATAAATATTACTTCATATGATGTTATAGAAATGTAAACATAATGAGTTGATCGTAACGCTATACTTCGGATGAATGTTCATCACATCATTTCACAAATGTTGTGACCTTGTTATTAACAACATCCAATGTCCATGATCAGGAAACCTTGATCATCTTGTTAATCAACAAGCTAGTCTATAAGAGAGGCATAACTAGGAACCCTTTTTGTTTATTAAACACACATGTATTAACGTTTCCGATCAATACAATTATAGCATGCAAAATAAACTTTTTATCATAAACATGGAATAAGATAATAACCACTTTATTATTGCCTCTCGGGCATATTCCCTTCAACTGCAAGTTGGGGGCACGGTTCTATGGTTGTGTTGTCCAGGATTCCAAGTTGGAAACAACACCTTGGCGGTGTTTCCTTGCTCCTACTAGTTCGATAACCTTGGTTTCATAACTGAGGGAGAACTTGTTGTTGTGCTCATCATACCTTCCTCTTGGGGTTCCCCAACGAGCTCAATACATTTTTAGCCAACAATCACCAGCCTAACAACGCTGATAGTGTCCATACGCATAGTGATTTCATTGAAGACGTCGTCGCCGACCTTGGTTCAGCCGCAGTGCTGCGGGTTGCACCTTGAATCCGCCATCCCATCTGGACGGATTGGGGGCGAGGGTGGATCTTTGTAGATTTGTTCGTGGTTTTTGGAGGAGAGGGCTGGTGGCCTGGAGGGAGTGATGCAGCGTGCAAGATGGGGAGTAAAATGTGTGAAGCACACGCCAGAGATGCGGCCAGGCGGCGTCGACGAGTAGGGATAAACTAAACGGAGATGGGGAAGATAGGATGGCTCTGTGGAAGAGGTTTTTTCTTTTCTTCTGCTATAAGAAGCGGCTGCATCGAGGATGCCGACTAAGCGTAAATGCGTATAAAACGCACCCCTGTGCAATAAATTAAACATGTCACTTCCTAGCACATTACTTTCTCGTCACGTCAGCTTCTATTTTCATACTAGTATTAGGGCATCACCTATGGTGGCAGAATTTGTCTATAAGCTGGGAGGTTTTAAGAAAAATCTTTCGATGTACTACTGAATTCCTAGTTAGCTTAAAAAGTATTTGGAAAATTGTAAGAGCAATCTATCTATCGTGCTTACTTGTAGTTAAAATTTGACACGGTTGGTGGGAGTACGGTTAAGACCCTAAAGTTACATAGAGGTCCATAAACTTAGCACAAAGGGCCCTAAAGTTAATTAAGGAAAAGCACTCGGGTCCTTCTCAAGCGAGAAACTGAGCCATACCCTTCGTACTACTGTATTTGGTACACACAAACACACAAAACGCTCGCAACACTTTCAAACCAGTGTGCTAGGGGTGTGCTTGGTGCTTCCTCTTCGCAGAGTGTGAAATGGAACAATAATGCAGGTCGACGCACATGGGTAGCACCACGTTGTAGACGAGGGAGAGATCAACGGGCCAGCAGGGTGTGTGTGGATGGTGATGAGGCGGGAAACGAGAGAGAAAACACAATTTGTTTTGCGTGCATATATATAGTAAAGGTCCCAAAATTTGACAATAGGTTCAACTTCTTACTAAGATTCTACATCTTGACAACTTAATGAAATTATATTAGGTCAAACTTGAGATAGAAGTAAGCGTGTGATAGATAGCTCTTGGATTAGTTGTCTTGTCGAAGGTAGATGGGTGCATCTTCTTTTAGTAAACGATTTTCTAGGTGTGAGTTTCCAACTATCAGGAAAGAACATTCTCAATTTTCTCATGTTTTGCGAATTTTAAAACTTCCTAAATAACTCTGCCGACTTGAATGAGACTCTATGCTAATTTATCGAAATTAGGTCAAATTTGAACTACAAGTAAATTATAGATTGCTTTGGAAGTTTTACGAAAAAGCTTTCGATGGTTTTCGATGTACTGAATTCCTGGTTAGAGCTTCAAAAGTTTGTTGGGACATTTTAAGAGGAATATATCTATCGCGCTTACTAGTAGTTAAAATTTGATATGGACTGTGGGAGAAAGTATGATTTGCATCGAAGACCTATTTTTTTACATAGAGGTCCATAAATTTAGCATAAAGGGCTCTAATGTTAAGCAAGGAAAAGCAGTATGGTCCTTCTCGAGAGAGCAACTTAGCCATATACCCTTCGTACTAGTGTACTTCCTTCACACACAAAAAAAAACACTCCTCACACTTTCGAACGACCGTGCTAGGGTGTGCTTGGTGCTTCCTCTTTGCAGGGTGTGAAATGTAATGACAAGGCAGGTCGACGCACATGGGCAGCACCATGTTGTGGATGATGGAGAGGTCAGCCGGTGGGGGTGTGTGTCGCTGGTGATGAGGCAGTGTGAAGGAGAGAGAAAACACAACTTGTTTTGCGTGCATATATATAGTAAATGTCCTGAAATTTTGGCAAGAGGTTCAACTTCTTTCTAAGACTCTACATATTGACAACTTACTAAAATTAGGTCAAACTTTAGCTACAAGTAAGTGTGATAGATAGCTCTTGGAATAATTGTCTTTTCGAAGGTAGATGGTGGGTGCATCTTCTTTTACTAAACGATGTCGTCGGTGTGAGCTTCCAACTATCAGGAAAGAACATTCTTGATTTCCCCATGTTTTGCGAATTTTAAAAATTCCTAGCTAACTCTGTTGACTTGAATGAGACTATGTGCAAATTTATCGAAATTAGGTCAAGTTTGAACTATAAGTAAATTGAGGTTGCTTTGGAAATTTTTCGAAAAAACTTTTTGGTGGTTTTCGATGTACTAAATTCCTGGTTAGCTTCAAAACATTTTTGGAAAATTTTAAGAGGAAACTATCTATCATGCTTACTTGCAGTTAAAATTTGACACAACCGGTGGGAGTATGGTTTAGATCGAAGACCTCAAAAAAGAGAAAATTACATGTAGAGGTCCATAAATTTAGCACAAAGGGCCCTAAAGTTAAGCAAGGAAAAGCAGGTGGGTCCTTCTCAAGCGAGAAACTGAGCCATACCCTTCATACTACTATACTCGCTCACACAAAAAATGCTCCTCACACTTTCGAACCAACATGACTATGGATGTGCTTGGTGCTTCCTCTGTGTAGGGTGTGAAATGGAACGACAAGTTAGGTCGACGCACGTGGGCAGCGCCACATTGTAGACGAGGGAGAGATTAGCTAGCAAGGGTGTGCATGGATGCTGATGAGGTAGTGAAGAAGGAGAGAGAAAACATAATTTGTTTTGCGTGCATATATATAGTAAATAAAAGGTCCTAAAATTTTGTCAACACGTTCAACTTCTTGCTAAGAAATTGCATCTTGACAACTTAACGAAATTAGGTCAAACTTGAGCTACAAGTTAGCATGATAGATTGCTCTTGGATTAATTGTTTTTTCGAAGGTAGATGGGTGCATCTTCTTTTAGTAAACGATGTCATCGGTGTGAGTTTGCCAACTTTCAGGAAAGAACATTCTCGATATTCCCATGTTTTGCAAATTTTAAAACTTCCTAGCCAACTCTGCTACACAAGTAGAGAACATGAGGGAGGCAGCGCGAGACTTTCAAAAAAAAGCAGCGCAAGATCAGCGCAGAAGAGGACTTGAAGGCGGTGCAATGTCATAGCAAAGCTATGATGGGCTGCTGACACAAGGTACAGGGTACACTCCAATAGTAGTAATTATGGACCTACTACTAGTAGGAGTATATGCATGCAAAACAAGTTGCATTTTCTCTCTCCTTCGCTGGCTCTCACCATCCATCCTCCATCGATTTCTTCTCTACAGCCGCGAGTGCACAGTCCGGCTTGTCTCTTCCTCATCCATGTTCAACTTCTTGTTAAGATTTTGCATCTTGACAGTTTATCAAAATTAGGTCAAACTTGAGCTACAAGTAAGCATGATAGATTGCTCTTAAATTAATTGTCTTTTTGAAGGTATATGGTTGCATCTCTTCTTGTAAAAGCAGTGTAGTCGGTGTGAGTGTCCAACTACCATGAAAGAATATTCTCAATTGATGACGACTGGTTTGGCCTATAGCTAAGATTTTGCATCTTCCTCAAAGAAAAAAATGATTTTGCATCTTAAAATTTTTGAACCTCTTTTGAAAACAATCACATGAAATAAGGAGAGAGGGGAAATGATATTTCTATTCTCTATGGGCAACCCAGAAGCTTGAGGTGCACCTTAGGGTTAAAGATAACTTTATTTTTTCCACTAAGTATAAGGTGAACCTTAGCGGATGCCATATAGTAGGCCATTTTTTTGAACAGGTAGTAGGCCTTATTAAGGTGTGCTTTTTTACACAATGCGGGAGTAGTATATTTCTTTGCTTAGACATATGGTCACCTCTGTACACGTGTTGTACATGCTGAGAGAATAAAATGTTGGCAGGGGAAGAGGGTAGCAGCAAAGAGAAGTTGAAGGCGGTTCCATGTCAGAGCAAAGTTATGATGGGTTTTTGACACGAGGTACTCCTGTGGCCTTACAGTGTACACTCTACAAGTAGTAAATTTCAGGAACTATGCACGCAAAACAAATTGTGTGTTTTCTCTCTCCTTCCCTATGCTCCATCTCTCCTGCCCTTTCCCCTCGTGCACCGGTCCTGCTGATCTCTCTCCCTCGTCCATAGCGTGGCGCTGCGCACGTGTGCCTTGGTATGGCGGCTCTGTGTCTCTGGCGTATTCGATAGCTGCGCGTTGGTGTGGAGTAGGGACGAGGAGTATATAGGAAGGAAAGCACTTTGGTCCTTGGCGGCACAAAAATTCAAAGTTTTCCAGTTTTCGAAATTTTCATTTGCTTCCCAAACAAATGGAGGGAAGGTTATCCAAAAGATCGGCTAAATATCGGGAGGTATTGAAATTTTGAACCTGTTTTGATCATTGATCACATTGAATAAACGAAAAAAATAAAAGTTTTTCTCATGATGTCCTATCATGTCTTGTGCACCACATGCCATGAAAACTGTAATCATGGGATTAGATAAGTTTTGGAAAAATAGCTTCACAATATTGTCCTACCATGTGTATGGACACTATCGGGTTTATTTCAACCCGAACGACCAAGGTCATCAAGGCCATATTGACATCATAGTTTACAATTTGATAGAGTTCCCATGATAGTTTGGTAGATGGGTGCATCTTGGCGTAGTAAGCTTTGTTGCATGTGGGAGTTTCCAGCAATTAGGAAAAAAAGAATTTCAATTTTCCAAGTGAGGACGGTGATGTTTTTTGTGAAGAAAGTCCAAATAATATGGTTCAGAATGCCACTAGCCAATGGTTTCACACATACTGTAGTTGATCATGGTTCCTATCTAACTTCGGCTAAAATTTTACATATTACGATGGGTCGTGACACGCGGTACTAGTACACATACTACTACGTAGTAGATTTTCTCTCTCCTTCGCCCCCTCTCCCCATCCATCCACTATCCTCTCCATTTCTCCTTTCTTCCCGTGTAAGCTTTCACTCGATGATTATACTTCTAGTCTGAGATGCAGCAGTGCAGAAAAAGATGAGGCCCACACCATACCACCATCAATCAAGTTCGGTGACGCAACTTTGTGAAGAGTATACGTATACTAGTAGTACTTGATGACCCACAAGTATAGGGGGTGTATCGCAGTATTTTCGAGGGAAGTGAAACCCAATTTATTGATTCAACACAAGGGGAGCCAAAGAATATTTATAAGCCTTAACAACTGAGTTGTCAATTCAGCTACACCTGGAAACAATCTTGCTCACATCAGTTTATCAGTAGCAACAGTTTTGTAGTAGTAAAAGTAAAGTAACAGCAGCAGTAAAGCAAAGACAATAGTAACAAAAGCAGTAAACAGTGGGATTCGAGTGTGGTAGGAATAGGGATGGATGGATGTGCGTTGCATGGACAAGACAATTCACATAGCAATCAGAACATAGGGCAATTGCAGATAAATAAGATAAAGCATCCAAGTACTAGACAATCCTAGGCATGTGTTCCATATATAGTCATACGTGCTCGCAATGAGAACTTGCACAACATCTTTTGTCTTGCCAGCCCGTTTGCAGCGGGGCCTCTAGGGAACTACTGGAAATTAAGGTGCTCCTTTTAATAGAGCACCGGAGCAAAGCATTAACACTCCATGAACACATGTGATCCTCACATCAAAGCCTTTCCCTTCCGGTTATCCCGATTTCTGTCACTTCGGGGCCATAGGTTCCGGACAACAACATGTGTATACAACTTGTAGATAAGACCAAAAGCAATACTATCATAATGAATCAATAATAAGTTCAGATCTGAAATCATGGCACTCGGGCCCTAGTGACAAGCATGAAGCACAACAAGTCGCAACAAAGTCATAAAGCACTAATAAAAGATACTAGGCACCATGCCTTAACAATCTGATGCCATTACATGAAAGATCTCATCCAATCCCTACCATCCCCATAGCCTACATCGGGGGATTACTCACTCATAGATGGGGGAAACATGGATGGTCGATGGAGAAGAGATGGTAATGATGATGGCGATAATCTCCTCCAATTCCCCGTCCTGGCAGGGTGCCAGAACGGAGTTTGTGGTGCTGTTTCGTGGAATCTAGTGGTGGCGGCCGGAACTCCTTATGGAAAAACATCGAACTCCCCGGAGTTTTTAGGTCAGAAGGCTTCTTATAGGCGAAGAGGGAGACCGAGGGGGTGCCTAGGGCCACCACACCATGCCCTGGCCTGGCCAGGTCTAGCCTGCGCCTAGGGGGGGTGGCCAGCCCCTGGCCCTCCTCCGTCTCGTATTCTGGCTCCTAGAGTCTTATGGAAAAATAGGCACTTTGGCTTTTGTCCCGTCCAATTCCGAGAATATTCATTTTCTGACTTTCCTGGAACCAAAAACAACAGAAAACAAGCAGCTGGCACCGTGGCTCTTGTTAATAGGTTAGTCCAAGAAATCATATGAAAAGTACTCCAAAGTGCGGACAAAACACAAGAAAGTGGATAAAACCAAGCATGGAGCATCAAAAATTATAGATACTTTTGCAATGTATCAACATCCCCAAGCTTAACTCCTGCTCGTCCTTGAGTAGGTAAGTGATAAAAAGAAAGAATAATTTTTGAGGTGACATGCACCATCATAAACTTGATCAAAGTATTTGTAAAACATTCAAAGCTAGGATCATAGTACTTCAATCATAACATGAAAGAAAAATCTAGCAATAAGACAAAGAAACTATGTTGCAACATGAAAAGGCACAAACAAAAGATTCATGAATAACAATGCTTTGCAAGACATTTGTTTGTTTCACATAAAGAAAACATAGCATAGTGGCATCCAGCTTGTCCCTCATAGAGTAGCAAACATAAATGCATAGGACACCTTCAAAGTTTACAAGAGTGACTAGATAAAAATAGTTTAAAACAAGCAATATCAAGGTATGCATCAATCAACAAGTCTTGGGACAATGCACATAGAACTAAGAATGGCCACTATGCTCTCAAGAAAGTGCTCATAGAATGTGTGGAGACTCAACAAGGAAACAAATAGGTTTTGAAAAGTTTGAAAGGCTTCCAAATGCTAAAAGTATGGTACTCATTAGCTTTGAGCTCTCATTGCCCCTATCATAAGCATCTTTAATGTGATTAAGGTGAAAGTGACACAACTAAGAGGATATGCTTGACAAGTTATAAATCGAAGTCTCATGCCCCTTACTTATGAAGACCGATCCTCATGCTACTCAACTTCAGTCACGGGTAAGCTCTTGTCATTGTAAGTATATACGTATCATAGAGAACCGCCAATGGGGTACCCCTTGCACATGATACATGAGCTATCCCATAATCAAAATGACAAGGCAAGCAGACAATGAGCATCTCAGTGATCCTTTTATTTACTATGTGCATAGATTTTTATTGAGGATGCTTCATAGAATGATCATCATGGTTATGCTGCAAGTTTCCACCATGATTAGGCATGGCTTAGGCTAGCGGCCCAGACGTTTCTCTAACATACATACAAACTCCATGATCTTACAAGTTTCACTTTTATTTCACACCGCCGGGATCCATAAGCAAAAGAACATGATATCAACGAGGTACAAAGTACCAGTGCAATGTTGAAAGCATTCCACATGATACATGGTTCTGCTAACTTCAACTTATAAAGAGCAAGCATATACGCAACAAAGAAGGACGCAATGGTTCAGGTTTATTAAGTGCAAGAAAATAAAGTGTGCCATCAAGTTCGTGAGAGCTTTACTAACTAACTTTCTCATAACAAGCAAACATTTTATTCGGAAGAAAACAAGGCATAATGAATATGCACGGAAATAGGAAATGATGCTAATAGGTAGGTATGGTGGACACTTTGGAAATATTTGGTTTAAGGGAGTTGGAAACATGAGTAAAATACTCACTGGAAGTGAAGGCTAGCAATAGTAAGGGAGCGACAAACGAGAGAGCAATAATGGCCATAATCATGCAGAGCGACAAAACATCATTGATCAAAGCATAAAGTGATCCTACAAGTTGAAAACTAAAGGATCATAAAGGCTTATGGTGACTTGGGATAGTCATAACATGGTGTGAGCATGTGCCAAGTCAACCCAAATAAAGCATCAAAGGAGAATACCACTATACTATGCTTTAATATGCTAAAACAACGCATGATTCATCCAAGGCACATTAAGAAATCTCAATTGTTTATAACAAGTCATGCTACAACAAAGAATACTAAGCATAAAGCCAAAACAATATCAAGCACGGCATGACAAAGCATAGGCCACAGTCAAAAACAAGCTCTCTTTACCACTTAAGCATGAGCGTTCCTACTCTTTCCCAAACCAAAGCAAACTATTTGAACAACAATATATGAAACAGGAGGTCCAACCAATTTATTCAGCAAACTAGCAAACCAAGCAAACGAAAACCAAAACGAAAAACGAAAAAAAGAAGACGCTCCAAGAACAACACAACTGTGCATGAAACAATAAAAATGAAGTGGTTGCAGGAAACCTGAGATTTTCATTGATGAAGAAGGGGATGCCTTGAGCATCCCCAAGCTTTGACGCATGTACTTCTTGGATATTTCTTGGGGTGACACGCGTGGCATCCCCAAGCTTGAGCTTTAGTCCATCTTTCATCTCATTACTCATTCCTTCCATACACCTTAAATTTTTCCTTCATACAAAACTTCACACAATCTTTATTAGCAACATTAGTGCACTCAAGATAAATAATCTTAAGGTTCAGTTCAAACACCAAATAAACTTAAATCAGAACACTAGCTACTGTAGAACTTCCCTCAAAAATCTCAATTCCCCAAAAGAACTCAAAAAGGAACCAACAAGAAGCAAATGCAGAAAATGGCAGAAATCTGTCAAAACAGACCAGCAGGTAAACACGATTTTTTTCGAAGACCTTCTGCTGCTTAAATCAAAAAGTGTTGAACTAACGAAAGTTAGATAACAACCTGGGTCAGAAGCACAAAAATTCACGCCTGAAAAAGACGTACAGAGATTTTACACGAATTTTTACGGTGAAGCACAAAAATCCATTAGATGATTTTGCACCCTTTTATTAAAGTTATATTGCTTAACAATAAAGATATCGAATTCTTCTAAGCATTGATCAGGAGGTTTAGAATAAGGGATATCACCTTCATCAAAGTGTTGGAGAGAGTGTACCTCAATAGTGGATGAGTAGGGAATAGGCTTACATAATTCTTCTATAGGAGGTAAATTCTTGACATCTGCAACTTTAATTCCCTTCTCCTTAAGACATTTCTTAGCTTCCTTCATCACTTCAACATTTAATTCAATAACTCCCCTCTTCTTTGATGTTGGAATAGGCACGGGAATAGATGGTTCAGGTACAATTACTTCAGGTATAACTTGTTTAGGAGGAGTCCAATCTTCATAATTCTTTCTTATTTTAGCCATTAACTCCTCAACTACCTTAGGAGTCCTATTCCTGAAAACACAATCAGCACAACTATCTAGGTATGTCCTAGATTCTTCGGTTAGTCCATTAGAAAATATATCAAGAAGCTCATTCTTAGGTAATGGACTTCCAGCCTGTGCATGAATCAAAGCACAAAACCTTGCCCAAGATTCGGGCAATACCTCTTTTTCTCCCTGTTTAAAATCAAAAAGTTCCTGCAAAATAGCATGTCTAGCACTGGGAGGAAAATATTTCTGTAGGAAAGTACTAATCAAGCACTCAGGGCTGTCAATAGATCTAGGAGGTAAATTAGTAAACCAAGTTTTAGCTTCTCCTTTCAGTGAAAAGGGAAAAATCTTAGCAACAAAGTAAGTACGCATCTTAATATCATCACAAAACAAGCCACCCATGGTAGAAAGTTCATTCATATGTGCTACCGCACTTTCATTCTTAGTCCCACAAAAAGGTTCTCTCTCGACAATAGCTATGTAAGATAGATCGAGAGAGAAATCATAATCTTCATCTGTAATGTTTATGGGAGAAGCAGCAAACTTAGCAATAGGAGACAATTTGGGTCTAATAGTACGCCTCTCAAGGAGACTCTTAGCAGCGCTCATATCATGGGTGTTCTTACATTCTTTAATAAACTCATCGGTCATCTCAACATAACCATCTTCAATATCATAACTCTCACTAGACTCAGGTGAGCTAACAGGTGTGGTAGTGTCTTCATTAGGAGTTTCGGTATTTCCAGCTATAGTTCTAGCAATCGTAGCATCTAGGAACGGACCTAATGAACCACTCTTATCAAGCACAGTAGAAGCAGCATCATAAGCATCAGAAGTTTCAGATTCAGCAGTAGTAGCAGTGTGTGTAGCATGTGTATATGGTGGTGTAAGGAACTTACTCAAAACAGACGGTGAATCAAGAGCAGCAGAGGTGTTCAGAACCATACCTCGTCTTGTAGTGGATGGTAAATTAGGAACCTTGCCATCACGAGACTTACCCATGATGGATGGATAGCAGCGAACAATAGAGAATCCAAGTGAACTTGATAAATAAAGCTATGCTCCTCGGCAACAGCGCCAGAAAATAGTCTTGATGACCCACAAGTATAGGGGGTGTATCACAGTATTTTCGAGGGAAGTGAAAACCAATTTATTGATTCGACACAAGGGGAGCCAAAGAATATTTATAAGCCTTAACAACTAAGTTGTCAATTCAGCTGCACCTGGAAACAATCTTTCTCATAGCAGTTTATCAGTAGCAACAGTTTTGTAGTAGGAAAAGTAAAGTAACAGCAGTATTAAAGCAAAGACAGTAGTAACAAAAGCAGTAAACAGTGGGATTCGAGTGCGGTAGGCATAGGGATGGATGGACGGGCGTTGCATGGACAAGACAATTCACATATCAATCAGAACATAGGGCAATTGCAGATAAATAAGATAAAGCCTCCAAGTACTAGACAATCCTATGCATGTGTTCCATATATAGTCATACGTGCTCGCAATGAGAACTTGCACAACATCTTTTGTCCTGCCAGCCCGTTTGCAGCGGGGCCTCTAGGGAACTACTGGCAATTAAGGTGCTCCTTTTAATAGATCACCGGAGCAAAGCATTAACACTCCATGAACACATGTGATCCTCACATCAAAGCCTTTCCCTTCCGGTTATCCCGATTTTTGTCACTTCAGGGCCATAGGTTCCGGACAACAACATGTGTACACAACTTGTAGATAAGACCAAAAGCAATACTATGATAATGAATCAATAATAAGTTCATATCTGAAATCATGGCACTCGGGCCCTAGTGACAAGCATTAAGCACAACAAGTCACAACAAAGTCATAAAGCACTAATAAAAGATACTAGGAACCATGCCCTAACAATCTGATGCCATTACATGAACGATCTCATCCAATGCCTACCATCCCCATAGCCTACAACAGGGGATTACTCACTCATAGATGGGGGAAACATGGATGGTCGATGGAGAAGCGATGGTGATGATGATGGCGATAATCTCCTCCAATTCCCCATCCTGGCAGGGTGCCAGAACGAAGTTTCAGGTGCTGTTTCGTGGAATCTGGTGGTGGCGGTGGAGCGGAACTCCTTCTGGAAAAACATCGAACCGCCCTGAGTTTTTAGGTCAGAAGGCTTCTTATAGGCGAAGAGGGAGACCGAGGGGGTGCCTGGGGCCACCACACCATGCCCTGGCGCGGCCAGGCCTAGCACGCGCCTGGGGGGGTGTGGCCAGCCCCTGGCCCTCCTCCGTCTCGTATTCTGGCTCCTGGAGTCTTCTGGAAAAATAGGCACTTTGGCTTTTGTCCTGTCCAATTTCGAGAATATTCATTTTCTGACTTTCCTGGAACCAAATACAGCAGAAAACAAGCAGCTGACAGTGTGGCTCTTGTTAATAGGTTAGCCCAAGAAATCATATGAAAAGTACTCCAAAGTGCGGACAAAACACAAGAAAGTGGATAAAACCAAGCATGGAGCATCAAAAATTATAGATACATTTGCAATGTATCAGTACTGTAGCTAGATAAGTATGTACTACTATAGACACTTACTTTTTGACGGAGGAAGTAAGAGACAACGAGTAATTCTGTATGATCTGCATGATTCTCTTCATTTTTGGATACAGTGGGGCGCCTCTTGAATTCTCTGGACCGAGAAAAATCAATAACCGACAAGTCTGATATAATCCTTTTTTTATTGACGGGACGAGTCTGGTAAAATCTATTTATGATATTTTGGGATAGTTTTCAGGGTATTAACACAAGCACGACTATAAATAGACATTATAAATTGCAACAGTACGCACCCCTACTTTCACCCAAAACAGCCAACCCATTGTTGCTTAGAACTCGATCTCTCTCTATTTCCTTCCAAAATGTCGTATGAAAACTCTCTCCAGAACACGTCGATTGACCTGAGAAATGGGAAAGGCCCTGAAACTCCACCTAGAAGCCCAGACTCAGTCGACGGGCCATGGTTGCGGCCGCTGTCTGACTCCTCTGATGAAGAAGATAACCACTGGCAGCGCTTTTTCGAAGGGACACCGCCACCAACACCGATAAGATGGAAGATGAGACTAAGGAAGAGGAGGAGTCTGAGGTCGACCTTGAGGAGGAGGCCGAAGACGACGATTGGGAGGAGGCTGAGGATGATGACGGGGAGGAGGCCAAGGACAACGACGAGGAGGTCTCTTCCCGCCCCCACCGAAGAAGCGTGCCCGAGTGCAAAATTAAATGGTGTCTAGAGAAGAGGCGGGCAGTGTACTATATCTCGTTCTATAAAGCATCTTGGCTTTGGTAAATAATGTTTTCAATACGAGTTCTGAACTTTTAGGAACTTGTTTTCAATTTCCAAGTGATAGGATTTGTTTTTAGTAATTAAGTATGTCAGGATAATTTGTCTTAGAGTGCACTCACTGTATTCTAGCAAAATATAGATCATTTCCACGACATGTTAGTACTACATGAAAATACTTATTTCAATGTGTGTCATGATACATGATTTTTTTTGCGGGAGAGGGTGGGGTGGTACTGATACATAGTTGAAACTTAAATGGTGTCCTCTTATATTTGTGCTTGTATGGACGAAAACTACAAACATGGATTTGGACAACTTTCAAAAAACTTGCTACACCATATGGTCATAACCATGTATGAACATTGTTCACATTTTAAGCCAAGTTACCAATGTCAAGGTCATATCTGCATCACTCGTCCCGTTTATTGGGATAAATTAAAGAAAAGTAAAAAAACAATAAAAAATGTTAAGCACTTATGTATGGTGTCCTCTTCCGTAAATGATAAACATGAATTTTGACAAGGTTTAAAAACACTTCTTCACAATATGACCAGCGATGTGTTAACATACTCCCTTCGTCTCAAAATAGATGTCTCAAAATTGTTTAAATTTGGATGTATTTAGCCACTATCTAGTATAGATACATCTAAATTTTCGAAAAATTGCGACATCTATTTTGAGATGGAGGGAGTACTTGGGTTTCAAGTTAAATAATGATAAAGGTTGTGTCTACTCGGGTAGACGGGGTGCATCTTGGCTTGGCATACTAATGTTGTTAATTCGACTTTTCAACTTTTATGTATATAATTTTATTAAATTATTTTAGAAGTGCCACATATTATTATTTTGTTAAAGAAAAGGCAAAAAGTATGGCTTTGAATGCCACAACACACTAAATTTCACATAAAATAGAGTATGTTTCATGGTTAACAAGTTTCATGAATTTCAAGCCTTCTACCTAATATCGCATAATTAAATGACATTTTGTCAATAAAACCAAAATAGGTAAATTTTGATCTACAAGTACGTGATAGATTGCTTGTAAATTTGTCAGAAATTCATATAGTACTAATTATTGTACCCACGTAGTCATATTGAAAACTGACTATTGTTTTGAAAGATACAACTTCTTTGTATGAATTTTCATGCTGACACATCTGACCATGTTTCAAAAAAGTGAAAGAAAATAAGGAAACATGCACACGACCTTTTAGTAGTACTCCTATTAAAAATTCATACTTGTAAAACTGTAAAGACGTTGCTGTTAAAGTTTCAATACAAGGGACCTGGGCACCTTCACCGACCCTCCACAATTAACCTTCCTTCCTCTTAGACTTTGCAGCTATGGCTCCGAAGACCGGAGCTCCCCGTGGGAAGAAGACCCAGGTGGTGGCGAAAAAGAAGACATGTCACCGGCTTCTGAATCCTGCTCTGGCCACTCCAAGCCGCAGTCACGCACCCGGCAGCCGCAGGAAGAAGCATGTGTCGAGGTCCGTCAAGGCCGGGTTGCATTTCCCCGTCGGCCGGATCGGGCGCTACCTCAGGAAGGGTCGGTACTCCCAGCGCATAGGTTTCGGGTCTCCCGTCTACTTTGCGGCCGTTCTTGAGTACCTCACCGCCGAGGTGCTGGAGCTTGCCAGGCAAGCCGTGAAGGACAGCAAGAAGATCTGCATCATCCCGAGGCACGTGATGCTCGGCGTGATGCGCGACGAGGAGCTCAGCAAGCTGCTGGCCGGTGTTACCATCATGCACAACGGCGTGATGCCCAACATCCACGAGTCCCTGCTTGGCGATGGTACCGCGGAGGACACAACCAAGTTGCCCATGGAGGATGCTGCCAAGTCGCCTGAGAAGACCGCGGAGTCCCCCTAGAAGTCGTTAAGTTGTACTACTACTACTCCGTATGTGTCTGGGTTTGCTCTGTTTGCAGTTTGGTTAATCATCAGTGTCAATGTAATATTCAGATCTGTGATGCTAAGAAAAATCTTGTGAGGGTTCTAAAAAAATGTTGTTTTGCTAATATTATCCTATACTCCATTTATTTAATACTCCCTCTGTTCAGAAATATAAGAAGTTTTAGCTTTGTGAAATGAATGTATCTAGAGACCTTTTAGTGTATAGGTTCACTCTAAACCTCTATGAACCCATACACTAAAATATGTCTAGATACATTCGATTCACAAAACTAAAACGTCTTATATTTCTAAACGGAGGGAGTATTACTCAGCATATTAGGTTTAGTCAAATTTAACCATTACAAAGTTTGACCAACTATATACAGTATTAATAGTATACTCATTGAAAAAAAATCAATATACAGTAAACAATGTCATCAGTGTGAGTCCGAACTAGCAGGAAAGAACATTCAATTCTCAATTTTCCGAGAGATGACAAGCGAGGTTGTTATTTTTCATCAAGAAAGTCCGAAGAATATGGATCTGAATGCCACAATCTAGGTTTTCAGACATATATATATATAGTGTACCGACATGTTGTACTGACGATACCCATGTTTTATGTGCTTTCAAACTTCCTATCTAACTCTGCCAACTTGAATGACTTTATCCTGATTTATTGAAATTATATTAGGTTGAATTTGAACTACAAGTAAATTATAGGTTGCTTTGAAAGTTTCATGAAAAAGATTTTGGAGGTACCCTTCGAGGGAGGGGTGAATTAATATATCAGAAACCACTATGAGCTTTGATGATAGGTTCAACTTCTTTCTAAGATTTTGCATCTTGACAATTTAACAAAATTAAGTCAGAATTGAGCTACATGTAAGCGCGATGGATTGCTCTTGAATTAAATGTCTTTTCGGAGGTAGATGGGTGCATCTTCTTATAGTAAATAATGTCATCTGTGTGAGTTTCCAATTATTAGGGAAGACCGTTCTCAATTTTCTGAGTGAGGTTCTGAATACCTCCGTTGCTCTTGATTCACCGTCTGTTATGAGTAAGCTCGTTACACCACCACATACACATGTTACACACACTGCTACTGCTGCTGAATCTGAAACTTCTGATACTTATGATGCTGCTTTCTACTGTGCTTGATAAGAGTGGTTCATTAGGTCCTTTCCTAGATGCTACGATTGCTAGAACTATAGCTGGAAATACTGAAACTCCTAATGAAGACACTACTACACCTATTAGTTCACCTAAGTCTAGTGAGAGTTATGATGTTGAAGACGGTTATGTTGAGATGACCAATGAATTTATTAAAGAATGTAAAAACACCCATGATAGGAGCGCTGCTAAGAGTCTCCTTGAGAGGCATACTATTAGACCCAAATTGTCTCCTAATGCTAAGTTTGCTGCTTCTCCCATAAACATTAAAGATAAAGATTATGATTTCTCTCTTGATCTATTCTACATAGCTATTGTTGAGAAAGAACCTTTTTGTGGGACTAAGAATGAAAGTGTGGTAGCACATATGACTGAGCTTTCTACCATGAGTGGCCTATTTTCTGATGATATTAAGATGCGTACTTACTTTGTTGCTAAGATTTTCCCTTTTTCACTGAAAGGGGAAGCTAAAACTTGGTTTAGTAATTTACCTTCTGGATCTATTGATAGCCCTGATTGCTTGATTAGTACTTTCCTGTAGAAATGTTTTCCTCCTAGTGCTAGACATGCTATTTTGCAGGAACTTTTTGATTTTAAACAGGGAGAAAAAGAGATATTGCATGAATCATGGGAAAGGTTTTGTCCTTTGATTCATGCACAGGCTGGAAGTGCATTACCTAAGAATGAGCTTCTTGATATATTTTATAATGGACTAACCGAAGAATCTAGGACATACCTAGATAGTTGTGCTGATTGTGTTTTCAGGAATAGGACTCCCAAGGAAGCTGAGGAATTAATGGCTAAATAAGCAAGAATTATGAAGATTGGACTCCTCCTGAACCAGCTATACCTGAAACAATTATACCTGAACCAGCTATACCGACGCCTATACCATCATCTAAGAAGAGGGGAGTTATTGAATTGAATGATGAAGTGATGAAGGAAGCTAAGAAATGTCTTAAGGAAAAGGGAATTAAAGCTGTAGATGTCAAGAATTTACCTCCTATAGAAGAATTATGTAAGCCAATTCACCATTCATCTACTATTGAGGTACACTCTCTCCAACATTTTGATGAAGGTGATATCCCTTACTCTAAACCTCCTGATCAATGCTTAGAACAATTCGTTATTTTTATTGTTAAACAAGATAATTTTAATAAAAGGGTGCAAAATCATCTAATGAAAAACACTAGAGCTATTGTTGAGTTAAAGAAATTGTTGAAAGAACCTCTAATGATGTCAAAATGATTGTTAAACATTTTCAAATGGTTCAAACTCAAATAGATCAACTGATTAAAGTGCAAATAGACTTGCTAGTTAATGCTGCTAAGGAAAATCATGCTTATGAAATTAGAACTAGAAGTGATGCTGCTACCTAGGATCCTCTATATCCTGAGGGGCATCCCAAAAGAATTTAGCAGGATTCTCAACAAGCTTAAAATAGTGGTACTACTCGTAAGAAAAGGAAAAAGAAACATAAAACTATTGTAGAATCCTCCGAACCTGCTAAAGATCCTAATAGTATATCTGTCTCTGATGCTGAATCCGAAAGTGGTAATGAAGAAAATGATGTTCCTAATGAAGAAAAAGTTGAAGAAGAACCTGAAAAGCACACTAAGAATACTAAATACACTAAAGAAGACTTGGTTGCTATGAAACATGGTAGTGAAAGAGAGCCTTGGGTCCAAAAACCTATGCCTTTACCTGATAAGAAACACACGTCAAAGGAAGATGAACACTATAATAAGTTTTGTGAGTGGATGGAACCTTTATTCCTGCAAATTCCTTTGACTGATGCTATTAAACTGCCTCCTTACTCAAAGTATATGAAGGATATTGTCTCGAACAAAAGGAAGATCCCTAATGAAGAAATTTCTACTTTGCTCGCTAATTATTCCTTTAATGGTAAGGTTCCAAAGAAACTTGGAGACCCAGGGATTCCAACTATTCCTTGCTCTATTAAAAATAGTTATGTTAGAACTGCTTTGTGTGATTTAGGAGATGGAGTTAGTATTATGCCTTTTTCTCTCTAGAAGAGACTTCAACTGGAAAAACTGATACCTACTGATATATCTTTGCAAATGGCTGATAAACCTACTACTATTCCTGTGGGTATATGTGAGAATGTACCTATTCAAGTGGCTCATAATTGCTTGATATTAACTGATTTTGTTGTGCTTGAAATGCCTGAAGATGGTAATATGTCTATTATTCTTGGGAGACCTTTTCTTAATACTGCAGGAGCTGTTATTAATTGTAATCAAGGAAAGGTGACCTTCAATGTTAATGAAAAGGAACATACTGTCTATTTCCCCAAGAAGATTGATAGCACTTATGGTTTAAATTCAATTGAACATGTTGATGGCATTCAAGTTGGAGAAATATATTGTCCCATACCAAGAGAAAAATTTGAAACTATTAGGATTGGGACCATTGCTATCAAAGTTGAGGTAACATAATCATTAGACGAATACAGTTTTTTGTTTCATATAAAATTATTCTGGTAACAAGACCTGATCAACCTTGTTAACAAAAGGATTTCATTGAACAAAACAATGTTTTCACCATGATTATCTCCACTTCTATTCTATCCATTTTAGTTTTTGCTTTCGTTTAGTTTTATTTTCTGTTGTTGGTTGCTTGCATGTTAGAGTGTCTAAGAACTTCTGTAGTTCTAGCCTTGTTTTGTCATTGCATCATTCTAGAAAAAAAAATTCTGTCAAAAAATCATTAATCTATACCTAAAAATTTCCCAAAAATAAAGTGTCTCGAAAAATTCTAGAAAATTCATATTAAATTTTTACGTGAAAAAAGGGCAGAGGAGTGCATGGAAGGTACTAGGGGGGCCCACCAGGCAGGCACACCACCTGGTGGCGCGGGCTAGGCTGGGGCGCGCCTGCCTATGGTGTGGGCCACCCCTGGCCCTCCACTCACTCTCTCACTTGCCACTTTCTTCTATTTCCCGAGTAAACACCAGTTCATTTCTCAAAATCGCGTTCTTGCTGTGCTTGCCCTCGATTTTTCGATCTCCTTGCTCAACCCATTTTTGCTGCTGAAATTTGGAGCTTTTGTTCTCCGGTATGTGACTCCTCCGCTTGTCCAAGTAGATTTGTGTTTAGTGGTTTATATCTTGAGTATTTTGCTGTTGTAGGTGACAGGTTATGAGAGCATGTAAGCTTGTTTGATGCTTAGAGATATAGTTTTGATGCATGTTTAGGCCTCTTACAAGTCCCTATGAGTAGTGCCCTTCATTATATTCACTTTGTAATCACTTGTTTAATAGATGTTTAAATTTCAGAATATCAAACATGAACAACCATACCTTTGGAGAAATATTTGAGAGGGATGCATCTAGGAGGTCAACGCCCTCAAGATCAGCCTCTCAGTTTAGACCATCATACAACGAAGATCTCATTGCACCTCGTATTGGTAATGAAGGAGATGATGGGGATGCTCACCCATCTACTTTTCCTTGTTTTACTTTCTTACAAGCTACAGGGATTCTTGATGATTTCCTGCTACTGATTCAGAGGGTTGGTTTGACCTCATATATGCAAGATGAGATTGGGCAATATGCTATGCTCACCAAAACTTTTGTTGAGAGCTTCGTATTTACTAACATGCCCTATCAGTCAAATGTCTCTTTCAGAATTTATAATCTGCCCTTTACCATGCCATTGGCAAGATTTTGCAGTATTGTAGGTGTAAGCATGACAGGGACCGTGAAGAAGATTCAAGGGTGACCTGCTGATTTGCTGGAGCTCTACCAAGGGGTGACGAATGATGATGACCGCGTAGCTCAACGCGGGAAGATAAGAAACATCCAACTCCCTGCTCTTAGATACTTTGCATATTATCTTGCTACTAGTGTTCTTGGTAGGGAGAACGAGTAATATCTCCAACTATCATTTAGCCTTCCTTGCTGCCGCGCTTAACAATGATACTCGGTACAACCTTGGCTCGCTTATTGCTCGCCGCCTAGCTGCTAGGGGGCCTATCTATGGGGGCATCATCGCTTCACGTATGGTCAATGCATTAGAGCTTTCTGTGGATCCCAATGATATTATATTGGCACCACAAAGGCTTGACCTTGCTGCTATGAAAACACATCACTTTGTCACTACTGATTCTGATTTGGACAATTTAGTATATAGGATGTTGTTTACTGACGGGGATGAGAGGGAGATCCCTTTGCCGCAATCTACTTTGTTTAGTGTTCACAGGAGGCCGTGGTCGCGCTCCAAGGAGGAGGTGGACAAGCATCTCCGCTTGTTGGGCTTCCACAGGCAGCACCAGGAGGATATGCCCTCCTACGATTACTCTGCGCATTACAGTGGGGTATCCTCAAGCTCGCATCAGCATGAGGGTACCTCCTCGCCATACTACGGATGCTCTCCATCTTGGCCAGCCGAGGATTGATACCCCCTTAGGCCAAAAGCCTAAGCTTGGGGGGAGGTACGCCGACATCGCACTCATCTCCTTATCATGTTTTGTTGGTACTTTGTATATGCATGTTTTGTTTTCTTTTTAGTTTTCGTTCTTTCTTCGATTTTGCTTTCTAAAACACAAAAAGACCAAAAATATTTATGTTGTTTCTCTTTGTTTGCTTCTTCTTTTTGCCTTGGTTTGCTTTTTCCTTTTTGCTTTGTTTGAACTATTCGAAAAACCCAAAAAGATTTTGCTTTGCTTGTTCTTCCCTTTTTGGTTCTTGTGTTGAAAAAAATTGAAAACACCAAAAATATTTATTGTTCTTCTTTGGTTTTGTGAGTTTGTTACAGGGTTCAGCAGTTCTCAGTGGAAATTGGTTTCATATTATTATTCAAGCCACACAAGTGAAGGGCAATAATGAGGATTAATGACAACTTGAGGTGTGGTAAGAGGCTGGTAACGAACTCTATTTGTTTTCATTTTTGTACATATACTCATCATTGTGGGCATGCTTAGCCTGTTCGTGTAAGGTGTATGTTATTTATGTATGCTTAGTAGTTCTTGCTTTCATATGATTAGTTCCAGCTTGCTAATAGTTTGTAGCATGTCATATGAATGTTTGCTTGCATTACTCTATTCATAACTTGGTATGACACCGATGTATCCTCCTCTGAATGTTCATTTGAATTGACTTGGCACATGCTCACGCATGCATATGATTGAAATAATCAGTTAAGCCTCGATGAATTATTTTGCCTTGAGGGTCTTGAATCACTTTCATGCCATGATTAGTCCTGTTTTGTTGCAAGCGTGATTATGACAGCTATTTCTCTCCTGTTTGTCGCTCCCTTACTATTGCTAGCCTTCACTTACACTGAGTATGTTTTACTCATGTTTCCAACTCCCTAAAACCAAATATTGCCAAAAGTGTCCACCACACCTACCTATTATCATCATTTGCTATTTCCGTGCATATTCAATATGCCTTGTTTTCTTCTGAATAAAATGATTGCTTGTTATGAGAAAGTTATTTAGTAAAGCTCTCACAAACTTGATGGCACACTTTATTTCCTGCACCTAATAAACCTGAACCATTGTGACTGTCCATGAAAGTTATATGCTTGCAAATTATAGGCTGAGGATTAGCAGAACCGTGTTGTCATGGGGAACGCTTTCAACACCTGTAAATATATACCCAGTTGATACCATGCTCTTTTGTTTGCGGATGTCGTCGGTGTGAAATAAAAGGGGAGCTTGTAAGTCCATGGAGTTATGTATGTGTGTTTGAGAAACGCCTGGGCCGCCGGTCTAATCCATGCCATCATGGTGGAAACCTGCAGTGTAACCATAATAAGTATCTATGAAGCATTCTTCTTATAAAAAAGAGAGAGATAGCTATTGAGAAAAAGAAAAAAAAGAGATTTGAGAAAAGAGGAAAGAGAGAAAAAAGCACCATTTTCCCATGGTAAATAAGAAGATTGCTGAGATACTCATTGTCTGCTTGCCTTGTCATTTTGATAAGGGGATTCTTCCGTATCATCGGGCAAGGGGTACCCCGTTGGCGGTTCTCTATGATACGCACGTATTTACGATGACAAGAACTTACCGGTAATTAAAGTTGAGTAGCATGAGGAGCGGCCCTCATACTCAAGGGACATGGGATTTCCAGTTTATAGTCTGTCAACCATATAACTCAGATTGGACCTCACTTTCACCTTAACCACATTAAATATGCTGATGATAGGGGCAATGAGAGCTCAAAGCTAACGAGTACCATACTTTCAGCATTTGGAAGCCTTTCAAACTATTCAAAACCTTTTCATTTCCTTGTTGAGTCTCCACATATTCTATGAGCACCTTCTTGAGAACATAGTTGTCATTCTAATGTGCTTGTCTCAAAACTTGATTATTTGTGTTATGACTTTGATGCTTGTATCTTTGATATCTTTACTTCTAGTCTTCGCCTGAACTTCAAAGGTGCCTTGGCATTCATAATGAAAGGCAAGCGAGATACCACTCTATCATACCTTGTTATGAGCATTGTAATGTTGCTTATGTTTATACTTCGTGCTACTTATTATTTTTTGAGTTGGAATCTCTTCATAGCTTGCAATGCCTATTAACTAAACTTAGTTGCATACTCTTTATTATGAATTGTCTAAGTAGTTGATCACATGCTGAGAATATATACATCATATGAAGCAAATGTGTTCGTGAAAGTTTCTTTTATCGCGCCTAGTTTTCAACTGAATTTCTTGAGGACAAGCAATAAGCTAAGCTTGGGGGGAGTTGATACGTCCAAAATGTATCTACTTTCCCGAACACTTTTTCTATTGTTTCTCCTCTAAACTTGTGTGATTTGGATGCAACAAACATGGACTGACGCTGTTTTCAGCAGAATTGCCTTGGTGTCTCCTTTTTGTGCAGAAAATCAACTATCAGGAAAAATCCTGGAAAATTTGCCAAAAATCCTATTTCACCAAAAGACTCATGGAGCCAGAATACGAGACAGAGTGGGGCTGGGGCCCAGCCACACCACTCGGCCGCGTGGGCTAGGCCTGGCCATGCCAGGGGGTGGTTTGGCCGCCCCAAACACCCCCTCGGTCTCCCTCTTTGCCTATAAGATGCCTTCTGACCTAAAAACTCAGGGGATTCGACGTTTTTACAGAAGGAGTTCCGCTCCGCCACCACCAGATTCGACGATTCAGAATCAGAAACTCCGTTCTGGCACCCTGCCGGGACAGGGAATTGGAGGAGGTCATCGCCATCATCATCACCATCGCTTCTCCATCAACCATCCTTGTTTGCCCCATCTACGAGTGAGTAATCCCCCGATGTAGGCTATGGGGATGGTAGGGATTGGATGAGATCGTTCATGTAATGGCATCAGATTGTTAGGGCATGGTGCCTAGTATCTATTATTAGTGCTTTTTGACTTTGTTGCGACTTGTTATGCTTAATGCTTGTCACTAGGGCCCGAGTGCCATGATTTCAGATCTGAACATGTTATTGATTCATTATGATAGTATTGTTTTTGGTCTTACCTGCAAGTTGTATTCACATGTTGTTGTCCGAAACCAAAGGCCCCGAAGTGACAGAAATCAGAATAATCGGAGGGAATGGCTTTGATATGAGGATCACATGTGTTCATGGAGTGTTAATGCTTTGCTCCGGTGCTCTATTAAAAGTAGCACCTTAATTGCCAGTAGTTACCTTGAGGCCCCGGTGCAAACGGGCTGGCAGGACAAAAGATGTTGTGCAAGTTCTCATTGCAAGCACGTATGACTATATATGGAACACATGCCTAGGATTATTTAGTACATGGATGCTTTATCTTATTTATCTGCAATTTCCTATGTTCAGATTGCCATGTGAATTGTCTTGTCCATGCAACGCCCATCCATCTATCCCTATGCCTACCGCACTTGAATCCTACTGTTTACTGCAATTGTTACTGCTGTCTTTACTTTACTACTACTGTTACGTTACTATTCCTACTACAAAACTATTGCTACTGATAAACTGCTGTGAGCAAGATTGTTTCCAGGTGCAGCTGAATTGACAACTCAGTTCTTAAGTCTTATAAATATTCTTTGGCTCCCCTTGTGTCGAATCAATAAATTGGGTTTCACTTACCTCGAAAATACTGCGATACACCCCATATACTTGTGGGTCATCAGACCAACATATTGTACTTATGATTTCCTGTGTTTTATGAATTCTCAAACTCGCTACCTAACTTAGCCCACTTTAATGACCTTATGTCGATTTATCAAAATTAGGTCAAATTTGAACTACTACAAGCAAATTGTAGGTTACTGTGAAAGTTTTACGAAAAAGCTTTTGAAGGTACCCATCGGGGGGTCACAGTTAATATATGAGAAACCATCCAATGAGATTTTGACGACAAATTCAACTTCTTGCTAAGATTTCCTTCTTGCCAGTTTAACAAAACTAGGCCAAACTTTAGCTACAAGTAAGTGCAATAGATTCCTCTTGATTTAAAAGTCTTTTCGGAGGTAGATATAGGTGCATCTTCTTGTAGTAGACAATGCCGCCAGTGTGAGTTTCCAACTATCTGAGGAAAGAACATTCTTAATTTTTCGAGTGATTACTAGATTGTTCTTTCCCCTAAAGAAAGTCAAAAGACTATGGATCTGAATGCCACAAGCCAAATTTTCACACATATATAGTGGACCAACACGATGCACTTACGATTTCCCATGTTTTATTAGTTCTCAAATTTCCTAGCTAACTTCACCCACTTGAATGATTTTATGTCGATTTATCGAAATTAGGTAAAATTTGGACTACTACAGGTAAATTGTAGGTTGCTTTTAAAGTTTTACGAAAAAGCTCTTGGAGGTACCCATCGAGGGGAAGGGTCAATTAATATATATCAGAAACCACCAAGAGTTTTTACGATAGGTTCATCTTCTTGCTAAGATTTTGCATCCTAACTATTTAATGAAATTAGGTCAAACTTTGCTTACTGTTTCATGAAATTAGGTCAAACTTTGCTAACCGATTAACTTTGAACATTGACCGTTGGATCAAGACTGGCAAATCCAAACATTGCTAACCGTTGGATATTCTTTTCCATTCTTAGCATCTAAAAATATTCTACTGATAGTCTTTAGCACGATGAACACTAGTATGCACAAACCTCAAAACACATAGTACTTCATTATTACTCAGTTTCAGGGTCCTTGTGCCAAATGCACGGACTTGGATGGAATTTTCATTTTTGATGAGGTCCTTGATCTAACTTGTACTTCCACCGACCACTCGAGCACCTCGCTCTTATGAGACCTACCATTAGATTGGCCATTCGCAGTACTTCTTATATTTATCTTGTCTCTTATCTCTTACAATACCATATATACCACCACTACATAGTGTAGGGATTAACTTATTTTGAACATTGACTGTTGGATCTCAAGACTGGCAAATCCAAACATTGCTAACCGTTGGATCTTCTTTTCCATTCTTAGCATGTATAAAGATTCTATTGATAGTCTTTAGCATGATGAACACTAGTATGCGCAAACCTCAAAACACACAGTACTTCATTACTCGGTGTGATAAATGCATGGACTTGGATGCAATTTTCATTATTTATGAGGTCCTTGATGTAAATTGTAATTCTACCCACCGTGTTAACTCTCAAGCACCTAGCTCTTACGAGACCTACCATACGATCAGCCATTCGCAGTACTTCTTATCTTATCTTTTATCTTGTCTCATATCTCTTACAATACCATACCACTACATAGTGTAGGGATTAACTTCGAACATATTAACCGTTGGATCGAGACTAGCAAATCCAAACATTGCTAACCATTGGATCTTTTTTCCATTCTTAGCATCAAGAAAGATTCAATCTATTGATAGTCTTTAGCACGATGCACGCTTGTATGCACAAACCTAAAAACACACAGTACTTCATTGCTCAGTGTCAGGGTCCTTGTGCTAAAATGCATGGACTTGGGTGCAATTTTCATTTTTTACGAGGTTCTTGATGTAACTTATACTTCCACCGACCATGTTAACTCTCAATCACCTCACTCCTATGATACGTACCTTTAGACCGTCCATTCGCAATACTTCTTATCTTACCTTTATATTGTCTCTTATCTCTTACAATACCATGCATACCACCACTAAATAGTGTAGGGATTAACTTATTTGAACATTGACCGTTGGATCAACACTGGCAAATCCAAACATTGCTAACCGTTGAATCTTCTTTTCTATTCTAGCATCTAGGTATGTACTCCCTTGCTCTGTCCCAACATATAAGGCGCCTAAGGATTGGTCAAAAGTCAAACCTTACTAACTTTGACCAAATATTTAGAAAAACATATCTACATATACAATATTGAATAGACATATTAAGAAAATATACTTTATGGTGAATCCATTGGTATTAATTTAGTACTCTAAATTTTTATATTTTTGTGTATAATCATGGTCAAACTTAAAAATGTTGACTTTTGACTAATTCTTAGGTGTGGGGCCCCCGAATTAATCCTCCGAGAATCCCTGTTATGCATACAACCACGATCCCATGATCAGTTAGTCGTGGCACATAACCGACACGTATCAAAGTAAACATCCAATACATAACGAATCCATGTCATACCTTATTTGCCATTATGGCTACATCGATATATATCAGCGGAACTTCTAAGCATAGAGCCCGAGCCATGCCTTAACCTACATGCAACTGACTGGGGGAAACATCCTAGCTCACATAGTCGTCCACTTCACCCCTTCTTGATATCTGACCAAGTTAATAGCCAGGGACAATGCTAGTGAGTACTTTGAATTTAATCGCAAACCACCTTAAGATAATAACAATAAGAGGATATGCAATATAGTTGTGGTAATAGGAGGGCTCCAAGAGAGGTTCTTTTCTCAAATAGTTTATCTTGTAGATATAACATCTACATATCTTTGTTGAATACTTTTGTAAACCATTTTGGAATCCTTTTTGAAAAGTTTTGGAAAACACTAGGATTGGGTCACCCATTTGCTCCTTCCTTTCGGTCATCCCATGACCAAATTCCTTTCATTCCTTTCTGACCATCCCATGGTCAAAACAGGTATCCCTTCCGACCATCCCATGGTCAAAACATTTCCAAAGCCATTGCTTTTTAGAAATCCTTTTTGAAAACAAAAACAGCACCGCTCTACAGCAACCTTCCCAACCGTCCATGACCGTGGACACGACTATTCGAATAGATTTACACTCTATAGAGGTTATACACTTTACCCACACCATCCGGGTACACTACCCTGATCTTCACCGATCGTGGGTCGAGTAACCGATCAAGACTCTCCGGATGCCCACTCCAATATAAGTGCCTACACTATGAGTGTTACTCCCCTCAAAACCGGGACGTCGGTTACCGAGGACCAACCGGAGCGCATATTACACTGCGCATAGTGGGCGCTTTCAATGAGGGGCTCATAGTAACGCGTGGAGGCCAACAGACCCTTCATTCCTTCTCTAGGTTGATGTCCCACATGGACCTTTATCGGAGAAGGCCCACCCACCAGAGATCGCAACACCCTGTAGTAGTTACGAGGCAGTTTATACTAGAATAGACAACCATCAAATCCAGCCCTGTCCCATTCTAGAGTAATGTGGTTGCACGGGTTAATTGTTCTAGCAAAACTACAAAGAACCGGGTGCGTTTTTGTAAACCTTTTTCTACATCTTTCCTTCAGCATTTTGTAAAACAAAACCTTTTTCTTTCTCAGTATCTCTTGGGAGGTCCCACCTCACCAAGGTTTTATCATAAAACCTTTGGTAAAACCTTTTTCTAGGGTCTTCCCATCCTCTTGTTTTTGGTTCGGCTAAAACGGGGTCTCGAAAGGGCATGGTGTAATACGCCATCTATTCTACTAGGGAGAAGTAGGTGTCATCAAGGGGGTTTTACTTAATAGTACAAAAGTGTAATAGTTCGGAGGAGCCAAACCACTACCATATACATCAACATATAGCAAAAGAATGCAATTTTAAATAAACGGAAGATAAAACATGCATAAGTAAAATAGTAGGACAAGGGTTATGAGCAAGAAGGTGGCTTGCCTGCAATCAGCAATATGGCATAAATGTCCCTCGACTTCTTCTTTAGATAACCCAGAATACCAATACCAATAATAAATACCACTTCTTCTGCTCTCCGATTTCATCGCAACTATCGTCGTCCCGACAGCACATGCAAGCAAACCAAGCCACAATCAACACAAGTCATACAAACACCAATACATACAAAAACAATGAACAATACAAGTTCACAATTCATTAGGTCTTAGGAGGAATGGATTTACTAAGATTGGCCTTGTCTTGAAAATATGGAAGGAAATCCCCTTAGGATTCATAGCCGAGGAACTACCTAAGAGGGGTTTTGGACCAAGGACATATTCTGTATGATACCATTGTGTAAGAATGATACCAACAGATAGGAGTTGATAAAATGAAAGCAACAAAAGTGGTTTCACTAATTTATCACTTTTCTTAAAATTCCTATGAATATTCTAGTGATAAAATCTCTAGTTTTAGGAAATAATTCACCAAAAATGTGCGGTATGTCCAAAAATTATTTCCTTGGGTAGTTCGGTAGGTATTGATGAACTTGTTCACGGAGAGTTGGAATATTTTCAAAATATTTACCAGAATGCCCTCAGGAAATTCCCAAGGGCAGTTCTGTAGGCAAATTCTCTTTTTCACCAGGTTAAATCTACTGAAGCTTTGAGTTGGTTCCAAGGGTACAGGGTAGGAATTTAGAATACCTTTCTGTAGAAATTGGAATCAACCCTTTTGGAGTTGTGGAACTACTGTGATGATTTATCTAGTGAATTAACTAAGCCCAGAACAGATTAATTCATGATAAATCCACAGAGGCTTACCGAATTATGGACTCCTGGGGTTTTATAAATGCTGGTGAGAAGGTGTATTGGGAGTTGGAATTAGGTCAATACCATCTTTGGTTTGACCTAGGTAATTTTCTAAACACAGAAATGAGGATCTTTTGTTATTTTTACCAAGGAGAAACTAGAGATCCACTTGGCATGAGGCTTAGTCCCTGAGATAGGTACATTGAGTACCTAACAGAGGAACTTGGGTTTACCTCCATTGGAGTTGTATAACTCCCAAAAATGATTTAACGGCAAATAGGACACCTCAAGGTGCCTGAATTACTACCAGTAGGCTAAATACTAATTTGTTACATTTTTGATACTACATGATAGACAAAACTATGAGGTATCCTAACAAATTTTTATCAGGTCATTTGGAGGTATTTAACATTTTCATTTATATTTAAAGTAACTGCTATTCAAATCTGCCCTGGTGAAAAAATATTAAAAGAATATGGGGCGTGGGCCAGAAACGGGCCTTACTGGGCCGCAGAGCAGCTCAGCCAGCCCAACCTGGCCACGGACGAGCGCACGGTCGCGCATTTGAAAAGGCGGAGTGGGGCCCAGGTGTCAGCGACACATAGCCGCGAAGGGGTATCGGGGCATCGGGGCTGTTGGATTTAAGACCGATCTAACGGATACCCGTCGTCGTCTCGGCCGAAAATGGGCGGCGGTGCGGCGAACCCAAGGAGGCGCTCGGGCAGCGGTGGCGCGGCTCACCTGATGCGCGGGAGATGACGGGGATATGACGGGGAGATGCGGCGCGTCACAGCGAGGCCGGTGGTGTGCGGCAAGGTACGGTTCGCCGCCAGGAAGCGACCTGCCTGTCCACGCCCGAGGGGGAAGCGTCGGAGCTCGCCGGAGTTGGTACCTACGATAGGGAGGAGCCAAGAAGAAATGTAGGGTTATGTAGAGCGGATCAAGGCGAGTCCGGGAGTGTTCACGCAGAAGGGAAGAGAGTAGGGGAGGGAGTACACGGGCCATATCTTGAATAAGGCTGAGAGGAGCTATTTCTCATTTTTCGGTCAGGATGCGGCATGGAAGGAGCTCTAGTGCTAGGTGATGGTAGATCAGGGGTAGAGGGGTGCGGGAGGGCCACATGTAAGTGGAGAAGAGCTCGGGAGAGGGCACCTCGAGCTCGGGCTCATCAATGGCCGAGAGTTCTCCCTCGACTCCCATGACATGCAGAGGTAGGGGAGGAGGGTGGAGCTCAGGGGTGGTGTGTGAGGGAGTGGGGGAGCAAATGAGGGGTGAGAGGGTAGCTTTACTGGCCGGTGGCCTTTTATTTGGGTAAATGAGGGTGTATGGTGGGCAAGGTCCAAGAACGACCCAGGGCAGGTCCATGGCCTACATATTGGTGGCTATGGGCGGTGGAGGGGGTGTGAGAGGGCTCTGTCATGAGCATAGGTGTGCAGAGTGATGGGTGCAGCAGCTACAAGACTTTAAATGGCTAGAAAAAGGCCTAGCCTTGTGTCTCCTTTGTAACAAACACATGAGACAAGGGGTCAACAGTGACACTACAGTGTAGGGCTATAGTGATGTCGTCCAGAGGGGTGGTGACTAGTGTGCAAGCTTGCTAGGTAAGGTTTGATGGAGTTTGTATGAGGTTTGATTCAAGATTGGTCAAGGTAGTCAATTTATCCACTTTAATGATCATCAAGAAAGGTTCCAAACTTTGAAATTAGCGAGCGGAGGTCGTGATGCTGGTAGATAGGTGGGGTTAGGACATACCTCCTAGAATTATTTGTGATTTATTGGACGATTTTAGATCACTTTTATATCTATTTTTCAAATAGTGGTAAAACTGTTTTCAGGATTTGAATGGATATTTTTGAATTGGACAAGGTAAGTTTTTGGTGTGATATGGTTCCATATGTGAATACACACTTAGGGGAATTTTATTGGGATTTATTGAGGTGGTAAAGTATTTTTAAGGAATTATTTCTTGTTTCTGCCATTTAAGAAAAAGGGCAAAAGAAATAATAAGGAATCTCAAAAATATTTATTTTTAAGGTGGGAAGATATAGTATGATATATGGATCTCCACTGAGCCAAAAGTTGGAGAGGTGTTTTGGCAAAAATCAAACTTCCTTTATGGAAGAGGTTTTGGAGGTTTTGCCTATTAAGGGAATTAAATAGTTTTGGTCCATAATAAATATGAATAATTATTGATAAATCTTGATGATCGAGGTAGATGATGTGAACAAGGTGTAAGAAGCATTTTCGGCCTTGGGATTGGAGAATCCAAGCTGATTTTGGTGAAAACTAGAGATTTAAGGATCTTGGGTAAGATTGTTTTCATGCCACCAAAACCTTGTTGGATCTTGGAGATCAGGGCTCCCCTTGGGGCATGGGATATATGGATGGATATACCACGTTATGTAGATTGCAATGGTGTAGAGTTTTGACCTTGATCCTTCTTGAGCTCACCAAGCCAGGCTTTCAAATTTTGAATAATATAAGCCTGCCAAAGCAGATTATCAACTAGCCTTCAAAACCTTGTGGTTTTAAGAAGCACAAAGATCCACTTGGAACAAGTGAAGTATATATTGATATACCTATATGATTAGAACACAACCATGCAAAGATTTGGTCCATAGAAGGTTGGATGATGGTGTGAGCTTCTGTCAAAGTTGACATGTTAACTAGATTTGCAGGAAAAAATATTTTCTTGCCTGCAAAACCATCAAGAACAAGTGGGTTAGAGGATGATATAACCAATGGAAAGAGTGGTCCTTGGTAGTCCTTAGGATGGTTAACAATATGGTTCAAATTCATTTTTAAAAATGCACAAGGTTTGAGAAAAGGAGGCACTCAAAAAGGTGATGTTGAAACAGATTCCAGACTTAGTCAAATTTGGTAGTTTTGAGGATTTAGACTAGAGTATGAGAGGAGATGTTTTTTATAGGTGGCAAGGTACCAGAGCATCATCAAGTGGATGATGTTGAAGAGTATATTGAGTAGAAGGGATCCATGCTTTATATTGGTGTTCATTGACTTGGAAACTTCTAGAATGGATCACTACAGAATTGATCTGGTTAAGGGTTTTAGATGATCACTTAGTACCTAGGGATCAGATCCAGATTGTATTCTTGCTTAGGGTGGGATTATTTGGAAAAATCTTGATACTAGTGATGATCTCCTAGAGTAGCTCATACTATTTCCTAAGCAAACAATTCAAGCAACAGATCAAGGCAACTCATCTTACAAACAAATCAACTACTACTGGGGTTACCACCAAGCTTAGCTTGAGATAAGGATGGTTATTTTGAAATGGTTGGGGTTGGAGTAAGATGAGAGTCCTTGGTATCTCTACCAAGAGTAGAATTCAAAAGTTTTATACAAGGTTTTGGAAATCCTAGAGGTAAGAGTAGTTGAAGGTTCTGTCTTGAAAACATAAGGAGATTATATTATATATCTCTCCATAGTTTTGTCAGTAGAAGCTACTAAAATATTTTTGGTTACATAAGCATATTGGCTCATGTTTTGAAATGCCAAAAGAGAATATGTAAAATGAGCCAGGATAGTTTTGTTAAATAGCTTTTGTCAACTGATCGTGAGGTAAAGAGTATCATATGGTACACACTCACATCCACAAGCACAAACAAACAACAAGCAAACACTGCACCAATATACAAGAAAAAGGTTTTGATCCCCCTGATTTTTGCATTCTGGACAACTAATTAGGGTTGCTGAAATTGGGATGTTATAGACCTTTCCCCCTTAAAAGAATCTCGTCCCGAGATTTAGGAGAGTAGGGTTAGGGAAGTCTATGTCAAGGTTAGAGCTACTGGTTTCAAGCGTGATATCTTACAGACTACGTTCTTGGAAGTGACTACTTTGTCGATGAAGTTGAGCTTAGGTCTTCCAGGATGCACGGAGAGTTGAGAAGTGTCTAGTCCCGATTGCGAGGGATGACCTTCTTTTCCTTTCAGACTCTATATCTCGAGGGCTTAGACTAGGCAGACTATCTCGATGTTGAACTTCACGGAGTACTCGTCGGAGGATAGAATCTACGGTTGGGAGTACCTCTCTCTAAGGATTCATAGCTCTTCCTTAGGGTCATAGCGTATCCTAAATATCGATTTAGGGGTCGTGACTCCTGAGTTTGCTTTAGCGAAGGCTTACCCTATTTTGTGGGAAAGACGCAGTCTTTCCCCCTTAGGATTAGACTAGGACAACTTGGGAATAGCACATTCCTTTCTTCTTGGGGTCGTAGAATCTTCAGTTCATTTCTCCTCTGATGAACCGCGAGTTGTTACTTGGCGAAAAGACGTCGGATCTTGTGATCTTTTCTGAAGTATCTTCCGGTAGCCAGTCTTCTGGAGTTTGAGTGGTAAGACGCCGTATTTCCACCTTAGCGCTTCACTAAAGTGATTTAGGAGTGGTGCAGATCTTCTGTCGGGGAGTGCTGACCTAATGTTAGCGGAAGGTTGTTTCTTCCCGGAGTCTTGAGCTGGGGTCTTCCAGTGATGTCTTAACGCTTAAGCCATATCGGGGGTGGTTTCTTAATGAAGCTTTAAGGAGTTAGCTCAACACAAGTTAGCGGTTTACGTCTCTTCTTGCTAGTTAGTCAGGGTTGAAGCAGTTAGCATCGGGTAAGCGGTCTTCATTGGCATTACTTGCGTTGCTTCTGCTTGATGGCAGAGTGGACTCGTTGTCTTCACGCTTCCTAATCATCTGACTTCGGGGGTGGTTCTGACCTTCTAGGGAGGATTATTCCATTAGTTTGGGGTAGGGTCGACTAGATTAGTTAGTCTCTTGAGGCGGCCAGAAGCTCTAATACACTAAAGGTTAGTGTGATTAGGTCTTCACTCTTGTCTTGGTTGACTTATCGGGTGGTTTCTTGTGGATATTGAGGATCCTTCGGTGATCGACTTCCAGCTTCAACGGGATTCTTGCAGTAGTAGACTGAGGAACAAGGGAGTGTTGCGCTATTGACGAGTATTGATAGGTGAGTTGGACGAGGTATGTCATCCTACTGAGGTGAAATCTTCGAGTTGTTCTGACTAGTCGATGTCGAACTCTTGGTTCTTCCGATGCTTTTCCTCTCATATACTCTCGGGGTTAGCCTGGGTTACTAGGTGGGTTATCGCTCCTTGAGTCACATTTTTAAGGAGGCCAAGGCAAACCAGAACATACAAACAAGGCGAACAGAGCGAGGGGATCGCCATATCCTCGGCAAACATCACACATCAAGCAACACAGGATGCACTTAGGCAAGCAAACACGGTCAACGCTAGGGACCAAGGAGTTAACTACTCGTGATATAGGGGAATCCTATCTTAGGACTATTGACCCTAGATATCGTCTTTCTTCAGGTTGGAGTCACTATCTTGCAGATGAAGCCTTCGTCTTATCTTGGACGCTTCTTGATGGTGCAACACTCAATGTCTTCTGATTGTGAGGATTCCGCTGGTAGAGCGATATTGTAGTCTCCTTGTGTTTGCTGGTAGTTGCTTCTTGTCATCTCGTCCTCGACGTCTTCACCGGTCATCTAGGTCCTAGGTATTTGAAATCTGTAGGTTTGAGATTTTGGACGAGGGATAGAGGAAACCATTTTCGAAAGCATTCACTTAGAGTGAGAGAAGAAGTAGAACTTTTTGAAACTCATTGAGAAACTAGTGTTTGAAAGTCGGTGTTTTCAAAATAAGGTTCCTGTCTAACGACCATGCTAACTAGGGTCCTCCTACAGTCAGGATGGCTCTGATACCAAGTCTGTGAGGACCCCGGATTAATCCTCCGAGAATCCCTGTTATGGATACAACCACGATCCCATGATCAGTTAGTCGTGGCACATAACCGACACCTATCAAAGTAAACATCCAGTACATAACGAATACATGTCATACCTTATTTTCCATTATGGCCACATCGATCAACATCAGCGGAACTTCGTTAAGTGTAGATCCCGAGCCATGCCTTAACCTACAAGCAACTGACTGGGGGAAACGTCCTAGCTCGCATAGTTGTCAACTTCACCTCTTCTTGATCTCTGACCAACTTAATAGCCAGGGACAATGCTAGTGAGTACTTTGAATGTACTCGCAAACCACCTTAAGATAATAATAATAAGAGGATATGCAATATAGTTGTGGTAATAGGAGGGCTCCAAGAGAGGTTCTTTTCTCAAATAGTTTCTCTTGTAGATATAGCATCTACATATCTTTATTGAAAACTTTTGTAAACCATTTTGGAATCCTTTTTGAAAAGTGTTGGAAACACTAGGATTGGGTCACCCATTTTCTCCTTCCTTTCGGTCATCCCATGACCAAACTCCTTTCATTCCTTTCTGACCATCCCATGGTCAAAACAGGTATCCCTTCCGACCATCCCATGGTCAAAACATTTCCAAAGCCATTGCTTTTTAGAAATCCTTTTTGAAAACAAAACCAGCACCGCTCAACAGCAACCTTCCCAACCAACCATGACCGTGGAAATGGCTATTTGAATAGATATACACTCTGTAGAGGTTGTACACTTTACCCACACCATCCGGGTACACTACCCTGATCTTCACTGATCGTGGGTCGAGTAACCGATCAAGACTCTCTGAATGCCCACTCCAATATAAGTGCCTACCCTATGAGTGTTACTCCCCTCAAAACCGGGATGTCGGGTACCGAGGACCAACCGGAGCGCATTTTACATTGCGCACAGTGGGCGCTTTCAATGAGAGGCTCATAGTAACGCGTGGAGGCCAGCAGACCCTTCGTTCCTTCTCCAGGTCGATGTCCCACATGGACCTTTATAAGAGAAGGCCCACCCTCCAGGGATCGGAACCCCCTGTAGTAGTTACGAGGCAGCTTATACCAGAATAGAAAACCATCAAATCCAGCCTTGTCCCATTCCAGAGTAATGTGGTTGCATGGGTTAATTGTTCTAGCAAAACTGCAAAGAACCGGGTGCGTTTTTGTAAACCTTTTTCCTCCATATTTCCTTCAGCATTTTGTAAAACGAAACCTTTTTCTTTCTCGATATTTCTTGGGAGGTCCCACCTCACCAAGGTTTTATCATAAAACCTTTGGTAAAACCTTTTTCTAGGGTCTTCCCATCCTCTAGTTTTTTCTTCGGCTAAAACGAGGTCTCCAAAGGGTATGGTGTAATAAGCAATCTATTCTACTAGGGACAAGGACATGTTATCAAGGGGGTTGTAATTAATAGTACAAAAGTGTAATAGTTCGGAGGAGCCAAACCACTACCATATACATCAACATATAGCAAAACAATGCATTTTTAAATAAATCAGCAATATGGCATAAATGTCCCTGGACTTCTTCTTTAGATAACCCAGAATACCAATACCAATAATAAATACCACATCTTCTGCTCTCCGATTTCATCGCAACTATCGTCGTCCCGACAGCACATGCAAGCAAACCAAGCCACAATCAACACAAGGAATACAAACACCAATGCATACAGAAAACAATGAACAATACAAGTTCACAATTCTTTAGGACTTAGGAGGAATGGATTTAATACGATTGACCTTGTATTAAAAATATGGAAGGAAATCCCCTTAGGATTCATAGCCGAGGAACTACCTAAGAGGGGTTTTGGACCAAGGACATATTCTGTATGATACCATTGTGTAAGAATGATACCAACAGACAGGATTTGAGAAAATGAAACCAACAAAATTAGTTTCACTAATTTATCACTTTTCTTAAAATTCCTATGAATATTCTAGTGATAAAAGCTCTAGTTTTAGGAAATAATTCACCAGAAATGTTTTGTATGTCCAAAAATTGTTTCCTTGGGTGTTTACGTAGGTCTTGATGTACTTGTTCACTGAGAGTTGGAATCTTTTCAAAGTATTTACCAGAATGCCCTCAGGAAATTCCCAAGGGCAGTTCTGTAGGCAAATTGTCTTTTTCACCAGGTTAAATCTACAAAAGCTTTTGAGTTTGTTCCAAGGGTACTTGGTATGAATTTAGAATACCTTTCTGTAGAAATTGGAATCAACCCTTTTGGAGTTGTGGAACTACTGTGATGTTTTATTTAGTGAATTAACTAAGCCTAGAACAAATTAATTCATGATAAATCCACATAAGCTTAGAGAATTATGGACACCTGGGGTTTGATAAATGCTGGTGAGAAGGTGTATTGGGAGTTGGAATTAGTTCAATACCATATTTGGTTTGACCTAGGTAATTTTCTAAAAACAGAAATGAGGATCTTTTGTTATTTTTACCAAGGAGAAACTAGAGATCCACTTGGCATGAGGCTCAGTCCTTGAGATAGGTACATTGAGTACCTACCAGAGGAACTTGGGTTTACCTCAATTGGAGTTGTATAACTCCCAGAAATGATTTAATCGAAAATAGGACACCTCAAGGTGCCTGAATTACTACCAGTACGCTAAATACTTTTGTTATATTTTTGATACTGCATGTAGACAAAACCATAAGGTATCCTAGAAAATTTGTATCAGGTCATTTGGAGGTATTTAACATTTTCATTTGTATTTAAAGTAACTGTTATTCAAATCTGCCCTGGTGAAAAAATATTAAAGGAATATGGGGCGCGGGCCAGAAACGGGCCTTCTTGGGCCGCAGAGCAGCTTAGCCAACCCAACCTGGCCGCGGACGAGCACGTGGTCACGCGTTTGAAAAGGCGGAGTGGGGCCCGGGTGTCGGCGACACATAGCCCCAAAGGGGTATCGCGGCATAGGGGCCGTTGGATTTAAGACTGATCTGACGGATACCCGTCGTCGTCTCGGCCGAAAATGGCTGGCGGCGTGGCGAACCCTAGGCGGCACTCGGACAGCGGCGGAGCGGCTCACCTGATGCGTGGGAGATGATGGGGATACGACGGGGAGATGCGGCGCGTCGCAGCGAGGCTGGCGGTGGGTGGCAAGGTACGATTCGGCGCCGGGAGGCGACCCGCCTGTCCACGCCCGATAGGGAAGCGTCAGAGCTCTCCGGAGCTGGTACCTGTGACAGGGAGGAGCCAAGAAGAAAGGTAGGGTTAGGTAGAGAGGATCAAGGCGAGTCCGGGAGTGTTCACGCAGAAGGGAAGAGAGTAGGGGAGGGAGTACACGGGCAATATCTTGAATAAGGCCTAGAGGAGCTATTTCTCGTTTTCCGGTCAGGATGCGGCATGGAAGGAGCTCTAGTGCTAGGTGATGGTAGATCAGGGGTAGAGGGGAGCGGGAGGGCCACATGCAAGTGGAGAAGAGCTCAGGAGAGGGCACCTCAAGCTCGAGCTCATCAATGGCCGAGAGGAGTTCTCCCTCGTCTCCCATGACATGCAGAGGTAGGGGAGGGGTGGAGCTCAAGGGTGGTGTGTGAGGGAGTGGGGGAGCAAATGAGGGGCGAGAGGGGAGCTTTACTGGCCGGTGGCCTTTTATTTGGGGAAATGAGGGTGTATGGTGGGCAAGGTCCAAGAACGACCTAGGGAAGGTCCATGGCCTGCCCATTGGTGGCTATGGGCGGTGGAGGGGGTGTGAGAGGGCTCTGTCACGAGCATAGGTGTGAAGAGTGATGGGTGCAGCAGCTGCAAGACTTTAAATGGCTAGAAAAGGCCTAGACTTGTGTCTCCTTTGAAACAAACACATGAGACAAGGGGTGAAAAGTGACACTACAGTGTAGGGCTATAGTCATGTCGTCCAGAGGGGTGGTGACTGCTGTGCAAGCTTGCTAGGTAAGGTTTGATGGAGTTTGTATGAGGTTTGATTCAAGATTGGTCAAGGTAGTCAATTTATCCACTTTAATGATCACGAAGAAAGGTTCCAAACTTTGAACTTAGCGAGAGGAGGCAGTGATGCTGGTAGATAGGTGGGGTTAGGACATACCTCCTAGAATTATTTGTGATTTATTGGACGATTTTAGATCACTTTTATATCTATTTTTCAAATAGTGCTGAAACTATTTTCAGGATTTGAATGGATATTTTTGAATTGTACAAGTTGGGTTTTTGGTGTGATATGGTCGCATATGTGAATACACACTTAGGGTAATTTTATTGGGATTTATTGAGGTGGTAAAGTATTTTTAAGGAATTATTTCTTGTTTCTGCCATTTAAGAAAAAGGGCAAAAAGAAGTAATAAGGAATCTCAAAAATATTTAATTTTGAGGTGGGAAGATAGAGTATGATATATGGATCTCCATTGAGCCAAAATTTGGAGAGGTGTTTTGGCAAAAACCAAACTTTCTTTTATGGAAGAGGTTTTGGACGTTTTGCCTATTAAGGGAATTAAATAGTTTTGGTCCATAATAAATATGGATAATTATTGATAAATCTTTATGATCAAGGCAGGTGATGTGGACAAGGTGTAACAAGCATTTGCGACCTTGGGATTTGAGAATCCAAGTTGATTTTGGTGAAAACTAGAAATTTAAGGATCTTGGGTAAGATTGTTTTCATGCCACCAAAACCTTGTTGGATGTTGGAGCTCAGGGCTCCCCTTGGGGCATGGGATATATGGATGGATATACCAAGTGATTTATATTGCAATGGTGTAGAGGTTTGAGCTTGATCCTGCTTGAGCTCACCAAGACAGGCTTTCAAATTTTGAATAAAATAAGCCTGCGAGAGCAGATTATTAACTAGCCTTCAAAACCTTGTGGGTTTAAGAAGCACAAAGATCCACTTGGAACAAGTGAAGTAGACATTGATAGAACTATATGATTAGAACACAACCATGTAAAGTGTTGGTCCATAGAAGGTTGGATGATGGTGTGAGCTTCTGTCAAAGTTGACATGTTAACTAGATTTGTAGGAACAATTATTTTCTTGCCTTCAAAACCATCAGGAACAAGTGGGTTGGAGGATGATCTAACCAATAGAAAGAGTGGGCCTTGGTATTCCTTAGGATGGTTAACAATATGGTTCAAATGCATTTTTAAAAATTCACAAGGGTTGAGAAAAGGAGGCACTCAAAAAGGTGCTGTTGAAACAGATTCTAGACTTCGTCAAATTTGGCAGTTTTGAGGATTTTGACTAGAGTATGAGAGGAGATGTTTTTGATAGGTGGCAAGGTACCAGAGTATCATAAACTGGATGATGTTGAAGATTAGATTGAGTAGAAGGGATCCAAGCTTGATATTGGTCTTCATTGACTTGGAAACTTCTAGAATGGATCACTACAGAATTGATCTGGTTAAGGGTTTTAGATGATCACTTAGTACCTAGGGATCAGATCCAGATTGTATTCTTGCTTAGGGTGGGATTATTTGGAAACATCTTGATCCTAGTGATGAGCTCCTAGAGTATCTCATACTATCTCCTAAGCAAACAATTCAAGCAGCAGATCAAGGCAACTCATCTTACAAACAAATCAACTAATACTGGGGTTACCACCAAGCTTAGCTTGAGATAAGGATGGTTATTTTGAAATGGTTGGGGTTGGAGTAAGATGAGAGTCCTTGGTATCTCTACCAAGAGTAGAATTCAAAAGTTTTATACAAGGTTTTGGAAATCCTAGAGGTAAGAGTAGTTGAAGGTTCTGTCTTGAAAACATAAGGAGATTATATTATATATCTCTCCATAGCTTTGTCAGGAGAAGCTACTAAAATAATTTTGGTTACATAATCATCTTGGCTCATGTTTTGAAATGCCAGAACATTTGAGAATATGTAAAATGAGCCAGGATAGTTTTGTTAAATAGCTTTTGTCAACTGATGGTGAGGTAAAGAGTATCATATGGTATACACTCACATGCACAAGCACAAAAAAAGAACAAGCAAACACTGCACCAATGTACAAGAAAAAGTTTTTGTTCCCCCTAATTTTTGCATTCTAGACAACTAATCAGGGTTGCTGAAATTGGGATGTTACATTAGGCGTCTTATATTTTGGGAGAGGGAGTACTATTCAACACGAATCCAGTTGCTCTAAACCATTGGATCTAACAGCCCAACGATCATGATTAGTGCTATGGATCCAATTCAAAACTGCTCCACTATAGTAGTAAGTAGAGAGAATATAGTCTACTGTGCTATGAAATTTTGGGGGTGGTGACATGATGGTTCTAGAACATGCATGGTGGAGTTTGCTCTAGGTACTATTCAACACAAATCCAGCTTCTCTAAACCATTGGATCCAACAGCCCAACGGTCAGGATTGGTGCTATGGATCCAATTCAAAACTGATCCACTATAGTAATAGAGATAGATATATCTTATCTTACCACCATGGAGTGTACGGAGAACTTTGAGTATTGACCATTGGATCAAGACTCGTGAATCCCAACATTTCCAGCTGTTGGATCTTCTTTTCCATTCTAGCATCTACAATACTCTATTGATAGTCTTCAGCATAATGAATGCTATGCACAAACCTCAAAACACACTTCTCCATCATACTAGAATCTTCTACCCCGTAGCTAATAATCGTTGACTTCTACATGATCTTATCTTATCTTATCTTATCTTACCACTATGTAGTATACGGATAACTTTGAATATTAACCGTTGGATCAAGACTCGCGAATCCCAGCATTTCTAGCCGTTGGATCTTCTTTTCCATTCTAGCATCTAGAAGATTCTATTGATAGTCTTGAACACAATGAATGCACTATGCATAAACCTCTCAAAACACACTTCTCCATCATACTAGAATCTTCTCCCTCGTTTCTCTAGACCATGTTGCCAAAAATTTCAAGTGTTAGGTAGCTAATAATATTTGACTTCTACACATGATGATACAAAGTACAAGGACCAAATATACACCCATACTTTATAGATGTTGATCAAATTTATAATTTTGTGTGCTTTACCAATTATAATTTTATATAGTGATGCTATGTCATATGTTTACTATCTGAGCCTTATTAAGGTGTGCTTTTTTACACAATGCAGGGGTAGTATATTTCTTTGCTTAGACATACGGTCACCTCTGTCCACGCGCTGTACATGCTGAGAGAATAAAACGTTGGCAGGGGAAGAGGGCAGCAACAAAGAGAAGTTGAAGGTGGTTCCATGTTAGAGCAAAGTTATGATGGGTTTCTGACACGAGGTACTCCTGCGGCCTTACAGTGTACACTCTACTAGTAGTAAATTTCAGGACCTATGCATGCAAAACAAATCATGTGTTTTCTCTCTCCTTCCCTATGCTCCATCTCTCCTCCCCTTTCCCCTCGCGCACCGGGCCGGCTAATCTCTCTCCCCTCGTCCATAGCTTGGCGCTGCGCACGTGTGCCTTGGTACGACATCTCTGTGTCTCTGGTGTGTTCAGCAGCCGCGTGTTGGTGTGGAGTAGGGACGAGGAGTACATAGGAAGGAAACCACTTTGGTCCTTGGCGGCACAAAAATTCAAAGTTTTCTAGTTTTCGAAATATTCACTTGCTTCCCAAACAGCAGGAGGGAAGGTTATTTAAAAGATTGGCCATACACAATACTTTACTTCTTACTTTATATTTATCATGTCTTATCTCTTGCAGTACAGTACAATACAATACAGTAAACCACTGCATAGTGTATGGATTAACTTTGAACATTGACCGTTGGATCAAGACTAGCAAATCCAAACAGTGCCAACCTCTTGCTCTTCTCTTCCATTCTTAGCATCTAGAAAGGTTCTACTTTTAGCACGATGAACGCTAGTATGCGCAAACCTAAAAACACAAACTCCATTGCTCAGGTTTCAGGGTCCCTGTGCTAATAAATGCATGGACTTGGATGCAATTTTTATTTTTATGAGGTCCTTGATGTAACTTGTACTTCCACCGACCATGTTAACTCTCAAGCACCTCTCTCCTACGAGACTTACCATTTGATAGGCCATTCGTAGTACTTCTTATCTTCTCTTTATCGTGTCTTATCTCTTACAATACAATAAACCACTACATAGTGTACGGATTAACTCTGAACATTGACCGTTGGATCAAGACTAGCAAATCAAAATATTGCCAACCTCTTGATCTTCTTTTCCATTATTAGCATCTAGAAAGATTCTACTTTAGCACGATGAACGCTACTTTGCGCAAACCTAAAAAACAAACTCCATTGCTCAGTTTTCAGGGTCCCTGTGCTAATAAATGCATGGCCTTGTGTGCAATTTTCATTTTTATGTGGTCCTTGATGTAACTTGTACTTCCACTGACCGTGTTAACTCTCAAGCACCTCTCTTCTACGAGACCTGCCATTTGATAGCCATTCGCAGTACTTCTTATCTTCTCTTTATCGTGTCTTATCTCTTACAATACAATAAACCACTGCATAGTGTACGGATTAACTTTGAACATTAACCGTTGGATCAAGACTAGCAAATCCAAACATTGCCAACCTCTTGATCTTCTTTTCCATTCTTAGCATCTAGAAAGATTATACTTTAGCACGATGAACGCTACTATGCGTATACCTAAAAACACACACTCCATTGCTCAGTTTTCAGGGTCCTTGTGCTAATAAATGCTTGAACTTGGATGCAATTTTCATTTTTATGGGGTCCTTGATGTAACTTGTACTTCTACTGACAGTGTTAACTCTCAAGCACCTCTCTCCTACGAGACTTACCATTTGGTAGGCCATTCGCAGTACTTCTTATCTTCTCTTTAATGTGTCTTATCTCTTACAATACAATAAATCACTACATAGTGTATGGATTAACTTTGAACATTGACCGTTGGATCAAGTCTAGCAAATCCAAACATTGCCAAATGCTAGATCTTCTTTTCCATTCTTAGCATCTAGAAAGATTCTACTCCCTCTGACACCCAAATTAGTTGACTTAGATTTGTCTAGATTCGAATGTATCTAGGCTTGTTTTAGTGTTAGATACGTCTGAATCTAGATAAAACTAAGTCAACTAATTTTGGTCGGAGGGAGTACTTTAGAACGATGAACGCTAGTATGCACAAACCTCAAAACACAAACTCCATTGCTCAGTTTTCAAGGTCCTTGTTCCAATAAATGCGTGGACTTGGACACAATTTTCATTTTTATGAGGTCCTTAATGTAACTTGTACTTCCACCGACCGTGTTAACTCTCAAGCACCTCTCTCGTACGAGGCCTACCATTTGATAGGCCACTCATAGTACTTCTTATCTTCTCTTTACCCAGTCTTTTCTCTTACAATACAATAAACCACTTCATAGTGTACGAATTAACTTTGAACATTGACGTTGGATCAAGAGTAGAAAATCCAAACATTGCCAACCGTTGGATCTTCTTTTCCATTCTTAGCATCTAGAAAGATTCTACTGATATTTTTTAGCACGATGAACGCTAGTATATGCGCAAACCTCAAAACGCACACTTCATTGCTCTCAGTTTCAGGGTCTTTGTGCTAATAAATGCATGGACTTGGATGCATAATTATCATTTTCATGAGGTCCTTGATGTAACTTGTACTTCCACCAACCGTGTTAACTCTCAGGCACCTCGCTCCTACGAGACCTACCATTAGATAAGCCATTCGTAATACTTCTTATCTTCTCTTATCTCTTACAATATCATACCATCACTATAGAGTGTACAAACCATTGACTGTTTGATCAAGACTGGCAAATCCAAACATTGTTAACAACCATTGGACCTTATTTTCCATTCTTAGCATCTAGAAAGATTCTATTGAAAGTCTTTAGTAGGATGAACGCTAGTATGCGCAAACCTCAAAACACATACTTTATTGCTCAGTTTCAGGGTCCTTGTGCTAAATGCATGGACTTGGATGTAATTTTTTATTTTTTACGAGGTCCTTGATGTAACCTGTACTTCCACCAACCGTGTTAACTCTCGAGCACCTCGCTCCTACGAGACCTAAAGTTAGATCGCCATTCGCGGTACTTCTTATCTTATCTTTATCTTGGCTCTTATCTCTCACAATACCATATATACCACTGCATGGCATACAGAAGAATGAATGTTTGATCAAGACAGGCAAATCCAAACATTGCTAACCATTGGATCTTCTTTTCCATTCTTAGCATCTAGAAAGATTCTACTTTAGCACGATGAATGCTAGTATGCGCAAAACTCAAAACACACACTTCATTGCTAAGTTTTAGGGTCCTTGTGCTAAATGCATGGACTTGGATGCAATTTTCATTTTTTATGAGGTCCACTTGTACTTGCTTAACAAAAAAAATCAGTGTGGTGCTCACTCCTGCAGCCTTACAGTGTGCTACTCCTCCTCTATGCAAGGAAAATAAATTGTATACTACTCTCTCCTTTGCTGCATCACACCCATCCTCTAGCTGGTATCTCCCTCGTCCACAATGTGGCACTGCGCACGTGTGCCATGGTACTACGGCGGCTCTATTTCTATCTTTTTTTCATAACTTTGCTCTGACATCGAACCGTGTTCAACACCTCTTCGCTGCAGCCCTCTCGGGCTGCCTTCTCTAACCCCATAATCTCTTCTATAGTAGCTTGTAATAACCTTCGATGCAGCCCTCTCAGGCTGCCTTCTCTCGGGCTGCCTACATGTATATATTTATATATACAAACCAAGTACAATATCCCTTCTCTAGTGTTGTGAGTGTTGATCCTTGTAATAACCTTCCATGCGATGTTTGGGACGAAGCAAGTGAATAAATTGAAACCTAAAAAGTTTGATCCGTGACTACTTTTTTGTCGTCGCCCCAACCCAACGCCCAAAGTGGTTCCTTCATATGCACACCAACACAACGTAGCTGATGAACACACGATAGACAGACACAGAGCCGTTGTACCAATGTTAGAGTTGAAAGCGGCATCCCGCAGAAGTTTCGCTTATTGTTCATTTTGTAGTACTCCTATAGAAACTTCAAAATGAACTAGAGGCGGGACTTTTGCGGGATCCTGCTCGTAACCCTAGCAGGTGTGCACGAGGGTGCCGAGAACGAGGGAGATATCAACTAGCAGGTGTGCACGGGGGTGCCGAGAAGATACATACTTGATTACATTGTGTAAAATAAATAGAGTAACTAATACACTTGATTAATTTGTGTAAAATTAGTACTCGTACTATTGGAGGTAGAGTAAAACTTTCCAATAATTATAATTTTCTACCACATTCTTTATACTATATATTTAGAGTAAATCTTGGTCAAAGAAAAACACCCAAAACGAGGACGCCTTATTATTCCTCGGGACGGAGGTAGATTACTACTCCTACCTACTACTCCTACTTATGCAAACAGTACTATAGTAGGACCTGTAAATAAATAATGTGTCTAGTCAAACCAACGTGATGAGACTATACTGCGCCAAGAGGTGGCATGGTTAATTTATTACAAGAAAAGAAAAAACCTCTTTCAAAGAGCCATCGCATCTTCCCCATTTCCATTTAGTTTATCCACACTCGCCGATGCCGCCTGGCCGCATTTGGGATCCTTTCCAGCGCGCTGATCACACATTTTCCTCGCCATCTCGCCCGGTGCATCTCTCCTTCCAGACCACCACCCCTCTCCTCCAAAAAAAACCAAACAGTTCTATATAGATCTGCCCTCGCCCCCAATCCTCCTCGACACGATGGTGGATCATCTGTACAAAATTTGGAGAGGTTCGAGGGAGATCCGGCGGTGCAGCGGCTTTAACAGCGTCGGTGACAACATTGTCAACCAAATCGCCGAGCGCTCGACGCTAAAAGCACCATTCGGCTGGCCGCATGCTCCAAGGAGCTACGCCGCCAATTCATCGGTGGAGAAGGTTACAACTGCCCGAAATACAACTGCCCGGAAGTGGTCTCCTTCAACGAAATCTATGCCCACATGATCTCCTGCATCCACAGCCCGTTTATCTGCACGGTGCCAGGATGCAACTTGGTCGGCAACAAATTAATGTTGTATCTGCACCTCAAATCCACCCACTCGATCGAGGTGCCCACAGTCCTCTACAGCGTCAAAAAATGGGACCCGTCTAAGCCGGTGCCTACAGGGTGCTCGCGGAGAACAAATTTCATCGGCATCGGGAAGACGGGCATGTTGTTCATTAGCTAGATTGATGGGCACAACATGGAGATTGTCCCGTCCGTCAGTCAAGTAAGGTCTGCGGCGTGGGAATTGGATGACTACGAGGTGAGGATATCATCATTGGTCGATTTTCATGGGTTATATCCGCTCGAGTTTGATTCTGAGCCAAAGATTGGGCAGCTGCCAGCCTAAGCTACGCTGGAGGCGCTCAACCATTACCTGTCGGTAGCGGGGACTTATTGTCAAGCTCCTCAGTTGTTGGTCGGAGTTCCTCGTGGAGTTCCAATGTTGGATCGACGACGACATCAACCCATTGTGAGATATCACATCTTAATATTCTCCTGATGATCCTAATATGAATGTGTATGTAATTTTCTAGTCCCTCTGTTCTAATATTAATTACTTTATTTATTTTAGTGACAGATTCCTTTCGTAATCGGAGTGGTGGAAATGGCTGGAAAGGTCCGTGAATTTTAAATCTATGTTGCTAAGGGTGAACAGGCAAAAGCCTATTACGAGGATCCACAGATGATGGTAAAATGAGAGAAGCGTGCCAGGCGGGAAAGCAAGCGCTACCCAGCCACGACTTGGACACGCTGAATCATTGGCATACAGATCTTGTGGTGATTCTGATCTCTCTTTCTCTCATGCATGTTTGGAGTATATGATGGGACATGTAATCGTTCCTAGCTAGATTAAGGTTCTACTAAGAGTAGTTTTATACTTCTACCGAGTATTTTGTATGGAGTTCTGCAACTGCTGATATATTTTGTAGTAATTCTTATGTATTGGGAATTGTTCAGATCGAGTGTAGAATATGGCCTATACTGCTGAATCTTTCAAAAGCTACTGAATCTCTCAAATGTGCTTATGTTGCTATTATTAAAGTATTTTGTAGAACTAATACTCTTGTACCGGTACTTGTTTTGATCAATGGCAGTAGATTGTTTTGCTTTTCTTTCGAAACATGGCCTTCTCAATCTAGATGAGGCCTGATCTTCTTGGGTTGCATACATGTCGGTCACACATGCATCGATGTTAGAACGAGGTATGCACACAAATGCAGACTTAATCGTCATTCTTGCTTGCTCCAATGATGGAGTGTGTTCGGAGAAAAAGGGAAAACTCATCCCTTGCCCGTTAAAAAAAAGGCCCAATGTTGAGACTCCCACCGGCAACATTTCCTACTACGCCAAGATGCACCCATATACCAAATTAATATGGGAACACTACATTAACTATGATGTCAATATGGCCATGACCTTTTTTGGTCATCAGGGTTGAAACCTAATAATATTCATACATGATGGGAAAATATGGCGTGGCTGGTTTCCAGAAGTTGTCAAATTCCATGTGTATCAGTTTCCTGGCAGGCTGTACACGTGACGTGATAGGATGCCATGCGTAAATATTTGTTTTTATGTTTTTCTTTATTATATGTGATTGTTTCAAAACAGGTTCAAAATTGTCAAGATACAAATTCTTAGCAGGAAGTTGAATTTGTCAAAACTCTCGATTGTTTTTGATATATTAACTACCTGATGCGTACCACCAAAAGCTTTTTGTGGAAGGATAGAAATCTAGAACTTTCTAGAGCTCTAGTTCAAATATGACATGATCTTGTTAATAGAGACATAAAGTCATTTGAGTGGTTCGAGTTAGCTCAGAAGCTTTGAAAACTCATAAAACTTGGGAATCGTACATAAAACATTGTCCACTATATCTAGAAACTTGGCTTGTGGCATTCAAAACCATGTTCTCTCTACTTTTTGTGCACAGTATATTCATGGTGCTAGAGGCCAACAATAATGGGATCTTCTATATGCTAGACATGACATCATCAAATGTACTGAAAGAGATCAAATGGTCAACAATGTCGGGTTTTGCCAATCTATATCCAACTGCCGATATTCGAAGTTATTTATACACTATATAGTGGTATGGAAATTGTGAAGCAACATAGTCATTTTTTGTTTTGAAAAGAAGTTTCAAGCACTATATAGTGGTATGGAAATTGTGTCAGGTGCCTTTTACTAGTATGGATATGGATGATCAGTTGATGTGACTCTCGGCTTTGAATTCCTAGATAGATAGGTTACGATCTACTACCTTTTTCTATTACTAGATGGACACTAGCCAAATTCAAGATCTGAATCGAGCGGAAAAATCACCCACCGACCTTGAAGCATTTCCTACCCCACCGATTCAAAACCTTTGAGCCAAAATCTCTCACCGGATAGTACCATTATTATTATTATTATTAGCTGGACGTGGGCCAAATTCAAATCTCAATCGAGCGGCAATATCACACACCAACCTTGAAGCATTTCACGCCCCTCTGTTTCAAAAACTTTTATCTTTCAATTTCCTGTTCTACCCATTGTTTAGATGATATATGGGCATGCTAAAGTCAGTACCTCGGGTACACGATCGTAATTATATTGCTATTCACCTATACTATGGTCCCGATTCGCACAGTTTTTCCCACTGGCCCTCCCAAAAATCCCAAGCTCCTCTGTCGCCTCCACGGCCACCGCGCGCACCGGCTTGATCTCTGGTCTCCTGCGCCGCCACGGAGCCACTTCACCGACGCTCACCCACCGGATCTAGTTCACCAGGTCTCTCTGCCACTGCACCGGAGCTGTAGTGTCGTTCACCATGCCGATGGCGTCATCGACCGCCCAAGATCTGCTTCCTCGCCGCCGAAATCTACCCAACCGTACCGAATCCGCTTCACCGATGTCCACTAGATGTGATCTAGTTCAACGAGTTCCATTTCCACCGCTCCAGACGAGCTGCACGGCCGTCGCCATTCACTGCACCAGATCTTCCTCAGCGTTGCTCTCATCCATCGCATTCAAGCCGGCATCGACCGCCCAAGATCTGCTTCCCCGACGCCAATAGCCACCGGAACCGCAGCACCCTCGGTGACCTAAACGTCACTCACACGGTACCGATGATGCTTACACGCCTCTCTGACCAAGGTTAACCTAATCTCCAACCCGTTTTTGTTTTTCAGCAGTATAGCAGGTTCAAGCCTGTCGCAGTGAACTGCATTTTTGTAATCGTGCTAGTACATACAAGTCACTGGCACACCTGTTCTTCGTGCTAGTACATGCGAGGTCATTAGACATGTTGGTTTGCATTCACTGCTCTACAAATTTCAAGTCATGCACATGTCTGTTATTTTGTCATGCACATGTTCTTAGGTACTCCATACAACAGTAATTTCCTGCTACCATGTAATTCTTGTAAAATTTGTAGTCAGTGGAAAATATTAGTGTGGATTTCCTGCTCTATAGTTGCTGAATTTATCTGGTTCGTCCTGAGATCAGTTCCTACTATTATTTCCTCCTTGGCATCGTTCTGCTATCCTGCAGTAGCCGTTTAAACTCTTCGTACTAATTCGATTATAATTTTGTTGTTGCAATAATGCCATCTAGCTCTTCAAAAGCTGCATCACTAACTATTTCTTTTTTCTTGCATAGAGCTCAAAATGGAACAATGAACATGTTGGTTTGCATAGCCTATTCTATAGGTTCACAAGGGATGCCATTACTTCCTTATCTAGTGCTAGTTCATCCTGAGCAACGACATAACTATCCTCTACTATGTAGTTCACTCGTGGTTTGCATTCCTGCTTTAGAATTTCTCTTATGATGCCATTATAATTTCTATCTGGTTGATTTTTATCTATGACAGTAACTACTTGCCATTGTGTAGATCAACGCAAATTCTGAGTCACCCAATGACTCTATGCATTCAAGGAGATGTCACTGCTTCCATATATATTTGCTGAAATTCTAAGAAACACTTTTTTTGATTGCTCAATTCATTCTAGGCACACTTGTCTAATGCTTGTTTGTCCTATTCTACAGGTTCACGAGCGACGCCATTATATCTCGCATCTGGTTCTGGGTCTGGTTTGTCCTAAGTCATGACATAACTATTCTCTACAATATATAGTCCATTCGTGGTTTGCATTCCTGCTCTACACGTTCTCGTATGATGCGGTTATAATTTCTATCTGGTTCATTCTTCGCTATGACAGTAACTGCATGCCATTTTGTGGCTCAACGCATATTCCGAGCAACCCAACGTCTCTTGCATTTTAGGGTATAGAACTCTTCCATATATATTTGTTCAAAATGACCTGGCTAGTCTATGTCTGCTGAAATTCTAATCCACACACACATTTTTTGATTGCTCGTTTCACGGTAGTCATACTTGTTTAATGTGTGCTTGCTTGTCATGTTTGTTTGACGTGTTGGTCAATAATTGAACCATTGACCAGTTGGTCAATACTTGATTACTCTAGTTCATAGATCCTATCATATTAGTCAAATGAGTAGTTTGTCTTGTTTGATGTATTAACTTGTTATTACTTAGTTTCAGACTACAATTATTGCTAGCCCCACCAAAAAGGGGGCTGCAAGATCATGTCTCCTCCAATGTAGCTATCACACTCACTGGAAGATGCAGGTGATTGATTGAGAAAGCAAATTGAGGACTCTTATGTCAACTTGATTGTCAACTGAAATGCCGATTTTTCTTTCCCTTGAGTTGATAATATATAATAATTTTAAGAAGTTTGCAGCTGATGTAATATCTAGATAACTCGTGTAGGCCATGTAGGCATTTAGTTGACACCGACCACACATTGCGATAGTTGTTATGGTAACTACGCCAGGCAGGTCGATTAGGGAACAGTACTGTGTTGTTCGGCCAACGACGAACAGTAAAAAATGCTGGATTATTATACACGTTTTATGATATTGGCATGGGCTTTAGAATTGAAAAAACTATAAAAGGCCGTAAACATAACGGGCCAATGCGCATGTGGTAACAGGCCGTAAATGTAACAGGCCTAACGGGCCGTAACAGAAACAGGTCGTTACTGAAGCAGTCCATTACAGTAGCAGGCCAGAATAGTAACATGCAAGAAACTGCACAAATTGCAAAACAGTAATAGGTTAAAACAGTAGCGGGCCACAACAGTAAAAGACTAGAATAGTGACAAGCCTGAACAGTACGGGCTGAGAAATTCCCGGACGTGGCCAAATTTACCAGGCTAGAATAGTAAAGGGCCTTTTGTGGTCCTAAAGAGCTAAAGACTAGAACAGTAAAAGGCTAGAACAGTAATAGGCTAGAACAGTAACGGACCATCTCAGAGAAGGGCCGTCAGTAGGCAGACAACGATGGGTTGCGATAACAATGATGGGTTGACCGCAGGCCTTATGTTTACATGAGCGACTTGGCGCATGCTGCTCATGGGTCGCACAGTGTTGGACCAACATGGGTCTTCTATAGGCCGAAATAGAATCAGGCCTGAAATTTTGCGGGCTACTGCTGGCTGCATTTTTGGGCCCATTTCAAACAGTGCATGACAAAACAGTACGGGCCATCTTCTTATTGGGCTCCCCTTATGGGTCGACCCAGTTAGTATTTAGCAGGCCTTGGCTGGGCATCGCTTCTGCCATGGTTTCTATGGCCGTTAACCGTAGTAACCGGCCCCTAACAGCGGACGCCACCTGGCAGTTCAAATGACATCAGCAGTCAGCGCGACTGGCGAACATATCTACGACGGAACAAGTTTTCGTGGCTGAAGGGTGCGATCCGCCACAGTCGAAAAAAACTGTGGTTAATTCATTTGTGACAGGGCTTTTACCATGAAGGCCATCCGTCGCGGAAGACTCTTTGTCCATGAAAAACAGGCCTTCAACCATGAAAATCGTCTGTTGTAAAAGCCAACTTTTCTTGTAGTGCTAGGTGCTCCAAACCATTGGATCTAACAACCCAATGGTCAGGATTTGTGCGATGGATTCAATTCAAAACTGCTCCATTGTTGCAGTAGAGACAATATAGCCTACTATGCTATGAAATTTAGGGGGTGGTGACATGATGGTTCTAGAACATGGTGGAGTTTTCTCTAGGTACTATTCAACATCAATCTAAGTGCTCTAAACCATTGGATCTAATAGCCCAACGGGTAGGATTGGTGCTAAGGATCCAATTCAAAACTGCTCAATTATAATAGTAGAGATAGAGATATGATGTTGATATGGTCATCCTTTAAATAACCTTCATTCCTGATGTTTGGGAAGGAAGAGAAAAATTCCTGAGCTGCTGTACCAAGACACACGTGCACAACACTGTGGATGAGGGAGTGCTGAGATGGATGGTGAGAGAGCGACCGAGAGCGAGGAAAACAAATTTGTTTTGTTTTGAGTGCACATAAGTCCTGAAATTTACTAGAGTGTGTACGATGTAAAGGCTATAGTACCTCATGTCAGGAAACCATCATAATTCGGCACTAACATCGCACTGCCTTCAAGTTCCCTGTCACACTGCCCTCTCGCCCTGCCTCCCTTTTATTCTCCGAGCTCCTCTTGCTCTTCAGTGTTTCCCTCATCTCACTAGTACCTCCGTCCCAAAGCTTAAGGCTTTTTTTATAAGTCAAGCTACGAAAAGTTTGACCAAACTTCTAAAAACAAATATCAAGAACTACGGTATGATATTAGTAGATACCATGTGAATATATCTTTCATGATGTATCAAAGGGTATGTATTTCCTATTGTAAATATTAATAAAATATTATACAAACTTGGTCAAACTTTTGCATAGTTTGACTTTTCAAAAATAGGCCTTGAGCCTTGGATCCAGGTACTACTAGTGTTTAGTACTCCATCCCGAAACTTAAGTCTTGATATATAGGCATCATGGGTCCCTTCAGACGACATTAGGAAAATTCAAGAGGAATCTACCGTTCTTACTTGTAGTTCAAATTTGACCTAATTTCTTCAAATCGACATGAAGTTATTTAAGTGGGAACGGTTCACTAGGGACTCTTGAAATGTACTAAGAATAGGGAATTGTAAGAAAACATGTTCTCCATTTTTTCTAAAAACCGGGTGGTAGTACTTTTTTCGACTAAGCTATGTCCCGAGGGAGCGAGATTCTTCAATTAATTATCACGGTAAGTGGATGTGTACATGTTACACCAAGGACCTCAAAAAAATGAAAAATACATCCAAGTCCATACATTTAGCACAAAGGACCCTAAAATCAAAAGCTTGAAAATTTTGGTAACATGGTCTATAGAAATGAGGGGGAATATTCTAGAATGATGGAGAAGTGTGTTTTCAGGTTTGTGCATAGAATTTCATTGTGATGAAGACTATCAATAGAATCTTCTAGATGCTAGAATGGAAACGAAGATCCAACAGCTGGAAATGTTGGGATTCGTGAGTCTTGATCCAACAATTAATATTCAAAGTTTTTCGTACAACATATAGTGTTAATATAGTGGTAATGGTAAGACTAGTACTTGCTTAACAAAACAAAACAACGCACTTCTCACTTTCAGCAGATCTTGTTGAAGAACATGCATGAATCTACCAGATGCAGGTACTCTATCATAAACTATATATGATGTCAATATGGTCATGACCTTGGCTGTTCGGGTGAAAACCAGGAATGTTCATACACCATAGGCCAATACACATTGTGAAGCTGCCATAGCATTTTTTCTCTATTCAAAGGTGTCAAAACACATGTTTCTCATTTTTTCTTAGCACTATATAGTGTACGAATAACTTTGAATATTGACCGTTGGATCAAGACGTGAATCCCAACATTGTCACACATTTGATCTTCATTTCCATTTTAGCATCGAGAAGATACTATTGATAGTCTTTCTTTTCTTATCTTACCACTACTAGTAAAAGGCACGTGCCACACACGTATATACTGTATGAAATGTGATTCAACAAACATTAAGTTATTATTAACCAATAGTCTTGTTAGAGAAAAATGCATACATTAAGTCTATTAATAATAACTATCTACATATATTGAGAATACAACCTACTATGCTATGAAATTTTGGGGGTGGTGACGTGATGATTCCAGAACATGGTGGAGTTTGCTCTAGTTACTATTCAACACGAATCCAGCTGCTCTGAACCATTGGATCTAACATCCCAACGGTCATGATTGTAGCTATGGATCCAATTCAAAACTACTCCATTATCTCTAACTATTATAAAGGAGCAGTTTTGAATTGGATACAAAGCACCAATCCTGACTGTTGGGCTATAAGATCCAATGGTTCAGAGCAGTTGGATTCGTGTTGAACAGTATCTAGAGAAAACTCCACCAGATGCTAGAACGATCATACTTTAAGTCTTGTTAGAGAAAAATGCATACATTAAGTCTATTAATAATAACTATCTACACATAATAAGAATACAACCTACTGTGCTATGAAATTTTGGGGGTGGTTACATGATGGTTCTAGAACATGGTGGAGTTTTCTCTAGGTACTATTCAACACAAATCTAGGTACTCTGAACCATTGGATCTAATAGCCCGATAGTCAGGATTGGTGCTATGGATCCTATTCAAAACCGCTCCATTATAGTAGTAGAGATATAGTGTATGAATAACTTTGAATATTGACCGCTAGATCAAGACTCGCGAATCCAAACATTTTCAACCGTTGGATCTTCTTTTCCATTCTAGCATCTAGAAGATTCTATTGATAGTCTTCATCACAATGAATGCTATGCACAACATTCAAAACTCACTTCTCCATCATTCTAGAATCTTCTCCCTCATTTCTCTACACCATGTTACCAAAAATTTCATGTTTTAGATAGCTAATAATCATTGACTTCTACATGATATACAAAGTACAAGAACGAAATATACACCCATACTTTACAGATGTTGATCAAATTTATATATTTTTTGCTTTACCTATTATAATTTTATATAGTGATGATATGTCAGATGTCTATTATCTTAGTCTCACGTGCAGGGCACGTGCAACTTACTAGTTATATATAGTGTGTGGACAACTTGGAATATTGACCGCTGATTCATGACCCGCAAATCCCAACATTACTACTAGTTATCGGATCCTCTAATCCATTCCATTATCTAGAAGATACTATTGATAGTCTTTGTTATCTTATCTTACCACTATATAATGTAAGAATAACTTTGAGTATTGACCATTGGATCAAGACTCGTGAATCCCAACACTGCTAGTCGTTGGATCTTATTTTTTCCATTCTACCAGGTGGTGGTACTTTTTTGACTAAGGTCTATGTCCCGAGGGAGCGAGATTCTTCAATTAATTAACACGGTAGGTGGATGTGGACCTCAAAAAAATGAAAAATACATCCAAGTTCATACATTTAGCACAAAGGACCCTAAAATCAAATACTTGAAATTTTTGGTTACATGGTCTATAGAAATGACGGGGGAGATTCAAGAATGATGGACAAGTGTGTTTTGGGGTTTGTGCATATAGCATTTCATTGCGATGAAGACTATCAATAGAATCTTCTAGATGTTAGAATGGAAAAGAAGATCCAACGGCTGGAAATGTTGGTATTCGTGAGTTTTGATCCAAGAATTAATATTCAAAGTTTTTAGTACACCGTATAGTGTTACGATAGTGGTAATGGTAAGACTAATACTTGCTTAACAAAAGAAAACAACGCACTTCTCACTTTCAGCGGATCTTGTTGAAGAAGATGCATGAATCTACCAGATGTGGGAACTGTATCATAAACTATACTAGTAAGTTGCATGTACCTTGCATGTAAGACTCAGATAGTAGACGTATGACATATCATCACTATATAAAATTATGATTGGTAAAGGACAATAAATTATAAATTTGATCAACATCTATAAAGTATGGGTGTATATTTGGTCCTTGTACTTTGTATCATCATGTAGAAGTCAACGATTATTATCTACCTAACACATGAAATTTTTGATAACATGGTCTAGAGAAACAAGGGAGAAGATTCTAGTAAGATGGAGAAGTGTGTTTTGAGGTTTGTGCATAGCATTCATTATGATGAAGACTATCAATTGAATCTTCCAGATGCTAGAATGGAAAAGAAGATCCAATGGCTAGAAATGCTAGGATTCGCGAGTCTTGATCCAACGGTCAACATTCAAAGTTATTCGTACACTATATAGTAGTAATATAAGATAAGATCATGTATAAGTCAACGATTATTAGCTAAGAGGGAGAATATTCTAGTATGATGGAGAAGCGTGTTTTGAGGTTTGTGCATAGCATTCACTATGCTGAAGACTATCAATAGAATCTTCTAGATTCTAGAATGGAAAGGAATATCCAACGGCTAGAAATGTTAGGATTTGCGAGTCTTGATCCAACAGTCAATATTCAAAGTTATTCGTACACTATATAGTGGTAAGATATCTCTACTACTATAATGGAGCAGTTTTGAATTGGATCCATAGCACCAATCCTGACCATTGGGCTGTTAGATCCAATGGTTTAAAGAAGCTGGATTCGTTATGAATAGGCCTAGAGAAAACTCCACCATGCATGTTCTAGAACCATCATGTCACCACCCCCAAAATTTCATAGCACATTAGGTTGTATTCTCTCTACTACTATAGTGGAGCAGTTTCGAATTAGATCCATAGCACCAATCCTGACCGTTGGGCTATTAGATCCAATGGTTCAGGGCAACTGGATTAATGTTGAATAGTACGTACCAAGAGGAAACTCCACCATGTTCTAGAACCATCATGTCACCACCCCCAAAATGCATAAAGTAAGTCTATTAATAATAACTATCTACACATATTGAGAATACAACCTAGCGTGCTATGATATTTTGGGCGTGGTGATATGATGGTTCTAGAACATGGTGGAGTTTGCTCTAGGTACTATTCAACAAGAATCTAGCTGCTCTGAACCATTAGATATAACAACCCAATGGTCAAGATTGGTGTTATGGATCCAATTCAAAACTGCTCCATTATAGTAGTAGAGATATGATGTCAATATGGTCATGACCTTGGCTGTTCGGGTCAAAGCCAAGAATGTTCATACACCGTAGGCCAATACACATTGTGAAGGCCAATACACATTGTGAAGAAGCCAGAGCATTTTTTGTATTCAAAGATGTCAAAACACATGTTTCTCATTTTTCCTTAGCACTGTATAGTGTACAAATAACTTTTAATATTGACCGTTGGATCAAGATACGAATCCCAACATTGTCAGACGTTGGATCTTTATTTCCATTTTAGCATCGAGAAGATACTACTGATAGTCTTTCTTTTCTGATCTTACCACTATTTTTTATATATAGTGTGCGAACAACTTTGAATATTGACCGCTGATTCATGACCCACGAATCCCAACATTGTTGCTAGTTATTGGATCCCCTAATCCATTCCATCATTTAGAAGATACTATTGATAGTCTTTGTTATATTATCTTACCACTATATAATGTACGAATAACTTTGAGTATTGACCGTTGGATCAAGACTCGCGAATCCCAACAATGCTAGCGGGTGGTGGTACTTTCTCTACTACTATAATGGAGCAGTTTTGAATTGGATCCATAGAACCAATCCTGACCGTTGGGCTGTTTGATCCAATGGTTCAGAGCAGCTGGATTCGTGTTGAATAGTACCACTTTATCAATTTGTTTTCACCCATCAACTCAATCATCCACGTAGGGCCCACAGATTGGGGAGAACACGGCCGCCTTGGACGCACCACAAATTTATGACTAGGCCATTGAGTGCAGGAAGCAGAGTCAAAATTCTGTCCAATCGATTACCCTAGTCATTGTCATCGATATTTGCCACACGCATCATCTTCATCAGCGACATTGATTGTCCCCTCGCTTCGGTAATCTGCTACATTAATCTCGAATCACCTCCTTCCTATTGAATCTCTCCCCTTCCCCGCACCAAACCATCTCTAATCCCCCGCTTCCAGTAACCATCTCTGTCCTTGTCTGTCATCCATGGCCACCTTCCGGCTGCCGCCCGGCATACCGGAGCGCAAAGACCCCGACATCGCCGCACAGGAGGACAATGCCCTGCGTATTTGGGCCTTCTCCCCGCGGAGAACAAAGTGGCAGCTGGCGTGCGCCTTCCTCGATGATGGGTATGGTCATCGCAAGTACCAGATGTACTGCCTCTATGACAATCCGGATGGGATATTCAAGGTCAAGTTCGTCAACTTCAGGGATGCCCGTCTCCTCTACGGCCAGGCCTTCCACTGTGGTTGCGAGATGGTGGTGTTCACTGGCACCAACATTTTCACCAACTACTAGAACCGACTCCCAAACAACGGCAACTTCATCCACAGTGTTCTCCTTGAGCCGCCGATGGCTCTGGAGGTGCCGCCTCGTTATCTGGAGGTGCCGCCGATGGATCAAGAGGTGTTGCCGCCTTATTCGGAGGTGCCAATGAGTCACGAGCAGGCTCTATCACTGGAGCTATCGTTGGTCTCGATGTCACAAGCTGCCGTTGGCGCCGTGGACTAGGTGCTAGGAGGCGCCAGACCTACACTAGTTCAGCAGCGAGTTCTATATATGTAAACTCGTCCTGTTATGTTAATGGTTGAATGAAGTTTCTTTTGTACTACTCACTATACCCTGTACTAGTAGTACTCCGAATGGTGATCTATTGAATATCCTTCCCCTCGGATGTTTGCAAAGGAAGTGAAAATTTCAAAACCAGGAAAGTTTGAATTGCTACTCTATTGTAAGGACCAAAATGGTTCCCACCAACGCAGCTGACGAACACGCCAGACAAAGATACGGAGCCGCCGACAGAAGGCAAGTCATCGGTCGATGTGCGTGCGCAGTACCATGTTGTGGACGAGGGAGAGATCCGCCGACCAGGGTGTGGGGTGGTGATGAGGGAGTGAAGGAGAGATAAAACACATTTTGTTTTGCGTGCATATATATTGCGGTCCTGAAATTTACTCTACTCACTGTACCCTAATCCACGTGTCAGGAACCCATCCTAGCTTTGCTCTGACTTCGCACCGCCTTCAAATCCTCCTCTTCGTAGCTCTCTTAATGCCTCCTCTATGCTGATAGTCTCTTCTCGCGCATTATTTTTTTAACAGAAAAAAGGAAATAAACTCTTCTTACTTGCTTTTAAGATTCCCATCCCTTGGAAAATTGAAATTGATTATTTTTTGTTTTTAGTATCTTCGATAGTTCTCAAAAGATGGCCAAATTTGGCGACATGCAAATTCTTGGATATGGGGATCATAAGCATAAAGTACATTCTACATAAAGGACCTAATAAGGTAAAATTACATCGAGGTCCATACATTTAGCACAAAGGACCCTAAAATTGAGCAAAGAAAACAGTCGAGTTTGGCTCCTTCTCGAGAGAACAACTGATCGAGCCATACTCTTCATACTACTTCCTCTTTGATTATTTTCAAAATTTGGCCAAATCTGTCGCCATGGAAATTCTTGAATATGGGATCATCAACATTAAGTATGATGTAGAGATATGGCCTTGACCTTGTGGTTGTTCAGCTTGAAATCCAAGATTTTTTTCATACTCGTTGACAACTATGCTTAGATTCATTTAAATTCACAAATTACTTTTAGCTTAGTATTTTCCACGGCCGATGGGAGTACATTCCACATCAAGGACATAAAAAAGAGAAAATTACATCAAGGTCCATACATTTAGGACAAAGGACCCTAAAATTGAGCAAAGAAAAAGGTTAGGTTTGGCTCCTTCTCGAGAGAGCAGCTAATCGAGCCATACACTCTTCATACTACTTCCACTTTGATTGTTTTCAAATATGGCCGAATATGTCGCTATGCAAATTCTTGGATATGGGATCATGAGCATAAAGTATGATGTAGAGATATGGTCTTGACCTTGTGGTCGTTCGCGTTGAAATCCAAGAATTTTTCATACTCGTTGACAACTATGCTTAAATTCGTTGAAATTTCACCACTTGTTTTAGGTTAGCATTTTACATGATCGGTGGGAGTACATTCTTCATCAAGGACCTAAAAAGGGAAATTACATCAAGGTCCACACATTTAGCACAAAGGACCCTAAAATTGAGCAAAGAAAAAAGTCAAGTTTGGCTCCTTGTCGGGAGAGCAGCTGATCGAGCCATACTTTTCATACTACTTTCTCTTGGATTTTTTTCACAATATGGCCAAATCTATTGCCATGCAAATTCTTGGATACTTGATCATCAGAATAAAGTATGATGTAGAGATATGGCCTTGACCTTTTGGTCGTTCAGCTTGAAATCCAAGAATGTCGATACTCGTTGACAACTATAACCTGAAATTCATTTAAATTTCACCACTTACTTTTAGGTTAGAATTTTACACGGTTAGTGGGAGTACATTTTACAACAAGGACCTAAAAAGGGTAAAAATACATCGAGGTCCATACATTTAGCACAAAGGACCCTAAAATTAAGCAAGCAAAATGGTCGGGTTCGGCTCCTTCTCAAGAAAGTAGCTGATCGAGCCACACTCTTCATACTACTTCATCTTTGATTGTTTTCAAAATATGGCCAAATTTGTCGGCATGCAAATTCTTGGATATGGGATCGTCAGCATAAAGTATGATGTAGATATGGCCTTGACCTTCGTCGTTCGTCTTGAAATACAAGAATGGTTCATACTCATTGACAACTAAGCTTAAATTCGTTTAAATTTCACCACTTACTTTAAGGTTAGAAATTTACACCGTCGATCAGAGTATATGTTACATCAGGGACCTCAAAAAAAACAAAAATTACATCGAGGTCCATACATTTAGCATAAAGGACCCTAAAAGGAAAAATTTCTTGTTCAGCTCCTTCTCCAGAGATCAGCTGACCTGAGCTAAACTCTTGATACTACTTCCACTTCGATTGTTTTCAGAACATGGCAAGAACTATTTCCACGCAAATTCTCTAACATGGGATCATCATCATATAAAGTATAATGTTGATATGGCCTTCACCTTGGTCGTTCAGCATGAAATCCAAGAATGTTCATACTCGTTGACAAGTAAGCTTAAAATCATCTAAATTTCACCACTTACACTTTAGACCTAAAAAGGGGGGAAATTACATCGAGGTCTATACATTTAGCACAAAGGATCCTAAAAGTAAGCAAGGAAAATAGTCGGGTTTGGCTCCTCGAGAGAATAGTTGATCGACCCATACTATTCATACTACTTCATCTTTGATTGTGTTCTGTTAGATTTATATTGGCTGCGGCCCATGTAGGCAGCCCATCTAGTCTAATAAATCCTGAAATCTCAAGGCCCATCTACTATGGCAGTTTGGGAGCTCTGTGGGAGACAAAGTTTAGTCCCACATTGCTAGTTGGGAGAAAGTTGGACCAGCTTATAAGGTGAGTTGTTTCACTCCCACTAAGTGAGTGAGAAGAGAAGGAGTCCGCGCGCAGTCCTCCTCCTCCGCCGCCCGCCTCGCCTCGCCCGCACGTGCATCACGTTTCGTGAATCGAGTTCGAGTTAGAAACTCGTTTTCTGGAAGACTAAATTTTTGCTTGGTGCACCATCTATTGGGTACGTGTCAACATTCGTGTGCATGTTTGACTCGTGTCCTTGTCTTCCACCACGTGGCAACTTGATCGGCTCATCTCCTAGGCTATAGAGCGAGAGATAGACAGATCTAGACGGATCTAGTTCTTTTCTCAGTCTCTCTTGTTGTGTGTTCCTCTTGCTGCGCGGCTCTCTAGGCTTCCCCATCCCGGTTGCGTGCACTGCTGTCTGGGAGAGCAGGCCTCCGAAACCCTGTCTGTTGAGATCCTGCACCGGGAGACGGGCGATAAGGTTTTTGGGGAGCATCTTGGCGCGACTGCTCGCCTCCGTTCGTGTGTTCTTCTTCGGCAACCGACAACTTCATCAGCACCATGGGCGACATCAACAAGGACTAGGGTGCTGCTGCAGTGACGACCTTTCAGTCAACCTGTACGTGTTATTCTTCTCTTTGTATGCACTAGTTCTTGCTAGATTTTTAGATCTACTAGATGTGTTTGTTTGGCTGCATGTGTTTAGATCTGCTAGTGCTTACATAATGTTGATTTCGGTAATTAATCTCATGGGGAAATTACCTAATAGTCCAACAATCCAAAAACTTTATTTGTTTAGGAAATTTTCGTCATCTGCCTTTGCTGCTTCGCTGAAACCGATCCCTTTTACGGGTGCTAATTTTAAGAGATGGCAAGGGAAAACCCTCTTGTGGCTCACTACAATGGGCATATAAAAGGTTGCTTTGTCACTACAATGGAAAACCCTCTTGTACTCCCAGAGGTCCGCTTACTCTCGAGGAGGAGAGAGTGTTCAGGGAGGTGATACGTTGCTAACGTATCTATAATTTTTTATGTTCCATGCTTGTTTTGTATCTACTTTCTTATGTTTTGTCCACACTTTAGAGTATTTTTATACACTTTCTTGGACTAACCTATTAACAAGATGCCACAGTGCCAGTCATATGTTTTCTGCTGTTTTTGGTTCCAGGAAAGTCAGAAAATGAATATTCTCGGAATTGGACCGGACAAAAGCCAAAGTCGATATTTTACCGGAAGGCTCACGGAGCCAGAAGACGAGACGGAGAGGGGCCATAGGGTGGCCACACCCCCCTTGGCGTGAGCAATCCTAGGCTGCGCCAGGGCTTGGTGTGGGCCCCCTGGCCGGCCACCGACCTTGCCCCTCTGATACATTGCAAATGTATCTATAATTTTTGATGTTCCATGCTTGGTTTTATCCACTTACTTGTGTTTTGTTCCAACTTTGGATAGTTTTCATATGATTTCTTGGACCAACCTACTAACAAGAGCCATAGTGCCAGCTGCCTGTTTTCTGCTGTTTTTGGTTCCAGGAAAGTCAGAAAATGAATATTCTCGGAATTGGACGGGACAAAAGCCAAAGTGCCTATTTTTCTGGAAGTGATCAAGTGCCAGAATACGAGACGGAGAAGGGCCAGGGGCCGGCCACACCACCTGGCCGCGCGGCCAGGCCTGGCCCGCGCCAGGGGTGGTGTGGTGGCTCCTGGCCCCCCTCGGCCTCTCCTTCCGCCTATATATTGCCCTCGAGACGAAAACCCTAAGTACCCGATCAAAAATCCATGAAAGAGTTTGTAGCCGCCGTCATCTCCATCCCTAGACCGGGAGGGATCTGAAGCTCTTCTCGGCACCCTGCCAGAGAGGGGAATTCACCCTGGAGGCCTTCTTCATCACCATGCAAGCCTCCAGTGTGATGCGTGAATAGTTCATCCTTGGACTACGGATCCATGTAGTAGCTAGATGGCTGGTTTCTCCTCCTTTGTGCTTTCATGTTTAGATCTTGTGAGCTCCATTCATGATCAAGATCATCTATTTGTAATTCATACATGTTGTGTTTGCGGGGATCCGATGGATATTGAGATGCTATTTCAGATTGATTATTGATTCTATCATGTCTTTGTTATTTGAGATCTTGCATGCTTTTCGTTGTTAGTAGCTATCTTGGCCAAGTAGATGCTATCAACTCCAAGAGTTAGTATTTATGCTCGATACTGGGTTCATGCCTCTAGTAATCTGGGGAAGTGACAGAAATCTCTAAGGTACTAGATGTGCTGTTGCTACTAGGGAGAAAACAACAATCCTTTGTTCATAGAACAATCATATTGTTTACTTTACACACAGATCGTAAATCAATAATCTATTGCTTGCAACTTAATACTGGAGGGGGTTCGGATGATAACCTGAAGGTGGATTATTAGTCATAGATGCAGTTGGATGGCGGTCTATGTATTATATTGTAATGCCCAATCAAGTCTCAAAGGAGTCAAGACGATTAGTATATGCATGTATTGCTTTCTCGGTGTTTGTCAATTGCCCTGCTGTAATTTGTTCACCCAGCATGTTATCTATCTAAGGAGAGCCACCTCTAGTGAACTATGGATCCTGGTCCTTTTTCTCTACATACAATCTATAAACTGTTTCTGCTTTGTGTTTACTTTCTGCAAACTTTTACTTTGTTCCATTCGATACGTTTAATCCTTTGTTTTCCGCAAAACACGGTGAGATTGACAACCTCATCGCAAGTTGGGGACAAAGTTCTGTGGTTGTATTGTGCAGGTCTCCACGTTGCTACTAGCACCGGTAGTGCGCCCTGCCAAAGCTCAGCTAGTAACATCTTTGGGGTGTTTCCTTGATCCTACTGGTTTGATTAAACCTTGATTTCATAACTGAGGGAAAACTTACTGTTGTGCTCATCATACCTTCCTCTTGGGGTTCCCAATGAGCTCTACGTTGAAAGTCGAGCGCATCAAGATCTTTTCTGGCGCCGTTGCCGGGGAGTCAAGAACATCTTCACAAGGGGAGTCCCTCATAACCAATCTCTTTACTTTGTTGTTTTTGTTTTGCTTAGTTTTTTTTTGCTTTGTTTGCTTGTTTTGTTCTTCAAAAACACAAAAAATTAGTTCCTACTATAGTGTTACTTTCGTTGGTCTGCTATTGTCTTTCTTTATCATGCTTTCTATGAATGGTTGGTTTCTTTGAAACTGAATCTTATTGGCAAGGTGGGTTCACGGAAGAACAAAAATATTATTATAAGGAACACCGCTTGTCACAAAAAGGGAAACACTTATGGGAACACCATCCGACTTACTTTGTCAGCGAGGTCCTGACAGTATCAAAACAGCGATATCCGCACTATCAGAAGTTGGCTTACGGTGTTTTTCTAGCATCTCGTAAGTTAGGTCACTATTTTTAGGAGCATCCAATTACCGTGGTGAGCAAAGCTCCCATGAGAGATATAATCAACAACAGTGACGCCACAGGACACGTCGCCAAATGGGGCATAGAGCTTTCAGCTTCGACATTGTGTATAAACCTCGGACAACAATCAAATCCCAGATCCTTGCTGACTTTGTCGCTGATTGGACAGAGACGAAGGAGAACATGATCCTCCCTGAGTCGGAATATTGGACCCGCTTTTTCGATGGGTCTAAGGCTCGAGGGGGCTCGGGGGCTGGCGTGGTGCTCAAATCACCCCAAGGAGATAAACTTTTATACGTGTTGCAGATCCACTTCACAGCGACAAATAATATTGCCGAGTATGAAGCACTGCTGCATGGAATCCGGATTGCTAAGGATATTGGCATCTGACGTTTGATGTGTTACGGAGATTCGGATCTTGTTGCTCAGCAAGTGTCGGATATTTGTAATGCAAATAAACACATCCCAGCATATAAAGATGTCGTGGATGATCTATCTAAATCGTTCGAAGGGTTTGAAGTTCAACACATCCCTCGAGCAGAAAATGAGAAAGCAGATGCACTATCTCGGATAGGTTCTGTGTGGAAAGAGGTCCCGGATGGCACTTTTTTAGAGCACCTCAAAGTTCCCTCAATTAAGGGAGTAGATGAGGAATATCCGACCAAATCCGACTCACCACTGATAGCAGTTCTAACTATAATCCCCAGCTGGACTCAACCCTACCTCGATTATTTGGTAGATGGAAAATTACCCGAAGACAAGGTGCTGAGCCGGCAGATTATCCGACGAGCAAAAGCCTATACTATTGTTAAAGGTTAGCTCCATAAACGGAGTTTTTCTGGGGTCTTTCAGCGCTGTGTATCTCCAGAAGAAGGAGTGGAAATCTTAAGGGAAATCCACGAAGGAGAGTGTGGTCACCACGCTGCAGCCAAATCTTTAGTGGCAAAAGCTTTTAGGCACGGTTTTTTCTAGCTTACAGCTCAGGCAGATGCCGAACGGTTAGTCAAGACGTGCAAAGGCTGCCAAAAGTACGCCAAGCAAGCTCATGTTCCGGCTGATCAGCTGCGAATAATACCTATAACATGGCCCTTTGCTGTCTGGGGGCTTGATATGGTAGGACCTTTTAAACGAGCTCCAAGTGGATTTACTCACCTCTTAGTGATGGTAGATAAATTCACCAAATGGATTGAGGCTAAACCTGTCACTAGTTGTGATGGAGCAACAGCCAAAAGATTTGTCGAGGATGTTATAATCCGGTATGGTTATCCGCATAGCATTATCACAGAAAACCGGAGTAACTTTTCTATGGGAGAATTGGCTGAATTCTGCGACGAGCAAAATATCCGGCTTGACATTGCGTCAGTCGCACATCCATAGGCTAACGGACAAGTTGAAAGAGCAAATGGTTTAATCTTACAAGGCCTAAAACCGAGACTCGAAGCACCACTACGACGTGCTGTGGGGGCTTGGGAAGAGGAATTACCCTCTGTAATTTGGAGTTTACGAACAACTCCAAACAGGTCAACAGGATACACACCTTTCTTCTTGGTCTATGGCGCAGAAGCAGTTCTTCCTAGTGATTTGATTCATACTTCTCCTAGATTGGCCGCGTATATTGAAGAGGACGCCAAGATTTCTCAACAAAATGATCTCTACTTAGTCGAAGAAGTTCGCGTCGTTGCTGAAATGAGATCTACATCCTATCAGCAGAAGTTACGCAAGTATCATAGCCAGCGAGTCTGAAATAGATCTTTCCATAAAGGTGATTTGGTTCTCCGGCTCGTGCAACAAAGAAAGCACAAACTTTCCCCAGTATGGGAAGGGCCCTTTTTAGTTAGTCGAGTATTGCACAATGGATCGTACTACTTAACTGACATGAGGCCAGTCAAAGAAAGACCTGCTACTAAGAAGAGAAAGAGAGCTGGAGGCAGTACAAATCCGGATGAGTTAGACAGACTCGGAATATTGCTCAGCTACGTCCCTTTTATTCTTAGTTTATCCTTCTTTGTAATCATACATATGTACATGTTCTCTGAGAAATAAAAGTTTTGGTTGCCTCAAGTTTTCTGAGAAGTTTTTTACCATCTTATTTCCAAATGATCATGTCATAGTCGAAAATCCTAGAATGCTTGAAAGTACTTTATGCTCATGTTCGTTCTGGTTTAGATTTCCGATTCTAAAACTGCTACCTTCGGGTATAACTCTAAAATTTCTAGTCTTTACTTTGGTTATTTGTCTGATTGCTGGATGCGGGCATTTTCCGAGGAGTGAATTGTTGGTACTGGAAGCCGGCTTTGTTTCCGAGTTTAAACTGGTTTAGCAATTGAGCTTCGTTGCTCGGCAAAGTTTCCGGCGGAAGGTTTCGCCGGCTCGCGAAAGGGACAAGGCGGAAAGCTAGATAAACGATAAGTAGAGACGAAACAGTACAAGTGCTTATGTAAACATTTCAGACACACAAAATTTTTTAAGCCGAAAAGTGCTGAATAGATCAAAAGCTTAGCACTAGCAAAGTTAAAGTATTACATATTTACAAACGCATCATGTTTTTTCCGGAATAATACATAAGTTTCTGGTCTATGATGCAGGAGGAGATGAAGGAGCTGCCGGCTCGCTGGTTACTCCGCCTTGATATCGTTCTGAGATGTCTGCATCTGAGGTGGTGCGTTCATCGTCGGAAACTTCTTCGGTTTCTTCTGGCTGCTAAGCTTTTGATCTCGTAGCTGGTTAGATCAGCCACGTGACACCCATATCCGGCGCAGGAGTGCATGATGGCTTGAAGGTCCTGCTCCTGGCCGTCTTCGTCTACCTTGCAGTACCCTCTGGTCACTTGCCATATCTCCATGTTTCCATGGTGGCTCATGACCATGGTGAGAGCGTTCTGCGCAGCAGTCCTCGCGTAGGACATATTCCAGTCCCGAACAAGTTGCGGCATCTCCTTGGCCTTGTCCCGCACCTGAAAATCCGACATGCTTGGCATGTCCGGAATTTTGAGAGTTTCGCCGATGTCCTCAAGGGACTAGCGGAAGTCATGAAGCAGGTCACCGACTTGGGTAAGCCGGTAGGTGCGGGGCTCGGAGGAGGAAGAGTCCGTCAAGTTCAGAGGACCTATACACAAAACAAGTTAAGAAAAATCCAACATTGATACAAGTCGAAGAAAAAGATAAGTCAGATAGATCGAACGTACCGAAAATGGCGTCGTCAATTTTGGTCTTCTCCTCCCGGAGACTCTAGAGTTCAGCCCGGAGCGCTTGGGAGATGTCCTTCTCTCTGCCAAACTCATTCTTGAGGTCCGAGATTATTTTATCTTGAGCAGCGATCTTGCGATCACGCTCATCAGTGGCCATGGAGGAGGATTCAAGGACTTGAGCTATGCTCCTTTCATGATCTGCCTTGAGCTTATTCAGCTCTTGGCGAAGTCCCTTGTTCTCCACCACCAGGGTCTTGAGGTTATCGGCCTCTTCAATCATGGAGACGGATTGTTTCACCAGCGCTATAAGTCGAAAAAAAGAACAACAGTTCAGAAAATTCGACATTGAAAATAACAAAGACAAGGTTTGAGTCTCGGAATGTTTACCCTCGGCCTCATCGTTTGCAACTTTAAGTTCAGCATTTTTAAGCCGGAGATCTTTGATCTCTCTCCGCTTATCGCATACATTGGTCAATAATTCCTGGTTATAGGAACATACTTTCTGTAAGTCAGAATACCCAAAGTCAGAAAGCTACTTAAGACTCGGGCTAATATTTTTGCTAAATATCAGCACGAGCCTTGGGGGCTACACTAGTTCGTTCTTTGGCATCCTACTGAAGCATAAACCCGGATTATATATCCTACTTCATGCTTGGGAGCTAGAGGATATGATACAAGATGATGGAAAAAACAAGAGTTGGAATTCTGACTTACATATTGCTCGCGGGTGAGTTTATCCAAACCCGCGTTCACTTCAGCAGCCACCTTTTCGGCGAGAGTCAGAGGAATCACTAGAGCTGCTGGAAGCTCACCGGTCCTAATCCTCTCGTCGCGAAGGCGGACTTGAGCGAGAAGGTCAGAGAACTTGACGTCCTCTGCTTCTTGCGCATCTTCTTCAGGAGATAAATGGCTTTTCTCTAGGACTTGCCTGGCGAGCCGCTGGATTTCTTCGGCAGATTTCTGAGACAGGCCAAACTTGGCAAGTCCCGGATTGCTGATGAGGTTTTCAGCGAAGGTTTCTGCCAAGGGATCATTACCCGAAGAGGGTTCACCCTTATCTTGATCTGACACACCCATGGTGGCGTCAGTTTGCGACCCAAGGATCGCAGGCTCCGTTGGAGGAGCCGGATCTTCTGCAACCACCGGAGAAGGAGTGATCGCCGGAGTTGCAGAAGGTTGAGGGGCAGTAGTCGGAGGAGCCACGGCAGGGGAAGCTATGGTGAGCTTCATCTATCGCAGGGGCTTCGAAGGAATCCCTTTCCCCTTACCCTTGATGAGCGGCTTTGCTTTGAGAATGTAGTAAAGTCAGAAACATTACATCTCGGAAAGAAATTCGAATAAAGTACAAAGGCGAAAGTTGTGATTGAAAGTTACCTCTTCACAATAGGCACCTCCTTTGTGCCAACAGCCACTGTCGGATCTTTGCGCTTCTTGAGCGCAAGTTCCGGCAATGGGACCACTTTTGTCTCCTGAGAAAACTCAGGAGGATATCCTTCGAGGGGAGCAAGTTCCAACTCGGGGAGGTCAGCAAGCTGAAAACAAGAAAACATATCAGTATTGCAGTATAACTCAAAGATTGAAACACATAAAAAGGTGTACTGATGGAAACTTACAGGCATTACGGGGTTTTCCGCCGTGTGCATATCCAGAGAACCCTCCGAAATTCTCCTCTCGATCCGCTCCTTGATCAGCCACTTGATCTGGCTTATGTAGCCTTGAGTGGTGTAGGCTTTGGGGCTGATACGGAGGGAGTCTTTTTTGGATGACGTGATGGAGTGCATCGGTCGATACCCATGGTACTGAAGGGGCTGGATCCGATGAGAGACCCAGCACTAGAACAAGTCGGATCCCTTTAGACCCTTGTGTTTGATCAAATATTCGATCCACCTCTTAGCGAGGATCAGATCGTCGGTGAGAGCCGAAGCGGCCTCGTCCCAAGAGGGTTGGGCCGTGGCAGCTCCGTCGACAAAAGCAGGCAAAGCAGTAGCTTTGTCGGGATCCAGAATATCCCTATGATAGAAAAATGTGGCTGGCCATTGTTTGACCGAGTCACTGGCTAGAATTTTGGGATAAGCCCGGTCGCGTCTAAGTGAAAAGCTGATAGTGCCGGTGATGTAAGGAACACCGGCGGTAATGGAATTTCTCCGGACATGGAAATAATACCGGAAGAGAGTCAAACTTGGCCTAATGCCGAGAAAGCCCTCACAAAGCGAAGCATACGCACTCATCTCTAAGAGAGAGTTGGGAGGAAGATTATGGAGTTGAACTCCGAAATGATCTATCACCTCGGAGAAGAACTCCGAGGGAGGAAAAGACAGACCTCTATCGAGCTGGGTGCCGAAGTGGACCCGCTCGCCGTCGCGCGGGTTGGGGACGGTTTCCCCGGAGCCGCTCTGCCAGTCGCCGGCGACGAGAAGCCCCTCCTTCTCCACGTTCTTGAGGCCCTCCTCGTTGAGAGTGCAGGGAATCCAGATCGCGGGGAAGCTCTCTTTCTCCGCTGCTGCTTCCGTTGTCGCCGCCGCTGCCGCCAAGCCAGAGGAAGAAGATGAAGCCATTTCTCTGGCGAGAGATTGACCTAAAAGGGGCGGCGCTGGGAGTTCTGTGGGGGAAGAACAAGGAAGCTCTATGCGCGCAGGAGGATTGGGAGGAAAGGAAACGGCAAAGGAATGGTGGAAAGGAGAAGGGAAAATCCTAACCCCTTATATCCACCTAACTGCGCCAAGATTCATGCAAATGCTACAGTGTAACCGCCACACGTCGTGGAAAGAACTGGGAAGGACCCACATGGTGATTGCGTCGCCTCGATCTCCACGCACGCATTGAACGACGCCTCAGCTCCGTGAACCGCGGACCCACCAATGGTCGTGCTGACGGCACGCCTGTCAGATGATGTGACTTGACCATGACTTTTGTCAGGTGGCGTTAGAAACCAACTTCCGGCTTAGTTTGAAATCAAGCTGGGAAATCTGAGTAACCTGTTGATAGGTCCGACTTATTTTTAAGACCCGAATCGTATTTTTTGTTGTGAAGTTTCAGGAACCTTTCAAGATTCTGCAAGCCAAAGATCAAGCTAGACGATGATAAATCCGACTTTGGATCTTGGAGGCCTCCGGGGGCTGCTGTTGGAGATATACTTTCCGGGTATCCTCACAGTTCCTCATTGACCAGGGTGGCCCACTTCGGGTTAGAACTTTGCTTCACGGGCGGCCCATTCAGGGAGAAAGACGGAGTCCAATCCGGCTACGGGAAGGCCCAGAAGACTTAACGACTTAGGCCCATAATGTTACTTGTAGTTCAAGATGTACTCTGTAACTGACTCTTAGTCGTAGCTGGATAGATCTCTCCTGTAAACCCTAGGCCGGATATCTATATAAGCCGTCCTAGGGAGAGCCATTAGGACACAACCTCAATAGTCTACAATCTCAACTCGCACAGGCGAAATCCTTGTAACCCATATTCCGGCTATGCCGTATTACTAGATTTCTAGCAGGAGTAGGGTCCGTCCAAAGCCGGCGGATTCGAACCTGGGTAAACTTGTGTGCTCACCGTCCCGGAATACCATACGTCTCACACCCCTATCCTCCGCACACCTCGAGGACCCCCTCATGGCGTACTTGTCCTCAATCCGACGACAACGTGTGCTCTACTTATAATGTTACTTATTGCTTGGATAAATCTTGTTGTTGTAGGAGGTATAAACACCTCCATTTTCAATGTGAGTATAATGATAATGTTACCATATCTTCTTATGTTAAGGGAAATTATGACTTTTATGATGTGGAAAAAATTGAAGAATTTATTGCTTGGAAGGGTGCATTCGAACTTGCTTATTTGCTTGAAAATATTGATGATGCACCTTATAAATATGAGGTTTATGATATACTTAAATTTTGCTTTGATAATTACAAGGAATAAAATGGCTTATTTCTTGAATATCTTAATAGATGCTCTCCACCTATGGAAGAGACTAATGTCTTGCAGGAGCCTATGGAAGAAGAAATTGCTGAAACTGGAAGCTCATTGGATGAAAAAGAGGAGGAGAGTGATGATCAAGCGAAGGAAGAATGGATCTACCCATCCCTACCTTCTAATGAAAGTAACTCTTTACCCCTTACATTATTTGATTGTCCCCCATGCTTATCAAAGGAGGACGAATGTCATGTTCCTGAGGATTCTTTTGAAAATGTTTATAATAAAGCTTTAGAGTTTGTAGATCATGAAAAGCATGCTTTATGTGATAGTTATATTGTTGAGTTTATTCATGAGGCTACTGAAAATTATTATGAGAGAGGAAAATATGGTTGTAGAAATTTTCATGGTATTGAAACACCTCTCTATGTGCTGAAAGTTTTGAAGTTATTCTCGTTTTATCTTCCTATGCATGTCACTTTGTTCTTTGTGAATTTATTTACATACGATATTCCTATGCATAGGAAGTGGGTTAGACTTAAATGTGTTTTGAATTTGCTTCTTGATGCTCTCTTTTACTTCAATTCATATTTTTATGTGAGCATCCTCTCAAACTATCATGCCTAACTTAAATGCGTTAAAGAAAAGTACTTATTGGGAGATAACCCAAAAGTTTTAGATGAGTTTTGGAAGTTATTAACTATGTAATAATCTCTCCTTATCCTTTTTATTTGCTTTTTGTTCCAAGAGTAACCTCTAATGAGAGAGAAGTAATGATTGGGAAAGTTGTTGTCCCGAAACAGATTTCTATGCTTCACCGTAAAACTTCGTGAGAGAGCTCTGTATGTCAGATTGAGCTGTAATTATTTGTTCTTTTGCCCCAGGTTGTTATCTAACTTTCGTTAGTTCAACACGTTTTGATTTGAGCAACAGAAGGTCTTCGAAAAAATTCGTCTTTACCTCCTGGTCTGTTTTGACAGATTTCTGCCATTTTCTGCATTTGCTTCTTGTTAGTTCCTTCTTGAGTTCCTTTGGGGAATTGAGCTTTTTGAGGGAAGTGCTACAGTATCTAGTGTTCTAATGGAAGTTTATTTGGTGTTAGAACTGAACATTGAGACTTATTTATCTTAAGTGCACTGATAATGAGATTGTGTGAAGTTTTGTATGAAGGAAAAATTTCAGGTGTATGGAAGGAATGAGTAATAAGATAAAGGATGGACTAAAGCTCAAGCTTGGGGATGCCACGCGTGTCACCCCAAGAAATATCCAATAAGTACAAGCGTCAAAGCTTGGGGATGCCCAAGGCATCCCCTTCTTCATCAATAAAAATTCTAGGTTTCTTCCAAACGCTTCGTTGTTATTGTTTCATGCACAATTGTGTTTTTCTTGGCGCTTCTTCTTTTTCGTTTTTGTTTTGGTTTTTAGTTTGCTTGGTTTTCTTAGTTTTCTGAATAAATTGGTTGGACCCCCTCTTTCATACTTTGGTTTGCAAATAGTTTGGTTTGGTTTGGAAAAGAGTAGGAAAGTTCATACTTATGTGGTAAAAAGAGCTCGTTTTTGACTGTGGCCTATGCTTTGGCATGCCATGCTTGATATTGTTTTGGCTTTATGCTTAGTATTCTTTGTTGTAGCATGACTTGTTATAAACAATTGAGATTACTTAATGTGCCTTGGATGAATCATGCGTTGTTTTAGCATACGAAAGCATAGTATAGTGGTATTCTCCTTTGATGCTTTATTTGGGTTGACTTGGCACATGCTCACACCATGTTATGACTATCTCAAGTCACCATAGCCTTTATGATCCTTTAGTTTTCAACTTGTAGTATCACTTTATCCTTTGATCAATGATGTTTTGTCACTCTGCATGATTATGGCCATTATTGCTCTCTTAGTTTGTCGCTCCCAGTCTTTTGCTAGCCTCCACAATAAAGTATGAGTTCCACTCATGCATCCAACTCCCTAAACCAAGTTATTCCAAAGAGTCCACCATACCTACCTACTAGCTTATGCTATTCCAAGTACATTCATGCTTTTGTTTACCTTCCACTTGTTATGAGAAAACTAGTGATTAAAGCTCTCACGAACTTGATGGCCTCTAATAAACGTGAACCATTGGGTCCTTCTTTGTTGCGTATATGCTTGCGCTTTATAAGTTGAAATTAGCAAAACCATGTTTCATGGGGAACGCTTTCAACATTGCACTTGTACTTTGTACCCCGTTGATATCATGTTCTTTTGCTTACGGATCCCAGCGGTGTGAAATAAAAGTGGAACTTGTAAGATCATGGAGTTTGTATGTGTGTTAGAGAAACGCCTAGGCCGCTAGCCTAAGCCATGCCTAATAATGGTGGAAACTTGCAGCATCACCACAATGAGCACTCTATGAAGCATCCTCAATAAAAACCTATGCAAATAGCAAATAAAAAGATCGCTGAGATGCTCATTGTCTGCTTGCCTTGTCATTTTGGTTATGGGAAAGCTCCCGTATCATGTACAAGGGGTACCCCGTTGGCGGTTCTTAATGATACACATATACTTACAATGACAAGAGCTTACTCGTGACTGAAGTTGAGTAGCATGAGGATCGGTCTTCGTAAGTAAGGGGCATGAGATTTCGGTTTATAACTTGTCAAGCATATCCTCTTAGTTGTGTCACTTTAACCTTAATCACCTTCAAGATGCTTATGATAGGGGCAATGAGAGCTGAAAACTACAAGTACCATAATTTTTGGAAGCTCTATATGAGACATGAATCCCTACTTCCTTTTACAAAAGGCTTTTCTTCCACCATTATATTGAGTCTCCTCCTTCTATCTTTATGCACCTACTTTGAGAGCATAGTGGCCATTCTTAGTTCTGTGTGCATTGTCCCAAGACTAGTTGATTGATGCATAACTTGTTATTGCTTGTTTTAAACTATTGTATCTAGTCACTCTTATGAACTTTGAAGGTGTCCTACTCGAGGACGAGCAGGAGTTAAGCTTGGGGATTTGATACATTGCAAATGTATCTATAATTTTTGATGTTCCATGCTTGGTTTTATCCACTTTCTTGTGTTTTGTTCCAACTTTGGAGTACTTTTCATATGATTTCTTGGACTAAACTATTAACAAGAGCCACAGTGCCAGCTGCCTGTTTTCTACTGTTTTTGGTTCCAGGAAAGTCAGAAAATGAATATTCTCGGAATTGGACGGGACAAAAGCCAAAGTGCCTATTTTTCCAAAAGTGATCAAGTGCCAGAATATAAGACGGAGAAGGGCCAGGAGACGGCCACACCACCTTGTCGCACGGCCAGGCCTGGCCCACGCCAGGGGGTGGTGTGGTGGCTCCTGGCACCCCCTCGACCTCTCCTTCCGCCTATATATTGCCATCAGGACAAAAACCCTAAGTACCCGATCAAAAATCCATGAAAGAGTCTATAGCCATCGTCATCTCCATCCCTAGATCGGGAGGGATCTGAAGCTCTTCCGGGCACTCTGCCGGAGAGGGGAATTCACCCTAGAGGCCTTCTTCATCACCATGCAAGCCTCTGGTGTGATGCGTGAGTAGTTCATCCTTGGACTACGGATCCATGTAGTAGCTAGATGGCTGGTTTCTCCTCCTTTGTGCTTTCATGTTTAGATCTTATGAGCTCCGTTCATGACCAAGATCATCTATTTGTAATTCATACATGTTGTGTTTGCGGGGATCCGATGGATATTGAGATGCTATTTCAGATTGATTATTGATTCTATCATGTCTTTGTTATTTCAGATCTTGCATGCTTTCCGTTGTTAGTAGCTATCTTGGCCAAGTAGATGCTAGCAACTCCAAGAGTTAGTATTTATGCTCGATAGTGGGTTCATGCCTCTGGTAATCTGGGGGAGTGACAGAAATCTCTAAGGTACTAGATGTGTTGTTGCTACTAGGGAGAAAACAACAATCCTTTGTTCATAGAACAATCGTATTGTTTACTTTACACGCAGATCGTAAAGCAATAATCTATTGCTTGCAACTTAATACTAGAGGGGGTTCGGATGATAACCTGAAGGTGGATTATTAGTCATAGATGCAGTTGGATGGCGGTCTATGTATTATGTTGTAATGCCCAATCAAGTCTTAGAGGAGTCAAGATGATTAGTATATGCATGTATTGCTTTCTCGGTGTTTGTCAATTGCCCCGTTGTAATTTTTTCACCCAGCATGTTATCTATCTAAGGAGAGCCACCTCTAGTGAACTATGGATCCCGGCCCTTTTTCTTTACATACAATCTATAAACTGTTTCTGCTTTGTGTTTACTTTCTGCAAACTTTTACTTCTTTCCATTCGATACGTTTAATCCTTTGTTTTCCGCAAAACATGGAGAGATTGACAACCTCATCGCAAGTTGGGGACAAAGTTCTGTGGTTGTGTTGTGCAGGTCTCCACGTTGCTACTAGCACCGGTAGTGCGCCCTGCCAAAGCTCAGGTAGTAACACCTTTGGGGTGTTTCCTTGCTCCTACTGGTTCGATTAAACCTTGGTTTCATAACTGAGGGAAAACTTACTGTTGTGCTTATCATACCTTCCTCTTGGGGTTCCCAACGAGCTCTACGTTGAAAGTCGAGTGCATCACCCTCCGCCTATAAGAAGCCCCTGGGATGAAAACCCTAGATCGAACAGCCTCCAGCCACGAAAAGTTCCGCAGCACCGTTGCCACCGAAGGGGAGATTCGGGGGTCAGAAAGTCTCTGTTCCGGCACCCTACTGGGACGAGGAAGTGCCCCCGGAGCCATCTCCATCGATCTCCATTACCATCTCCATCACCGTTGCTGATTCCCATGATGATGAGGGAGTAGTTCTTCCTCGAGGCTAAGGGTTCTACTGGTAGCTATGTATTCATCTATCTCTCTCTCTATGCATGATCATATTATGATCATGAGCTTTGTAATCAAGTAGATCTACCTTGCTACTCAAGTGCTTTAATAGATCTCTGATCTCCCCTTGTGTGTGAAAGTGACAGCGTGCACACCATGGTGGCACTTAGGCTAGAGATTACAAATACTTGTTATGAGTTATATTTGGAGTTGGATGTCTCTATGAAATTGTGGTGTTTATTGGAACCATCTAGAGCTCAAAGTGACAGTGTGGGGTTATCTAGATGGGGAAGGCGAACTTTGAGGTGTGTTGTTATAGCCCTACCATGGATTAGAGTGTTCAACCGAAGAGTAGTTCAGAGTAGTATCATAAAGATATGATATTTATATGAGAGTGTTCACTAGTGAAAGTATGATCCCTAGGCCTTGTTTCTAAGCATTGAAACACCATTAGCTATTAGATCTATTACATGTTTGCTTGCTTCCATCTTTATTTTAGATTGCCTTTAGTCTCTTCCTACCCGGCAAGCTATTTTCTGGCACCGTTGCCTTTTATCCATACCACTAGTATTTCACTATCTCTTCGCCGAACTAGTGCACCTATACACCTGACAAGTGTATTGGGTGTGTTGGGGACACAAGAGACTTCTTGTATCTTGATTGCAGGTTTGCTTGAGAGGGATACCTTTGACCACTTCCTCCCAGAGTTCGATAAACCTTGGGTGATACGCTTAAGGGAAACTTGCTGTTGTTCTACAAACCTCTGCACTTGGAGGCCCAACAACTGTCTACAAGAATAGAAGTGCGTAGGCATCAGGAGGCCACTATACTTTTTGTGGGCTCCGTACTCGGTGTGCTTGGAGACAAGTTGGTTGATGTATATTTGTATATTTGTGATGCCAAGGAACTGTGGGATGTGCTGGACGCTAAGTTCGGTGTTGCCGATGTCAGTGGTGAACTGTATGCTATGGAGCAGTTTAATGACTACAAGATGGTTGAAAACCGATCTGTAGTAGAACAGGCTCATGAGCTACAGATCATGGCAAAGGAACTCGAACTCCTCAAGTGTGTGCTTCCGGACAAGTTTGTCGTGGGATGCATTGTTGCTAAGCTTCCCCTTCATGGAGGAACTTTTCCACTTCTCTGAAACATCAGAGGCATGAGCTCTCTGTTGAGTCCTATTTGGTTCTCTGGATGTTGAAGAGAAGGAAAGGGCAAAAGACAAACACACGAGTGGAACCGAGGTACATTCTGCTGCCAATATGGTGCAGAAAAATGCCCACAAGTCCAAAGGAAATAACAAAGTCTGCTAGACTACCAACTTCAAGAAGAAGACGAAGGGGTAGAAGAAGGAAAAGATAGAACCTTGCTGGGTGTGTGGCGAGATTGGCCATTGGGCTCATCGCTGTCCACAGAAGAAAGCCAAGAAGGGTCAGGCTGGACAGAGTTCTAAATCTTTCAACATGGTCATTGGCAATACTGATGCGGGAACTTCGGGTTCTGGGTACGGTAATTTATTACCTAATGTTCTTTCAGTACTTCAACACACAGAACATGGGTGCCAATGTTCATGTGTCTGCTAACATTTCCATGTTCACCTCTTATCAGGCTCGAGATTCCTTAGTCATGATGGGGAATGGGTTACATGCTACTGTTCTTGGTGCTGGCATGGTAGATCTAAAGTTTACTTCGGGCAAGATCGTGCAATTGAAGAACGTGCATCATGTCCCTTCTATAAAGAAGAATCTTGTTAGTGGATCCCGTCTTCTGAAAGATGGGTTTAAGTTCGTATTTGAGTCCAATAAATTTGTACTATCTAAGTATGGAACGTTTGTTGGAAAAGGCTATGAATACGGAGGCATCTTCCGGTTTCATTGGTAGACTTTGGTGATGATATAGTGAACCATGTTTGCACTACTTGTAATGAAACTAACGTTTGGCATTCACGACTTTGTCATATTAATTTCGGTTGTATGTCGCGGCTTGCTGATATGAGTTTAATTCTGAAATTTACTATTGTCAAAGGCTTTAAGTGTCATGCTTGTGTGCAAGCAAAGCAGCCTCGCAAGCCTCACAAGCCTGCAGAGGAAAGAAACCTCTTGAGCTTATACATTCAGATCTATGTGAGATGAATGGTGTGTTGACAATTAGTGGAAAGAAATATTTCATGACATTGATTGATGATTCTACTAGGTATTGTTATGCATATCTCTTGAAAACGAAAAATGAGGCCTTAGATTTCTTTAAAATCTATAAGACAGAAGTTGAAAATCAACTTGAGGGAAAGATCAAAAGAATTTGATCTAATCATGGTGGAGAGTACTTTTCTAATGAGTTCAATTTATTCTGTTCGAAACATGGTATTATACATGAGAGGATGCCTTCCAATTCCCCTCAATCCAATAGGATTGCTGAGAGGAAAAACCGGACTCTAATAGATTTGGTTAACGCCATGTTAGACACTGCTGGTTTATCCAAGGAATGGTGGGGGAGGCTATATTGACTTCGTGTCATGTCCTAAACCATGTTCCAACTAAGAATAAAGAGATTACTCCATTTGAAGAATGGGAAAAGAAAAGGTTGACACTCTCATACTTACGAACTTGGGGTTGCTTGGCAAAGGTCAACGTGCCAATCAAAAAGAAGCGTAAGATTTGACCGAAAACTGTGGATTATGTCTTTCTTGGCTATGCTTCTCACATCATTACTTACAGATTTCTTGTGGTGAAATCTGAAATGGACGACATGAGTGTTGGTACCATTTTTGAATCAAGAGATGCTACATTCTTTGAGGATATATTTCCTATGAGAGATATGCCTAGCATATCTAATAAGGAATATGATCCAGTTTCTGAACCTGAAACTCCCATAGAGACTGATGAACAATCCGATGATGAGAGTTCAGATTCGGATGAGGATGACAATAAAGCTCCCACAAGGAGTAAGAGACAAAGGACCGCAAGGTCTTTTGGTAATGATTTCATTGTGTACCTAGTAGATGACACTCCCACTACCATTTCAGAAGCTTTTGCATCTTCGGATGCAAACTACTGGAAGGAAGCGGTTCAAAGAGAGATGGATTCCATCTTGGCTAATGGAACATGGGAGATATCTGAACATCTGTATGGGTGTAAACCTGTAGGATGTAAATGGGTATTTAAAAAGAAGCTTAGGGCTGATGGTACTATTGAAAAGTACAAAGCTCGGCTTGTGGCTAAAGGCTATACCCAAAAGGAAGGTGAAGATTTCTTTGATACTTACTCACCTGTGGCTAGATTGACCACAATTCGAGTACTACTAGCACTGGCTGCCTCTCACGGTCTTCTCGTTCATCAGATGGACGTTAACACGGCTTTCCTAAATGGAGTGTTGGATGAGGAAATTTACATGGAAAAGCCTAATAGTTTTGTACTAGAAGGTCAAGAAAGAAAGGTGTGTAAATTGAAGAAATCTTTGTATGCCCTCAAACAAGCTCCTAAGCAATGGCATGAGAAGTTTGAAAAAACTTTGACATCTATGGGCTTTGTTGTAAATGAAGCTGACAAATGTGTGTACTACCGCCATGGTGGGGGTGAGGAAGTTGTCCTATGTCTGTATGTAGATGACATACTAATTCTTGGAACAAGCCTCAAACTGATTAATGAGGTCAAAACCTTCTTGTCTCAATGTTTTGAGATGAAGGATCTTGGAGAATCTGATGTTATCCTAAACATCAAACTACTGAGAGATGAGAATAATGGGATTACACTTGTGCAATCACATTATGTGGAAAAGGTGTTGAGTAGATTTGGATATGATGATTGCAAATCTTCTCCCACACCTTATGATCCTAGTGTTTTGCTTCGAAAGAATCAAAAGGCAGCTAGAGAATAATTGAGATACTCTCAGATAATTGGCTCACTTATGTATTTAGCTTGTGCTATGAGGCCTGACATCTTATTTGCTGTGAGCAAACTTAGCCGGTTTGTGGCCAACCCAGGAGATGATCACTGGCGTGCTCTAGAGAGAGTAATGCGCTATCTAAAGGGAACCGTGAACTATGGAATTCATTATACCAATTATCCAAGAGTACTTGAAGGGTATAGTGATTCAAACTGGATATCAGATGCTGATGAGATAAAGGACACAAGCGGAAGTCTTGCAAGCAGACCATCTTAACGAGGTCAACCATGGAAGCAGAACTCACAACATTAGATAATGCGACTATCGAAGCAGAATGGCTTCGTGAACTCTTAACAGATTTTCCTATGGTTGAAAAACCAATACCGACAATCCTTAAGAACTATGACAACCAAACTGTGATTGTCAAAGTGAACAGTGATAAGGACAATATGAAGAGTTCAAGACATGTCAAGAGAAGACTGAAGTCGGTCAGAAAGATGAGAAACTCTGGAGTTATAGCATTGGATTATGTCCAAAATACTAAGATTCTGGCAGATCCTTTTACGAAAGGACCATCAAGAAATTTGATAGGAAATGCATCAAGGGAGATGGGTTTGAGACCCTTATGTCTACGCACTTCTATTCTTGTAGACAGTTGTTGGGCCTCCAAGTGCAGAGGTTTGTAGAACAGCAGCAAGTCTTCCCTTAAGTGGATCACCCAAGGTTTATCGAACTTAGGGAAGAAGTGGTCAAAGGTATCCCCTCTCAAGCAACCCTGCAATCAAGATACAAGAAGTCTCTTGTGTCCCCAACACACCCAATACACTTGTCCGGTGTATAGGTGCACTAGTTCGGCGAAGAGATAGTGAAATACAAGTGGTATGAATATTTATAAGTGGTAATGGTGCTAGAAAATACTTTGATGGCGTGGAAGAGACTAAAGTAAACTGAAATAAACATGGAAGCAAGCAAACATGTAATAGATCTAATAGCAAACGGTGTATCAATGCTTAGAAACAAGGCCTAGGGATCATACTTTCACTAGTGAACACTCTCATATAAATATCTTCTCTTTATGATACTACTCTTAACTACTCTCCGGTTGGACACTCTAATCGATGGTAGGGCTATAACAACACACCTCAAAGTTCATCTTTCCCATCTAGATAACCCCACACTATCACCTTGAGTACTAGATGAGTCCAACAAACACCACAATTTCATAAAGATATCCAACTCCAAATATAACTCATAACAAGTATTTGTAATCTCTAGCCTAAGTGCCACCATGGTGAGCACGATGTCACTTTCACACACATAGGGAGAGAGAGATTCATTAAAGAACTTGAGTAGCAAGCTAGATCTACTTGATTACAAAGCTCATGATCACAATATGATCATGCATAGAGAGAGAGATGAACACATATCTACCGGTAGAACCCTTAGCCTCGAGAGAGAACTACTCCCTCCTCATCATGGGAATCAGCAACAGTGATGGAGATGGTGGTGGAGATTGATGGAGATGGCTCTAGGGGCACTTCCCCGTCCTGGCAGGGTGCCAGAACAGAGACTTTCTGTCCCCCGAATCTCCCCTTCGGTGGTGGCGGCGCTGCGGAACTTTTTGTGGATGGAGGCTTTTCTATTTAGGGTTTATGCCTCGGGAGGCTTATTATAGGCCAGAGGGCAAGGTCGGTGGGCGGCCAGGGGGCCCACGCCATGCCCTGGCGCGGCCTGGGGGGGACCCACGCTATGGGGTGGTGTGGCCACCCTGTGGCCCCTCTACGACTCTCCTTATGGCTCTGTGAGTCTTCCGGGAAGATATCAACTTTGGCTTTTGTCCGGTCCAATTCCGAGAATATTGATTTTCTGACTTTCCTGTAACCAAAAACAGCAGAAAACAAGCAACTGGCACTTTGGCACTTATTAATAGGTTAGTCCAAGAAATCATATGAAAAGTACTCCAAAGTGTGCACAAAACATAAGAAAGTAGATAAAACCAACCATGGAACATCAAAAATTATAGATACATTTGCAATGTATCAGACCCACGTGAGTTGTCAAGGGGGTAACCCAACCTATGTGATCGGAGATCCCGTGAATTAGGACCTGGGAAAACATACCGAAAAAACTGAGTTGAGAGAAACTTCTAAAACTCCCACTCCGTTGCAGATGCAATTCTCTCATAGTATTGTGTAAGGAAGGTTGATTATATCTTAATGTGTTCTGTCTGTCTCCTTGGGAGCAAAGATGCTGTCCTACAGAGCAATCTTGAAAGAACACACCTATATGAGCTACACTGCTGGTCATAGTGTATGAGATTAGGGTGAATGTCTAGGAAGCTCATGAAAGGCCGAGGAGTATGACTTATAAGCTCCACCCGAGGGGTAGCCTATGGCTGCCAAGTATCGATAACGGCATTGACGAAACTTGCTGCGCAAGACTGGAAATTCAAGGCATAGTCCATTGTTCAGTTGTAGTAAGCGTATCTCTTTCTCTAGGTGGAAGTTCAACTTAACAGTCTCCACTGAACTTGAGGTATATTAAACAGTGATTGGAACTAATGAGCCATATGATGTGCCTCTGAGACCTAGTGGGGGATTGTTAGATTTATATGGGCCGCGGCCCATGTAGGCAGCCCATCTAGTCTAATAAATCCTGAAATCTCAAGGCCCATCTACTATGGCAGTTTGGGAGCTCTGTGGGAGACAAAGTTTAGTCCCACATTGCTAGTTGGGAGAAAGTTGGACCAGCTTATAAGGTGAGTTGTTTCACTCCCACTAAGTGCGTGAGAAGAGAAGGAGTCCACACGCACTCATCCTCCTCCACCGCCTGCCTCGCCTGCAGGCACGTCGTGTTTCGTGAATTGAGTTCGAGTTAGAAACTCGTTTTGCGGAAGATTAAAAAAATTTCTTGGTGCACCAGCTATTGGGTATGTGTCAACATTCATGTGCATGTTTGACGCATGTCCTTGTCTTCCACCGCGGGGCGACTCGGTCGGCTCACCTCCTAGGCTATAGAGCGAGAGACAGACAGATCTAGACAGATCCAGTTCTTTTCTCAGTCTCTCTCACTGTGTGTTCCTCTTGCTGCACTGCTCTCTAAGCTTCCCCTTCCCGGGGGCTACGTGCACTCCTATTCGGGAGAGCAGGCCTCCGAAACCCCGTCCGTTGAGATCCTGCACCGGGAGACAAGCGATAAGGTTTTTGGGGAGTATCTCGGCGCGACTGCTCGCCTCCGTTCATGTGTTCTTCTTCGGCAACCAACGACCTCATTAGCACCATGGGCAACATCAACAAGGACCAGGGTGCTGATGCGGTGACGACCTTTCCGGTCAACCTGTACGTGCTATTCTTCTCTTTGTATGCACTAGTTCTTGCTAGATTTTCAGATCTACTAAATTTGGTTGTTTGGCTGCATGTGTTTAGATCTGCTAGCATAATGTTGATTTCGGTAATTAATCTCATGGGGAAATTGCCTAATAGTCCAACATGTTCAAAATATGGCCAAATTTGTAGGCATGCAAATTCTTGGATATGGGATCATTAGCATAAAGTATGATGTTGATATGGCCTTGACCTTGGTTGTTCAGCATTAAATCCAAGAATCTTCATATTTGTTGACAAGTAAGCTTAAAATCATCTAAATTTCACCACTTACACTTTTAGACCCAAAAAGGGGGGAAATTACATCGAGCCATATTCCTCATACTACTTCATCTTCGATTGTTTTCAAAATATGGCCTAATTTGTCACGATGCAAATTCTTGGATATGGGATCATCAACATAAAGTATGATGTAGATATGGCCTTCACCTTGGTCGTTCGTCTTGAAATACATGAATAGTTCATACTCGTTCATAATTAAGCTTAAATTTGTTTAAATTTGACCACTTACTTTTAGGTTAGAACTTTACATGGTCGATCGGAGTACATTTTACATCAGGGACCTCAAAAAAGTAAAAATTACATCGAGGTCCATATACATTTAGCATAAAGAACGCTAAAAGGAAAATATTTGGTTTGGCTCATTATCGAGAGATCAGTTGATCTGAGCTAAACTCTTAATACTACTTTCTCTTTGATTGTTTTCAAAACATGGCCAGATCTGTTGGCATGCAAATTCTTTAACATGGGATCATTAGCATAAAGTATGATGTTGATATGGCGTTGACCATGGTCTTTCGGCTTGAAATCCAAGAATGCTCATATTCATTGACAAGTAAGCTTAAAATCGTCTAAATTTCACCACTCACACTTCTAGACTTAACAATAGGGGGAAATTACATCGAGGTCCATCCATTTAGCACAAAGGAATCTAAAATTAAGCAAGGAAAACAGTCGGGTTCAGCTCCTTCTCTAGAGAGTAGATGATCGAACCATACTCTTCATACTACTTCATCTTTGATTGTTTTCAAAATATGGCCAAATTTGTCAGCATGCAAATTCTTGGATATGGGATCATCAGCATAAAGTATGATGTAGATATGGCCTTGACCTTGGTCGTTCATCTTGAAATACAAGAATGGTTCATACTCGTTGACAACTAAGCTTAATTTCATTTAAATTTCACCACATAATTTTAGGTTAGAAATTTACATTATCGATCGGACTACATTTTACATCAGGGAGCTCAAAAAAGCAAAATTACATTGAGGTCCATACATTTAGCATAAAGGACCCTAAAAGGAAAATTTTCTAGTTCGGCTCCTTCTCGAGAGATCAGCTGATATGAGCCAAACTCTTGATACTACTTCCTCTTTGATTATTTTCAAAACATGGCCAGATCTGTTGCCATGCAAATTCTCTGACATGGGATCATAATCATATAAAGTATGATATTGATATGGCCTTGACCTTGGTCATTCGGCTTGAAACCTAAGAATGTTCATACTCGTTGACAAGTAAGCTTAAAATCATCTAAATTTCACCACATACACTTTTAGACCTAAAAGGGGGAAATTACATCGAGGTCCATACATTTAGCACAAAGGACCCTAAAATTAAGCAAGGAAAATATTCGGGTTCAGCTCCTTCTCAAGAGAATAGCTGATAGAGCCATACTCTTCATACTATTTCATCTTCGATTGTGTTCAAAATATGGCTAAATTTGTCGACATGCAAATTATTGGATATGGGATCATGAGCATAAAGTACGATGTAGATATGGCCTTGACCTTGGTGGTTCGTCTTTAAATACAAGAATGCTTCATACTCGTTAAGAACTAAGCTTAAATTTGTTTAAATTTCACCACATACTTTCAGGTTAGAAATTTACACGGTTGATCGGAGTACATTTTACATCAGGGACCTCAAAAAAGCAATAAATTACATTGAGCTCCATATACATTTAGCATAAAGGACCCTATAAGAAAATAAATCTGGTTCGGCTCATTCTCGAGAGATCAGCTGATCTGAGCCGAACTCTTAATACTACTTCCTCTTTGATTGTTTTCAAAACATGGCCAGATCTATTGCCACGCAAATTCTCTAACATGGGATCATCATCATATAAAGTATGATGTTGATATGGCCTTGACATTGGTCATTCGGCTTGAAATCCAAGAATGCTCATACGCATTGACAAGTAAGCTTAAAATCGGCTTAATTTCACCACTTACACTTTTAGACCTAACAAAAGGGGGAAAATTACATCGAGGTCCATAGATTTAACACAAAGGACCATAAAATTAAGAAGGAAAACAGTCGGGTTTAGCTCCTTCTTTAGAAAGTAGTTGATCGAGCCATACTCTTCATACTACTTCATCTTAGATTGTTTTGAAAATATGGCCAAATTTGTCGGCATACAAATTCTTGGATATGGGATCATCAGCATAAAGTATGATGTAGATATGGCCTTGAACTTGGTTGTTCGTTTTGAAATACAAGAATGGTTCATAATCGTTGAAAACTAAACTTAAATACATTTAAATTTCACCACTTACTTTTAGGTTAGAACTTTACATGGTCTTGACCTCGAAAAAGTATATGATGTAGAGATATGGCCTTGACCTTGTGGTCGTTTGGCTTGAAATCCAAGAATCTTCATACTCATTGACAACTAAGCATATATTCATTTAAATTTACCACTTACTTTTAGGTTAACATTTTACATGGTCGGTGGGAGTACATTTTACATCAAGGACCTAAAAAGGAAAATTATTACATTGAGGTCCATTCATTTATCACAAAGGACCCTAAAAGGAAAACTTTCTGGTTTGCCTCCTTCTCGAGAGATCATCTGATCTGAGCCAAACTCTTCATACTACTTCTTCTTCGATTGTTTCAAAATATGGCCAAATCTGTTGCCATGCAAATTCTCTGATATGGGGTCATCAACATAGAGTATAATGTTGATATGGCCTTGACCTTGGTCGTTCGGCTTGAAATCCAAGAATGTTCATACCCGTTGACAAGTAAGCTTAAATTCATTTAAATTTCACCACTTACACTTTTTGGTTAGAATTTTAAATGGATGGTGGGAGTACATTTTACACAAAGGACATAAAAAAGGGAAAATTACATCGAGGTCCATACGTTTAGCACAAAGGACCCTAAAACCAAGAAAGGAAAATCGTCGCGTATAGCTCCTTCTCGAGAGAGCAGCTCATCCACGCATACTCTTCATACTAGTTTTGACTAAGGTATATGTCCCGAGGGAGCAAGATTCTTCAATTAATTAACATGGCAAGTGGATGTGTATTTGTTACACCAAGGATCTCAAAAAATGAAAAATACATCCAAGTCCATACATTTAGCACAAAGGACCCTAAAGTCAAATACTTGAAAATTTTGGTAACATGGTCTATAGAAACGAGGGGGAAGTTTCTAGAATGATGGAGAAGTGTGTTTTGAGGTTTGTGCATATAGCATTTCATTGTGATGAAGACTATCAATAGAATCTTCTAGATGCTAGAATGGAAAAGAAGATCCAACGACTGGAAATGTTGGGATTCGTAAGTCTAGATCCAACAATTAATATCCAAAGTTTTTCGTACACCATATAGTGTTAAGATAGTGGTAATTGTAAGACTAGTATGATGTTAATGCTGCCATTGTCTATCAGTACCTTTGAGAACCTTACATTAATGCTAGGCCCAATGAACGTCGGGTCCAGCACCAACGCATATGAACTAGGGCTTGGCATAAGCTTGGGATGATCCTTTATGCTCCAGGTGATTTCCTGATCAGACCAAGGCATGTACCTCATCACTGCAGGCATCACTGCATTCACCTCCATATGCCTACGATGCAAGCTTTTTCTATCTGTGTCCTCAGTGGTGAACACACAATAGCTCTGATGATGCTCTCTGTACTCATTTCTCCCCTCATTTCTGGGGTACCTCTGATCCGGCTGATGCTGATTTTCCACTTGATGCACTGCATCCCTTCTCTCATTGTTATCATACCTCGGCGGAGGGGGAGGCAACATTAGCTGTTGCATGTTCGCTCCAGAGAGCAATTTCTGCCGGGGTAACTCCTGCCGAGGCTGATTATTCCGGGGTGCCTGAGCATTCCCCGCGCCACCTTGTTCAATCTTGCGCATCCACTCACATTGCCTCGTCGTATGACCCACCGGGTTACTCGGTTTTGGCATGTGAAACTTACACGGCTGGTCCAACATCGACTCATAAGTATACCTCAGATGATCCTTCTTTTCTTGCCACTGTCTCTTTTGCTCTGGCGTCCAAGTCTTCTTGACTTCGTTTCTCGGATTCCATTGCCCTCCAGTTTTCTGGCGCTGACTGCCCCCTGCTCCGGGCTGATCTTGATTCACAGCCACAACTTATTGCGATCTGTATCGATGATCTGGTCTATCATCTCTTCTTTTTCCTCTGTAGTCATTCCTCCGGGATGATCCGGCTCCATCACTCTGATAGTACTCATCATTTGACTCGTTTGATATGAGCCTAGGTTGAGTCAGATCACCCAAAGCATACGAATCTGCAATTCGGATCATCTCTACCAACGTAGTTGGCATTTTCCTTTGCAACTTTTGCCACAGCTCGCTTGCATATCGGCACTCTTGTGCAAACCATGCTATGGCCTGTGATTCTATCACGCCGTCACACGAGTTTCTCATAGTACACCACCGGGTTAGAAACTCCCGGTCTGTCTCATTAGGTCTTTTCTTGCACATAGCTAGGGTCTGCGGCCTATTTGGCCTCTGATACATACTTGAGAAATTGCTGATGAACATTTCCTCAAAGTCTATCCAGCAGTTGATGCTTCCGGGTGGCAAATTGTTCAGCCATACCCTTGCCGGTCCTTCCAACATCTGGGGTACATATCGTATAACCCATCTCAAGTTGCTAGTGGCAATTTTCACAGCCGTAGCATAGTTTATCAACCAATCCTCCAGCTTGGTACTGCCGTCATACGTCTTCGTGCCCCTGGGTACTTGGAAGTTGGGTACCGGCGGCTCCATCATGATCCAGGGTGCAAAACACGCAGGACCCGGTGGACCTTGACATTCGATCTATTCCAACCTATACAGTCGATCCAGTTTCAACCTGGCATCATCCGGCATCAAATCCCTGCTTCCCAATCTTGACCCTATCACATGATAGTCTGGTCTTGGGTATCCCGCGTTTGCCATTTCCGAGTCTCCATCATTATACCTGTCTTGCTCACGTGGAGTACCTTTCTGTTGCATACCTCGGCCGGCACTTTGCTCTTGCCTTGGTATATTCCGCTGCTGCGGTTGTCCTGCTCCCGCCGAGTTTCGCTGTCCAGCATTGCCGTTGACTGCATTCCCTTGACCGACATTGCCTTGGTCGCGGTTACCTCGGCCAGCTTCACCTCGGCTCACACTCCGTCGATCATCATTTTTCTGTGCTTCTTTTCCTTTCCCTGCCCGTGTTGGGTCATACGGGACGATCTGTTTATTCTGTCTGGCCAAGGTTACTACCTCTTCTCTCCTTGGACCACCATGAGGAGACGATGCGGCTGCAGTGGATTTCTCCGGGTTACCCATCGCCGAATGGACGATCTTGGAGGCTCCAACTCTCTCTGGGTTAGCTCGTAGTAGTTCTTCGTTTTGTCTGTTCGCGATCCGAACCAGTTCGTTAAACCTATCTTGTTGTCTTTGACGGGCTTCACCCGTCAGACCCTCTAACTCGGATGCAGCTGCATCCGCTGCTCTGAGGTTCTTTGCCGGGGTACTGTATCTCGGCAGCCCCACGGACAAACAGTTTTCTGATTCCTCAATTCCAGTATCACCCTCTCTGTTCATCTCGCTCATGAGATTTCTCCCCTTTACTTTTACAACATCAACTTTGTTCGCCTTTGCGTACTCACGCAGCGTCATATTCAACGACTGCTGAGCCGCGACTATTTTCTTTGCGCCCTCTAGTATCTTTTGCCTAGTTTCTTCTAGCTCGGCCTGCGCTCGAGCCGGATCTACTCCTGCTACCACAGGGTTTGCCAAGCTATCCATCGCTTCCCTCAACACATTTTCCGGCCTCTCTAGTGGAGGACCTCTACCTTTCCTTGGTGCCTTAGGCATTACCTCCGGATCTGGCGCTGGATCCTTGCTCGCTCCCGCACCAGGCGCAGGCATCATCACTTCTGCGCGGTCCGGGGAGCGAGCGATACGCGCCCCGCAAGCCACGGTGAGGGGCAGTTCTCTAGCCTCGACGACGTGGCGCGGATGAACGCAAGACACGTCCATAGCAACGTAGACCTTGTGCGCGCCGAGCTTGACGAAGAGGCCGTTGCGCGGAAGTGGGCGCGTGCCGAAGCAACCAGCGTTGTCGCTGACGAAGTCCAACGCTCCAAAGCGCTGAACGAGCCCAGAGACGATGCGTTCGCCGGTGCCGATGAAGTTTCCCGTCTAGATCTTGACCCCTGCTAGCGCCGCTAGCCCCACGGTGGGCGCCAACTGTCGTGGTGGTGTCACGGCAGATGCCATGGATAGGCTAAAGGTGGGGACTAATACACGCTAGGGGAATCTAGGGAGGGATAGTGGAGTGATTCTCCACACAGATGTTTGTATTGCTTTGCTTCCAAGATTACAAATGCTCCTAGAGCTGTATTGGCGAGAGGAGGAAGAAGGAGCTCTCTTACTTTCACCCACAGATCGCACCTAAACCCTAGCCAAATCAGAATAGTGGACCCCCTTCTACTGAAACCCTAGTCCCCCTTTTATAGAGGGAGCTCGGTCTCTGCCTAGGGCATCCGTGGAGGCATATTCCTAAGAATATGCCTCCTGCCAAAGTAGTAAGCCGACCGGGGTGCTCTTCCCCCGCGTCACACATGTAGAGGATACGTGAGCCTCTGCGGCGCCCGCGTAGCCGACATGGGCATCGTCACCCTTGTCGGCCATGCCCCGGTGGTCTTGCCCTTGCTTGCTTCGCTCAGTAGTGCGTACCGGGGCTTCTTTTGACCAGCAAGATTCCTTCCTTCTCCTAGAAGCTAGACGTGACCCGGATCCTAGTTGATCCGGCCACACCTGTTCCTGCATACAAGCAAAACAAGCACTTCCGACTTACTTCTTAAGTCGGTTCAGAATTAGTTAGGTGAACACTCCATGTTTCGGGTTACCCCGTGATTCGGCCTGCCTTGAGGTGACCCGGCCAGCATCCGCTTTGACCTTGCCGAACCTCGGCTAACTCGGCCTTTATACCCCGGCGTGACCCTACCCGGGGGTATCCCCCCAACATGACTCTAGCTGTGATTCATGAAAACAACAGACATGCAATGACATGGTAGATCCTTATGTGGTTCATGAAAACAACAGACATGCAGTGAAACTGGGTGTGATTCATGAATAGAACAGACATGCACTGACACTTGGTGTGGTTCATGAAAAGAACAGACATGCAATGACATTGGTGGGCCCATCCTTATGTGGTTCATGAAAAGAACAGACATGCAATGACACTGGTGGATCCTTATGTGGTTTGTTTAGAAGAACAGACATGCAATGACACTGGTTGTGGTTCATGAAAAGAACACACATCCAATGACACTGGTGGATCCTTATGTGGTTTGTTTAGAGGAACACGCATGCAATGACACCGGTGGATCCACGTGTGGTTCATGAGAAGAACACACATCCAATGACTCTAGTAGATCCTTATGTGGTTCATGAAAAGAACAGACATGCAGTGAAACTGGGTGTGGTTCATGAAAAGAACAGACATGCACTGACACTAGGAGTGGTTCATGGAAAGAACAGACAAACACTAACACTGGTGGATCCTTATGTGGTTTATGGAAGGAACAAACATGCAATCACACTAGGTGGATCCATATGTGGTTTATGGAAGGAACAAACATGCAATCACACTAGGTGGATCCATATGTGGTTTATGGAAGGAACACACATGCAATGACACTGGGTGTGGTTCATGAAAAGCATAGACATGCAATGACATTGGTAGATCCTTATGTCGTTCATGAATAGAACAGACATGCAATGACACTGGTGGATCCTTATGTGGTTTGTTTAGAGGAACATACATGCAATGACTCTAGCCGTGGTTCATGAAAAGAACAGACATGCAATAACACCGGGTGTGGTTCATGAAAAGAACAGACATGCAATGACTTATGTGGTTTGATTAGAAGAACACACATGCAATGACACTGGGTGTGGTTCATGAAAAGAACAGACATGCAATGACACTGGTGGATCCTTATGCGGTTTGTTTAGAAGAACACACATGCAATGACACTGGGTGTGGTTCAAGAAAAGAACAGACATGCAATGACACTGGTGTATCCTTATGTGGTTCGTTTAGAGGAACAGACATGCAATCACACTAGGTCGATCCATATGTGGTTAATGGAAGTAAAATACATGCAATGACTCTAGCTGTGATTCATGAAAAGAACAGACATGCAATGACACTGGTGGATCCTTATGTAGTTCATGAAAAGAATAGACATGTAATGACACTAGTGGATCCTTATGTGGATTGTTTAGAAGAACACACATGCAATGACACTTGGTGTGGTTCATGAGAACAACACACATCCAATGACACTAGTGGATCCTTATGTGGTTTGTTTAGAGGAACATACATGCAATGACACTAGGTGGATCCACATGTGGTTTATAGAAGTAAAATACATGCAATGACATGGTAGATCCTTATGTGGTTCATGAAAAGAACAGACATGCAGTGAAACTGGGTGTGGTTCATGAATAGAACAGACATGCACTGACACTGGGTGTGGTTCATGAAAAGAACATACATGCAATGACACTGGTGGGCCCATCCTTATGTGGTTCATGAAAAGAACAGACATGCAATGGCACTGGTGGATACTTATGTGGTTTGTTTAGAAGAACACGCATGCAATGACACTGGGTGTGGTTCATGAGAAGAACAGACACGCAATGACAGTGGTGGATCCTTATGTGGTTTGTTTAGAGGAAAAGACATGGAATCACACTAGGTGGATCCATATGTGGTTTATGGAAATAAAATACATGCAATGACTCTAGCTGTGATTCATGAAAAGAACAGACAGGCAATGACACTGGTGGATCCTTATGTGGTTTGTTTAGAAGAACACACATGCAATGACATTGGGTGTGGTTCATGAGAAGAACACACATCCAATGAGACTAGTGGATCCTTATGTGGTTTTTTTAGAGCAATAGACATGCAACGACACTAGGTGGATCCACATGTGGTTTATGGAAGTAAAAGACATGCAATGACACTGGAAGATCCTTATGTGGTCCATGAAACGAACAGACATGCAGTGAAAGTGGGTGTGGTTCATGAATAGAACAAACATGCACTGACACTGGGTGTGGTTCATGAAAAGAACAGACATGCAATGACACTGGTGGGCCCATCCTTATGTGGTTCATGAAAAGAACAGACATGCAATGACACTGGTGGATCCTTATGTGGTTTGTTTAGAAGAACAGACATGCAATGACACTGGGTGTGGTTCATGAAAAGAACACACATCCAATGACACTGGTGGATCCTTATGTGATTTGTTTAGAGGAACACGCATGCAATGACACCGGTGGATCCACGTGTGGTTCATGAGAAGAACATACATCCAATGACTCTGGTAGATCCTTATGTGGTTCATGAAAAGAACAAACATGCAGTGACACTGGTGGGCCCATCCTTATGTGGTTCATGAAAAGAACACACATGCAATGACACTAGTGGATCCTTATGTGGTTTGTTTAGAAGAACACACATGCAATGACACTTGGTGTGGTTCATGAAAAGAACACACATCCAATGACACTGGTGGATCCTTATGTGGATTGTTTAGAGGAACACGCATGCAATCACACCGGTGGATCCACGTGTGGTTCATGAGAAGAACACACATCCAATTACTCTGATAGATCCTTATGTGGTTCATGAAAAGAACAGACATGCAGTGGAACTGGGTGTGGTTCATGAAAAGAACAGACATGCACTGACACTAGGAGTGGTTCATGAAAAGAACACACATGCAATGACACTGGTGGATCCTTATGTGGTTTATGGAAGGAAACAACATGCAATCACACTAGGTGGATCCATATGTGGTTTATGGAAGTAACACACATGCAATGACACTGGGTGTGGTTCATGAAAAGAACAGACATGCAATGACACTGGTAGATCCTTATGTGGTTCATGAAAAGAACAGACATGCAATGATACTGGTGGATCCTTATTTGGTTTGTTTAGAGGAACATACATGCAGTGACTCTAGCCGTGGTTCATGAAAAGAACAGACATGCAATGACACCGGGTGTGGTTCATGAAAAGAACAGACATGCAATGACTTATGTGGTTTGTTTAGAAGAACACACATGCAATGACACTGGGTGTGGTTCATGAAAAGAACACACACGCAATGACACTGGTGGATCCTTATGTGGTTGGTTTAGAGGAACAGACATGCAATCACACTAGGTGGATCCATATGTGGTTTATGGAAGTAAAAGACATGCAATGACTCTAGTTGTGATTCATGAAAAGAACAGACATGCAATGACACTGGTGGATCCTTATGTGGTTCATGAAAGGAACAGACAGGCAATGACACTGGTGGATCCTTATGTGGTTTGTTTAGAAGAACACACATGCAATGACACTGGGTGTGGTTCATGAGAAGAACACACATCCAATGGCACTGGTGGATCCTTATGTGGTTTGTTTAGAGGAACAGACATGCAATGACACTGGGTGGATCCACATGTGGTTGATGGAAGTAAAAGACATGCAATGACACTGGTAGATCCTTATGTGGTTCATGAAAAGAACAGACATGCAGTGAAACTGTGTGTGGTTCATGAATAGAACAGACATGCACTGACACTGGGTGTGGTTCATGAAAAGAACAGACATGCAATGACACTGGTGGGCCCATCCTTATATGGTTCATGAAAAGAACAGACATGCAATGACACTGGTGGATCCTTATGTGGTTTGTTTAGAAGAACACACATGCAATGACACTGGGTGTGGTTCATGAAAAGAACACACACACAATGCCACTGGTGGATCCTTATGTGGTTTGTTTAGAGGAACAGACATGCAATCACACTAGGTGGATCCATGTCTGGTTTATAAGAAGAACACACATCCAGTGAACTCTAGTGGATCTATCTTGGCATAATTTGATGTATTCCACGATGTATTTCATTGTATAAGACACTTTCCATTTTTACACTACTCAGATTTGCCCTTGGTTTTATGTGGTACTACTTAGTTTTTCCCACCCCCTCTCTATCTTTCGTAGAAGCCCAAAACTGTGCTCATGATGTCTGCTACTCCCTGATTGGTTGTCACAGTTGTCACGCGGATCGTGCGCACCAACCGTTGATTCTGTGCGATCCAACGATGATCGTTGCACACCTCGTGCGCTTCATAGTACAACGTGAGACAGCACGGATGTCTCCCTCCGCGAGACTTCTACAGGAAGGAACACGATGCCTTCCATGGAAAAAGTCGTCGAGCGGTCATGTCAAGTTTAATCAAGTCTAAAAAGCCTACTAATGCTACTACAACTCATGCACAGGGCAACGGGGTCATCGAGTGCACGGTTGTCGACGGGACGCTGCAATTTAATGCCACTTGATTTTAATCAGACATGTCCCATTTATACGCAGCGCTCTCAATCTCACTTCCAACTGGGCCCTAACGCTAGTAAATTCCATGAGTCAAGGGCCCCCCTCGAGTAGATCTAACGTTGCTAGAAATAAGTTCCGCGCCACTTGCATGCAGTGGAATCGAGGTCTGCCATGAGCGTGTTTTAAATGCAGCTCTAAAGTGGAGATCGTGGCTTTTTCAAAAAAAAAGGGAACCAAAAAAAGGGTGGAGATCGTGGTAGCCCCCCGCCCACCACACGTGTCCACTCGAGGACTACGAACGGTTCGGTGTTTATAACCCCCCTCGACCTTCTTCTTCCATGAGCTCGTGTCATTTTCCCCCAGTCTGTCTAGTCCCAAGACCTCAATCTACACTTGCCGCACGCGTAGAATCTCCCTCGTTTGCACTACCTCCTTCCCTTGGTAAGCCATGAAGCGTACGCGTGGAGAAGATCCAGAGGTGAAGCCAGTTGAAGGCGAAGCAGCAGATGGCTCGGCCGTCGCCAAGCAGACGGAGGCGTCTTCTCTGGGCACGAACGCCGCTCGTCACCGCACCGTCGAGGGTGTGAACTCATCCGTCCAACCAGTAGCCGTCGCCAACGAGCAGCAGGTGGTAGCCGTCGCCGCCGAGCAGCAGGTGGTAGCCATCGCCGCCGAGCAGCCGGTAGTAGCCGTCACTACCGAGCAGTAGGTGGCCGACAACGTCGTGGTGCCAGTGGCAGATCTGGATGGGGGACAGGCGGCAGGCGGAGGCAATCCGGTGATCTACATCGACGGCCCCATCGACGTTCAAGAAATCTTCAATGCAATCGCGGAGAATGATGAGTTCGAGGAGGAGGTCCCTGATGAGGAATCCGAGGTACTACATTGCTAGCTTCTCTAGTCCCAGCCGCAGTTTTCACTGTCCATACATAGGATTTGCTCAATCTTGTACAGATTCTTTTGCTCTTGAAGTAGGGTAGTATATATATGATTCAATCGGTTGATTGATGCATCTGCCATCTAGTCACAAAACCCCAATCCGTCTAGTCACAAAACCCCAATCTGCTCATCTGCCATCTAGTTGAGTTTGCTAGTTGAGTGTTGATTTGTATTGTTTCTAATCTATGAATGCGTTGTATGATGCATTTGTATATCCCTGAATATTGTTTGGTACGATTACATTTCAATTTCTTATTGTGGCCAATGATTCAAATTTTCCCCAAAGAGAGGCAGACACATTGGTGTCAAATTTTTACAGGGTTGAGTGAGCGAACCTAGGGCCATGTACAAGATCAATATAAGTTGTGCAATTGTTACTTGGTTCGCTTACGCCATCTCTGTAGAAACTTATGAGGCTGCAATATTTATTCTACATTCATAGAACTATGATATTTGAATTATATATTCCATGCATTCATAGTGTATAAGAATTACATTTTAGTTTGTCACTGAGGCCAATGATTGAAATTTGCCCCAAAAGAGTTCAAGGGGAGACACGTATGACGGTGTCATGTTTTAGGGATGGGTTGGTGAACCTGTGGCAGCAATGCACACAAACAATATAGGTTGTGCTGTTGCCTGTTGGTACTTTGGTTCCCCAACTCCATCTCTGGAACAAATTATGAGGCCCTTGATTTATTCTCATATGGAACTACATATGATCCTTGAATTGTTTCTGATCTTTTAATTATTGGTATGATGCATATGTATATGAATGGTTTTGATCATAAGTATTTTTAACATGTACCTGAAGATTAATTGTTTGGTTTTTTATTTATAATTACAATATTTAGGCTTGTTTTTGTACCTGACTATGTATATCCCTGAATAATGTTTTGTATGATTACATTTCAGTTTCTTATTGTGGCCAATGACTCAAATTTGCCCCAAAAGAGAGGCAGACACATCGGTGTCATATTTTTTCAGGGACGAGTTAGTGAACCTGGGGCGATGTACAAGAACAATATAGGCTGTGCAATTGTTACTTGGTTCACTTACGCCGTCCCTGTAGAAACTTATGAGGCCTTAATCTTTATTCTACATTCATAGAACTATGATATTCGAATTACCTATTCAATGCATTCAGTGTATAAGAATTACATTTTAGTTTGTCACCGAGGCCGATGATTGAAATTTGCCCCAAAAGAGTTCAAGGGGAGACATGTATGACGGTGTCGTGTTTTAGGGATGGGTTGGTGAACCTGAGGCAGCAATGCACACAAATAATATAGGTTGTGTTGTTGGTACTTTGGTTCTCCAACTCCATCTCTGAAACAAATTTTGAGGCCCTAGATTTATTCTCATATGGAACTACATATATGATCCTTGAATTGTTTCTGATCTTTTAATGATTGGTATGATGCATATGTATATGAATGGTTTTGATCATAAGTATTTTTAACATGCACCTGAAGATTAATTGTTTTGTTTTTATTTATAATTACAATATTGAGGCTTGTTTTTGTACCTGACTATGTATATCCCTGAATAATGTTTTGTACGATTACATTTCAATTTCTTATTCTGGCCAATGATTCAAATTTGCCCCAAAAGAGAGCCAGACACATTGATCTCAGATTTTTTCGGGGACGAGTTAGTGAACCGGGGGCGATGTACAACAACAATATAGGCTGTGCAATTGTTACTAGGTTCACTCACGCCGTCCCTGAATAAACTTATGAGGCCGCAATCTTTATTCTACATTTATAGAACTATGATATTTGAATTATCTATTCCATGCGTTCATAGTGTATAAGAATTACATTTTAGTTTGTCACCAAGGCCGATGATTGAAATTATCCCCAAAAGAGTTCAAGGGGAGACACGTATGATGGTGTCGTGTTTTAGGGATGGGTTGGTGAACCTGAGGCAGGAATGCACACAAACAATATAGGTTATGCTGTTGGTACTTTGGTTCGCCAACTCCATCTCTGAAACAAATTATGAGGCCCTAGATTTATTCTCATATGGAACTACATATATCATCCTTGAATTGTTTCTGATCTTTTAATGATTGGTATGATGCATATGTTATGAATGGTTTTGATCATAAGTATTTTTAACATGCACCTGAAGATTAATTGTTTGGTTTTTTATTTATAATTACAATATTGAGGCTTGTTTTTGTACCTGACTATGTATATCCCTAAATAATGTTTGTACGATTACATTTCAATTTCTTATTGTGGCCAATGATTCAAATTTGCCCCAAAAGAGAGGCAGACACATCGGTGTCAGATTTTTTCAGGGATGAGTTAGTGAACCTGGGGCGATGTACAACAACATTACAGGTTGTGCAATTTTTACTTGGTTCGCTGACTCCATCCCTGAAGAAACTTATGAGGCCACAATCTTTATCCTACATTCACTCTGATGCAATTATTTATCATTGTGTTGAGATGAAATGATATATGAACCAATTAATCTATTGCTGAGATGCTTTATCTTTGATATCCACGGATATATTGTCTTACATGTTGTTAATTCTTGAGTTGTAATATAATTCAATCATATGTATGAGTTCTAAGTTATGTTCTTAAAAATCAACAGGAGGATGATGATGATGTGGACGATAGCAAGATATCCAGGGACAACAAGAGCCGCTACGTGCTGAGGCAGTTACGGTGTGGGCAAATCTGTTTTCACCGTAGGGGGAGACTGTTTTGCCCATTATGTGGCAGAGCAATCAACGTGGACCTCGACAGCATGATCTAGCATGCGGACGGCGTTGGCAGAGGCGGAGGCAGCCATAGGCCGATTACCTTAGCGCGGCACGCAGCCTATGGCAAATTCCTCCGGGAGCATGTCAGGATTGGCCTGTATCTCATCGACTAGGCTGTCGCTGCCTCCTGCTGATAAACCCATGCCCTGCTAGGCGTCTCCTTGTCCCGGCCTCCTGCTGCATCCCATGCTTTTATTTTGTTCTAGTTAATTATTACTTGTGTGTGGCATGTAAGACAATATATCCGTGGTGTCTCTGGTGAACCTTCTATATTAATCTACTCCTTTATATGGAGTGCCTTAAAGTTTCTAGTGTTCAATTATATTTACTGATCATGCTCATGCACACTACAAAATATTTCTAGTGCTCGATTATATTATAATTGTCAAGAAATACATCAATAAGTTAAATTGGTCGAAATTTTATATTGAAGTAACTAAATGTATCACACACATAATAAACTAGAAACTAAAATCTAGTTCAAACACATAATGTATCACCACCACTTGTTGTCGTCCTTGACTTGCTTCCCCTTCAGCTGCTTGATGTCGCCACCATCCCAAGATCCCTGCTCGTCCTGAAACCGCTTTCTGTCCTCCTCGCGCTTCTTCTCCCGGGCTAGCTTGCAACCAGTGCATAGCTCTCTCGCAAAAAACCCTGCCTTAACCATCCCATCTTTCATGGTAATGAGCTTACTATACAACTCGTACGCCATGTAGGCGTCTCTGGCTGCATACTCGAGGCGCACCTGGCTCATCGGCTTCCACTCCCTGTAGTCGTAATCGAGTCGCTTCAATTTCTTCAGTTTTTCATAGGATTTATCGATGATTTCCGCTGCCAGATCACCCATGCCATCCTTCGTTGGGTATGATTTGATCTTGTACATATTTTGGATGTCGATGTGGTGCCCCTTTGAGATTTTTATCAACGCACGAGAAAGCATTATTGTGTCATTTGTGATATCCACGCTAGTGAAAGTTATCCCTTTCCTACACAAGAACTCGACCAGAGCCGGACAACGCATCTCAGTTGGTTTACTCCTGCACTTAGATGGTTATAGGGGTGTAAGGGAACAAGGGATGTAGAAGTGGTGATCTCAAATTTAAATTGCACATACCTGCAGAAGTGGTAAACGAGGACCTCCTCATGTATGGCGATTTGAACGACAGCGATCTCTTGTGGAGGATTTTTTTGCTTATTTGCACGGGTGTACTCCAAGTCTAGCCCCACAAACTTGTCCTTCTCTTTCTTAAGCAATTGCTCAAACCTGGCGAGAGTTGTCTCCACAATCGCTTCATCATTTGTGTACACCACTGTCAAAGTCATGGTGCCATGGGCAGGGACCAAGTGGGTCTCTGTTGTGCGTTTCCCATCGTCCATGCCTGCAAGGAAATGGGTGAAAGGAACTGCCTACAAGGAACTGCCTGCAAGAGGAAGAAGAAGATGAACCGACGGTTCCAGAACAGTGGAAGAAGAAGCGCCCAGGAAAAACTGCAGAGGAATGACTGAGGAAGAGGAATGACTCCAGAAGAAACGTGGTAACTGCAACTTTCGGTTCGAGAACTCACCGTGGTTACGTGGAGATCGTGCAGTGCCGCTGATTCAACAAGTGGGCCAGTTCCTGCGAGAATATGAAATTAGCTGTGCATTTTTCTATGCGAGAAATTGAGAGAAGTCATTTATATTTTGTCTTTCATAATTAAACACAATGAAGTTGGTATAGCCCAAGAGATTTGAACAAAAGAGATTTGCTAGTTTAACATACAACAACACTTACAGGCCCAACATGGCAGAACTTGGAGAGCCCCAGAACTTGAGCTACCACAGAGACCTCGGCAGAGGTGGCAGAATTGGTGCGGGTGCAACCACGGCGACGACGAGCTCGGATTCTAGAGGAGGAAAAAAAAAGGGGCATGGTCGACAAGGTGATAGATCTCACCGGGAACCAATTCTCGTCCCCGACCGTGCCATGGGTGCGTCCACGGTGAGGGCGAGCTCCGACTCGGGATGGGGAGGAGAGCGGGGCCGAGCAACTTTGTCACTTCCCAGCTCTACGCCATGGCCGCGACCACAGATTGCCGCTCCGGGGAAGAAAACGAGTAATGGAGGCGCCAAAGCTACAAGCCTACACGGAGGACAGCTGGGCCGAGCAGGTTCGTCCACGTCCCAGCTCCGCGCCATGGCTGCGATGCCTCACAGATTGCCGCTCCGGGGAAGAAGACGCGTAATGGATGCAGGCGCCAACGCTACAAGCCTAATTGACAGCTAGGCGACGGGAGCGACAAGAGCGACATAACGGCGAGAACTGACCGGGGGGGCCCAACTTGACGGCCGTTAGCTTGATATTTTGTATTGAAACATAAAGTTGAATTCGTGCCGAAAAAGACCCTCTGAGTATTTGGCACACCAACTATAGTCATCGCGGATGATATTAGGGAACTCGGGTACCGCGTTGCCTGGACACCCCAACTTTCGGGCCGCAAGATGATATTCTCTCCTGGGAGGACCCCCAAAGCACCTTCACACGTAACGATCCCATCAGGTCAGATAACTCTACCACTTCAGGGTCGTATCTACCAAGGATTACATCAAACTCGTCATAGAAGTTTTCTGTGCCATCGTCTAATTTTGCAGTATAATTCGCGACACCAATACGAACGATTACTTTGCCATCATTAGGTTCTTCAGGACAGAAACCTCCGAGAGGTTCGAGAGATGGAGCGGCACCATCAGACCCAGCCCCAATGCCACCGCCTCCATCACCAGCGTCAGGATCAACCTCGATGGAAGTACCAGGACCAGTAGCAAGGCGAGGGCCCTTAGCAGCGGGAGCTACATTACATGGTGGACAGGCAGGGCCCCTTCTAACTGTAGCCACAATAGGATCAGCTACTGCCATGCCACCTCGATGATCAGGAGCACTTCCCACAACAGTAGTGTTTCGAGTGCTAGCAGAGTCCAAACCATGAGCTGGCTTTAGACCAGCTCCTCGCTGAACCCGAGCACGGGTTCGAGGAGGAGAGAAGGCATCAGTCTTTGCAACAACAGTGGGGCAGCCTCCGGAAGCCTTAGTTTGCTCAATTGCGGCAGGGATTGGGTCAACAGCGTCCAAATCAACAACAACACGAGGACGACCAGTACCAGCAGATTCTAGAGCACGGGTTTGCACAACTTGAGGAAGGTTTCGAGGAGAAGCAGAAAACAAGGCGGTGGTCTTGGCAATAACAGCGGGGCAGCCTCCGGATGCCTTAGTTTGCTCAACAGCGGCATGGATTGGGTTAGCAGCAGCCGCAGCAACACGGGCACGGGGAAGGGGACGACCAATACCAGTAGACTCTAGAGCAGAGTTTTCCACAATGGCAATATGGGGACTCCTACGAGGAGGTTGCCTGGCAGAAGCATGTCGCGGACGAGGAACCACATTTTGCTCAACAACAGCAGGGGTTCGAGTTAGACCTCCCTGTCCAATAATAGCTGGGCGACTCCGAGTAGCAGGAGCTTCCTCATCCACTATGTTACACAACAGCATAACCACGCGAAGCCTAACATGTTGTTTCATCAACCCAATTAGCTGACTGTCACACACTATAGGAACCATGAAGCCTCGGTCATCAACGAGGTTGAACCGTGCAGTCTGCTCTGGCCTCATTTCAGCAAGTTCACGCACAACAGCAACCAAACCAGGGACAAATGGATCTGCCACCCAAAATTTAATGAGGTAGCCTCTTTCCCGAAATAGCAAAGAGAAGAGTAGCTCACCCGAAATTAGCCAGAAGTACTTCTTCCTCGACAAATGGATTTGCCATCCTCCGTGCTGCTCAGCTCATCGGAGGTAGAGGCGGGCTAGATCGTCGCAACAGCTGGCACGACATTCGGCATTAGGGCTCGATAGCAGCGAGTAGGCGCAGCAACTTGGCGCCGGAAGTCAAATGCCCGAAGAGATCATTCTGGTTGGAGAGGGGATTTCGACGACGCCAATGCTAGGGTTCATGCGAAAGGAGGGAGGGGTGGATTTGTGAATTTGGTCAACGCACGATGCTCCTTTAGTATCTCGTTTCGCCTACGTGGTTGCTGCGTTGGCGCTCGCGTCACGGAAATATTACTAACTGAGGGTCCCGACCGTCTACTTCACGGGGCAGTTTCACGGCATGTTTGGATTTGGTAGGGGTGAGACGAGTTTGCATAGAAATGTCCCCTCTCGGTAGTTGACGGTCCAACTTTTCGAAATGCGGTAATTTCAGGCAACTTAGGTACCGCCATGCACTAGTCTGTCAACTTTGGTACCGCAGACGAACAAGCCCGTTTGTAGGGTATGGGCACACTTTTATACCCATGGGTAATACCCATACCCTTACCCGTTAAGTCATGGGTACGGGCACGGGTAGATAGAACCATACCCTACCCATTTAAACTGACATAGTAGTAAAACTTACCTGTAGAGTTACAACCTATGGGGCCGAGCAACCTATGGAAGAGTATGATACCGTGACTTCTAAACTTTGATAATTTTCATGGGTACGGGCATGGGTAAAGTTTTATACCTACGAGTACGGGTATGGGTAAAATTTTCTATCCATTAACTAAACGGGAATGGGTATGATATTTCTCTACCCTACTCATATCCTACCCATTGCCATCCTTACTTCGTGCTCATTGATTAATGCAACCACATTTTTCTTTAGGTTTTTTGAAAGTTGTTCGGTTATGCACACATAGCATATTCTATGAAGTACAGTAGTGCAACATACGTATATCACAATTAATTAGTTGAGCTAATCACTATTATTCTTATTTAAAAAGAAAAATTATTGGGTTTTAGAGCATGTCCAACAACCTTTTTGTGTTGAATTGCTAAAATCTGACTCTAGGAAGAGGAGCATGACGGTTTATCAATGGAACACAATTTCCAATTTCCTATTCTTCCTATAAGTATTCATTAGTGTTTTCCCTTCCTAGCAAAAATCATGTCTACATGACAATGACATGTGGAGTCAACCACTCGGCCACCTAATAAATAAATCCCCTTTATCGATAAATTTTGAATCACTATGGCTGGGAGTGTTCAACCTTATATTTAAAAGAAAATTTTGTGAACCCACTATTCCACTAATGTGAATAATATAGTGCGCCTGAGCAACGAAATCAATGACACCCATAAGGTAAGCTCATTAAAAAACAAGAAGAAATGTGGGGTTGCTAGGCCCCAGAAGTAATCTATCCTCACAACTCATATTGTCCATTCACGCTCATTGATACATGCAGTATTGTTTATCCTTAACATTATCCGAAAGTTGTTCAGTCATGCACATATATCATCATCGCCAATGTTTTCGAATTATCTCTACTACTATAATGGAGCAGTTTTGAATTAGATCCATAACACCAATCCTGACTATTGGGCTGTTAGATCCAATAGTCTAGAGTAGCCGGATTCATGTTGAAGGAGTAGTACCTAGAGCAAACTCCACCATGTTCTAGAACCATCATGTCACCCCCTTCCCCCCCGCGCAAAAAAGTTCATAGAACAGTAGGTTGTATTCTCAATATGTGTAGATGGTTATTATTAATATACTTAATGTATGCCTTTTTCTATAATAAGACTATTGGTTAAAAACAACTTAATCTTCGTTAAAGAGCGTGGATTTACTGCCAAGGGGGATAGCTGTCCCCAGCCAACACCATACGATGTGTGCTGAGATCTGCACTGCCCGCTCGATGTTAGTTACCAGCGGTGGCATAGTAATCGGCGATAAGTGAACGCATCGAAAGTCGTGCCATGTCAAAAGCCTAAGCGTGCATGGTCTGCAATAGGCGCCGACCACTATTTGGGGGCAGACACGAAAAACAGTGTACACTATAATAACGTGTGTAGATTTTTTGTCATGATACTCGGTGTCAGGCTGTTTTTGTGTTAGAAGCGAATATATGACTTTTATCATGCATAGTCAGCATGGCTCGTGGACACCTAATGACTAAACCACTAGCCGATCTTCCCGAGCCAGCGGTAGATATTTTTTTTAAAGCCATTAACCACAACCACTGTCCATGCACACACGCACTCAATTTTTTTGGAGTTTTGCCTAACACCCCGCCACCTTGGGCTACGTGCTTGCATGCACACTGCCCCTCATTCATACAAGCACTTTCACCCTGCCACCTTGGGCTACGTGCTTGCATGCACACTGCCCCTCATTCATACAAGCACATTCACGAGCAAAACACAAACACAAAGCACCGGTGCTAGCGTTACGTTGCCAGTACCAGGTCACCAACATAAGGCCAATTACATACCCCTATATCCAAGCCACAAGACTGTCACCAGTGTACACAAAGGGACAAAAAAACAGTCGCACGCTACCCAAGCTGACAAGCCAAACATGCATGCCTACATGACTTCAGCATAATAAAAAGACATAAGGTTGTATAGGCTATGTTGCCTAACATAATAACAAACAAAAAAGAAATTCTTGGACTGTTATGCCATGTATAAAGTATGTGTACACTTGGAACTCACTACTATTGTATTCTGACGTGCTCTCGGTAGTCAGTTTTTATAGATTGCTTAATCGGGATCATCAGTAATGCATCTCGTAAGCTTATTTTGCACGTATCTTAATGCGGCGAATTAGACTGCATCCACATGGAGGGCAGCTATCCCCCTTGGCAGCGGACTATTAACCCTTCGTTAAATTATATTTCATACAGTATATACGAATGTGGCACATGCCTTTTACTAGTAGGAAGTACTGTGTGACTTCTTGCAAATCTTACCACTATATATTGTACGAGTAACTTTGAACAATGAAAATTCAATCAAGGCTGGCAAATCCCAACAATGTTAACTCTTGGATCTTTTTTTCCATTCTAGCACGTAGAAGATTCCATCGATAGTCCTTAGCACAATGAACGCTATGCAAAAACCACAAAGATTCTAATGACATGTTATACATTTAATTATCTTAGCATACCCTAGTATATAGTGTATGAATAACTTTGAACGATAATTGTTGGATCAACACTACTAGAAAAAAGCTAATCTGTGGCGCACCTATTTTCCCCTTCCGTGGCGCACTAGGGGTGCGCCACGACTTCTACGCTACGGCTAAAAAGTGCCCGTAGCACACTGCCGGGTGCGCTACAGGAATCTCGACATATTAGTGGCGCACAACACAGTGCGCTACCACTGTTTTTCCTGTGGCGCATGACAAGTGCGTTGCTAGTATGTAGTTAGTAGTAGCGCACTGGCTGGTGCGCCACTACGGTTATTCCTGTGGCGCATGACGTAGTGCGCTACTAGTAGCTGACCAGGTGCGTCACCAACGTGGTGCGCCACTAACAACGTATATGTGCGCCACGGCTTAGCTTTTCAAAAAACAAAAAAAAATACTCAATACAGATGATATTCAATATATATTATATACAATACAGCTGATATACACAGATATACAGTACAGAAATAAATACACAGATATACAATACAGAAATAAATACACAAACAAGATAGAAACAAATAAATATAGATAAGTCACATACATAAATACACATTATAAGCTATATTATTTCGATCAAGTTACAAAGTAGCTAGTGATGACATGAATACATGTCTCAACCAAGTTAGAGCTCGCGGAAGCTCGCCTAGACATCTAAAGTAGGAACATACATGACAGACAACCAAGGACAATAACCATCACCACGACGGAGGTATAGGTCTTCATTCGGTTCCTCGTCCTAACTCCCGCTAGATAGCGCGCGTATCTAGCTTCCTCCTCCACCATAGTATTGTACCCTTTGTAGCTATTGCCACTGAAACGGTGCACCTCTCTCCGGCAGTCTTCCCAATCATCATAGACTCCAGGAACCCGTCTCTTGTACACGACGTACCACGTCATCTAAAAGTTGGCAATAATAATTAAATGATGGTGAAAAAACAAGTAAAAGTCGCATATAAAGATATACTTATCAAATAAGGTAACAAAGTAAGCAAAAAATACCAAGTAGTAGCATGTACATGTCGACACACACAAGTACACGTGGGGATAAAGAACTACAACTAGACCAACACATCAAGACTTCTGGCTCGGCTCAGGGAACGGGAGGACGCCTTGTTTCGTCATGAACGCCCTATAGTCACCCTGCATCTTTAGGAGATCTACTACATCACGGTTATTCAGGGGATTGCCTCCGTAGAAGACCCCCCCTGAAGTCATGACATCACGGCTGATGATTGCCCCAAACTGTTGCTGGATGCGATACATCTCTTGTCTAATATCTGAATCATTGATCCTGGCCTTGACTTCGGCCCACCGTTTGAGATGATCTGGCAGCGTAGAATTCTGTTGCTCTAGTAGGAACGCCCTCATGTGATGGAGTGCATAGTAGGCTTCCTTCTGACTGCCTGCCGGCTGCTTCACGCAGGGGAATTCCGTCACATGGGTGAAGACGTGCCTGCCAAACTTGAGCTTCTTACGCACGAAGGTAGCGCCTTCCGCTGAGGCATAGCTAGTGAGAGCATCATCCAGAACTTCCTTGATCTTGTCGTATTTTTTCTTCTTCTCTTGACTCCCCGAGTCGAAATACGTGGCTTGCGAATGTTTCGGCGACAAGAAGATGAGTGTGCAGTGTTGATCTCTGCGCAAAACAATTCAAACGGAATGTGTTGGAAAAAGAATGATGAAAATCTAATAAATCATGTTATGGCGGCGAGTGAATAATGACTTACTCGGGAAAGAAAGGCACGAGAATGTATTCCTTTGTCTTGTTCGCCACCAAGATGCCTTGGAGGTACGAGGCCACGAATCGCCGTTCAATGGCGCTTCCCAAGCAGCCATCACGCATGTAGTAGGGGTCCACTATAGCGATGCCCGGGGTGTTCTCTCTACTGATCTGAATGGCCAGGCTGAGAGAAAACAGGCGTACCATGGTATAGTGCAGTGGATACAGGTGGAACATATTGAATATGTCGTCAAACCGCAGGAAGAACAGATCCGCGGGGACATTATCAACGAAGCCCGATCCTCGTGGCACCTAAACCACGAATACCGGGTGCGAGGGATCTTTCTCCGCAAGAAGGCATCTCTCTATCGTCCGCACACCGTCATGCACACTCCTCATTTCTGAAGTGGCGAGCCGGAGCAATTTCTTAGTTAGCATGGGCTCACCCGCCACATGCATCCTCCACATAATACCCTTTGGTCTTGGTGGCCCGTCCTGAAACCTGATCGGATTCGCAGTTGACGCCACCGGCTGGCTCGAGCTGCGAGATTTTCTTTTCCTGGTCTTCTTGCCTTTTGGGAAGTGGGTAGGCACCGCATTCTGAGCATCGATCGCCCTATGTAGTGTGTCAGGGCTTAGAACAAAGGGCCGGCTGGATGTATCCGCTGGCTCGGTGAAGGTGCAAGCTGGAGGCGTCTCCTGAGAACCAAAGAGACGTTTGTTGCAAGTGGCTTTCTCTGCGGGGCCACCAGCTGGGTCTTCGTTTAGGTCGCCGGGGAAAAGATTAGTGTTGATGAAATCATCGAAGTAATCTTCGTCATCCTCATTCGGATCCTGCGCCATGGTCATGTCAATATGACCAGCCGAACAATCGTGTGGAGGTGACGGTGTGGGGGTCTTGCCATGGCTTGGCGCTGGCACGACAGACAGTGTTGTTGTCTATGGGGTGATGGCCCCGGCCGTCCCCAAACGAATCATGCTCTTTGGCCATAGCAGGAATAAGCCAAGGCAACTTCTGAGGACAGCCGACTCTTCTTCATCCGCTCCTGGGGGTTGAATGGGAGGTTCCAGGTCATCGCAGCCCCTTAGCACCCGATAATTTTAACCCTATGCACGCTATCTGGCATCAGATTTGAGTGGAACGTGCGGTGCAAGGGTTGAATGATGGTACCCTTGGCAACATCCCTCAACTCGTTGTTCACGAAGCTTAAGAGAGTGCATGGAACATCTGTCTGCGAACAACATGTATGGCATTAAAAAGATGCCATAAGAGTAATAAATGGCAAGGCGGTAAACTATTTGGTTTACCGTGATGGCGCGATCTCGGCTAATGTCGAGGCACCGCATACGACGACGGGCGTGCAAGAGACGGAGGGGCTGCTTGATGGCACGGTGCAGGCCACCGATGTATTCTCCCTATCGGTTGAATTAAGCTCCGGTGCCGCGGTGATGGCAGGGGCAGTCATGAATGCTTCCGGCGCCGCCGTGCTAGCGGGTGGAGTCACCAATGCTTCCGGCGCCGCCGTGCTAGCGGGCGTAGACACGAACACATAATTCACCGGGATCGTCGGTGCCGCATTGTTTGAGTGGCTCTTGACCATGCTTGGAATCGGGCACGGTCCTTGTCGACCACCCGCACTCCAGTTCGCTATTGACTCCACCAAGGTAGGCAGGATGGAGATGAGGGTGATTGCCAGGTTGTCTTGGATGATCTATGGGATCCGCGCCACTTGTTCCTTAAGTTCCTGAACCTCGCGGTTTTCCTCGTCGCTCCTTCCCTCCACACGCGTCCTCGGGGGTGGACCAAAATGATCCACCCAATTCTTAGCCCTGAAGCCGGCCAGACGGCCAGCCGACGATGGCTTCTTTGTAACCGGCGTGATTTTCTTGGCCGGTTCATTGCCCTATTAAAAGGGTTATCCCACCTGGCGGCCGCCGTCGACCCGTGGGATGAGGAACCATGGGATCCCTGACTAGCAATTTCCTCGTCCTGCAGAAGAAGTAACGTGAACCGTTTAGAAATTCGACTTGATCGATTATAATGTAATCGACTTGATCCGCGGTAATTAAATTACTTACCGCAAGAACCTCGCAGTCCTTCACCTTAGTTTCCGCGGTGAGTTCTTTGGTTTTGGGGTCCACATGGTAACGAGACCTGATGAAGTTTCGAAGCTGCTTGTTTTCGAATTTCGAAAAGGGGTTAGGTATCCCCTTAGCTCTATACTCGTCGTCCTCCTTATCCCATTTGGGCTCCGCAGCTCTGTAACCACCAGATCCAAGATGGTGGTGACCTATATTCATCTCCTGCAATTCCTTTCCCCACTTACTCGAGGCCTTGGCTGCTTCGGAGGTGCACTTGGCCTTGAACTCCTGGAATTGATCTTCGGTGATCTGCGGGTCAATCTTCTGGATCTCCTCGAGACTTTTCTTTTCTTTAAATATCTTCTTCTTTATCCGGGTTCTCCAGCTGGCCAGGGCAGTGCTCATCCTCGTGAGGGCGGATTTATTTACTTCATTCCCATGATAATTTGTGTTCCGATACTGAAGGGGGAACTTGTATCTTGCGTACAGCTTCTCGAAGAGGAGTGTGCGCAAATGGCCATTATCTTTATGCCGGAGATTCTCGGTGTTGATCGAGATGGTGGTCCGGGTGATAGCCGCCACTTGCCCACCATACCCTTTGACCACATGGTCGAGCGCCAAAGGAACCCCTTTTGGGCTCACTTCGGTAATTTCCTCTCTGACGGTGCCGACCGTGTTCGGGTGCCTTTCCTTCTTCTTCTTAGGCGGATTACTACCACTTGTTGTGCCCTCGCCGCCATCAGTGGTTTCATCATCCGCCATTCCCTCGGCCGCTTCTTCTTCCTCCGCATCTTCCATCTCATCGGCGTCGCTCTCGGAAGGGTTGTATTCTTCATCACCCTCTCTCATTCTTTCTAGCCGCTCGACCTCCTCCCAGAATGACAAGGGTCTCTTTTGAGGTCTCACTTCTCCTTCAGCATTGATACGCTGAGAAGATACAGCCTCGTCGTTGTCACACATGTTTGCACTAATAAAAGGCAAATAATGGTTAGTAAAGTGCGCGGAAAAATCCAGCATGACCATTGCTCATTTTTGTTAAACTAGGAGTGCCCAATTTCTACCGAAACGGAAGTTAATCAACATTTCGGCGAAAATCGGGACTCATTTCATACAAGCACCTGCATACGAATACATCTTAGGAGTACTTTATTCAGGAACCTGACCATGAACAAAAAGATATTGACATATTATATTTTCTTTCAACAAGAATCACTGTAAATATGCACATTTAGAACAGACATAGCTTCAAATAGAATTCAAAGTATGTATGAAGTGATAGTTTAATAAAATCGATAAAAAACGGGTTCATATAATAAAATCACATGTGCTCTAAGCAATGGTCATGAGCAAACAGACCTAGAAAGTAAGCAATGAGATTGCTAATTACCTTCGATACAGGTCACCACTCAAATTAATCAACCATTGCTAACACGACAACATCAAAACTAAGTCATAGACTTGTAGCCCCTAAAACAGATCAGGATTTTGTCCAAACACATGTGGTACATCCCAACATTTTATACATACTAGGTGGCAATCATTCCAACCATAATCATACAGTGGCATAGCAAAAAATCAGTAACTCCGCTTGCACAAATTATCCTGAAGCTATTTTTCAAGATTATATAATACTGATTATATGATCATACAAACAGAACTTTACTTAATACTGCGTTATATAATACTGCATTATATAATTCTGCATGATGATATATAATACTGCATTATATGATCATACAAACAGAACTGCATTATATAATACTGAATGACTGAACCCTAAACACTATCACTGATTAGGGTTGAAATTAGGGTCACTGAATGACTGAACCCTAAACACTATCACTGCATTATGTGTTCTAGGTCATGTGCTCGGAGGAGGAAACCCTAATTAGGGTTGAAATTGTCGGAATCTATCACTGAATCAAGCTAGGGTTCATGTGCTCAGAGGAGGAAACCCTAGAGAGGGGAGAGAGGGAGAGAGGGGAGATGGGACGCTCACCTCAAAGACGACGATGATGAAGAGCGTGCGGACGACGACGATGAAGAGCGTGGACGGAGCTCCTCCACGGACGCGCGGCGGCCTCCTCTCCTCCTCCACAGACGCGGCGGCCTCCTCTCCTCCTCCTCGGACGCGGTGGCCTCCTCTCCTCCTCCACGGACGCGCGGCGGCCTCCTCTCCTCCTCCTCGGACGCGACGGCCTCCTCTCCTCCTCCACGGACACAGCGGCCTCCTCTCCTCCTCCTCGGACGCGGTGGCCTCCTCTCCTCCTCCACGGACACGGCGGCCTCCTCTCCTCCTCCTCGGTAGGCAGCGGGCGAGCGGCGGAGGCGGCAGATCGAGCGGCGGAGGATAGATGGGAGATGGGAGCGAGATGGGAGATGGGAGATGATCATGCGTAGCACAACAGACTTGTCACGACACTTAGCCATAACGCACCCTTACCTAGTGCGCTACAGGTAACCGTAGCGCACTAAGTAAGGGTGCGCTACGGCTAAGTGTCGTGACAAGTCAAACAAATAGTTGCCGTCCCGTTAGTTGACACTAGCACTTGCATATCCCACTGGTTCCGCCCTAGCTATTTACGCTCACAAACCTGGAGCACCCAGGTTCTAACCCTGGTGCCCCCATTTTTTGTTTTTATTTTAAAACTACTTTAAAATGTTAAAAAATATCCCAAAAATTATGTAAACTATATAAAATATATGTTATATGTTTTATATGACAAAAATGGTACACATATATCATCAAAAGTGGTACAAAAGTGATTCAAAGTAGAAAGAAATTAAATAATAATGTGTCCATTAATAATATGCCATCCATATGCATCAATACAATCTTTTTTGAGCTAGCGTTTAACAATCTTTTTCCCTTCTTTGTCGTGGTTGAATAATTTAGCCCTGGAACTTTTATGTTTCTTCGCTCGAACGGGATACCTTTTTTGGGTAAGGTTGTCCTTTTTCTTCTTGTGATGTATGTTTTTTCATCGTAGTCGCCGTCATCTTCAATCTTTGGATCACCGTACTGGTCGAAGTCTTCCTCGTTGGCGACTCCATCCATTCCGATGATGTTTATTTTTCCTCTCCTCACGACAACACGACTAGGCTTTGTCGGGTCAGTAATAAAAAAACATTGGTCCACTTTGCTAGCCAGTACCCATGGTTCATTTTTCGCGGCGACGTGCGCACCGGCGGCCTTGGATTTGGCTGCTTCGGGTATTAACATGGTTGTGAAATACCGGTCTTCTCTTTCGACGCTCTTGGCCCATCTGACACGGAACATCGGCACCTTTTCTCCACAGTAGTCGAGCTCCCAGATCTCCTCGATCCTTCCGTAAAATCTTTCCTTCACATTGTCATCGGTGTAGAATTCCGATGTTACGCCTGAGTTCTGATAGTCACACTTGTTGTCCTTTTCCTCCGTGTAGAATGTGGTAGCCGTTGATATCATACGCCTGATAGGTCAGCAGGTTGTGCATGGGTCCCTATGACAAGGTGAATATGATGTTTTCCTCCGCAGAATGCGATTGCGGGTGATTATCTAGGAGCGTTTGCCTAAACCAACGCGTGAAATCTGAGTTGTGCTCTTTGATTATTTCTCCCTGTGTCCTCTGTATGCCCCGGTCACTATACTTCTTCTCGATTGACCTTTTGTGCTTTTGTACACAAGGATCGACTAGTTCTAAATGTTGTAGCACGACTAGGTTTGCTCTATCAAAGTCTGCGCGTCGACAATCGTAGTCTGCATGCAGTACGCAACGACCCTCTCGGTGACCCGATCCATCGAGCTTGCCAAGGTGCCTACAGACGAGAAGACCGACAGGGTTCTCGATGCCTAGATAATTCGTGCAGAAAGAGATGCACTCTTCGGCCAGAAAGCCCTTGGCTATGCTTCCATCTGGACAGGACCTGTTGCGAACGTATCCTTTGATGTGTCCGTTCATCCTTTCGAACGACATCATGCTGCGGAGGAATATCGGCCCGAGTTGGATGATATCCTCCACGATATGGACCAGCAGATGCACCATAATGTCGAAGAATGGGGGCAGGAAGTAGATCTCGAGCTTCCATAGTATCACTATGATCTCCTCTTGTAGCCTCCCGAGCTGTTTCACGCCAATTGACTTTCGAGAGACGACGTCGAAAAACTTGCAGAGCCCAAACAATGTTTCTCGGACATGCTCGTCCATTATACCTCATAGTGCAACCAGAATTATCTGCGTCATTAGCACGGCATAGTCGTGAGACTTCATCCCACTAAACCTCTGCTTAGCCTCATCTAGGTACCTGCTTATCTTGCCAGCGTAGCCGTAAGGAAATTTGACTCCTAGAAGGCACTTGAAAAACTGTTTGATCTCATCCTGGCTTAGTGTGAAGCACGAAGGGGGCAGTAATATTCGTTCTTCTTGAACTTTTTACCCTTTCTACGACCTTGTTGTGTCGCCTCCGACTGATGATCATCGTCATCTTCCTGATCATCAGGAGTAGGGCGTCCTCTGTGAAGATCCTTCCAGATGTCCATGAATATGAAGTCGTTCCTTGCTTTAGGACCATCTTTCGTCCTATCTGGCATGTTGATTAGGGTGGTGACTAGACTCTCACACACGTTCTTCGTGATATGCATGATGTCAAGGCTATGAGGCGTGCGGAGAAACTTCCAGTATGGCAACTCCCTGGATCTTTCTCTAGTTGGAGATAGGTCATGTTATCCATGCACCTAATGCATGCGTAGAATCCTTGGATAACCTGCCCCGAGAAATATCCGCAACCTAGATAGTCTTGCACTGTAGTGACAAACACGGCTCTCATAGTGAAATAATCTTGTGCGACAGCGTCATATGTATTGGCTCCGGATTCCCATAACATGGCTAGCTCCTCTTTCAACAGCCCGAGATATAGATTGATGTCAGTACCAGGTTGTTTTGGCCCTTGAATTATCATACTCATTTGTATGTACTTCTTTTTCATGCACAACCAGGGAGGGAGGTTGTACATCCATACAAACATGGGCCAAGTGCTGTGCGTGATGCTCTGGCTACCGAACAGATTGAGTCCATCGGTGCTTGCACCTAGCCTGATGTTTCTCGAATCTCCACCGAATTCGGGGAATTTGAGGTCTAATGCTTTCCACTGGCTACCATCTGAAGGGTGTGTCAGCAGCTCGTCCTTTTCAGGGTCATCGTCATCTGCTGGCTTCTTTCTTTCCGCATGCCAGTGCATGAGATTTGCTTCCTTAGGGTCTGCGAAATAGCGTTGCAGACGAGGAGTGATAGGAAAGTACCATACCACTTTTCGAGGAGCTTTCATCCCTTTCTTGTATCGACTAACGCCGCACACCGGGCATGTGGTTTTCTCCGTGTCCTCGCCCCGATAAATGATGCAATCGTTGATGCAGACGTGGTATAAAATGTGCGGTAGATCAAGAGGACACACGATTTTCTTGGCGTCCTCGATACTAGTTGGACACGTGTTCCCCTCCGGGAGATGATCGTGCCAGAATGCCATCATATCGTCGAACTTTGCGTCAATCCATTTGTGTTTTGCCTTCATCTCCATAGCCTTGAGCGTTACATTCAACCGGGTATCATCGGGCTTGCATCCTTCATACAATGGAGTAACCGCATCTTTCTCAAGTTGCGCAAGCTTGGCTTTCTCTCTAGCGGCAGCCGTGGCGTTACTCGTTTGCTTGAGAAGTAGTTCTTGAACATAAGGGTCCCGCACCCAGCCTGACGTTGTTCCATCGTCTGCTCCGGCATCTAGATCATCATCATCCTGGTCTGCTTCCGCACCTTCACCATCTCCAGGAGACTCTTCTTCATCTCGCCCGTCCTTGCCGTGATCATGATCATGTTGCCCGCCTTCCTCATTTTCCGCCGCCCCATTTACGGCCTCATCGTCTTCATCATCACTTATCCACCAAGTGTAGCCATCCATGAAACCATGGCGGAGCAGGTGCGCCTGCAGATTTCCGGAATCTGGGTTAATCAACCAATTGAGTTTGCATCTTCTGCACGGACATCTTATCTCCGTCATGTTATTTCGTATCATGTCGGCCGTCGCGCATTTCAAAAATCTAGCCACAATGCCTTCGCTCATTATGCGGACCATGGTTGCCTGCGCGGTGTACAAGGTAGAATTAGAAGTTTATTACAACCACAGAACCAATGCATGCATGCAATGGTCGATGGAAAATTTCGGCATGACCTATCCTAAAATTAGGACCTTTGCGAAATGCCAAAGTCTTGCCAAAATGGAAATGAATCAACATTTTGGCTAAACAATGCCAATATATGAGAGAGCATATAATGCATGCTCTCCAAACACATGAGAGCATCGATCCTCTCCATAGATATATGACCATATATCATCCATACACATAAACACATCCTCTTACATAGACAACTTACCAAGATGAGAGACCGAGAAGAACTCGAAGGAGAGGTAACAGACCGAGAGATGGTGGCCGGAAGGAGAGCTTTCCTCTATTATGTATGTAGCATCCAAGGTAAGTTTTACATGCTACAAATGGTGAAAGAGTGGAGAAATTGAGGTGGAAGGAGGAGGGGGCGAGATCCAAGGAGGAAGAAGGAGGGGAAAGTGAAGTGTGAGATGGTGAGATCTAGTCAAATGTGCAAAGGTGTATATGCCAAAAAGAAGTTGCAGAACGCACATCCGTGGCGCACATACCGGCAGTGCGCCACAGACGTGTTTTCCTAGTTAACAGTACGGGTGGCCCGATCTTGCCTGTAGCACACGGAGACCGTGTGCGCCACGACTACCGGCCACACCTGTAGCGCACTTCACCGGGGTGCACTACGGCTATGTGGTCTACGGCCGATAGGGGGCTGGCCCACACACAGCTGTGGCGCACCATCCGCATGTGCGCCACGATTATGGTAGATAGCCGTAGGGCACCTGTGGCTAGTGCGCCACGCCTATTTTAGCCGTGGGGCACCACTAGCACGTGCGCCACAGATATGCAGATTACCTATAGCCATTTTCCTGGTAGTGCAAGACTAGAAATCCCAGCATTGCTAATCGATGGATTTTCCTTCCACTCTAACATTTAGAAGATTCTATTGATATAGTCTTTAGCACAATGAACACTATGCATAAACCTCAAAACATACTTTCTATCATTATAGAATTTATATATCATTTCTGTAGAGCATGTCGGGTATTATGTACCTACTAATATGTTGATTTCCAAATGATACAACTTACAAGAACCAAAAATACACCAGATACTTTATGGATGTGGCTCAAAATTATAATTATGTTTTTGAGCTTTACCTAGATAAAAATTATATGTTAGTACTATATTATATAATTAACTATGAAAAGTTTCTGAAAAAACTAAGAAACATTCAATGATGGGTTATGTATTATGTGCAACAATTACAGAAAATGTCTGTATTTTGCACATAAAAGGTCTACGGTTGTTGATATGTGCAGAAACCTCCCCAACATGTGGTGGTACTTGCAATATCCTCACTGCTGATGCTCTTGGGGCGAAGGAGTACCGACCGTTCGATCTTTTTTCAATGATGGAAGGGAACTCTTGTAAAAAAATGATGGAAGGGAACTCCTGTATAAAAAACGATGGAAGGGAACTTCCAGGCTACTACTATGGCACGTGGCAACTCTTGGATGTCCCGAGCAAGCCTTTTTAAGTGGCCATCAACAACGACCACCTCTCCCATCCAGGCACGACGCACACAACGAAGAACTCTCTCTATCTCTCCCTGTCCCATTACGCCGGCCAAGCCACCACACACACAAAAATGCCGCATAGATGATCCGATCAGTGCACCTCCATTAACAAGTACAAAACACGGGCGAACAGGGATATCAGTCCCTACCATGGTGATAGAGGGGAGTCCGTTCAAGGGCCGTACTCTTCCGACACACCGGAAGGTAATTTTTCTAACGAGGACCCTGCTTACCGTAATATGATGGAGGGGACGCCGTTGGCAGAGAGAAAAGCGGAGGAGGAGGATGGGAAGGAAGATCCTTGGTCTTTCCTCTATGAAGGTGATGTCATCTTCAAGAAGAGTTCACTCGATCCATCATCCATCGGCAAGAAGAAGAGGGAGCAGGAGGATGAGGGGTCGGAAGATTTATAGCTCTTTCCCGACTTCGTCTCCAAGAAGAGTGCACTCGATCTCTCCTTCATCGGTAATGAGAAGAGGAAGGAGAAGCAGTTGGGAGGCTTGAAGAACAGGAAGATGGCAAGAGCTGGGGGGTGCCACGGGAAGCGGAAGGATGATGCCAGCATGAAGGTGACAGCGGAAGGATCCAGGTCCAAGAAGACGAAGAAGTCTTAGGATTAATTTTGTTTAATTTCACCTCTACTTCCTTTCTATAATAATGTTCGGAGATTGAATATTATTATCAAGTGCAAATTGGAACAATGTTTGTGATCTAGTACTAGCATAAGTACTCCATTTGTCATTTCATCTTCCACTGCGACGTAATAAAACCTCTTGTATTACCGAGAAGGTGAAACTACTTCCTCCCCTTAATTTCTGCATGCGTTCGAGGAAAGAAGGGTGCCAATACAGAGAAACCCATGTTAATTACTCACGCGAATTCAGGTAATTAATATTAAAAGGAAGAAGCCTTGGAACACGTATGTATTCTTTAATTACTAATATCAATCACTATAAGTGAAATACGGATTAGTAGTATATCAAAGTCCATGGACAAAAAATAACCTCTATACAGTCCACGTAAATCATCTCCTTGCGCGACATTGAGTTGAAATTATTTAATGTCACATTGATTTGAAAACTCAATTGCGCCCAATGTGCCACGTGCTCTCCCCTATCCCCTGGTCGTCACCGCGGTACGTCAAAAAGGTTGTGTCGCCTGCAAGATCAAGCAAGCACAAAACATCGGTCTTATACGCTAGAAGAATCCAGCAGACACGCAAACATTAGAATCATAGCCCTAGCTAGCCTCAGTCCCTTCGATGCTCACCGGTGAGGCACCTGCGATTACATCAGCATTAAGGTGCACCTCAAGCTTGTGGGTTGCCCACAAGAAATAGAAAATTGATTTTCCCTCTCTCCTCTCTCTTCCATTTTCTGAGTTCATGCTGATTTTCACCGGAAATGTCCTCCGTTTGCACTACAAGTGTCGCATAGTTTTGCTCTTGTTTTTTAAATATTGGTAGGTCTACAATATGTCATTTCATCAAAATTTCCAAAAAAGATTCATGAAACACCTTTTTGGGTGCACAAGGTGTTCTTCTATGTGTTATAGGGTTGGGCCCTCATTGGTCGAGACCTACCTCACACGGATCGCGGCCACACTCTTTAGGATCCTCTTTGATTGTTTTCAAAACACGGTGAGTCATAGCCTCTTTGATTGTTTTCAAAACACGGTCAAATTTCTAGGCATGCATATATTTAGCAATAAGTTGAATCATTCCAAACTCTCACTCGTTCTCGATACATTGACTGCCTGGTGGGTCTAGTGAACAGATTTTCGCAAGGTGTGAAGTTAATTTCGAAACACACACAAAATTTCAAAACACGGTGATCCATAGCCACTTTGATTGTTTTCAAAACACGGTCAAATTTCTAGGCATGCATATTCTTAGCAATAAGTTGAATCATTCCAAACTATCACTCGTTCTCAATATATTGACTGCCTAGTGGGTCCACTGAATAGATTATCGCAAGGTGTGAAGTTAATTTTGAAACACAACCAAAATTCCAAAACATGGTGAGTCATAGTCTCTTTGATTGTTTTCAAAACACAATCAAATTTCATGCTTATTCTTAGCAAGAAGTTGAATCTTGCCAAATAACTCTCACTCGTTCTCGATACATTGATTGCCTGGTGGGTGCAACGAAAAGATTATCGCAAGGTGTGAATTTAATTTCGAAACACATCCAAAATTTCAAAACACGGTGAGTCATAGTCTCTTTGTTTATTTTCAAAACACGTTCAAATTTGTAGGCATGCATATTCTTAGCAAGAAGTTGAATCGTTCCAAGCTCTCACTCGTCTCAATACATTGACTTCCTAGTGGTGGGTCCACTAAACAGATTTTCGAAAGGTGTGAAGTTAATTTTGAAACACGGGCAAAATTTAAAAACACAGTGAGTCATATTCTCTTTGATTATTTTCAAAACACGGTCAAATTTCTAGGCATGCATATTCTTAGAAAGAAGTTGAATCTTTCCAAACTCTCACTTGTCTCGATACATTGAGTGCCTGGTGGTGGGTCCACTGAATAGATTTTTGCGAGGTGTGAAGTTAATTTCGAAACACAGGCAAAATTTCAAAATATGGTGAGTGATACATTGCAAATGTATCTATAATTTTTGATGTTCCATGCTTGGTTTTATCTACTTTCTTATGTTTTGTCCACACTTTGGAGTACTTTTCGTATGATTTCTTGGACTAACCTATTAACAAGATGCCATATTGCATGTTGCCTGTTTTCTGCTGTTTTTGGTTCCAGGAAAGTCAAAAAATCAATATTCTCGGAATTGGACCAGACAAAAGCCAAAGTCGATATTTTATCGGAAGACTCACGGAGCCATAAGACGAGACGGAGAGGGGCCACAGGGCAGCCACACCATGTGGTGGCGTGGGCTAGCCCTGGCCGCGCCACCAGGTGGTGTGGGCCCCCTGGCCGGCCATCGACCTTAAATCATCAAGCCTCGAGCCACAAAAAGTTCCGCAGCCACGAAAAGTTCCGCAGCGCCGCCACCACCGAAGGGGAGATTCGGGGGACAGAAAGTCTCTGTTCCGGCACCCTGCTGGGACGGGGAAGTGCCCCCGGAGCCATCTCCATCGATCCCCACCACCATCTCCATCACCGTTGCTGATTCCCATGATGATGAGGGAGTAGATCTCTCTCAAGGCTAAGGGTTCTACCGGTAGCTATGTGTTCATCTCTCTCTCTATGCATGATCTTATCGAGATCATGAGCTTGTAATCTATAGATCTACTTTGCTACTCAAGTGCTTTAATAGATCTCTGCTCTCCCCATGTGTGTGAAAGTGACAGCGTGCACACCATGGTGGCACTTAGGCTAGAGATTACAAATACTTGTTATGAGTTATATTTCGAGTTGGATGTCTTTATGAAATTGTGGTGTTTGTGGGACTCATCTAGTACTCAAGGTGACAGTGTGAGGTTTTCTAGATGGGAAAGATGAACTTTGAGGTGTGCTGTTATAGCCCTACCATCGATTAGAGTGTTCAACCGGAGAGTAGTTAAGAGTAGTATCATAAAGAAGAATATATTTATATGAGAGAGTGTTCACTAGTGAAAGTATGATCCCTAGGCCTTGTTTCTAAGCATTGAAACACCGTTTGCTATTAGATTTGTTACATGTTTGCTTTCTTCCATCTTTAGTTCAGTTTGCCTTTAGTCTTTTCCACGCCATTAAGTTATTTCTAGCACCGTTACCACTTATAACTATCTCCCTGAGTTGCTTGAGAGGGAATACCTTTGACCTCTTCCTCCCTGAGTTCGATAAACCTTGGGTGATCCACTTAAGGGAAAACTTGCTGCTGTTCTACAAACCTCTGCACTTGGAGGCCCAACAACTGTCTACAAGAATAGAAGTGAGTAGCCATCAAGCTATTTTCTGGCGCCGTTGCCGGGGAGGTAAGGTAAAAGGTATTCACACCGGAGGATTAAAGAAGAAGAACCTCCCACGGCAAATGTCTATTTTCTGGTGTGAGTACTCGAAGTTATTTCCTTTAGATTCTGCAATTTTGTCTTTTTTTTCTTGTTTTCACTAGTTAGGCTTAATGGAAAACAACAACAAAATTAGAGAGCTTTATAGTATTTATCTTGAGTTAGAACATGAAGTGTTTGAAGAGAAAATTAAAAAACCTATGGAACTTTATTTGCATGCTAATAGCAATGTTGTCAGTATGAATTCTTTGGACACCATTATTGCTAATGCTATGGAAAACTCTAAGCTTGGGGAAGCTAGATTTTATGAAAATGATCTTTTTAGTTCCCCAGCTTTGGAAGATAGCTATTGTATTGCATATGATGATACCAAACCACCAATATATGATGATTATAATGATGAGTTTGATATTTTCAGTCCACCTACTATTGAGGAGGAAATGAATTATGATTACAATATGCCTCCTATATTTTATGATTATGGTGATGAGAATAATAATGATAGCTAGTTTGTTGAATTTGCTCCCACTACAATTAATAAGAATGCCTATGTTTATCTGGAGAGTATTAATTCTTTTATGCATGTGGCTCATGATAAGAATGTTTTATGTGATAGTTATATTGTTAATTTTATTCATGATGCTACTGAAAGTTATTATGAGAGAGGGAAACATGGTTTTATGTGTCTCAACAATATTAAGTTTCCCCTCTTTATGTTGAAAGTCTTGAAGTTGCACTTGTTTTGCTTTACTATGCTTGTTGCTTTGTGCTTTCATGACTTGTTTCTTTACAAGATTCCTATACATGGGAAGTGGGTTAGACTTAAATGTTATTTGAATTTGCTTCTTGATGCTCTCTTTTACTTCAATTCATATTTCTTATCTTAGCATCTTCTCAAACTATCATGCCTAACTTAAAGGCATTAAAGAAAAGTACTTATTGGGAGATAACCCAAAAGTTTTAGATGAGTCTTGGAAGTTATTACTTCAGTAATAACCGCTCCTTATCCTTTTTATTTGCTTTCTGTGCCAAGAGTAACCTCTAATGAGAGAGTAGTAATGATTGGGAAAGTTGCTGTCCCGAAACAGATTTTTGTGCTTCACCGTAAAAATTCGTGTAAACTCGCTGTAAGTCAGTTTGAGGCGTGAATTTTTGTGCTTCTGCCCCAGGTTGTTATCTAACTTTAGTTAGTTCAACACTTTTTTATTTGAGCAACAGAAGGTCTTCGAAAAAATTCATCTTTACCTGCTGGTCTGTTTTGACAGATTTCTGCCATTATTTGCATTTGCTTCTTGTTGGTTCCTTTTTGAATTCTTTTTGGGAATTGACCTTTTGGAGGGAAGTTCTACAGTAGCTTGTGTTTTAATGTAAGTTTATTTGGTGTTATAACTGAACTTTAAGACTTATTTATCTTGATTGCATGAATGTTGCTAATAAAGATTGTGTGATGTTTTGTATGAAGAAAAATTTCAGGTGTATGGAAGGAATGAGTAATGAGATGAAGGATGGACTAAAGCTCAAGCTTGGGGATGCCACGCATGTCACCCCAATAAATATCCAAGAAGTACAAGTGTCAAAGCTTGGGGATGCCCAAGGCATCCCCTTCTTCATCAATAAAAATTCCAGGTTTCTTCTAAACGCTATATTTTTATTGTTTCATGCATAGTTGTGTTGTTCTTGGAGCGTCTTCTTTTTCGTTTCCGTTTTGGTTTTTAGTTTGCTTGGTTTGATTAGTTTTCTGAATAAATTGTTTGGACCCCCTCTTTCATACATTGGTTTGCAAATAGTTTGGTTTGGATTAGAAAAGAGTAGGAAAGTTCATACTTATGTGGTAAAAAGAGCTCGTTTTTGACTGTGGCCTATGCTTTGTCATTCCATGCTTGATATTGTTTTAGCTTTATGCTTAGTATTCTTTGCTGTAGCATGACTTGTTATAAACAATTGAGATTGCTTATTGTGCCTTGGATGAATCATGCGTTATTTTAGCATATTAAAGTATAGTATAGTGGTATTCTCCTTTGATGCTTTATTTGGGTTGACTTGGCACATGCTCACACCATGTTATGACTATCTCAAGTCACCATAGCCTTTATGATCCTTTAGTTTTCAACTTGTAGTATCACTTTATGCTTTGATCAATGATTTTTTGTCGCTCTGCATGATTATGGCCATTATTGCTCTCTTAGTTTGTCGCTCCCAGTCTTTTGCTAGACTCCACAACCAAGTATGAGTTCCACTCATACATCCAACTCCTTAAACCAAGTTATTAAAAAGAGTCCATCATACCTACCTACTAGCTTATGCTATTCCAAGTATATTCATGCTTTTGTTTGCCTTCCAAATTAAACTTGTTATGAGAAAACTAGTGATTAAAGCTCTCACGAACTTGATGGCACACTTTACTTTTTTGCATTTAATAAACTTGAACCATTGGGTCCTTCTTTGTTGCGTATATGCTTGCGCTTTATAATTTGAAATTAGCAGAACCATGTATCATGGGGAACGCTTTCAACATTGCACTTGTACTTTGTACCCCATTGATATCATGTTATTTTGCTTACGGATCTCGGCAGTGTGAAATAAAAGTGAAACTTGTAAGATCATGGTGTTTGTATGTGTGTTAGAGAAATGCCTAGGCCACTAGCCTAATCCATGCCTAATCATGGTGGAAACTTGCAGCATCACCATAATGAGCACTCTATGAAGCATCCTCAATAAAAACCTATGCAAATAGCAAATAAAAAGATCGCTGAGATGCTCATTGTCTGCTTGCCTTGTCATTTTGATTATGGGAAAGCTCCCGTATCATGTGCAAGGGGTACCCCGTTGGCGGTTCTAAATGATACACACATACTTACAATGACAAGAGCTTACTCGTGACTGAAGTTGAGTAGGATGAGGATCGGTCTTTGTAAGTAAGGGGCATGAGATTTCGGTTTATAACTTGTCAAGCATATCCTCTTAGTTGTGTCACTTTAACCTTAATCACCTTAAAGATGCTTATGATAGGGGCAATGAGAGCTAAAAGCTATTAAGTACCATAATTTTTGGAAGCTCTTTATGAAACTTGAATCTCTTCTTCCTTCTATGAAGGCCTCTCTTCCACCATTATATTGAGTCTCCACCTTCTATCTTTATGCACTTACTTTGAGAGCATAGTGGCCATTCTTATTTCTATGTGCATTGTCCCAAGACTAGTTGATTGATGCATACCTTGATATTGCTTGTTCTAAACTATTTGTATCTAGTCACTCTTATGAACTTTGAAGGTGTCCTATGCATTTATATTTGCTACTCTATGAGGGACAAGCTGAATACTATTATGCTATGTTTTCTTTATGTGAAACAAACAAACGTCTTGCAAAGCATTGTTATTCATGAATCTTTTGTTTGTGCCTTTTCATGTTGCATCATAGTTTCTTTGTCTTATTGCTAGAACTTTGTCTTTCATGTTATGATTGAAGTAATATGATCCCAGCTCAGAATGTTTTACAAATACTTTGATCAAGTCTTTGATGGTGCATGTCACCTGAAAAATTATTCTTTCTTTTTATCACTTACCTACTCGAGGACGAAGAGGAGTTAGGCTTGGGGATGTTGATACATTGCAAATGTATCTATAATTTTTGATGTTCCATGGTTGGTTTTATCTACTTTCTTATGTTTTGTCCACACTTTGGAGTACTTTTCATATGATTTCTTGGACTAACCTATTAACAAGTGCCTGTTGCCTGTTTTCTGCTTTTTTGGTTCCAGGAAAGTCAGAAAATCAATATTCTCGGAATTGGACCGGACAAAAGCCAAAGTCGATATTTTACCGGAAGACTCACGGAGCCAGAAGACGAGACGGAGAGGGGCCATAGGGCGGCCACACCATGTGGTGGCGCGGGCTAGCCCTGGCCGCGCCACCAGGTGGTGTGTGTCCCCTGGCCGGCCACCGACCTTGCCTCCTTCGCCTATAAGAGCCTCCCGATACCAAAACCAGAAATCATCAAGCCTCCAGCCATGAAAAGTTCCACAGCGCCGGCACCACCGAAGGGGAGATTCGGGGGACAGAAAGTCTCTGTTCCGGCACCCTACCGGGATGGGGAAGTGCCCTTGGAGCCATCTCCATCGATCTCCACCACCATCTCCATCACCGTTGCTGATTCCCATGATGATGAGGGAGTAGTTCTCTCTCGAGGCTAAGGGTTCTACCGGTAGCTATGTGTTCATCTCTCTCTATGCATGATCTTATCGAGATCTCGAGCTTGTGATCTATAGATCTACCTTGCTACTCAAGTGCTTTAATAGATCTTTGCTCTCCCCATGTGTGTGAAAGTGACAGCGTGCATACCATGGTGGCACTTAGGCTAGAGATTACAAATACTTGTTATGAGTTATATTTGGAGTTGGATGTCTTTATGAAATTGTGGTGTTTGTTGGACTCCTCTAGTACTCAAGGTGATAGTGTGGGGTTTTCTAGATGGGAAATATGAACTTTGAGGTGTGTTGTTATAGCCCTACCATCGATTAGAGTGTTCAACCGGAGAGTAGTTAAGAGTAGTATCATAAAGAAGAATCTATTTATATGAGAGAGTGTTCACTAGTGAAAGTATGATCCCTAGGCCTTGTTTCTAAGCCTTGAAACACCGTTTTCTATTGGATCTGTTACATGTTTGCTTTCTTCCATCTTTATTTCAGTTTCCCTTTACTCTTTTCCACGCCATCAAGTTATTTTCTAGCACCGTTACCACTTATAACTATTCATACCACTTGTATTTCACTATCTCTTCGCCGAACTAGTGCACCTATACACCTGACATGTGTATTGGGTGTGTTGGGGACACAAGAGACTTCTTGTATCTTGATTGCAGGGTTGCTTGAGAGGGAATACCTTTGACCACTTCCTCCCTGAGTTCGATAAACCTTGGGTGATCCACTTAAGGGAAAACTTGCTGCTGTTCTACAAACCTCTGCACTTGGAGGCCCAACAACTGTCTACAAGAATAGAAGTGCGTAGACATCAGTGAGTCATAGTCTCTCTGATTATTTTCAAAAAATAGTCAAATTTCTAGGCATGCATATTCTTAGCAAGAAGTTGAATCTTGCCAAACTCTCACTCATTCTCGATACATTGACTGCCTGGTGGGTCCACTGAACAGATTTTCGCAAGCTGTGAAGTTAATTTCGAAACACAACCGAAATTTCAAAACACGGTTAGTCATAGCCTCTTTGGTTGTTTTCAAAACACGATCAAATTTCTAGGCATGCATATTCTTAGCAAGAAGTTGAATCTTGCCAAACTCTCACTCGTTCTCGATACATTGACTGCCTGGTGGGTCCACTAAATAGATTTTTGCAAAGTGTGAAGTTTATTTCGACACAAAACCAAAATTTCAAAACACAGTGAGTCATTGCCTCTTTGATTGTTTTCAAAACACGGTCAAATTTCGTGGCATGCATATTCTAAGCAAGATGGTGAATCATTCCAAACTCTCACTTGTTTTCGATACATTGACTGCCTGGTGGGTCCAGTGAACATATTATCGCAAGGTGTGAAGTTAATTTCGAAACATAACCAAAATTTCAAGTCATGGTGAGTCATAGCCTCTTTGATTGTTTTCAAAACACGGTCAAATTTCTAGGCATGCATATATTTAGCAATAAGTTGAATCATTTCAAACTCTCACTCATTCTCGATACATTGACTGCCTGGTGGGTCTAGTGAACAGATTTTCGCAAGGTGTGAAGTTAATTTCGAAACACACAAAATTTCAAAACATGGTGATCCATAGCCACTTTGATTGTTTTCAAAACACGGTCAAATTTTTAGGCATGCATATTCTTAGCAATAAGTAGAATCATTCCAAACTCTTACTCGTTCTCGATATATTTACTGCCTAGTAGGTCCACTGAACAGATTATCGCAAGGTGTGCAGTTAATTTCGAAACACAACCAAAATGTCAAAACATGGTGAGTCATAGTCTCTTTGATTGTTCTCGAAACACAATCAAATTTCGAGGCATGCTTATTCTTAGAAAGAAGTTGAATCTTGCCAAATAACTCTAACTCGTTCTCGATGCATTGATTGCCTGGTGGGTGCAACGAAAAGATTATCGCAAGGTGTGAAGTTAATTTCAAAACACATCCAAAATTTCAAAACACGGTGAGTCATAGTCTCTTTGTTTGTTTTCAAAACACGTTCAAATTTGTAGGCATGCATATTCTTAGCAAGAAGTTGAATCTTTCCAAGCTCTCACTCGTCTCAATACATTGACTTCCTAGTGGTGGGTCCACTAAATAGATTTTCGCAAGGTGTGAAGTTAATTTTGAAACACGGGCAAAATTTCAAAACACGGTGAGTCATAGTCTCTTTGATAATTTTCAAAACACGGTCAAATTTGTAGGCATGCATATTCTTAGCAAGAAGTTGAATCTTTCCAAACTCTCACTTGGCTCGATACATTGACTGCCTTGTGGTGGGTCCATTGAATAGATTTTCGCGAGAAGTGCAGTTAATTTCAAAACAAGGGAAAAATTTCAAAATACGGTGAGTCATAGTCTCTCTGATTATTTTCAAAAAAGGGTCAAATTTCTAGGCATGCATATTCTTAGCAAGAAGTTGAATCGTGCCAAACTCTCACTCGTTCTCGATATATTGACTGCCTGGTGGGTCCACTGAACAGATTTTCGCAAGGTGTGAAGTTAATTTCGAAACACAGCCAAAATTGCAAAACACGGTGAGTCATAGCCTCTTTGGTTGTTTTCAAAACACGATCAAATTTCTAGGCATGCATATTCTTAGCAAAAAGTTGAATCTTGGCAAACTCTCACTCGTTCTCGATACATTGACTGCCTGGTGGGTCCACTAAATAGATTTTTGCAAAGTGTGAAGTTAATTGCGAAACATAACCAAAATTTCAAAACACGGTGAGTCATTGCCTCTTTGATTGTTTTCAAAACACGGTCAAATTTCGTGGCATGCATATTATTAGCAAGATGTTGAATCATTCCAAACTCTCACTTTTTTCGATACATTGACTGCCTGGTGGGTCCAGTGAACATATTATCGCAAGGTGTGAAGTTAATTTCAAAGCATAACCAAAATTTCAAAACACGGTGAGTCATAGCCTCTTTGATTGTTTTCAAAACACAGTGAAATTTCTAGGCATGCATATATTTATAAATAAGTTGAATCATTCCAAACTCTCACTCCTCCTCGATACATTGACTGCCTGGTGGGTCCAGTGAACATATTTTCGCAAGGTGTGAAGTTAATTTTAAAACACACACAAAATTTCAAAACACGGTGATCCATAGCCACTTTGATTGTTTTCAAAACACGGTCAAATTTCTAGGCATGCATATTCTTAGCAATAAGTTGAATCATTCCAAACTCTCACTCTTTCTCGATATATTGACTGCCTAGTAGGTCCACTGAATAGATTATCGCAAGGTGTGAAGTTAATTTCGAAGCACAACCAAAATTTCAGAACATGGTGAGTCATAGTCTCTTTGATTGTTTTCAAAACACAATCAAATTTCGAGGCATGCTTATTCTTAGCAAGAAGTTGTATCTTGCCAAATAACTCTCACTCGTTCTCGATACATTGATTTCCTGGTGGGTGCAATGAAAAGATTATTGCAAGGTGTGAAGTCAATTTCGAAACACATCCAAAATTTAAAAACACGGTGAGTCATAGTCTCTTTGTTTATTATCAAAACACGTTCAAATTTGTAGGCATGCATATTCTTAGCAAGAAGTTGAATCTTTCCAAGCTCTCACTCGTCTCCATACATAGACTTCCTAGTGGTGGGTCCACTAAACAGATTTTCACAAGGTGTGAAGTTAATTTTGAAACACGGGCAAAATTTCAAACCACAGTGAGTCATAGTCTCTTTGATTATTTTCAAAACACGGTCAAATTTCTAGGCATGCATATTCTCAGCAAGAAGTTGAATCTTTCCAAACTCTCACTTGTCTCGATACATTGAGTGCCTGGTGGTGGGTCCACTGAATAGATTTTCACGAGGTGTGAAGTTAATTTCGAAACACGGGAAAAATTTCAAAATACGGTGAGTCGTAGTCTCTCTGATTATTTTCAAAAAACGGTCAAATTTCTAGGAATGCATATTCTTAGCAAGAAGTTGAATCTTGCCAAACTCTCACTCGTTCTCGATACATTGACTCCCTGGTGGGTCCACAGAACAGATTTTCGCATGGTGTGAAGTTAATTTCGAAACACAGCCAAAATTTGAAAACACGGTGAGTCATAGCCTCTTTGGTAGTTTTCAAAACACGATCTAATTTCTAGGCATGCATATTCTTAGCAAGAAGTTGGATCTTGGCAAACTCTCACTCGTTCTGGATACATTGACTGCCTGGTGGGTCCACTAAACAGATTTTTGCAAAGTGTGAAGTTAATTTCGTCATAGAACCAAAATTTCAAAACACGGTGAGTCATTGCCTTTTTGATTGTTTTCAAAACACGGTCAAATTTCGTGGCATGCATATTCTTAGCAAGATGTTGAATCATTCCAAACTCTCACTTGTTTTCGATACATTGACTGCCTGGTGAGTCTAGTGAACATATTATTGCAAGGTGTGAACTTAATTTCGAAACATAACCAAAATTTCAAAACATGATGAGTCATAGCATCTTTCATTGTTTTCAAAACATGGTCAAATTTCTAGGCAAGCATATATTTAGCAATAAGTTGAATCATTCCATACTCTCACTCGTTCTCAGTACATTGACTGCCAGGTGGGTCCACTGAATAGATTTTCGCAAGGTGTGAAGTTAATTTCGAAACACAGGCAAAATTTCAAAATACGGTGAGTCATAGTCCCTCTGATTATTTCTAAAAAAACGGTCAAATTTCTAGGCATGCATATTCTTAGTAAGAAGTTGAATCTTGGAAAACTCTCACTCGTTCTCGATACATTGACTGCCTGGTGGGTCCAATAAACAGATTTTTGCAAAGTGTGAAGTTAACTGCGAAACATAACCAAAATTTCAAAACACGGTGAGTCATTGCCTCTTTGATTGTTTTCAAAACACGGTCAAATTTCGTGGCATGCATATTATTAGCAAGATGTTGAATCATTCCAAACTCTCACGTTTTTTCGATACATTGACTGCCTGGTGGGTCCAGTGAACATATTATCGCAAGGTGTGAAGTTAATTTCAAAGCATAACCAAAATTTCAAAACACGGTGAGTCATAGCCTCTTTGATTGTTTTCAAAACACAGTGAAATTTCTAGGCATGCATATATTTAGCAATAAGTTGAATCATTCCAAACTCTCACTCCTCCTCGATACATTGACTGCCTGGTGGGTCCAGTGAACAGATTATCGCAAGTTGTGAAGTTAATTTCGAAGCACAACTAAAATTTCAGAACATGGTGAGTCATAGCCACTTTGATTGTTTTCAAAACACGGTCAAATTTCTAGGCATGCTTATTCTTAGCAAGAAGTTGTATCTTGCCAAATAACTCTCACTCGTTCTCGATACATTGATTGCCTGGTGGGTGCAACGAAAAGATTATTGCAAGGTGTGAAGTCAATTTCGAAACACATCCAAAATTTAAAAACACGGTGAGTCATAGTCTCTTTGTTTATTTTCAAAACACGTTCAAATTTGTAGGCATGCATATTCTTAGCAAGAAGTTGAATCTTTCCAAGCTCTCACTCGTCTCCATACATATACTTCCTAGTGGTGGGTCCACTAAACAGATTTTCACAAGGTGTGAAGTTAATTTTGAAACACGGGCAAAATTTCAAACCACAGTGAGTCATAGTCTCTTTGATTATTTTCAAAACACGGTCAAATTTCTAGGCATGCATATTCTTAGCAAGAAGTTGAATCTTTCCAAACTCTCACTTGTCTCGATACATTGAGTGCCTGGTGGTGGGTCCACTGAATAGATTTTCATGAGGTGTGAAGTTAATTTCGAAACACGGGAAAAATTTCAAAATATGGTGAGTCGTAGTCTCTCGGATTATTTTCAAAAAACGGTCAAATTTCTAGGCATGCATATTCTTAGCAAGAAGTTGAATCTTGCCAAACTCTCACTCGTTCTCGATACATTGACTGCCTGGTGGGTCCATAGAACAGATTTTCGCAAGGTGTGAAGTTATTTTCGAAACACAGCCAAAATTTGAAAACACGGTGAGTCATAGCCTCTTTGGTAGTTTTCAAAACACGATCTAATTTCTAGGCATGCATATTCTTAGCAAGAAGTTGGATCTTGGCAAACTCTCACTCGTTCTCGATACATTGACTGCCTGGTGGGTCCACTAAACAGATTTTTGCAAAGTGTGAAGTTAATTTCGTCATAGAACCAAAATTTCAAAACACGGTGAGTCATTGCCTCTTTGATTGTTTTCAAAACACGGTCAAATTTCGTGGCATGCATATTCTTAGCAAGATGTTGAATCATTCCAAACTCTCACTAGTTTTCGATACATTGACTGCCTGGTGAGTCTAGTGAACATATTATTGCAAGGTGTGAAGTTAATTTCGAAACATAACCAAAATTTCAAAACATGATGAGTCATAGCATCTTTCATTGTTTTCAAAACATGGTCAAATTTCTAGGCATGCATATATTTAGCAATAAGTTGAATCATTCCATACTCTCACTCGTTCTCAGTACATTGACTGCCTGGTGGGTCCACTGAATAGATTTTCGCAAGGTGTGAAGTTAATTTCGAAACACGGGCAAAATTTCAAAATACGGTGAGTCATAGCCCCTCTGATTATTTCTAAAAAAACGGTCAAATTTCTAGGCATGCATATTCTTAGTAAGAAGTTGAATCTTGGAAAACTCTCACTCGTTCTCGATACATTGACTGCCTGGTGGGTCCACTAAACAGATTTTTGCAAAGTGTGAAGTTAACTGCGAAACATAACCAAAATTTCAAAACACGGTGAGTCATTGCCTCTTTGATTGTTTTCAAAACACGATCAAATTTCGTGGCATGCATATTATTAGCAAGATGTTGAATCATTCCAAACTCTCACTTTTTTTCGATACATTGACTGCCTGGTGGGTCCAGTGAACATATTATCGCAAGGTGTGAAGTTAATTTCAAAGCATAACCAAAATTTCAAAACACGGTGAGTCATAGCCTCTTTGATTGTTTTCAAAACACAGTGAAATTTCTAGGCATGCATATATTTAGCAATAAGTTGAATCATTCCAAACTCTCACTCCTCCTCGATACATTGACTGCCTGGTGGGTCCAGTGAACAGATTATCGCAAGTTGTGAAGTTAATTTCGAAGCACAACTAAAATTTCAAAACACGGTGATCCATAGCCACTTTGATTGTTTTCAAAACACGGTCAAATTTCGAGGCATGCTTATTCTTAGCAAGAAGTTGTATCTTGCCAAATAACTCTCACTCGTTCTCGATACATTGATTGCCTGGTGGGTGCAACGAAAAGATTATTGCAAGGTGTGAAGTCAATTTCGAAACACATCCAAAATTTAAAAACACGGTGAGTCATAGTCTCTTTGTTTATTTTCAAAACACGTTCAAATTTGTAGGCATGCATATTCTTAGCAAGAAGTTGAATCTTTCCAAGCTCTCACTCGTCTCCATACATATACTTCCTAGTGGTGGGTCCACTAAACAGATTTTCACAAGGTGTGAAGTTAATTTTGAAACACGGGCAAAATTTCAAACCACAGTGAGTCATAGTCTCTTTGATTATTTTCAAAACACGGTCAAATTTCTAGGCATGCATATTCTTAGCAAGAAGTTGAATCTTTCCAAACTCTCACTTGTCTCGATACATTGAGTGCCTGGTGGTGGGTCCACTGAATAGATTTTCACGAGGTGTGAAGTTAATTTCGAAACACGGGAAAAATTTCAAAATACGGTGAGTCGTAGTCTCTCGGCTTATTTTCAAAAAACGGTCAAATTTCTAGGCATGCATATTCTTAGCAAGAAGTTGAATCTTGCCAAACTCTCACTCGTTCTCGATACATTGACTGCCTGGTGGGTCCATAGAACAGATTTTCGCAAGGTGTGAAGTTATTTTCGAAACACAGCCAAAATTTGAAAACACGGTGAGTCATAGCCTCTTTGGTAGTTTTCAAAACACGATCTAATTTCTAGGCATGCATATTCTTAGCAAGAAGTTGGATCTTGGCAAACTCTCACTCGTTCTCGATACATTGACTGCCTGGTGGGTCCACTAAACAGATTTTTGCAAAGTGTGAAGTTAATTTCGTCATAGAACCAAAATTTCAAAACACGGTGAGTCATTGCCTCTTTGATTGTTTTCAAAACACGGTCAAATTTCGTGGCATGCATATTCTTAGCAAGATGTTGAATCATTCCAAACTCTCACTAGTTTTCGATACATTGACTGCCTGGTGAGTCTAGTGAACATATTATTGCAAGGTGTGAAGTTAATTTCTAAACATAACCAAAATTTCAAAACATGATGAGTCATAGCATCTTTCATTGTTTTCAAAACATGGTCAAATTTCTAGGCATGCATATATTTAGCAATAAGTTGAATCATTCCATACTCTCACTCGTTCTCAGTACATTGACTGCCTGGTGGGTCCACTGAATAGATTTTCGCAAGGTGTGAAGTTAATTTCGAAACACGGGCAAAATTTCAAAATACGGTGAGTCATAGCCCCTCTGATTATTTCTAAAAAAACGGTCAAATTTCTAGGCATGCATATTCTTAGTAAGAAGTTGAATCTTGGAAAACTCTCACTCGTTCTCGATACATTGACTGCCTGGTGGGTCCACTAAACAGATTTTTGCAAAGTGTGAAGTTAACTGCGAAACATAACCAAAATTTCAAAACACGGTGAGTCATTGCCTCTTTGATTGTTTTCAAAACACGATCAAATTTCGTGGCATGCATATTATTAGCAAGATGTTGAATCATTCCAAACTCTCACTTTTTTTCGATACATTGACTGCCTGGTGGGTCCAGTGAACATATTATCGCAAGGTGTGAAGTTAATTTCAAAGCATAACCAAAATTTCAAAACACGGTGAGTCATAGCCTCTTTGATTGTTTTCAAAACACAGTGAAATTTCTAGGCATGCATATATTTAGCAATAAGTTGAATCATTCCAAACTCTCACTCCTCCTCGATACATTGACTGCCTGGTGGGTCCAGTGAACAGATTATCGCAAGTTGTGAAGTTAATTTCGAAGCACAACTAAAATTTCAAAACACGGTGATCCATAGCCACTTTGATTGTTTTCAAAACACGGTCAAATTTCTAGGCATGCTTATTCTTAGCAAGAAGTTGTATCTTGCCAAATAACTCTCACTCGTTCTCGATACATTGATTGCCTGGTGGGTGCAACAAAAAGATTATTGCAAGGTGTGAAGTCAATTTCGAAACACATCCAAAATTTATAAACATGGTGAGTCATAGTCTCTTTGTTTATTTTCAAAACACGTTCAAATTTGTAGGCATGCATATTCTTAGCAAGAAGTTGAATATTTCCAAGCTCTCACTCGTCTCCATACATATACTTCCTTGTGGTGGGTCCACTAAACAGATTTTCACAAGGTGTGAAGTTAATTTTGAAACACGGGCAAAATTTCAAACCACAGTGAGTCATAGTCTCTTTGATTATTTTCAAAACACGGTCAAATTTCTAGGCATGCATATTCTTAGCAAGAAGTTGAATCTTTCCAAACTCTCACTTGTCTCGATACATTGAGTGCCTGGTGGTGGGTCCACTGAATAGATTTTCACGAGGTGTGAAGTTAATTTCGAAACACGGGAAAAATTTCAAAATACGGTGAGTCGTAGTCTCTCGGATTATTTTCAAAAAACGGTCAAATTTCTAGGCATGCATATTCTTAGCAAGAAGTTGAATCTTGCGAAACTCTCACTCGTTCTCGATACATTGACTGCCTGGTGGGTCCATAGAACAGATTTTCGCAAGGTGTGAAGTTATTTTCGAAACACAGCCAAAATTTGAAAACACGGTGAGTCATAGCCTCTTTGGTAGTTTTCAAAACACGATCTAATTTCTAGGCATGCATATTCTTAGCAAGAAGTTGGATCTTGGCAAACTCTCACTCGTTCTCGATACATTGACTGCCTGGTGGGTCCACTAAACAGATTTTTGCAAAGTGTGAAGTTAATTTCGTCATAGAACCAAAATTTCAAAACACGGTGAGTCATTGCCTCTTTGATTGTTTTCAAAACACGGTCAAATTTCGTGGCATGCATATTCTTAGCAAGATGTTGAATCATTCCAAACTCTCACTAGTTTTCGATACATTGACTGCCTGGTGAGTCTAGTGAACATATTATTGCAAGGTGTGAAGTTAATTTCTAAACATAACCAAAATTTCAAAACATGATGAGTCATAGCATCTTTCATTGTTTTCAAAACATGGTCAAATTTCTAGGCATGCATATATTTAGCAATAAGTTGAATCATTCCATACTCTCACTCGTTCTCAGTACATTGACTGCCTGGTGGGTCCACTGAATAGATTTTCGCAAGGTGTGAAGTTAATTTCGAAACACGGGCAAAATTTCAAAATACGGTGAGTCATAGCCCCTCTGATTATTTCTAAAAAAACGGTCAAATTTCTAGGCATGCATATTCTTAGTAAGAAGTTGAATCTTGGCAAACTCTCACTCGTTCTCGATACATTGACTGCCTAGTGGGTCCACTAAACAGATTTTTGCAAAGTGTGAAGTTAATTGCGAAACATAACCAAAATTTCAAAACACGGTGAGTCATTGCCTCTTTGATTGTTTTCAAAACACGATCAAATTTCGAGGCATGCATATTATTAGCAAGATGTTGAATCATTCCAAACTCTCACTCGTTCTCGATATATTGACTGCCTGGTGGGTCCAGTGAACATATTATCGCAAGGTGTGAAGTTAATTTCAAAGCATAACCAAAATTTCAAAACACGGTGAGTCATAGCCTCTTTGATTATTTTCAAAACACAGTGAAATTTCTAGGCATGCATATATTTAGCAATAAGTTGAATCATTCCAAACTCTCACTCCTCCTCGATACATTGACTGCCTGGTGGGTCCAGTGAACATATTTTCGCAAGGTGTGAAGTTAATTTTAAAACACACACAAAATTTCAAAACACGGTGATCCATAGCCACTTTGATTGTTTTCAAAACACGGTCAAATTTCTAGGCATGCATATTCTTAGCAATAAGTTGAATCATTCCAAACTCTCACTCGTTCTCGATATATTGACTGCCTAGTAGGTCCACTGAACAGATTATCGCAAGTTGTGAAGTTAATTTCGAAGCACAACTAAAATTTCAGAACATGGTGAGTCATAGTCTCTTTGATTGTTTTCAAAACACAATCAAATTTCGAGGCATGCTTATTCTTAGCAAGAAGTTGTATCTTGCCAAATAACTCTCACTCGTTCTCGATACATTGATTGCCTGGTGGGTGCAACGAAAAGATTATTGCAAGGTGTGAAGTCAATTTCGAAACACATCCAAAATTTAAAAACACGGTGAGTCATAGTCTCTTTGTTTATTTTCAAAACACGTTCAAATTTGTAGGCATGCATATTCTTAGCAAGAAGTTGAATCTTTCCAAGCTCTCACTCGTCTCCATACATATACTTCCTAGTGGTGGGTCCACTAAACAGATTTTCACAAGGTGTGAAGTTAATTTTGAAACACGGGCAAAATTTCAAACCACAGTGAGTCATAGTCTCTTTGATTATTTTCAAAACACGGTCAAATTTCTAGGCATGCATATTCTTAGCAAGAAGTTGAATCTTTCCAAACTCTCACTTGTCTCGATACATTGAGTGCCTGGTGGTGGGTCCACTGAATAGATTTTCACGAGGTGTGAAGTTAATTTCGAAACACGGGAAAAATTTCAAAATACGGTGAGTCGTAGTCTCTCGGATTATTTTCAAAAAACGGTCAAATTTCTAGGCATGCATATTCTTAGCAAGAAGTTGAATCTTGCCAAACTCTCACTCGTTCTCGATACATTGACTGCCTGGTGGGTCCATAGAACAGATTTTCGCAAGGTGTGAAGTTAATTTCGAAACACAGCCAAAATTTGAAAACACGGTGAGTCATAGCCTCTTTGGTAGTTTTCAAAACACGATCTAATTTCTAGGCATGCATATTCTTAGCAAGAAGTTGGATCTTGGCAAACTCTCACTCGTTCTCGATACATTGACTGCCTGGTGGGTCCACTAAACAGATTTTTGCAAAGTGTGAAGTTAATTTCGTCATAGAACCAAAATTTCAAAACACGGTGAGTCATTGCCTCTTTGATTGTTTTCAAAACACGGTCAAATTTCGTGGCATGCATATTCTTAGCAAGATGTTGAATCATTCCAAACTCTCACTTGTTTTCGATACATTGACTGCCTGGTGAGTCTAGTGAACATATTATTGCAAGGTGTGAAGTTAATTTCGAAACATAACCAAAATTTCAAAACATGATGAGTCATAGCATCTTTCATTGTTTTCAAAACATGGTCAAATTTCTAGGCATGCATATATTTAGCAATAAGTTGAATCATTCCATACTCTCACTCGTTCTCAGTACATTGACTGCCAGGTGGGTCCACTGAATAGATTTTCGCAAGGTGTGAAGTTAATTTCGAAACACGGGCAAAATTTCAAAATACGGTGAGTCATAGTCCCTCTGATTATTTCTAAAAAACGGTCAAATTTCTAGGCATGCATTTTCTTAGTAAGAAGTTGAATCTTGCCAAACTCTCACTCGTTCTCGATACATTGACTGCCTGGTGGGTCCACTGAACAGATTTTTCGAAAGGTGTGAAGTTAATTTCAAAATACAGCCAAAATTTCAAAACACGGTGAGTCATAGCCTCTTTGGTTGTTTTCAAAACACTATCAAATTTTGAGGCATTTATATTCTTAGCAAGAAGTTGAATCTTGGCAAACTCTCACTCGTTCTCGATACATTGACTGCCTGGTAGGTCCACTAAACAGACTTTTGCAAAGTGTGAAGTTAATTTCGACACAGAACCAAAATTTCAAAACACGGTGATTCATAGCCTCTTTGATTGTTTTCAAGACACAGTCAAATTTCTAAGCATGCATATTCTTAGCAAGAAGTTGAGTCTTTCCAAACTCCCACTCGTTCTTGATACATTGACTTCCTGGTGGTGGGTCCACTAAACAGATTTTCGCAAAGTTTGAAGTTAATTTCAAAACACAGCCAAAATTTCAAAATAGGGTGAGTCATCGTCTCTTTGATTGTTTTCAAAACACGGTCAAATTTCTAGGCATGCATATTCTTAGCAAGAAGTATAATCTTATGAAACAACTCTCACTGGTTCTCGATACATTGACTGCCTGGTGGGTCCACTGAATAGATTATCGCAAGGTGTGAATTTAATTTCAAAACACAGCCAAAATTTCAAAGCACGGTGAGTAAGTCTCTTTGGTTGTTTTCAAAACACAATAAAAATTTTAGGCATGCATATTCTTAGCAAGAAGTTGAATCTTTGCAAGCTCTCACTCGTCTCGATACATTGACTGCCTGGTGGTGGGTCCACTGAACAGGTTTTCGCAAGGTATGAAGTTAATTTCAAAACGTGGGCAAAATTTCAAAACACGATGAGTCATAGCCTATTTGATAGTTTTCAAAACATGGTCAAATTTCTAGGCATGCATATTCTTAGCAAGAAGTTGAATCATTCCAAAATCCCACTTGTTCTTGATACATTGACTACCTGGTGGTGGGTCCACTGAACAGATTTTTGCAAGGTGTGAAGTTAATTTTGAAACACAGCCAAAATTTAAAAACACGGTGAGTCATAGTCTCTTTGATTGTTTTCAAAACACGGTCAAATTTCTAGGTGGGCATATTCTTAGCAAGAAGTTGAATCTGTCCAAACTCCCACTCATCTTGATACATTGACTGCCTGGTGGTGGGTCCACTTAACAGATTTTCGCAAGGTTTGAAGTTATTTTGAAAGACAGCTAAAATTTCAAAACACGGTGAGTCATAGCCTCTTTGATTATTTTCAAAACACGGTCAAATTTCTAGACATGCATATTATTAGCAAGAAGTTGAATCTTGCCAAACTCTCACTCGTTCTCGATACATAGGAGAAGGAAGGAATCTCGCTAGTCAAAAGAAGCCCTGGTACGCACTACCTGAGCGAAGCATGCAAGGGCAGGACCACCGGGGCGTGGCCGACAAGGGTGACGACTCCCATGTCGGCTGACGCGGGCGCCGCAGAGGCTCACGTAGCCTCTACATGTGTGACGCGGGGGAAAAGCACCCCGGTCGGCTTACTACTTTGGGAGGAGGCATATTTTTAGGAATATGCCTCCACGTATGCCCTAGGCAGAGACCGAGCTCCCTCTATAAAAGGGGGGCTAGGGTTTCAGTAGAAGGGGGTCCGCTATTCTGATTTGGCTAGGGTTTAGGTGCGATCTGTGGGTGAAAGTAAGAGAGCTCCTTCTTCCTCCTCTCGCCAATACAGCTCTAGGAGCACCTGTAATCTTGGAAGCAAAGCAATACAAACATCTGTGTGGAGAATCACTTCACTATCCCTCCCTAGATTCCCCTAGCGTGTATTAGTCCCCACCTTTAGCCTATCCATGGCATCTGCCGTGACACCACCACGACAAGTCATTTCATGTCTTTTACTTCCATAAACCACACGTGGATCCACCTAGTGTGATTGCATGTCTGTTCCTCTAAACAAATCACATAAGGATCCACCTGTGTCATTGCGTGTCTTTTCTTTTCATGAACCACACCCAGTGTCATTGCATGCGTGTTCTTCTAAACAAACCACATAAGGATCCACCAGTGTCATTGCATGTCTAATCTTTTCATGAACCACATAAGGATGGGTCCACCAGTGTCATTGCATGTCTATTCTTTTCATGAACCACACCAAGTGTCAGTGCATGTCTGTTCTATTCATGAACCACACCCAGTTTCACTACATGTCTATTCTTTTCATGAACCACAAAAGGATCTTCCAGTGTCATTGCATGTCTTTTACTTCCATAAACCACATGTGGATCCACCTAGTGTCATTGCATGTCTGTTGCTCTAAACAAACCACATAAGGATCCACCAGTGTCATTGGATGTGTGTTATTCTCATGAACCACACCTAGTGTCATTGCATGTGTGTTCTTCTAAACAAACCACATAAGGATCCACCAGTGTCATTGCCTGTCTATTCTTTTCATGAACCACATAAGGATCCACAAGTGTCATTGCATGTCTGTTCTTTTCATGAATCACAGCTAGAGTCATTGCAAGTCTTTTACTTCCATAAACCACATATGGATCCACCTAGTGTCATTGCATGTCTGTTCCTCTAAACAAACCACATAAGGATCCACCACTGTCATTGCGTGTCTGTTCTTTTCATGAAACACACCCACTGTCATTGCATGCGTGTTCTACTAAACAAACCACATAAGGATCCACCAGTGTCATTGCATGTCTGTTCTTTTCATGAACCAAATAAGGATGGGTCCACCAGTGTCATTGCATGTTTGTTCTTTTCATGAACCACACACAGTGTTAGTGCATGTCTGTTCTATTCATGAACCACACCCAGTTTCACTGCATTCCTATTCTTTTCATGAACCACATAAGGATCTACCAGTCTCATTGCATGTCTTTTACTTCCATAAACCACATGTGGATCCACCTAGTGTCATTGCATGTCTATTCCTCTAAACAAACCACATAAGGATCCACTAGTGTCATTGGATGTGTGTTCTTCTCATGAACCACACCCAGTGTCATTGCATGTGTGTTCTTCTAAACAAACCACATAAGGATCCACCAGTGTCATTGCATGTCTGTTCTTTTCATGAACCACATAAGGATCCACTAGTGTCATTGCATGTCTGTTCTTTTCATGAATCACATCTAGAGTCATTGCATGTCTTTTACTTCCATAAACCACATATGGATCCACCTAGTGTGATTGCGTGTCTGTTCCTCTAAACAAACCACATATGGATCCACCTAGTGTGATTGCATGTCTATTCCTCTAAACAAACCACATAAGGATCCACCAGTGTCATTGCATGTGTGTTCTTCTAAACAAACCACATAAGGATCCACCAGTGCATTGCATGTTTGTTCTTTTCATGAAACCACACCCAGTGTCATTGCATGTGTGTTCTTCTAATGAAACCACATAAGTCATTGCATGTCTGTTCTTTTCATGAACCACACCCGGTGTCATTGCATGTCTGTTCTTTTCATGAACCACGAAAAGAGTCATTGCATGTATGTTCCTCTAAACAAACCACATAAGGATCCACCAGTGTCATTGCATGTCTGTTCTTTTCATGAACCACATAAGGATCTACCAATGTCATTGCATGTCTGTTCTTTTCATGAACCACACCCAGTGTCATTGGATGTGTGTTACTTCCATAAACCATATATGGATCCACCTAGTGTAATTGCATGTTTGGTCCTTCCATAAACCACATAAGGATCCACCAGTGTCATTGCATGTCTGTTCTTTTCATGAACCACTCCTAGTGTCTGTGCATGTCTGTTCTTTTCCTGAACCTGACCCAGTTTCACCGCATGTCTGTTCTTTTCATGAACCACATAAGGATCTACCAGAGTCATTGTATGTATTTTACTTCCATAAATCACACGTGGATCTACCTAGTGTGATTGCATGTCTGTTTCTCTAAACAAACCACATAAGGATCCACCAGTGTCATTGCGAGTGTGTTCTTCTCATGAACCACACCCAGTGTCATTGCATGTGTGTTCTTCTAAACAAACCACATAAGGATCCACTAGTGTCATTGCATGTCTGTTCTTTTCATGAACCACATAAGGATAAGCCCACCAGTTACATTGCATGTCTATTCTTTTCATGAACCACACCCAGTGTCAGTGCATGCTTGTTCTATTCATGAACCACACCTAGTTTCACTGCATGTCTGTTCTTTTCATGAACCACATAAGGATCTACAAGTGTCATTGCATGTCTTTTACTTTCATAAACCACATGTGGATCCACGTAGTGTCATTGCATGTCTGTTCCTCTAAACAAACCACATAAGGATCCACCAGTGTCATTGGATGTGTGTTCTTCTCATGAACCACACCCAGTTTCATTGCATGTGTGTTCTTCTATAAAAACCACATAAGGATCCACCAGTGTCATTGCCTGTCTGTTCTTTTCATAAACAACATAAGGATCCACCAGTGTCATTGCATGTCTGTTCTTTTCATGAATAGCAGCTAGAGTCATTGCATGTCTTTTACTTCCATAAACCACATATGGATCCAACTAGTATGATTGCATGTATGTTCCTATAAACAAACCACATAAGGATCCACTAGTGTCATTGCGTGTGTGTTCTTCTCATGAACCACACCCAGTGTCATTGCATGCGTGTTCTTCTAAACAAACCACATAAGGATCCACCAGTGTCATTGCATGTCTGTTCTTTTCATGAACCACACCCAGTGTCATTGCATGTGTGTTTTCTAAACAAACCACATAAGTCACTGCATGTCTGTTCTTTTCATGAACCACACCCGGTGTCATTGCATTTCTGTTCTTTTCATGAACCACGGCTAGAGTCATTACATGTATGTTCCTCTAAACAAACCACATAAGGATCCACCAGTGTCATTGCATGTCTGTTATTTTCATGAACCACATAAGGATCTACCAGTGTCATTGCATGTCTGTTCTTTTCATGAACCACACCCATTGTCATTACATGTGTGTTACTTCCATAAACCACATATGGATCCACCTAGTGTGATTGCATGTTTGTTCCTTCCATAAACCACATAACGATCCACCAGTGTCAGTGCCTGACTGTTCTTTTCATGAACCACTCCTAGTGTCAGTGCATGTCTGTTCTTTTCATGAACCACACCCTGTTTCACTGCATGTCTGTTCTTTTGATGAACCACAAAAGGATCTACTAGAGTCCTTGCATGTCTTTTACTTCCATAAACCACACGTGGATCCACCTAGTGTGATTGCATGTCTGTTCCTCTAACTAAACCACATAAGGATCCACCAGTGTCATTGCGTGTGTGTTCTTCTCATGAACATCACCCAGTGTCATTGCATGTGTGTTCTTCTAAACAAACCACATAATGATCCACCAGTGTCATTGCATCTCTGTTCTTTTTATGAATCACAGCAATAGTCATTGCATGTGTTTTACTTCCATAAACCACATATGGATCCACCTAGTGTGATTGCATGTCTGTTCCTCTAAAGAAACCATGTAAGGATCCACCAGTCTCATTGCGTGTGTGTTCTTCTCATGAACCACACCAAGTGTCATTGCATGTGTGGTCTTCTAAACAAACCACATAAGGATCCACCAGTGTCATTGCATGTCTATTCTTTTCATGAACCACAAAAGGATGGGCCCACCAGTGTCATTGCATGTCTGTTCTTTTCATGAACCACACCCAGTGTAAGTGCATGTCTGTTCTGTTCATGAACCACACCCAGTTTCACTGCATGTCTGTTCTTTTCATGAACCACATAAGGATCTACCAGTGTCATTGCATGTCTTTTACTTCCATAAACCACATGTGGATCCACCTAGTGTCATTGCACGTCTCTTCCTCTAAACAAACCACATAAGGATCCACCAATGTCATTGGATGTGTGTTCTTCTCATGAACCACACCGAGTGTCATTGCATGTGTGTTCTTCTAAACAAACCACATAAGGATCCACCAGTGTCATTGCATGTCTGTTCTTTTCATGAACCACATAAGGATCCACCAGTGTCATTGTATGCCTGTTCTTTTCATGAATCACAGCAATAGTCATTGCATGTCTTTTCCTTCCATAAACCACATATGGATCCACCTAGTGTGATTGCATGTCTGTTCCTCTAAACAAACCACGTAAGGATCCACCAGTGTCATTGCGTGTGTGTTCTTCTCGTGAACCACACCAAGTGTCATTGCATGTGTGTTCTTCTAAACAAACCACATAAGGATCCACTAGTGCCATTGCATGTCTGTTCTTTTCATGAACCACACCCAGTATCATTGCATGTGTGTTCTTCTAAACAAACCACATAAGTCATTGCATGTCTGATCTTTTCATGAACCACACCTGGTGTCATTACATGTCTAATATTTTCATGAACCACGGCTAGAGTCATTGCATGTTTGTTCCTCTAAACAAACGACATAAGGATCCACAAGTGTCATTGCATGTCTGTTCTTTTCATGAACCACATAAGGATCTACCAGTGTTATTGCATGTCTGTTCTTTTCATGAACTAAACCCAGTGTCATTGCATGTGTGTTACTTCCATAAACCACATATGGATCCACCTAGTGTGATTGCATGTTTGTTCCTTCCATAAACCACATAAGGATCCACCAATGTCATTGCCTGACTGTTCTTTTCATGAACCACTCCTAGTGTCAGTGCATGTCTGTTCTTTTCATGAACCACACCCAGTTTCACTGCATGTATCTTCTTTTCATGAACCACATAATGATCTACCAGAGTCATTGCATGTCTTTTACTTCCATAAACCACATATGGATCCACCTAGTGTGATTGCATGTATGTTCCTCTAAACAAACCACATAAGGATCCACCAGTGTCATTGCGTGTGTGTTCTTCTCATGAACCACACCCAGTGTTATTGCATGTGTGTTCTTCTAAACAAACCACATAAGGATCCACCAGTGTCATTGCATGTTTATTCTTTTCATGAACCACAAAACGATGGGCCCACCAGTGTCATTGCATGTCTGTTCTTTTCATGAACCACACCCAGTGTAAGTGCATGTCTATTCTGTTCATGAACCACACCCAGTTTCACTGCATGTCTGTTCTTTTCATGAACCACATAAGGATCTACCAGTGTCATTGCATGTCTTTTACTTCCATAAACCACATGTGGATCCACCTAGTGTCATTGCACGTCTGTTCCTCTAAAAAAACCACATAAGGATCCACCAATGTCATTGGATGTGTGTTCTTCTCATGAACCACACCGAGTGTCATTGCATGTGTGTTCTTCTAAACAAACCACATAAGGATCCACCAGTGTCATTGCATGTATGTTCTTTTCATGAACCACATAAGGATCCACCAGTGTCATTGTATGTCTGTTCTTTTCATGAATCACAGCAATAGTCATTGCATGTCTTTTACTTCCATAAACCACATATGGATCCACCTAGTGTGATTGCATGTCTGTTCCTCTAAACAAACCACGTAAGGATCCACCAGTGTCATTGCGTGTGTGTTCTTCTCATGAACCACACCAAGTGTCCTTGCATGTGTGTTCTTCTAAACAAACCACATAAGGATCCACTAGTGCCATTGCATGTCTGTTCTTTTCATGAACCACACCCAGTATCATTGCATGTGTGTTCTTCTAAACAAACCACATAAGTCATTGCATGTCTGATCTTTTCATGAACCACACCTGGTGTCATTACATGTCTAATCTTTTCATGAACCACGGCTAGAGTCATTGCATGTTTGTTCCTCTAAACAAACGACATAAGGATCCACAAGTGTCATTGCATGTCTGTTCTTTTCATGAACCACATAAGGATCTACCAGTGTTATTGCATGTCTGTTCTTTTCATGAACTAAACCCAGTGTCATTGCATGTGTGTTACTTCCATAAACCACATATGGATCCACCTAGTGTGATTGCATGTTTGTTCCTTCCATAAACCACATAAGGATCCACCAATGTCATTGCCTGACTGTTCTTTTCATGAACTACTCCTAGTGTCAGTGCATGTCTGTTCTTTTCATGAACCACACCCAGTTTCACTGCATGTATCTTCTTTTCATGAACCACATAAGGATCTACCAGAGTCATTGCATGTCTTTTACTTCCATAAACCAGATATGGATCCACCTAGTGTGATTGCATGTATGTTCCTCTAAACAAACCACATAAGGATCCACCAGTGTCATTGCGTGTGTGTTCTTCTCATGAACCACACCCAGTGTTATTGCATGTGTGTTCTTCTAAACAAACCACATAAGGATCCACCAGTGTCATTGCATGTCTATTCTTTTCATGAACCACAAAAGGATGGGCCCACCAGTGTCATTGCATGTCTGTTCTTTTCATGAACCACACCCAGTGTAAGTGCATGTCTGTTCTGTTCATGAACCACACCCAGTTTCACTGCATGTCTGTTCTTTTCATGAACCACATAAGGATCTACCAGTGTCATTGCATGTCTTTTACTTCCATAAACCACATGTGCATCCACCTAGTGTCATTGCACGTCTGTTCCTCTAAAGAAACCACATAAGGATCCACCAATGTCATTGGATGTGTGTTCTTCTCATGAACCACACCGAGTGTCATTGCATGTGTGTTCTTCTAAACAAACCACATAAGGATCCACCAGTGTCATTGCATGTCTGTTCTTTTCATGAACCACATAAGGATCCACCAGTGTCATTGTATGTCTGTTCTTTTCATGAATCACATCTAGAGTCATTGCATGTCTTTTACTTCCATAAAACACATATGGATCCACCTAGTGTGATTGCATGTATGTTCCTCTAAACAAACCACATAAGGATCCACCAGTGTCGTTGCATGTGTGTTCTTCTCATGAACCACACCCAGTGCCATTGCATGTGTGTTCTTCTAAACAAACCACATAAGGATCCAACAGTGTCATTGCATGTCTGTTCTTTTCATGAACCACACCTAGTTTCATTGCATGTGTGTTCTTATAATCAAACCACATAAGTCATTGCATGTCTGTTCTTTTCATGAACCACACCTAGTTTCATTGCATGTGTGTTATTCTAATCAAAGCACATAAGTCATTGCATGTCTGTTCTTTTCATGAACCACACCCGGTGTCATTGCATGTCTGTTCTTTTCATGAATCACGGCTAGAGTCATTGCGTGTATGTTCCTCTAAACAAACCACATAAGGATCCACCAGTGTCATTGCCTTTCGGTTATTTTCATGAACCACATAAGGATCTACCAATGTCATTGCATGTCTGTTCTTTTCATGAACCACACCCAGTGTCATTGCATGTGTGTTACTTCCATAAACCACATATGGATCCACCTAGTGTGATTGCATGTTTGTTCCTTCCATAAACCAAATAAGGATCCACCAGTGTCATTGCCTGTCTGTTCTTTTCATGAACCACTCCTAGTGTCAGTGCATGTCCGTTCTTTTTATGAACCACACCCAGTTTCACTGCATGTCTATTCTTTTCATGAACCACATAAGGATCTACCAGAGTCATTGCATGTATTTTACTTCCATAAACTACACGTGGATCCACCTAGTGTGATTGCATGTCTGTTCCTCTAAACAAACCACATAAGGATCCACCAGTGTCATTGCGTGTGTGTTCTTCTCATGAACCACACCTAGTGTCATTGCATGCGTGTTCTTCTAAACAAACCACATAAGGATCCACTAGTGTCATTGCATGTCTGTTACTTTCATGAACCACATAAGGATGGGCCCACTAGTTACATTGCATGTCTGTTCTTTTCATGAACCACATCCCCAGTGTCAGTGCATGTCTGTTATGTTCATGAACCACACCCAGTTTCACTGCATGTCTGTTCTTTTCATGAACCACATAAGGATCTACCAGTGTCATTGCATGTCTTTTACTTCCATAAACCACATGTGCATCCACGTAGTGTCATTGCATGTATGTTCCTTTAAACAAACCACATAAGGATCCAGCAGTGTCATTGGATGTGTGTTCTTCTCGTGAACCACACCCAGTGTCATTGCATGTGTGTTCTTCTAAACAAACCACATAAGGATCCACCAATATCATTCCCTGTCTGTTCTTTTCATGAACAACATAAGGATCCACCAGTGTCATTGCATGTCTGTTCTTTTCATGAATCACAGCTAGAGTCATTGCATGTCTTTTCCTTCCATAAACCACATATGGATCCAACTAGTGTAATTGCATGTCTGTTCCTCTAAACAAACCACATAAGGATCCACCAGTGTCATTGCGTGTGTGCTCTTCTCATGAACCACACCAAGTGTCATTGCATGCGTGTTCTTCTAAACAAACCACATAAGGATCCACCAGTGTCATTGCATGTCTGTTCTTTTCATGAACCACACCCAGTGTCTTTGCTTGTGTGTTCTTCTAAACAAACCACATAAGTCATTGCATGTCTGTTCTTTTCATGAACCACACCCGGTGTCATTGCATGTCTGTTCTTTTCATGAACCACGGCTAGAGTCATTGCATGTATGTTCCTCTAAACAAACAACATAAGGATACACCAGTGGCATTGCATGTCTGTTCTTTTCATGAACCACACCCGGTGTCATTGCATGTCTGTTCTTTTCATGAACCACGGCTAGAGTCATTGCATGTATGTTCCTCTAAACAAACCACATAAGGATGCACCAGTGTCATTGCATGTATGTTCTTTTCATGAACCAAATAAGGATCTACGAGTGTTATTGCATGTCTTTTCTTTTCATGAACCACACCCAGTGTCATTACATGTGTGTTACTTCCATAAACCACATACGGATCCACCTAGTGTGATTGCATGTGTGTTCCTTCCATAAACCACACAAGGATCCACCAGTGTCATTGCCTGACTGTTCTTTTCATGAACCACTCCTAGTGTTAGTGAATGTCTTTTCTTTTCATGAACCACACCAAGTTTCACTGCATGTCTGTTCTTTTCATGAACCACATAAGGATCCACCAGTGTCATTGCATGTCTGTTCTTTTCATGAACCACAGCTAGAGTCATTGCATGTCGTTTACTTCCATAAACCACATATGGATCCACCTAGTGTGATTGCATGTCTGTTCCTCTAAACAAACCACATAAGGATCCACCAGTGTCATTGCGTGTGTGTTCTTCTCATGAACCACACCCAGTGTCATTGCATGTGTGTTCTTCTAAACAAACCACATAAGGATCCACTAGTGTCATTGCATGTCTGTGCTTTTCATGAACCACATAAGGATGGGCCCACTAGTTACATTGCATGTCTGTTCTTTTCATGAACCACACCCAGTGTCAGTGCACGTCTGTTCTGTTCATGAACCACACCCAGTTTCACTGCATGTCTGTTCTTTTCATGAACCACATAAGTATCTACCAGTGTCATTGCATGTCTTTTACTTCCATAAACCACATGTGGATCCATGTAGTGTCATTGCATGTATGTTCCTTTAAACAAACCACATAAGGATCCACCAGTGTCATTGGATGTGTGTTCTTCTCATGAACCACACCCAGTGTCATTGCATGTGTGTTCTTCTAAACAAACCACATAAGGATCCACCAATATCATTGCCTGTCTGTTCTTTTCATGAACAACATAAGGATCCATCAGTGTCATTGCATGTCTGTTCTTTTCATGAATCACAGCTAGAGTCATTGCATGTCTTTTCCTTCCATAAACCACATATGGATCCAACTAGTGTGATTGCATGTCTGTTCCTCTAAACAAACCACATAAGGATCCACCAGTGTCATTGCGTGTGTGCTCTTCTCATGAACCACACCAAGTGTCATTGCGTGCATGTTCTTCTAAACAAACCACATAAGGATCCACCAGTGTCATTGCATGTCTGTTCTTTTCATGAACCACACCCAGTGTCTTTGCTTGTGTGTTCTTCTAAACAAACCACATAAGTCATTGCATGTCTGTTCTTTTCATGAACCACACCCGGTGTCATTGCATGTCTGTTCTTTTCATGAACCACGGCTAGAGTCATTGCATGTATGTTCCTCTAAACAAACCACATAAGGATACACCAGTGGCATTGCATGTCTGTTCTTTTCATGAACCACACCCGGTGTCATTGCATGTCTGTTCTTTTCATGAAACACGGCTAGAGTCATTGCATGTATGTTCCTCTAAACAAACCACATAAGGATACACCAGTGTCATTGCATGTATGTTCTTTTCATGAACCAAATAAGGATCTACGAGTGTTATTGCATATCTTTTCTTTTCATGAACCACACCCAGTGTCATTACATGTGTGTTACTTCCATAAACCACATATGGATCCACCTAGTGTGATTGCATGTGTGTTCCTTCCATAAACCACATAAGGATCCACTAGTGTCATTGCCTGACTGTTCTTTTCATGAACCACTCCTAGTGTTAGTGAATGTCTGTTCTTTTCATGAACCACACCAAGTTTCACTGCATGTCTGTTCTTTTCATGAACCACATAAGGATCCACCAGTGTCATTGCATGTCTGTTCTTTTCCTGAACCACAGCTAGAGTCATTGCATGTCGTTTACTTCCATAAACCACATATGGATCCACCTAGTGTGATTGCATGTCTGTTCCTCTAAAAAAACCACATAAGGATCCACCAGTGTCATTGCGTGTGGTGTTCTTCTCATGAACCACACCTAGTGTCATTGCATGTGTGTTCTTCTAAACAAACCACATAAGGATCCACTAGTGTCATTGCATGTCTGTTCTTTTCATGAACCACATAAGGATGGGCCCACTAGTTACATTGCATGTCTGTTCTTTTCATGAACCACACCCAGTGTCAGTGCATGTCTGTTCTGTTCATGAACCACACCCAGTTTCACTGCATGTCTGTTCTTTTCATGAACCACATAAGGATCTACCAGTGTCATTGCATGTCTTTTACTTCCATAAACCACATGTGGATCCACGTAGTGTCATTGCATGTATGTTCCTTTAAACAAACCACATAAGGATCCACCAGTGTCATTGGATGTGTGTTCTTCT